>CM055640.1:51295145-52009062 GCA_029378325.1 Elaeagnus macrophylla | reverse complement strand
AGCAAGCGTGCACATGGTGGATTTGTGGCTTGTTGGACCTTGCTAATATCTCGCGCTGAGGGCTTTCTGGGATGGTCTTCGAGGTGAGCGGCAAGGGTCGGGAAGCTAAAAATATATGCTATAAATACCCCATTCTCTCTCTCATCTAAAATTAATTTCCTATACATTTATTTTTTGTTCTTACATTTAATTTTCTAATATAAAAAAATTATGTACAATTTCGAAAATTCACACTTTCTATCATTTTTCAGTTTGTTTCATGTTTCATCATTTTATGGTATTTTATGTGTAATTTTCTGGAAAATTTTCTGTGTTAGAGTTCAATTTCTGTAGTAATTTCATTTTCAAATTTTTGTTTCGTAAATTCTGTGTTGTTATAGATATTTTCTGTGATAATCTTGAATATAAAAAAATTTCTAAACTTGTTTTCTTGTTATTGCTCATTTTATGGAATTTTTTTTTATGTAATTTCGAATCCTAAATTCCCAAAATTTGTATATTAAAATCTGTGTTATTTACGTGTTGTAAATTTCTCAGAATGTGTATCATAATTTCCTTTGTTCCAAATTTGTGCCAATTCTAGCGTTAAGATTTCTAAAACACATTGAGTTAGTTTTCATTTGTATTTTGACTCTTTGAATATTGTGAACTACCTTTTGGTGATAGAGAACTCTACAATTGTTTGGAATAGCTGAACGATTTGGTTTGCTTAGTAACTAAGAGCATTTGAGCAATCAACTTAAGTGCTAAACATGAGAGGTATTTTGTTAGCCATTGTAAGTGTGTTTCACACCAGGTGTTATATCAAAGAGAAGGTATGTAGCATACTTATTAATAAGATCATTTATACTAATTATGCTAGCATTATCACGGTGGAAAGGTTGAATTTGACAACAATGCAACATCCAAGGCTATATAAGCTACTATGGATGAATGAATATGGTGAAATAGAGATAAACAAACAAGTTTTGTTCAATTCTCATTTAGGATGTACAAATATGAAATACTTTGTGATGTATCTCTTATGACTTATTGTCATATTTCATTGGAGAGGTCTTGACAACTTGATAGAGGAGCTATTAATGATAAGGTCACGAATAAGTATAAAATTATAAAGGACAATAAAAGAATTACCTTTGTTCCCTAAAACGCCAAGGAAGTGTATGAAGATCAAGTGAGGACAGTTGAGAAGGAGGAAAAAGAAAAACAGATTGAGTCTGAACAAAAAGCAAGTGATTTTTCAAATGGAGTGTGATTTACAAGAAGAGATGAGTAGGGGAGAGAGTAGGAAATAAGAGGAGGATGAGAAGATAGACAAGGGAGAGCATGAAGGAAAAAGAGTTGAATGTGAACAAAAGAATGAAGTTTCAGTTGATGTGGCAAGCATTGAGAAAAGAGTAACTTTCTTACTAGCAATTTTTTTTTTCTGTACCTAGAGTTGTTGATCCAATTTTGCAGGATACAACAATTAATTTCAATAGATTTGAGTAACACAATGATATCATAGGGGACAAGTCTCTATTATATTTAATGCTTGAACAAACAACCTTCAAAAGGCCACCCAAGAGATTTGTTAGATATGTACTTTGAGTCAACTTTTGTGAAGAAGACAATTCCCATTATTATAGCCAAGATTTAAGGTCGAATCTTTTTTAAGAAAGGAAAAATGATTAGAATAAGGGAGAACAAGCATGGAGAGAGGCAATCAATGAGATAAAAGCAAATTTAGAATTTTAGGTAGAAGCAGCTATGTTGAGGGGAGCTTATTTATTTTTCTTAGTGTTTATGTCTACGTCTTTATATGGTTGTGTAAGTCATGTAAGTCCATTTATGTCTTTGTTGGCATTTCCTTGTACAAAACATGGAGCTTGCTTATTTTTCTTAGTGTTTCTTTCTACTTCTTTATATGGCGCTTTGCTTAAGATCAGTATCACACACATTCATGAAGTACTTTACATTAATATATGTTTCTATGATACGCACACTACGGGATGGTTGGAAACATATGTATTGCATGTTAAAATGTGTTTTTTACTTGCTTGTGTTTCCCAGAGTTGGTGGTATTTAGGGCTCTTTCTCTTTTTCTTTGTAAATCTTAAAAAACTTTTCTTTTTAAGCTCGCTGAGGTCCTTGTTGGGTGTTCCCCAAAGTAGGTATGCGAGAGATAGACGAGGTGTTGAAAATGTTATTTTATTCATTTTTCTGTCAATTAGACCTTGTTGGGGGTTCACCGGTATCTCGCTGATACCTTACTGAGGTGGTTGACGAAGGTGCTGCAAGTGGTCAGCGAGGGTCTTCGTGCTTTGAAAATTTTCTATAAATAACCATTTATTTTATTTGTTTTTCTTAAGAATTTTGTATGGAAAAACTCTGTCATTCTTATAACTCATATATGAAATATTTTATTTAAGTGAAATATATTTTCTGTTGTTTGAAAAATATTTTACTTTTTTGTATTACTAATACGTTAAGTGTTGTTTCGTATTAGTAATTCAGAGGTGATTATTCACTTAGAGCTTAAATATTTTTAAAAGATAATTTCGTAGTTTTAACACATTGAGTATTTTTCTGTGTTTGCGAGACAATGGTAGAGTTTCTTAAATTCTTTCTTAAACAAAGTTTTCGTAATAATAATATATCAAGTGTATTTCTGTATTGTTGTTACGAGGTGGAGATTTTGTATCAACATATGCTAGTGTGTTTCCTTATTGTTGATACAAAGTGTTATATTCTAAATTACATTTTGTGTAAAATTGCATATATAGTTGTACACTAATCTGATCACGGGTATTTGCATTACATTACTTGATGGTGTGGCTCTGGAGGTGAGCCATATTTATTGTGAATCAAAGTAGTTGTGAAGAAAGTTGGTGATAGCAACCTAAGTAGTTAGGACAGATGGTCCCTGACTGATTGAGATATTTGGAGTCTTATCTTTTCAAGTCTGTATTAACTATTTATTACTTTTAGTAAATTTGGCTGCTGAGTGGTTGCCTCAAGGAACTCGTGGATATTACCACTTAGGATTGGAGCCTAAGTAGATTTACCACATTATATCACTGTGTTTGCTTATTCTGCTGCATGAGTTAGTGCAATCTAAGCATTCACAGTAAATGTGATAACATATATAGTATATACAAAGATTGGAAAGCACTTACTACTTTTTACTTATTTATTTGCTTTTACTTGTTCTTTTTTTTTTTTTTTACTTTTTGATTCTTGTACGAGTGAGGTGAGTCCTTAGTTATCCGTATCACCTAGACTTGGTTATTTACCAAGTTAGACTTCTTTCAATTGGTATCTGAGCCAGTACACCTTCTTTGGGCTTAATCGCTCCATTGTTCTTTTCCTTCCCTTGTACGTGTTTGTTTTTCCCCTTTCTTTAATGACTTATGGTGTGAAAGGTTTGGTTTCTAGAGTACCTCGATTTGAGGGCTTACGCTTTGCCTTTTGGAGATCTTAGATGTGTTCTTATTTGAAATTCTTTGACAATGATGTTTGGTCTTGATTGAGAATGGTTGGAAGATTCCCTTTAAAAACTTAGATGATGACACTAGTGTCCCCTAACTTTTTGATATGTGGACTAAAGAACTTTGGTTAAGTGACAAAAATCTTCTTGGACTTTACACTATTATTGGAATTGTTCCCTCCTGTGAGGAAGATCATCTGTCAAATTTTCGAAGTTCTAAGGAAGCTTTGGATTACTTGGAAAAGATTTATGGTGATGACTTCAGCACTACTAAATTTGATAATGAAAGGACCGACTTCTTTAAATATAATGTGTTAATGGTTTCTCATGCTGAAGAAAAGTCCATTCCTTCCACCAGTTGGTTGATACTAATGATGGGTTCTCCCTGCAAGACTCCTACCTGATTTGGTTTATGAACATCTCAAGTTGAAGATCATGGGTGATATTGAACACAATACTAAGCAACAAGATAAATGCCTTTTGAAGATTTCCAGTTAACTGTTATATGTTACTCTTAACAGTGAGAAAGATTTTGAATTGTTAAAACTCAAACTGAATAATCACATAAAGTCTCTTCAAATTTTGTTGGGTGATAATGAGAAGTGCTTATCTCACATTGGGGATCTTGAACATGCTGACACGCTAAATCCGCAAGTGCATGGGTCAGTGTATAAGTAATAAGTATTTTTAAGAACAAGAGTTATCCAACCCACAATGATTGGATTAATAAGTATTTGAGTACCAAAATACAGTTACATTAAATTATTTAGGCTAAGGAAAATATAGGTAAAACAATAAAAATAACAAAAACTTAATATTTACACTATTGGATCTCACACAATCACAGTAACAAATTAAGCACTAAAGAGTACTAGGAATTCACCATCCCAAATAATTGCCAAACAAATTATATAACCAATTGACTCTAACTTATGTATGCATTTCTCTATTAATTAAACTACATATAATATAATAACCTAACTTAATCACACTATCATGCTAATTAGATTAAACTACTATTCATTAAGAACGTCAATTATCGATCAAATATACAAGAATCATACCCCTCAGCCTATAAACTATGTACGCAATTGAATCAAGACAAGCAATTAAATACTTCTCTCAAAGCTATCTAATTGTCTCTATGATATAATTGTTAATTAGACAATTAATTGTAAATAAATCAAATTGAATAATTTAATTAAATTTGCAATCACAATAAAATGAGAAAAAACAAGCTAATTTATTGTATAAATAAGTTGAGTTCAAAAGGATCCTAACAACAAGTTTAACTAACCATAATCGTGTCAAAACGAGAAACTATAAGAGAGAAAATAAAATACAAAAGAGAAGAGAAAAGTTACACCCAATCTCTTGGTGAATACTAATTCCAAAACCTTCAATTTTGAATCATTCTATTGAATTATCTCTATAAATCTGCTGTCTCTTTCTCTAAATATTTAGGTTAATGGTCAAATGTATATATCTCTTTATTTGGTTGCTTAAGAGTTGTATTTATAGGTTAAGAGTTGTAGTCAGAAGCAATTATAGTCAAATTATGAGTCATGGTGCAAATAGGAAACTAGTCCAAATAAGATTATGGAAATTAGGCAATTTGTCAAGCACATGTCGACGACGCCGCAGCTCAAATAAGTGAGCACTGAAGCCCAACTGCTAGGAATTTTGGACAACTAAGCGTGCCGTGGCTCGGGTAAATCACCACAGCAGCCGAAGGCTCTTGGGTTGCATTTACACTTAGGTGCGTAGTGACCCTAATATTCCACCGCTGTGGCCAAAAGCTCTTAGGTTTGACTCTAAAAAGATGTGCACCGTGGCTCAAAATGTCCACCGCCTGAACTCAAGGCTGACTGTACTAATTTTGTCCATTTTTGCCCGTTTTCAGTCATTTTTGCTCCGTTTGCCACCGTTTATCTACATTGATACAATTAAATAAATATTAAGCCATTTTAACTATTTTAAGTGTAATTTATTGTTTATTCTTTTTAATATAAAATCTTACCACTCCTAATTTTTCTGTTGATCACGAGCGTCTAAAAGCTCAAAATCAATCTGTCATGGTTACCAAACTTGTTGGACCTGACATTTCTTATGCTAGAGGTTATGTTCCTCTTAACAGTTCCTCTTTCGGACGCATGCTTTTGTAAGTAATTTATGCTTGCATCTTTCCTTGTACTCATGTCTCTTATGTGCCTAATGTAAGGGGATATTTTCTTTGTGCTATTCTTGATAGCGAGTCTTTAGATCTTACTGGTATGATCTTTATAACCATCATTTTTTGTTCATTCTCTCCTTCTTTTTCTACTTTTCATTACCCTTTATTGATTACTCGTTGGGGACAGTTTATCTTTGGTAATGATATTCAAGTTCTGTTTTTAGCTATACTCCTTTTTCAATCAGACATTTTCAGTCTTCTGGCTAACCTTTCGGAGAACTCTAAGCCTTTTCTTCCTCATCTAGAAGTGCTTCACATTCTAATCCTTCTACTTACCCTCATATTCCTCCTCCTCAATCTACTAAGTCTACCTCACTTGGTGCAAAAGTGGATGCTTTGATTGAACTATTCGACAAGCTTCTTGAAGAAATTGTTGATGATCGTCAGAAGCGCATATTACATCACTAGTTGCTGGTGAACCTTAATGATAGGATGAGTAGAGTCGAGTGTCAACTGCTGCCTCAACATGGTTCTCTATGGTCTTTTGGATTTTGACCATTTGTTCAGCCTATTGGTAGAGTGGATCGTTCTCAAATTCACTCAATCAGTTTGAGTACTGGTGCGTTGCTTCAGGATTAAGACATTTACCTTCCTTAGACTTCAATTCTTTCAATTGTTTATTTGACCAGTTTGCCACCCTTGAAGCTGAATTTTCCAACCTTATGCAACTTTCTTCATCTCTATCAATTTGCTATTTTTTAGAATGGGTATGATTTTGAAAAATACTTGGATATAAATTATCGGGGACGGGGTGGGAACTGTTATACATAAAATCATACCCACCCATACCCGAAATATTTTTTAAAATTTAATTTAATTTAAATATATATAAAAAATTATTTAAATTGTAACATATAAATATATTTATCTATTAAAATTATTTATTAGTTAAAACACTAATATTTATTAAAAATTATGATGAATTAATTTTTTTATTAAAAAACGAGTATAGAGTAGTTATTTTTTGTACTCGTCATCGAATAAGAGCAATTTTTAGACGATTTTAAATACATAATTACTTATTTGATTTTGAAAATAAATATAACAAATACTATTTTCGTCTATCTCGTGCCCATTCCTAATTCAAATGAACACAATATAGTAATTTTTTTAAGAAGATTTTTTATTTATAAGTAGAATTTAAACTTTCTTTTGAGTTTATCACTAACAACTTATTAGAGTTCTAGGCCCAGGCAACACAATATAATATTTAATAATATTTTTTTTATGACAAATTATAAGTAATATAATACATTATTATTATTAATAAATATAATTAAATTTATATGATTATATTTAATAAAAAATTATTATATATATATATATATATTTAGTGCTCTTTTTTCAGATGAGTTGTAAACAACGAGGCAAGGTGAGATATTAAAAAAACAAAATTGATTTATCAAATTACAATCTTTCTACAAATTTTGAAGCCATGTGTGTGGAAAAAGTCTTTATATAATTCTTGTTTGTATGTATGTATGTATTTTTAAAAAAGTGTTAAATTTTTTTTATTAATAAAAAAAAAATAACTCACACATTTGGGGTGATATTTGAACTTAGATTGATAAATTGAGAGCCTTATCACCTAAACTACGAGATATTTTTAAATTAAATTTATTGTATAATTGCACATTTAGGATTTCTTCTTAATGTATTATGTGATAAAATAGATAAATTTTTATCATTAATATAAAAATAAAATTAATATTAAATTGATAAATAACATCAAATTTAAATTTATATTTATATGAGGCATACAGTTGTTCTATGTGAGAGAAGGGATGTACTAGAAGTCTAGAGGTAGAAGTGTTTAAAGTCTCAACCCCACTCTTTTTTTTTTTTTTATTACCAAAATGGCCTTGTTTTCTTAAGTTGCTCACGCAAGATACACACGAAAACACCTCAGTTCACAGAGACTCGCAGACTACAGAGCCAATCAACAAATATCTCTTCACGCATTCACACCTCTTTCTCTTTTCCTCTCTTTCGCTCTCTGTTTCCTCTTGCCTGTTCTTTGGGGAATCCACACTTGTGCCTCATACACAAATCCTTAATCTATCCGAATCTTAAAGTTTCTTGATCTGGGTTATTCACTGTTTCCTTTATAGATCATAGATTTTTCTGTTCGAATTCTTATTTTTCTTGGCTTTCACTGCCGAAATCGAATGACTCTTGTAAACCCATATAGATACCGCACTTCTCTAAGTTTTCTATGAGCTATTTAACAGATTCAAAGTATTGGGTTTTTGTGGTGAAGATGCATTCGAGATTTATGTTGTATCAGGTCAGTATTTATTATGTTTTTCGTTGAGATTGTAATTTGGACCTGCTTTAATGTCCTATGTGATGCTTCCTGATTTTAGTTTCTGGGTTTTAGTAGTTAAAGTTGATTGAGATGCTTTTCTTGGTTTTTTTCTGTTCTACCAAGTTCATGCATTGCTTAATTCTTTTTCTCATGCTTTGTGATTGATTTTGGGAAGGTATATATTTTTCAGAAATTTTTTATTTTGGCTGTTTTAATCAGTTGATTTGGAATATGTGATGATTTATTTATCATCAAATTTTCCCCTGATTCCAATCTTTGTTTTTTTGTTTTTGTTTTTGAATCTCCATTATGTGATCTTGATCTGCTTTCATTTATTGACTTAATCCATGTAAATTCCATTAACTTTTATTCAAAGCTGGATTGTTGTATTCCACGGCTCATCTTAATTGGGTTTTGTTATACGCATGACTGTTATTCTCGTAAAATTTTGATGAATGGTTTTGAAAGTAAGGTGAAAGTTGATATTAGATTCCTTTTATGTTTAGTGAAATTTAGAATAAATATGGCGTATCCCTCAAATTTATGTAACTATTTCTAGACCTATGTCCTTAATGTCTTGTAAAAATCTAATTACACTACTAAAGAAACACTATCAAGGAACTGAAGCCATCACAACCACTGAAAGATTGAAACTTTGCCGCATTTTGTCTTCCTTTTGGCATTCATGTGAAAGTAATATTAGGTTGACAGCTGCATATAATAGTGTGAATCAGTGCATGATATATCTCGTATATCCAAGTTAATTGTTATCAAAACGTGTTCGAATCTTCCTTTACATATTTGTTTTGTCTATACAGTTAAACATTGCTTGGTCTGCTAAGAAGAAAGTCTGTGTAGCTTAACTATTTGGTTGGTCATTGTTTTATGTCAAACATGATGGATTCAATATGTTTCTTTGAATAATCTGCTTGCTTGTACACTGTGTTCTTTCTATTTAATTGGTTTTTCAAAACTTCTTTTAACTTCTATTTTTCATGTGGCAGATCTAATTTTTTGTGCAAGATTTCTTTAGTGTAGTTTTAAGATTATGGGTAGGGGTAGAGGAAAGGGAAAGAGATTAACTATCACTAATCATGATGATACTGGGAGTGGGAGGAAGAAAAAATACCGGCACAGAAGAGAAGGGGAAGGCCTCAAAAACCATTAAAGGATGAGATTGATGAAGAAGAAGTTGAAAAACTAGGGGAGGATGATAGTGAAAACACAAAAAATGTTATCTCAGTCAAGGAGACTAAAAGTTCTCCTGCGGCAGAGAATGGAAAGAAGAGGAAACACTATTCTCAGGTAAAAGAGAAATCCGATTCAGTCAAGGATGAAAATGGTATTGGAACACGATCTAGTACCGATGACTCAACTAAGTCTAATGGATTCCGCCACAATGGAAGTAGGCGGAAAAACAAGCCCCGTCGAGCTGCTGAAGCGGGTGTTGAATGCAAGTGAGGTCATGTTTTGTTTTGTTTTTTTTTTTTTTTTATTTCATTGGTAGGTGTTGTTATATGAATTGAGGCCAAAGTAAAATCACTAGATTTGGTCTTTTTTGGTGTTAGGGTTAATTATGCTTCTTTTTCTTTCGGCAATTCAGAATCGTTAATTCCTTTTCTATCTTAATTCTGAAATTTGATTTGATTTCTAGTGGCAGTATTTTCCCATTACCATCTGATATCAATATTTGGCTTGCCTTTTTCTGTTGACATACTTGAGTATTGCCTTTATCATGTCATAGCATTCAACTCATCCAGAGCATGACTTTAAATCTGTTTCTGATCAAAGTGACCAGCAGTCCTGAGAGTTGTTGTCCACAAGTATGGTATTGGTAAGCTTAGTTCTTGGTGGGCAGTCAGTTTTAGACATGAACAAAAAGTGGGTTAATCTTCATCTTAACCAATTAGGCATTTCTCTGCTTTTATTGCTTTTATTGAAGTTGTCAAAACCAAGCTAAAGCTAGTAAAACTAATTATATATGATTACTCATTATCTTGCTTTTCTGTTCATTTATCTGGTAGCTGAGTTTTACTTTTCTTTTCCTTCACCATCACTCTCTTATGTCACACTCATGGACAAACTGACCAATTAGCTCCACCAAAATATTTTTAGTTTGTGTTTCACGCTTAGATATGTCACTTTTCCGGTAATTTGTTTGTTGGTAAATACATTCTGCTTCATTTGCAATTTACAAGTTGAATTTTTTGTTTTACTTCATATTAAGTAATAGTTTTGCCCTTTATCATTCATGGATGCAATGAGGCTTTAAGAGATCTATCAGAGGCAGTTGCTGTTGCTATGGTGCTTTATTTATTTATTTATTGCTAAGGGGGTGATCAAATGACAGTATCGTCTCATTTAGAGGTATTTAAGATTACTTGTTTGATATAGTGGTTGATGCATCGTCCGATTGAAAGTAGAATGATACAGTAATCATCCAACTTTGAAATTGCATTCAGCCGCACTTGGTTCAGATGATAAATAATAGTATCCTACGTCTAAAAGATTGTGGGTGGGTTCGAGTCTCAATAGAGATAATAATCCTCCCTTTCTCACACTCAAATTGGATGCTTATGGATTGATTAAACAAAAAATAAAAAATCCCAGCTTTGAAATTATTGTTTTGAGAATCTTGTCCTAGTTACTGCTGTTCTTTCAATTTATCCACACCTTGGCTTGTTGCCTGCTTCACTACAAGATCAAGATCTTTTAGTGGGTTTCTCGCACCAGATAAATTATTGTATTTTATTTATTAAAAAAAAAAAAAAAACCAATTTAGGTTAAATTTTTAGTGTTATCTTACAATTAGAGTGATGCTTATTTCGCAATATATAATTTTAAATTCAGTTATTCAGTGTAATCTTATTACACACTTCTGTAACTTGCTGAAAAGGGTTTGTAACAAAGTCAAAAATGACATATCAAAACCCAAATATACTGTGAAATATTGGTATACTCTATTTTGTATTAAGGTTATTTCTGAAAAGAAAAATATATTTTTATATAACTCACTCTTTTTTTTTTTTTTCTCCAATGAGGATATAACTCACTCATTCATCTTAGTTAAAAAGTACATCCCAACTCGCTAACCCAATCACCACTATAATCCCTGTAATAAACAAATGTTCAACTGAACATAGGTTCTAACAAACAAACAAATATTCAAAATATATCAAACAAATTAATAGGATGGGCTCCTCATGTCCCATAGTTTCACTATTATTTGCAAATATAAAGCTCCTGCATGGATGACATTTATATCATGAACTGTGTATTCTGAATAGATGTTTATGGATTAAACGCTATGAATTGTTGTATTTATAACATCACTTGTCTTCTGTCAATGAGAGAAAAAGTTGAGAATTTCAGCATAAATTTGATATTTTTCTAATGAATTACCTTTTGCTTTGATACTATAATTTTACAGCAAATTTATTTTGTTCAAATTGTTAAGAGAAAAACAGAATCAGAATTCATTGCTTATTTTCTGAGGAAATTCTGGAACCAGCAAGCTGAGAGCTTTGGGTATCTTTTGAGACCATCTTTGTAATCCACGTAGTTGATTCCAAACCGAACAGTGTAACCCGAAGTCCATTCATAGTTGTCCAACAAGGACCATGCAAAGTATCCCTTCACATTGACTCCATCTCTGCACCAAACAAAAAGAGAGTGATTAATCAAGGAGCACTTAGATGGAAGGTTTCAATTAGTTAATAAAGCTCTTACTTAATTGCTCTTTGAAGGTAATGAAGATGACGATAGTAGTAATCAACTCTTTGATTGTCAATTAGTGCTTTCTCAAGTGGTAGATTTGGATCATTGAATTCATCAATTCCTACATAGTAATGTTTTCAAAGATAGCAATAAGTTTGGAAAGGACATAAACAGATAATGATATTGAAGGTTGAGTTTATAAATACCATTCTCAGTTATATAAATAAGTGGATTGTGATATTTTCTTTTCGTGTAGAGCAAAAGATCTCGAATTCCTCTGGGATAAATATGAATTAAATCTGAAGCAGCCTGTAAGATCAAATTGGAGAATTACATATAAACATCAGAGCAAAGTTGAGTTATGATAATAAAGGGAAAGCTCATATTAATCTCAAGTTAATCTGATACTTACCTTTGGGCCAATCGATGTACCATTACGCTCCGCTGGCACAACGAGAATAATGAAGATGATATTAGTATGTGATAATTCCAGAGACAATGAGAAATAAAGTTCCATATTTGTAGATTATGAAATGCAAACACTTTATTAGTACTTAAGAGTTTAGCTCGATTATCAGTGTAGTAGCTAGCATTTCCAGGATGGAGTGGTTCATTAGCTGCATAGTTGGCACTATAGTAGTTTAATCCAATAAAATCAAAGGACCCTTTCACAAGCTTAGATTGTTCTTCTGTGAATTTGGGTAATCTTTCTTTAACTAGTGTTCTCATGCTATGTGGATACTTTCCATGGATCAAAGGGTCCATAAACCTGCACTAACAGGGGGTTAAGTTTTAGGTTATATGTTCATAGAAATTACTGTAAACAAACAAGAAACTTCAATTCCTAAATCAACCGCTAGTTGGACATGGAGCTCTGTTTTATATGATCCTGTACTGGATTGTTATGTTTGGGAAGAAATTTTAGTGATGAATATTAGAATGCATGATCTAAAATTTAAAAATATTGAGATTTACCAGCCAAGCATAAAATCAAGGGCTCGTGACGTGGCATGTTTGTCGTGCTTTGCATTAGAAAATGGGACAACCCAGAGTGATACCAAAGTAATTCCTATCAAGCCCTTCTGAGATGCCTGCAAATGTTCAATGGTTGCTTCGTTAAAATCATTTCTAACATCTAATATCATCACGTATAACTTTTCTATTTTTGGTCTTCCCCTTTTCTTTTTTTTTACTGCTTTGTACATTATCTTAACTGGCTTGGTCAATGAATGTCATGGACTGAATGAAATTGAAGAATGAATTGTCAATATGCTGTTAGGCACTCAACTCTACTAAATTTAGGCGGCCTTACAAAATATTGCCGGCCAACTCATGTTATATGATACTAAACTAGTATTCTTGCCTTACATTTTAGACTCTTTTATATGTATTGTTGCATGTTGACTGATACCAAAAGAATCTGATTAAAAAAAAAAAGAGCTAATAAGGGGTGATTAATAATGATGCAACATTGCACGTAGGATTGCTAGATTAGCTTTGGAGCTTTCCGAGATGTGTTTTTGGGAGTAGATGCTTAATCTGATGTTAAGTGTTTGGATGTATCTTCAAACTCTTTTAATGAATGAATGAAGCAAAAGATAATGATGCAACATTTATTTGCAACTCAGACCTGATAATTGTCCTTGTACAGCTTCACAGCGGCTGCATGAGCAAGAAGCTGATTGTGTGTCACCAAATATGGCTCGGTGGCCGAATTGCCACCGGTACAATTCAAATTTTGCCATTTGGAACATCGGGCTGGTGGGAAGAACCCTAGGGCATAACCAGCCACACTATAGGCCAATGGCTCATTGAATGTGATCCAGTGCTTCACTCTGTCGCCAAATTCCTTAAAACAAAGTTCTGAATAATCTCTAAAATGGTTCCTATAAAGTCAAAGTCGAATAATTAGGATTAAGGTTTTTACAAGTCTTATAATTATTTAAAAAGTACACTTTAGTTCTATATCTTTTAAAGATAAAATCAAACAATTAATTAGCATAATCTGCATTCAGGTAGGCAATGTTTCGAATAATTAGTGGACATACTTGACTGAGTAAATTGGAATTCACTTACACAATGTTAGGGCTCAAGAAACCACTATACTCATCTTCTAAAGCTTGTGGAAGGTCCCAGTGAAACAATGTCACAAAGGGCTTTATACCTGGACTTGGTCAAATAGAGAAAAAAGAAAAATAGAATCCTAAGTTTAGAATCTCTAACTGTATTTAAAATCAAGAACCATAAATACCGAATTGAAGATGATTGAATTATGACCGTTGGCTAGGAGTTCATTGATAAGGTTATTGTAGTACTCAATTCCTTCCTTGTTCACGCCTCCACTGAGCTTTCCATCTGCTCATATAAATCAGATACCAAATGCAAAAAAAAAAACAAAAGGGGTCCAAGTAATGAATTAAGTTGTGATTATTTATTTTAGGACTTACTTGGTAAAATTCTGGACCATGAGATGGAGAATCTATATGCATCCATTCCCATGTTCTTCATAATCTTCACATCTTCCTGGAAATAATAACTTAAAAGTATTAAGTTTAGTGTTATTAAAAGTATTAAGTTTAGTATTGTTTCAATAATAACTCTTTCACAGTTGTAAAAAAAAGTAAGTTGTTTTATAATTTAATTTTAATTGCACGACATAATATTTTTAATTTTTTTTAACAACAAATATGTGTTGTTTTTTGCCGTAAGAAAAACATAATATATTTTTTCTTAGAGGGTTATATATGCATCAAATTATATAATTTATTCTCATAACCTTATAGTGATGATAAGCATCAATAGCCACATCTCCATTGCTTCCATCTTTTATTCTTTCTGCACTTCGTTTTCAAGTAATATTAAAAATTAACTGCTTCAATAATATACTAAATAAATAAAAAGAACAGAGCATTCAGATTTATAAAACATGTATCCTTCATTTTCATAATTTTGACATTAATCTCTTTCTCTTCCCACTATTCTGCACAAAAAGGCTAACAATCGATCATTTGTAGCGATTATTAGAATCATTCAATTACAATGTGACACTTTATTTGTGAATCATTTTCAATTATGCTAGCAACTTTTTTGTGGACATTTGAAACGAAAAAAAACCAATTTAGTCCTCTTAACTTCTAGTCCAACTTTAATTTAATCACTTTGGGTTTTAATCTTTTCCAATTTCGTCTTAAAACTATTGGTTACTTTCCAAACTAGATCTATTAAAAAATGTAAGACCAAAATGGTAATTTCCTCCTAAAACTATACCACCATAATTGATTTTTCCAGGTCGTTTATACCAGAATGCAACAAATAGTAATGTTATAGAAAGAGATCTTTTGGTGAAACGAACATGGAGAATTATAAAAAATAACCCAATTAAAAGAAAAGATAAGGGAAAAGAAACGAAACAACAAGGGCCGCCCCAAGACCAAGGCTTGCGGCCGCCTAGTGCTTGAATAAAGAAAGGCCCCATCAAATGTACATTTTTTATTTATTTTTTTAATTAAAATATAATAAAAATAATTTTTTTATCATTTTGTATGAGTGACAATTTTGATATGATAATACTAGCGAACATTATTATTATATAATTAAAACTTATATTATTTATAATTAATTATAATTTATAATTAATTACTTTATAAATTTAAACTTATACTATTTTCATTGTTATAAATAATTTACTTAAAAAATATGTATTTTATAATCAAATCAACCAACATGAAAACATGGAAATGAAAAGATACAAACCTAATACACAAACATGATACGAATTGTCAAGCTTAATCTAATCTACTAAAAAAAAAAATGAGCATTTTTAAGTAATATATATCTATACATACTAATAAAAAGTAAATATCATAAACTTGTTACATGTTAAAAACAGAAAAAACAAGAAGTTAAATTTAGTAAAATATATGGAATAATCATTTTGAACATGAAAATAGACACACACTTAATAAATACTTTATTTTCTTTCATATATTTTAAGAACTTAAATTTTTAAATATTAAAAATATACTTAATGTTCAAAAAATATATAATTATTCGAGACGGTAAAATCAGCTCTTTTTCTGTAGCAAATGAGCTTAAATTGTGAATCCCAATTTGAAACTTTCACAATTTAACTTAAATTTTTATTCATGTTTAGCTATATAAATGTAATAAAAACTATTTTATGATGTTATATTTTATAAATAATCTTTAATTTAGTAGTTTTTATGAATTTAATAACTATATTTTTTATTGTATTTCATAAAAAAATATGAAATATTATTTATTATAATAATATTTTATAAATAAAATATTTTTAAAAATAATCTAATACATGGGTGTTGGCATTTTTATAATTAATATTTTAAATTAATAAATATAATATATTTAAAATTAAAAATTTGAACAAAAGTATAAATATAATAAATCTCGCCTAAAGTCTACAATTGCTTGGACCGGCCTTAAACAAAAACAAACCTGGATATCTGTGAGAATAAGTATCCCAAATGCTGGGTCCTCTTCCACCTTTATTTGCATTACCTTCGTACTGAAATTCACATGTACACATAAAACATATTCATTTGTTTTACTCTTTATTGCATAAATAATTTAATAATTTAATTAATTTTATTTTTAATTCCTTAAAAAATCGCATTTAAACTAAGCATGAAATCACATTATATAACAAAAAAAGGAAAGAAAAAAATTAAATCATGAAAAAATACCACAAACCCAAGGAACTAATTATTAACCTGGTAAGCAGATGAAGCAGTCCCAAATATGAAACCTCGAGGAAAACTAGTTCTGTTGAGAGATGAAGTGTCATAATCTCTAGTAATTGTACCAACGGGGCAACTTGTTACTGCTGAGCCAATAATTAATAGCACAACCGATAATATATAATTTCGAACTGCCATTACTTATTTTTTTTGGTTCTCTACCATGTAATTATGAGCCTTCCTTTTATATAGAAACCTAGACCACCTTGAAACATAACTTAATTATGGATATAATAATATAGTTGAAAAGAACACGACAAATGAATGGGAGGGCGGCAATGAAGTTACTTCTCTGTTGAAACCTTGAAGGGTTAATTCCTTTTCTGAACTTTCACTCGAATGTAGTGCATATGAGTGATTGTTTTTTATAATAGAAGTTAAAAATGATGCAAAAAATGAGAGAAATATAGGTTGGTAATGGAGAGAAATATGTACAATGATATTTTTGTCCCTAATTAAATGGGGTCTTAAATAAATGGTTGCTTTTAACAATAAAATATCAAATGTTACTGATTAAAAAAGTGACTTATTTGTCCTAATGTTTTAAAATGAGTAACTTATATGTATGATGCACAAGTTATATGATTAAAGTGTCTCAATGATATAAACAAAGTTACTTAAAAAATTAATTATCCTTCTTATTATCCTAAAGAGGTTTATATTAGATTAAGATTAGTAAAATAGGATTGTGTTAAATTTTAAAAAAAAATATGCAAGATATAAAGTGAATCAAAAATAAAATTCAACAATTAAATCTGATAGATATTTTATTTTAACTAACTTTCAAATTGTCCGTCCGTTACTTTTAGGATAAAGCCTGTTTCCAAACTACAAAACGCTTTAACTGGTGTTTGTTGGTTCTGTGCTTTCTGTTTAGCAACAAAAACTATAAAACGTTTTTGCCAGAGTTGACAGTTTTATCTATTTATTTGCAGTATTAAATACATTTTATATTTTTTTTTTCTTTCAATTTTACATTAAGAATGTATTTACCAACTCATAATATAATTAAAAAGAAATTAAATAAAATAAATTAGAATTAAAATAAATTAATAATAAAATAAATTATAATTAAGTTTTTTTATTTATGTTTATTTATTTTATTGTAAAATTGGAATAAAAATAATTATTTTAATAAAATATTTTTTTAATAAAAAATTAATTATTTTTTAAAGAGATTAATTTAAAAGGATAAGATTAATTTTTTTTTTCATAATTTAATTCATAATTTTTTAATCATAATCAAATTACTACAGATAAGTAATTTAATCGATATATTTTTGTGGGCCCCTAATTACTTAGAGGGTCGTAAGTGACTAAATGAAAGGTAATCATTATTTTTAATTTAATTAAGAGAATTAAACTTATTCTAAATATAAATATTATTTTCTTTACTAATAAAAAAAAGTTTGAATCTTAAATAACATAAATAATTTTAAAATAATATATTAATTATATATAATATATACATATAATAAATACACATATTATATACTAATTTATAGAATATATATAAATTAAATATTTATACTCTATATATAAATTAATATATTATTTTAAAAAATAGGTTCCAAATCATAAATAATGGTAGAAATGTAAAAATATTGGAAAATGTTTTTGTCTCTACTATACACTTTTTTTTTATTATTTATTTTAAAAGAATTCTAATTTTTTTTTATTTATTAATAATGAAAAAATATACTTATACATTTAGTATGAAATTCGAACTTAAATTTTCGGTAAAAAAATTTCAAATTTACTTAATACTACTTAGATGTTAAAATTTCAAATCTATATCATATATTTATGCGAGGTTGCATCCACGGGTGGTATATGACAACACTCAAAATTATTTGAATCATTGGCTTGAGCGATTGTAACTCAGTACTACGAAAGTTTTTTTTATAAAATATATAAATGTAAGATTTGGGATTCAGTTTTAAGACATGTGAGCTGTGTAATATTATTTAAAAAAAAAAAGTTGCATTACCTTATAGGTCCCCTCAAGAATGAATTAATATGAATTTATTTATGAAAAAAAATATTATTTGAAATTGATACAACATTAATATTAAATTAGTGTCATTTAATTTCTTATTTATGAAAAAAAAAATGAGTCAATTAAAAATAAATTATATTATTTTAATAATTTTTTATTAAAATATTATTATTTTATGCCAAGTGATTAAAATGCAATTAAAATTGGGGATGAGCAAATAATTTGATCAATTCAACTAAATAAAGAAATCTGATCTAATCCGTCAGATTCAGATCGCATTGGATTGACATATTTTATAGTCGGATCAGATTTAGATTGTAAAATATACAATCCGTTCGGATCGGATCGGATTTATATTGTAAAGTATACAATCCGTTCAGATCGAATTCAGATTGACATATTTTATAATCCGTTGTAATCCGATCCGGACTGAATTACTTTAAAAATTATAAATAAATGTATATTTTATTTTTAATAAGTTATATTTAAATATTTTTTACATATCACATTTACATTAAATTACTATTTTAGCTTAAAAATAAAAATAATGTTAAATTTTCTATAACAATTTAATAATATTAAGGAGTATACTTTTTATTATTTTGATTCTCTTATTTATAAAATAAATAAATAAATTGATTTAATGAAGTACCAATTTAAAATTTAAATGTTAATATATATTATTTTATATATAAAAATAATTTAAAAATATGTTATAATCTCAATCCGACTTACCGATCCGAAAAATTCGATCTTTTCGGATTCAGATTGGTTCGGATTGAGTATATCATCGGATCGAATTCAGATTGAATATCTTCAAATCCACTTCAGATCTGATCAGATTCAGATTAGTAAAAAACTGACAATTTCGATTCGCTGCTCAGCCCTAATTAAAATATGCATTTTTAACAAAGATAAAAGTAAAATTTAATATGAATTTGTTTATATTAAATATATATTTTAATTTTAATAAAAATTTAAAATTAATAAAATATCAAAATAAAATAGTAATAATTAACAATTAATAAAATATAAGTTTATGAAATTTTTTATATTATTTCAAGTTTAATCACATGATAGAAAAGTAATAATATTTTAATTAAAAAAATATATTTTTAATTAGTTTTTTTCTTCTTCATAATGAATGGATAAATGACATAATTTTTAATTAAAAATTAAACAATATAAATAACTTAATGTAATAAATTTTTGTGACATTTAAAAGGATATAACTCCCGTTAATTTCTTCCATATTTTGTCATTACTAATTTACTATCTTTACCTAAATTACTTAATAATAAATAATTTTAATGGTTCTTGTATTATTGCACTTATTATTAAATTCTATAGTGACGTGTTTTTAAGTCCAATTTCTCACAAAGAAAATATCAAATAGATTTTTAAAAATAGTGAGCAAATTTAACCGTTACAAAACTTAGGGACCAAAACAGTCCTCCATAATAACAAGTGGACTACTTTTGTGATGTTTTTTGTAAGCTTTCATCTTTTTATTAGTGTTTCCACAAATAAATGAATTGATTCTTAAGGGTGCTCGTTTAACGCTTCTGTAAAATATATCCTTGTCGTAAATTAATTTACTATAAAAGCCTGTTAGTGGATTAATTCGAAGTTATACTTTGTGAATTTCATAAACTGTAATATTAAATTACAGACCATCTAGGAAGTAGAAAATGTACATAAGAAATTACTTTTTATCTTCTGAGGAAATTCTTGAACCAACAATAATTGATTAGATATATATTCCATGTTTCCAACACTCACATTCACATAGATCTAATTTCTTTATCTTCTGAGGAAATTCTTGAACCAACGAGCAGAGCGTTTGTGGTGTCTTTTGAGGCCATTTTTGTAATCCACATAGTTGATGCCAAAGCGAACAGTATAGCCTACACCCCACTCGAAGTTATCCAATAATGACCATGCAAAGTATCCCTTAACATTAACCCCATCCCTGCAATTCATATTCAGTCATGTATACAAAGTTAACATAGGAATTAATAAGATTTCGTTTTTGTAGTGTTCTATTTTCAATATTTGAACTTAATATACTGATAACTAGTATACATATAATATATGAACTAGGATCAGGAGACACAATTTATTATGCAAATTTTTACACTACCGATTTTCAAGGATTGAGATTTAGGACAATAAATTTATCTTTTTTTTTTCTCTCCTATTATTTTTAAATATCAACCGAGTCAAAAGATAGTGGTGTAAAAAATTAGATAATAAATTGTATCTATTGATCTCATAAACTTACTTGATGGCCCTTTGAACATAAGAGAGATGCCCATAATAGTAGTCAACTCTGTGCTTATCATTGAGTGCTTGCTCAAGGGGTATATTAGGATCATTGGCCTCATCAATTCCTACAACAAGATGACTAATCTATTAAATCACATTAATTGATCATGTCTTTTCTATGAGAACTCGCTTAATAATAGCAATTAAAACCTCAAAAATACTTAGTAATTACCATTCTCAGTGATATAAACTAGTGAAACATTGTACTTGTTCTTTGTATAGAGCAGAAGGTCATAAAGTCCTCTTGGATAAACAAAGAGCCAATCTGAAGCAGCCTGCAAAATCATATTGAGCAAGTGAAATTTGTAATGAGCATTTGTGGTACAATTGTTCCAAAATTAAATTATACAAGTTGAGATTCCAGTTATAGGTCTACATCAATATCAATGAATGTGTACTTACCCTTGGACCAATGGGGACACCATTTCTCTCGGCTGTCACAAATTAAAGCATGACATAAAGATCTTGTCAGCACAAGTTACTTGAGAAAACTCTGAGTCACTTGCTTTTAATTAATTAATTATACTGATCAGTGTCTATTATAATATAATACTTACATGTTAGTCTAACACGAGAATCTGTACCATAGCTTTCTTGTCCAGCATTATTGTGATAAGGTATATCTTCTGCATAGTTAGAACTGTAGTAGTTTAGTCCAAGAAAGTCATATGACCCTTTAAGAAGTGCAGACTCTTGTTTTGTGAACTTGGGTAATCTATTTCCGACTAGAGTTCTCATGCTTTGTGGATAGTCACCATTTGCTATGGGACTCATGAACCTGAAATTTATGCAATAATAAAATGAGAACTGTAGTATTGTAATTAGCATCTGTCTAAAATATATGATACTTTTTCATGCTTCTTTTTAGGACTTAGGACTTACCATCCAAACATGAAATCAATGTTGCGGTGTGCAGCGTCTTGATGATTCTTTTGGTTATCAATTGGGATGGTCCAGGATGACACCAATGTTATCCCTATCTGACCCTTTTGAGATGCCTGTTTGTGTTCAACGTTTGATCAATTCAATGGACACGAATGCATATGTGATACATCGAATGCCATAATAGAGATGTTGTAGGTAGCTAGGATAAACTCAGACCTGGTACTTGTCCTTGTACTGCCTGACTGCTGCTGCATGAGCAAGAAGCTGATAGTGTGCCACCAAATATGGTTCTGTCCCTGAATTCCCACCAAGGCAATTGCGCTTTAGCCAATCTGAACACCGGCCTGGTGCCATTGACCCTTCCACATACCCAGTTGTGCAGAAGGTCACTGGCTCATTTAAGGTGATCCAGTTTTTCACCCTGTCACCAAATTCCCTAAAGCATAGGTCTGCATAATCCCTAAAGTCGTTCCTGTATTTCACACAGATAAAAGAAGATTATCAAATGGTTATTATAATCTAGCAACTAAACCCCTCAAAAGTATGGCAGATATTAACAATGTGTGTTTTAGGGAGAGAGAGGATTATCAGAAACAATGTGTGTTTTAGTGAGAGGACAAAATGTAGTAGAGCAACTTACACAATGCGAGGACTTAAGAAACCACCATACTCGTTTTCTAAAGCTTGGGGAAGATCCCAGTGGAATAATGTCACAAAAGGTTTTATACCTACATGTAACAGTAGTAACGTATATGTCATAAGTGAATATGATTTAGGATAGCACAAGATACATATCTTTGAAGAACAATGAAATGATAACATTAGATCATTACCATTGGCTAGAAGTTCATTGATCAGGTTGTTGTAGTAATTGATTCCTTCCCTGTTCACACCGCCACTTAACTTTCCGTCTGAAAACACTCACAATTAATGAAATCCATAAGGGAAAGAAAGAAGGAAAAAAAAAAAAAAACACTGATTTGAACAACTTTTGTGATATATAGATGATTAAGTATAGGTTTTGAAACTCACTTGGTAACAATCTTGACCATGAGATAGAGAATCTATAAGCATCCAAATTCATGCCCTTCATGATTCCCACATCTTCCTGTAAATGACATAAAACTATTATCATAATGAAAGAAAACAAATACCACAAAGAAATAATTTTTTTAGCGTCCAAAAATATGTTCTTAGAAAAATTGGAAGCAAAATTGTCAATATGACTAGACAAGTTGCCTTGTACCTTATAACGATGATATGAATCAACGGCCACATCTCCATTGCTTCCATCCTTTATCCTTTCTGCAATTCACCCCATGAAAATTTTAAACATACATTAAACATAGAATCAATAGAGAGATAACAATAACAACATCAAATTTCCACTTATTTTTCAACAGATTTGATAGACTCAACTAAATGGCCACATTTGGTATATTTTTTTCCCATTAAATTTAAGAGACTAATTTCGTTGTTTGCTTTCATTACTAGGAAATTTCTTATTCATGCATTCAAATGAAAGTTCATTCATCCCTTGTATTTTCAAAACAGACCGTTTGTGATGGAATTAAAAACAGGCAAAAATAATTTCATTAACTTTACTGTTTAGAACTGTTAGAAGGCTTTTGAGAGAGAGTCAACTTAAACATGGTATCAGAACTGGAGTTCATGTGTTCAGATCCTAATAACAGAGAAATTTTTATATATAACATGTTATATGCCTCTTGTAAATATGGGTTATTGATGTACGTGTTTAATATTAATTTCTATGTTTTAAAAATTAATGGTTGAGATTTATACATTTACTCTCTTTATTATGCTCTATTAGAAGGCTGCTGGTAAATTAAACATAAAGAACGCAACAAACAAAGAGGGAAAATGCTATCAGAAAAGGCAAAAGTTTATAAGAAAATAAAATATATTTTTTCATCTGAATGACCTATCTAACTTGCTTCAGGGTAGTTTACATTGATCATTTGAGATTACAACTAAAGAAAGAAAAAAGGAACAAAAAAACAGAGTAATAAAAAAAATTTAAAAATGTTGAAAAAAGACCTGAATGATTGTGGGTGTAAGTATCCCAAATACTAGGCCCTCTGCCACCTTCATTTACAGCACCTTCATACTGAAATTCATACAATCATATAACATTAATCAAGCTTCAATCTCATTATAATAAACAGAAATTACAAAATAATTAAATAGAATTAGAAATTGAAGAAGAAAAGGAAGAAAAAAAGAAAAATGGGGGTTTAACCTGGTAAGCTGATGAAGCAGTCCCAAATGTAAAACCGACTGGGAAACTATGACGATTGAAAGAAATAGTTCTATTACGACGATTAGAAACCCTGCCATGAAAATTTTTCTTGGCTGATGATATGTTTGCCAAAGCCAAGCAAAAAAGTAGGAGGAGGAATAAGCTTTTGGGTGCCATTGTTGATTTTTGGCCGTTGCTTGGGTTTTTGTTATGTGTATATCAGCTGTACTATATCAACGATCTTTATAAAGAGAGAAAACGGTCATATTAGGTATGGAAATAACAATTTTGATTTTAGTAATATTGTCAATTTAAGTAATTATTTTTTCTTTTTCTATTATAACTTGATTTATTTATTAATAATTAGTTTTATAATTATTTATTCATTCAACATTCTAAATTTTATATTTAAACGATAACTATTACATTAACTAATATACTAATTATTAATAAAAAATATTATAGATAAAGACATGGAACCGATATTTTCGAGGTACAGGCGGGCTTTTGAGGCTTTCCTTAAAACTAGTCGTTGGTTTGTTGTAACTTATAACATACATCCTAACATTTGAACCATTAGATTTCATTAAAAAGATCACAGCCATTAATTTCTTTTTAAAAGAAGTGTTTGGTTTCCGGAAGTTATTTATATACTAATAAATCATTTAACATTAGAAATTCATTTGGATTAATCCGTTAAACAATATCACTTTTTGAAATAAGTATTTAAAAAAATATGATTAAATTTTAGCAAAACTTTGTAGAATTTCTTGTTCTTGAAGAATAAGAATAACTATCAGATTTTTTTAATTTCAGATAAGAAAAGTGGCCTGTTTAGAAAAGATTAAAATAATAATAATAATTTGAAACAAAAATATTTTCAAAGGTTTGTATAATTTAAGATAGGTAGGCTATTCAAAGAAAGAAAAGAAAGTTAAGGAAGCTTATTTGGTAATTTGATGCAATGACTTCAATATCCGTCCATATGACTGAATTTAAATTCTAGTTGCAATTATGGCGAAAAAAGAAAACTGAAAAACATAGATGGGAACTTCAAGTCATGTCGTGTGGTTTACTCATTGATATTCTTAACTTGAGGTAATGTTCATTTATATACATTTCAAGTTTGATAAATGTTTTAGGAAGAAAAAAAAAAAAAAAAAAAACCGGTGACTTGCGTTAAATTTGATGTATCTTCCATGTATATTTTATTTAAAAAAAAGAAAACAGGTTTTACGAGAACGCCTGCTATTTTTTATTCATTTATATCAATTTTAAGAGTACCCGGCTAATATTTAAAATTATTATTAAAAAAATATTGTGTATAATTACAATTTTTTTATCGTTTGAATTTATAACCTCATATATGTAACTCATTTGATAACATATAAGATAAAATTTTACTTATATTTAAGATAATTAAATTAGAATAATGTTATAGCATTTATTTACTGTTAAATTTGATAATAAATTGAAGATATAAAGGAGTGTTAAACAGTTAAATAGCTTGTTAATAAATATTAATTATATTGTAATATATTAATAAAATTATGATTTTTTTGTTTTTTGTTGTAAGCTATATGGGGATAAAGATGATCCTTGTCTTATTTTCTCTTCTTCTTCTTCTTCTGATTTTTAGAAAATTGTCAATAATGTAGTCCAATTAATTCTGAACTGGAAAATAATTTCAAACCTATCTAGCCCGCATCTTTTGACTTGTTATTACCACGATATAAAATAGTGGTAGGTAGGTAGCACGGTTGATGTGTATGACAAAATGAAAATTTCTATAAATATATGATTACGAGGTTTAATTACCATAATAAAAGTATCTTAATTCAATAAACTTGGCTGTTTCACACCATGAAAACTCATTAACTATTAGATTACAAGTGCGTGCTCTTTACACTGACAGGAAAAAAAATTCCCTCCAATTTTCTTATCACTTTTTTCACATTAAAGAAACTTATTCTCGTAACTTTAAACATTCAGCTTCAATACATGGACTACAAACTGTATATTTTCATATCATATAATTACTTAAAAATAACTTTACTTTTAATTTACTAAAAAAATAATTTTTAGATAACAAAAAAAATATATATATATATACATTATATTTTTAAATATGCATTAAATTCATATTTTTATATTAGAAAAAAAACTACATGTGCATTATATAAAAATTGTTTAAAATAAAACTAATATTATGCTATACACTTAAAATAAAATTATACAAGTACACATTTCAAATTAATCAATAATAATAAAGCATACATGTACTGTTTGATTTTGAAAATTTCCTTTTCTAACCATCTAAGGCCCAAAATTTTAATTTAATACAAAAATTGCATTATTTTTTTTTTAAAATCTCTAACTCATCTATCTATATCCACTCTAAATAAAAAAAAAAAAAAGGTTGGCTTCAAATAACAAAAAAATCAAAATGCACCTTATAATAATACTTAGACAATACTATTCTTAATATTTTATATAATTTGAATAAGTAATTACTAAAGTACTTGCTTAAATCAATTAACTATTAATAGACACCACAAATTATAATATAAACAAATTAAGGGATATATAGAGATACCAATTGGCGAGCTTACTATTTCATATACATGTACAATGAATTAACTACTCTACTATTTTATACGAATTAATTACCTTACTTTTTCATAATTAAGAGAAGCAACCATTAACGTCTCACCTCCTACTGTTTCACACTTTATACCTCCCAAAAAAAAAAAAATGTCTCACCTCCTTTGCTGCTCTATGATAAATATATAGCATTATTTGTTTCACAATATTACTGCTTGACGTTATTATTATAACGACAGCTTTTATATCACATTGATGCTTCAACGTATCCAAAGTTCTACACCTTATATCACAAACAAACCCAAAAAAAAAAAAAAGTCTCTCACTTGCTGATGATTATATATATATATATATATATATAATATATATATATGCCACGATCAACAACAAATTTAAAAACATTTTAGGAAAAAATTATTACACTAAATCTAAATCATACAAATTCAAATTATTTAAATAATACAATTTTTCATTTTATACTCATTAATAATAATATTATTATTATTTTCATTATTACTCATTACTATTATTATTATTATTATTATTATTATTATTATTATTATTAATTTAATATAATAATCATAAATAACTCATCTTTTTTAGGCCCATCTTTCTTCATAAAATCTTATTTTTCCTAATTGTTAATGCAAACTCAAATAATTCAAATCATTTTTTTAATTTTATACTTATTATTATAACTATTATCAATAAAATCTTTTTTTTTAACCCAACATTGTTTAAATAGAATCTGATCTTATTATTATTATTATTATTATTTTATTTTATCCATAACCTTATTATATTATTAATTGTTATCATTATCATCATTGAAACTTCATTTTCTCTAGTTTAATTTTTTTATATATATAATTTGAATTTTTTTTAATTATTTTTTTATTTGTAGCTAATGATGAAAACCTTACAACTAACGATGGTGAAAAAGTTTTAGATAACATACATCTTTATTCTAAAAGTATACGAGATTATTATTATAATTATTGTTAAAAATCTCATTTTTATAGGCCGAACATTTTTAATAGAATCTAATTTAATACTCTACTATATTATATATTAATTTAATATTTTTTATATCTAATCATAAATCATAATAAAATAAAAAATTCTAATAATAAAAAATTTCATACATATAATGGTTTTATTATTATGTGAATAAAAAAACTCATAATTCTTAGTGTACTCATTATTATTATTATTATTATTATTATTATTATTAAAATACCTCATTTTTTCTCTATCCACCACTCTTCATAAAATCTAAATTTTTTTATATTATTTATGCAAACTCAAATAGTTCAAACTAATTCTGATTCTTACACTTATTATTATAACGATTATTAATAAAACTTTATTTTTTTTTGTCCAACATTCTTCATAAAATCTAAATTTTTTAATTACTCATACAAGCTAATCATTTAACCATTTATTATTATTATTATTTTTATTCTTATTACTACTACTATTGTTGTTGTTATTATTATTATTATTAAAGCCACATTTTCTTTATCCTCATCTTTATTGGTCGTACATTTTTATTAAAATCTAATTTAAAAGTCTATTATATTATATCTTAATTTAATATTTTTATATTCAATCATAATATCATAATACGAGTAAAAATAATAATATTAAAAACTATATTAATACTAAAATGCTTTTCATAGTGATTTTTGTATTATAGAGAAATCTAGCAGAAAATGAAAGAGTTATTCTTCAACAAAAAAATGGAAGAAAATAACATAGTGGCATTTTGTACTTTTAAAAATTTAGAAATTAAAGGTATTAACAATTATACTTATCACTATATATCTAGACTACTTATACCTTTGTAAAGATAAAAAAAAATAAAAATATAATATTTTAATGCATGAAAATTAGTCTCTCATCCAACACTAGAACAATAATCCATATTAATCCAGATATACCAAAAGTAGATGATATGTGAGAAATGTCATGAACATATATTATTATTTTAATTATGAAATATAATTGGGGATAAATTCTTCCTATTGAATTAATATTTCTTAACCATTTCTCTCATAGGATAAATTCATTAAAAAATGAAGGCAAGTTAAACACATTAAATTTTTTTTTTTTTTTTTTTGAAAAGTTTAAACAAGCAATTAATAAAATAAGTATAAAGAATACACTTGAGGGTACAAGCAACTCAACACAAGTAAAAAATAATTAATTAACAACAATTATTGAAATTGTTGAAAATATTATTAAATTATTTTCATTACGAAATTGTAGGGTTCATATTACACTTTTGAGGAAAAATTTATTAAAATTCAAAAAAGAAATGAATTATGGTACGAAACATGTAAAAAATGTGCAAAATCAATGATAAAAAAGAAGGATAATGCAGAGTGATAAAAATCCAGAATTTTAAAAAAATGTATGCTTTTCAATCATATAAATTAAATCAAATTGAATATAATCAATAAAAGACATAAGAGACATTAAAAAATCTATTTATCATATTAAAACATAGCAAATATTTTTAAATTAAAATTCTTCGTTTGTAATATTTAAACAAGTATATGTTGAAACTCGTGTTCAATATAACTTCAATACTATATTGGTAACATTATTGAAGCAACACAAAATCTCATTAGATATACTATTTCAGAGTTCATTAAGTTAATAGAACTAGTAACCAAAAAAAAAAAAATTTAAAAATTTATGTACAAAATTATTTATTCAAATGAAAAGTTGTAAAATATGTTTCAGAAAAAAGAAGGCAACAAAAATTTCAAAAATTTGTTGTTGCAATAAAATAAAAATTCAAATTCCTAGTGAGATTATATAAAAAAATAATAAAGAAATGCTAAAATTTAGTTGTTGCAGAAAATATTGAATCATTCAGTGAAAAAAGGCAAATGTTGTTCATATTAATGCTTTGAAGATGAAGTAAAAAATATCTCCAACAAGAAGATCAAGATAGAAAAAGATTGAACTTTTCTTTTAAATTTGTGAATAACCAAATATAATGTGTCTTTTAATCTTTTTTAAAATTATAAATTTATGATTGTTTGAATTTAATAAGTAAAAAATTTATTTATTATTTATAGATTAATATTTATTTTTTAAAGATTATAACGACAATATTCAAACAAAATTCATAAGGTGACGAAAAATTAGACTAACATTTTAAGAAATAATAAGCAAGTTTAATGTATAGATTGTAAAAGTCCAAAATACACTTCTTTAAATAACATAAAGATACCATTATTTTAATGATATGACAATTTTGTTCGTTACATTTATTGCATGTTATATTTTTATCGACAAAAAGAGAGAGGCAAAAAGAATGCATACATTATTATAATTATCGAAAACAAACCTTTGCTCGCAAAAAAAAAAAATGTTGTAATTGAAACATTACTACAAATAGTTAACAATCTCATAAACATATATGGATACAAATAACTTAATCAATGTCATCCTTTGTTTCATCAATGTCACTCAAAATCGTAGTTTGAGGATCTCTGACATTTCCTTCATTAGTAACTTAATCAGCTGTAACCTGTTTACCTATATCATCTACAAGAACATTTGTGGATTCCATTATAGTGTTAGTTCTACAATTACAAACTTTGAAAGCTTTACTATTTAAGGAATACCCTACAAAAATACCTTCATCACTTCTAGGATCAAACTTATCCAATTGCTCTCAGTCTCTAAGAATGTAGCACTTACTACCAAAGATGTGCATGAATTTTAAGTTTGGTTTCTTGCCTCTCCATATCTCATAGGGTGTTTGGTTCATAACTAGATGGAGATAGACATAGTTTATAATGTGACATGCAGTACTTACAACTTCAGCCCAAAATCTTTTGGGGACTCCTCTTGCATGTAGCATTACTGTAGCCATCTCTTGAAGTATCATGTTCTTTTTTCTACTACTCCATTCTATTGTGGTGTAATAGGTGAGAAGAACTCATGAGAAATGCATGTTCTTTGCAAAAATTTACGTACTTGAAGTTTTCAAATTCTTTCCCATGATATATTCTTAGTCTCTTGATAGTTATGATTTTACCGCCTGCTTTAACCTATACTCTTACACAAAAAAGGGATAAAAAAAAATCAAAAGCATGTGATTTTTCTATAAGAAAATCTAGCCAAGTATACAGAGAGAAATCATCTACAACAACTACAATAAATTTCTTACCTCCAATGTTCTCGGTTCTCATAGGACCCATTAAGTCAATATGTAACAATTCAAGTGCTCTACTTTTATTGATGCTATTAATCTTCTTACGAGAGATTCGAGTTTGCTTACCCATTTGACATGGCCCGCATACATAAGTTTCAACTTTTGAGAGAATGGGTAAACCACGCACAATCTTACTCTTGCTTGTTTTAGTGAGATCTTTAAAGTTCATGTGTCCTAACTTTTTGTGACACAAGGTAATTGAATCATTGCTAGCTAAGTTACATGTTATTGTGGATGGTGTGTTTATGTAATAGCAATTGTCATGTGATCTAGTTCCATAAAACATGCATTTACCCATTTTATCAATCACTATGCAGCAATTGTAAGTAAATAATAGGTGAAAATTATTGTCATATATTTGACTTATACTAATCAAGTTGGCTTTAAGTCCTTCTACATATAATACCTCTTTAAGTTTAGGAACACTATCTATTTGGAAAGAACATTTTCCAACAATTTTTTACTTTTACCATCTCCAAAGGTGACCATTCATTCCTTGTATTCTTCAAAGGTTTTAAAAAAGAGAGTGGTCCTCAGTCATATGTCTAGAATATCCATTATCAAAATACCAGGCAGTATTTGATTTAGTTTTAAGAGCTACGTGGGCCACAAAATAGTGTAATTCAAACTTCTTGACCATCCTTTTTTGGTTTTGGAAATATCAGTTGGAATGGATTTGGAAGTTGGAACTACAAATTTTTCATATTCTTTCAGATTGTTCCTAGGAAAATAAAATTGATTTTTTGACGTGTACTAGAAACACATGTAGTCATGACAGATCGATGGTTATGGAGAAATCTACACCTAGGTCTACACCATAGCTTTGAACTTCATGACAAAAGTGCATTTTTTTAAAAAAAATTATGAGACATAAGACTGCAGTTGAAAGCTACGAAAAGAAAATATTATTTTTGTAAAAGTTACAGGATCTTGGCCCGCACCTCTCATCCAAAAATAAAATGTTTAAGTGCATTGTATAACCCTCTTCATAAATGAATTTTATTTTTAACTCATCCCGCGATACACTTATTTTTTTTATAATGTTAAAAATATATAGTTTTTAAAAGTTAAAAATAAAATTAATTGAGAAAATAGTATGATTATTAAAACAATAAATAAAAATTGGAAGGGAAGTAAAATAATTATTAAAACAGTAAATAAACTTATCACCTAATTTCTACTTAAAGATAATTAATCCGACACACTTAATAGAAAAGAGAACTAAATTAATGAGTGCAAAGTTAAATATGAGACAGCCTAATTTTGATAAGAAAGAAATTAAGATTTTTATTCCACATATAATAGAGATATTACAAGAACCATCATCCAAATTCTCAAATACATCAAAATTTCAATAGATAGACTAATTGGGGGTGCCTTAATGAACCAAGATAATGGGAAGAATCCAATAGAAATATGAAGAAGGTAGTTGGGCCTTAATGGATGAGAGAGTTAAAGGACCAAGATAATGGGAAGAATCCATTAGAAACATGAAGAAAATAATGAGTACCATATACTTAAATATTTTATTCTTGGATGAGTGGTGCAAGAGATCCTATAGCTTTTAAAAAATATAATTTATTTTCATAAATTTCAATAGTAGTCTAATATCTCATAACTATGGAAAAAAAAAAAATGTATTGCAAAGTCTAAAGTTACGAAATTAAAATATAATTTATTTTTTTCAAAATTATTGGACTAAATGCTCCATTTAGAAGCTACATAATTAAAACACTCTGTTACTTGGCCATTGGCATCCACTCTTTATTTTTTTGTAATCGACGAAAGAACAGTTTTACTAATGGATAAATTGCTACGACATCATTTTTTTTTCCCAGATATAGTCAAGGAAATCAATTAACCTAATTTTAATTAATATTTCTCCAATTTCATGACTAATTAACTTAAATGAGTCTTTGGGTCGATTGGACTTTTGCACAAGTTGTTGAGATACTTCGCGTTTCTACCCCCACTTTAAGCTATTCGATCTCTATTTCATTTCATTTATGACAAGAAGAGGTCCAAATAAAAATTCAATTTACAAGTAATACATGAATTTGTCTGTAGAAAAAGATATGTAAGTTGAGGAGGTGATTTGGAACCCAATCAAGCAGAAATAATCTAATTTTTAAGGCACAAGCAACCTAACATCTGCTACTTAATTAGCACAACGCCTTACATGTTGTGCTTGTATATTGATAAAATTTACACCTCTCCTTAAGTTAAGAATAAGATATAAGATAGAAGAATTCTCTTGACAAGATCCTCTTCACGTGTTATAAAATACACTTTTTATCACCTTTAAGTAAATTGTATAATTTTTAACCAATCTCTATAATTTGTTTATAACATAAAAAATTATATTGTTTAGAAGATAAAATTGAAATCAATTAAGTAACATGTAATATAAAAATTGGAGGAAAAATAAAATAATTATTGAAAAGTAAATAAATTATCATGCTAATTCCGAAGTAAAGACAATTCATTTATTAAATTAAACAAACTAGATTAATGAATGCGAAGTTAAATATGAAACAGCCTAAGTTGATTCTATAACTCTTCTTGTAATTTTTCGGAATGTTTCCAACCTTTACCGCCCCTATGGCCCTTATCGTCTTTATTAATGCCCTTAAATTTTCCTTTACGGCCCTTACCGCCCACATCAATCCCCTCACTAGGTTCTTGACCGCCCTTAATTCCTTTTCTAGTGATCTTATTAGAGCTGAGGAAGTTCTTGAACCAGCAAGCTGAAAGCTTTGGATATCTTTTCAAACCATCTTTGTAATCTATAAAGTTTATTCCAAAACGACTTGTGTAACCTGATCCCCATTCATAGTTATCTGCCAATGACCATGCAAAGTAGCCTTTCACTTTCACACCATCACTGTAATATATGCATTAAGCCAAATATTAGTTTAATTTGCTCATAATTAACATATAAATCAAATAAACAAGTTAAGTGTTTTTTCAATTCTCACTTAATTGCTTTTCGGACATAATCAATGTGACGATAATAGTAGTCAATTCTGTGTGTGTCGACAAGGGCTTCTTCAAGTGGTAAATTTGGATCATTGGCCTCGTCAATGCCTGTGTATATACAGTACCATAATTAAATAATTTCATGTTCAATTAACCAGAAACTATTAATAGCTCTAGGTGTGAATATATATATATATATATATACGGTAGCATTTAATTTGTTAGAGTTGTGACAAATAACTTAAAATGAATTAATCATGTACCATTCTCTGTAATATAAATTATTGGACTATTGTACTTTATCCTTGTGTAGAGCAAAAGAGCATGGATTCCTTTTGGATAAACAAACAGCCAATCTGAATGAGCCTGCAACACCCATGAATCAACAAAAAAAAAAAAAAAAAATTATTATTTCTTTTATTACAAATTAATTAAGTTTATATTTAAATAGAAATTAAAAATATATAATCCATTTTTACTAATTTTAATATGGATACCTGTGTGTGTATATATATATATATTTAGGAGAATAACAAAACTAACACCCCTCAAAATTTCTAATAATAAAACCAGCACCCCTTTATATTTTCATAATTAAAAAAATGACTAATATGTCATTTTTCTTTTAACATCCATCCGATTAGAATTGAACGACAATAATTTAGACTCGTTTAATATTGAACGTTCAATATTATTAAGGTGATAGTTTTAAGGGTGCTATTTTTGGTAATTTTTCTATATATTTTTGGGATTGTCTTAAATTAATAGTCAAATCAGTCTTTCAATGCAAAATTATTCAATAATACATACCTTTTTACCAATGGGGATGCCATTTCTAAGAGCTGTCGCAACAACATATAGAGTGAAGGATGAATTTTGTTAATTACGAGCATTAATTAATTAATTAATTTTGAGAATAATAGAAAATTAAGTGGTTTAATTAATTACCTGAAAGACTAACGCGAGAGTCAGTGGAATAGCTAAGAGGAGTAGGAGCATGATTTTGAGAAACATCAGTTGCGTAATTAGAACTATAGTAATTCAATCCAATGAAATCAAAGGACCCCCTTAGGAGATTTGATTCTTCTTTTGTAAACTGTGGTAATCTATTTCCTACTTGAGTCCTCATGATCCTTGGATAGTCGCCCGTTGTCAATGGTTCCATAAACCTACAATTATCAAATTTTAATTAAAATTAATATTTATTGTTAGAGGTTGTTCACAAAATTAAAACTCGAGAAAATTAATGACTAATATTATTTTTATATATTTATCAATTCTCTACAAGTAAAGCGTTGAGTAATTAAAAGTATCAATAGTCTCAGCAGTTAAAAACTTACCATCCATACATAAAATCAAGGGCCCGGTCAACGGCATCTATGTGTTGCTTTTCATTAGAAAATGGCAATAACCAAGACGACACCAAAGTTATCCCTATCTCCCCTCTTTGAGATACCTGCATGTATATGTATTATTGTTATTATTATTATTATTATTCAAAAACTAATCGAAATTATGAAATGTCTACCAGACTCTTTCATTTATTATAATCCGGTTACTACTCTGCTTTGCATATTAAATAATGCATATCAAATATTTCTTTTAGAATAAAATATTTAAAAAAAAAATTAGGGTTGTTGATCAACATGTATAGTACTACTACCATTTTGAATATTTTTCTATACATTTTGTAGCGTTTCAAGATTCGAGTGAGAGATGTAAGTAGGTACCTTATACTTGTCTTTGAAAACACAAACAGCGGCAGCATGAGCAAGAAGCTGATAATGTGCTACAAAATAAGGCTCGGTGGCGGAATCACCGCCAGTGCAATTGCGTTTCATAAATTCAGAACATCTACCTGGTGCCATTGCCCCTTCTACATATCCAGTAGTACAGAAGGTCACTGGTTCATTTAGTGTTATCCAATGTTTCACCCTATCACCAAAATGCTTGAAGCATAGGTCTACATAGTCCCTAAAATCATTCCTGTGTGTTTTTTTTTTTTTCATATATAGTAAACCAACATAATCTAATCAATAAATTTAAATAACGAACCTTTGTCTCAATTTGATAAATTTAGAATTATTTACTCTTACACAATTTTGGGGCTTCGGAAACCACCATACTCATCTTCCAGAGCTTGGGGAACATCCCAGTGGAAGAGTGTCGCAAAAGGTTTTATACCTATAAATTTACATAGCACGTTGCATTAGGTAGGAGATGGTTTAATTAAAATGATAATTAACTTGCGTTACAACGAGCACAAATGCACAACGTGTTGAGATTGCATGTAAGAGTGTATAAGTTAATTATTGTGTGTAACGAACGTTAGTTTTTATTTTAAAAAATTTAGTAAAAATAAAAACATGTTAAGATTAAATTAGTTGACCTTTGGCTACGAGCTCATCGATCAGCTTATTGTAGTACGCTATTCCTTCCTGATTTATACCTCCACATAGTTTTCCCTCTGAAAATTACCCTAATTTATTAGAGGTTAAATTGAAAACAAATCTCCTAATTAAAAAGGGTAAATATAGAAGGATAAATAAAATAAATTTAGATTAAAGGCAAGTTTTATTAAATGTACGCGTGTTGTGGGTGCTCATGTTATATTTATTTATGTAGTGTATATTCTTATTCAAGTTTTGTAGCTCAAAATCACACATGTGTTAATATCATAAACAATTTATATTATTTTTATTTAATATTTTTATAATTATAAAAAAAAAACAATTAAATATAATTAAAAATTAATGTATGTTGTGTCCTGTTCATGTGGATTAAAACCCAAATAACCACCCCTAATTTTGAATAAACTTACTTGGTAACACCCTAGACCACGAGATAGAGAATCTGTAAGCATCCATATTCAGGTCCTTCATAATAGCCACGTCTTCCTATAAATACAATATGTTTTATTCATATTTACTTTGTTTTGCAAATTAAGAAACAGATTAACAGAATATAATTAATTAAAAAAAATTATTTTAAGTATAGCTATATAATACATAGACTGAATGCAACAGAGTTATATGTTGTACAAAATTAGAGAGCAAGTAAAATGAGCAAATGAAATTTGAAAAGTAAGCAAGGGAGGGGCTAACAAAGAGAAAATCTTGAATATAATTGTTATATATGTCACATAATAAAATAAATGAATTTTAATCATTAATTTTAAAAAAATAAAAATTAATATTAAATACGTTATAACATTAACGACCTAAATTTATAAAAAACATACAATATATTATATATATATATATAAAATTTTCACTCACAAAAAGTTTAGTATTTATTCTTAAATAAATTAAAAGGGTAGTAATTCTCTTTTAGAATTGAATTGCAACTGAAAAGGGAAAAAGCAATTATTAGCTAATTATTTTAGCCCATCATTTTTTTCCTCTCTCTGTTTTTGTTTTTGTTTTTGGAATTGAATTATCTCTTTTATTTTACTTGTACATATACCTGGTATCGATGATATGAGTCCAGCGCAATATCTCCACTGCTGTGATCTTTTATTTTCTCTGCAATGGACAATATGAAAATATAAATAAAATTTAAACAAAAAAATATTGGGGACTCTATTAATTTTATAATAAATGATAAAATAAATAAAATGATCAAATATTAAAAAAGAAAAAAGAAAGGACCTGGATATTTGTGAGCATAGGTATCCCATATACTTGGCCCCCTGCCACCTTCATTTGCACCACCTTCAATCTGAAATTTACAGATTGAGTATAAAATCGTAATTAGTATTAATTAATCGAAAATTAGACACAAGTAAAGATGAAAAGTAATATTAATAGGATTGATTACTTGGTAAGCAGAAGAAGCAGTGCCAAATAAGAAATCTGAAGGAAAACTAGTGCGGTTAAGGCAGCAATAATGGCTTGGTAAATTATTAGAAACCAAATCATGTGCTGTAACTAGAGAGCCAACTAGTAATATTATTATGGAGCCTAAAATGATCGGTGTCTGTTGAAAAGCCATTTTTTTTATTATTTTTGTGTCAGTTACTTTTCATTGTTAGGCCTTTAAATAGTGTTGGTGGAAACATCATCCTCAACCTCAACCTCAACCTCAACCTCAACTTAGTAGTATAGCGTTTTCAGAATTACGTCCCCGATACTTGCACCACGCCTTGAGACTAGGCCTTTTTTTTTGTCTTTCCACATCTTCAAGTAGTTATTTTCCACGTTACAAAGCACGACAGAGCAATTCTTTCTTAATTTTTATTTTTATATTATTTTTTTTTATTCTATTTAACTCCGTTCTTTTAATTTTTATCTTCAATTTCTTTTATTAGAAAGTAAATACGTGTAAAGATGAAAACAATGAAACTTTAATGATTGCATGCCAAGGTAAAATTGATAATATTTGGTAATTGGATAGTAGTAATAATAAACATATGACTGGCAACAAAAATTATTCTCAAAATTAAATGATATAGACGATAATTCTATGAAAATTGAGTTATTTGATCATTTATAGGCTAACTATTTGCCTTATTTCATGATAAATATCATGTCAATGTAAGTGAAATTATAGTAAACATAGTACCAAAAATGAAAGAAAATACTTGTACCGTGACCGTGGAAAGCTCATTCCACGGAGCCCAAAGATTTGGAGATTTGATTAAAAAGAGGAAGTTGATTACATGTGGGTACTAATTATTTTAGTAGAATTTGATTAATAATTCGAGCATTTATTTTAATATTAGAGAGATTTGTAAAATCATAGGATTAAAATGAGAGAAGTTGAATTTTCTAGGTTTTCTTCATTTTGTAGTAAATCAATTTTTGTTTCTTTAATTAGTTTAGTTTCTTTATTTTAATTTGTCACTCATTTTCAATAATTTATAGAAAGAGAAAGTATATATTTTGGTACTTAGTTCTAAAACAAGCTTTAACAAATTTCTCATAGGTACGACGACTCCGTTCTTAAAAATACTTATCACTTATATATGACCTGTGTACTTGTTGATTTCACAACAAGTTTTTGGCGCTATTGTCGGGGACTTAAGCGTATATTAGGAGTAATATTGAGTGAAGGCTATACTTCTCTACTTTGAACATTTATTTTATTACTAATATTTTTTTGTAATTTGTTTTGTTTTTGTGAATTTTGCATGCATATGGCTCGAAGTTTAGAGACCATCCCTTTTGACCTAAAAATTAAAAAGACATTTCGTAGGTTGATTAGAGAATGACTTTAAATAAATTTTTCTACTATGGATCAACAACCAAACCAACCACCATTGGCTCAACAAGGAGTTGATGAACTTAAGGCTCTTCGGGAGTATCCATACCAATGATGGATGGTATTTATATATCTATTCATAGGCCTAATGTTTATGCTAACAATTTTGAATTGAAGCTGACTGTCATACAAATGGTTCAAGGGAACCAATATTGAGGTTTATTTAGCATTTTTTTTGAATTGTGTTATATATTCAAGCAAAATGGGGTGTCCAATGATGCTATTATACTTTGGTCATTTTCATTTTTGCTTTAGGATAAAGCTAAGGGTTGGCTACAATCTCTACTATTGAGTTCCATCAAAACATAGGATGACTTAGCCTAAAAGTTTCTTGCTAAGTATTTTTCTTCTTCTAAGACCGTAAAGTTAAGGAATGACATCACTTCATTCCATCAATTTGAGGGGGAGTCATTTTATGAAACATGGAAAATGTTTAAGGAATTTATGAGAATGTGTCCACATCATGGGTCATATAAACTTTTTACAATGGTTTGATTAGGCCACATACTATTATTGATGCCACGCTAGTTGGAGCAATTATAAACAAAATTGAATATGAAGCATATTGATGAACACATTTTTGACCTATATTTTGTTATATTTTTAAGCATTCATTTTATCTTTTATTTTATTATTTTCGTGTTTTGGAAGGTATTTTTGTGTTTTGTAGGTTTGGGAAGAAATGTGAAAAAAGAGAGCAAAAGTGAGCAAAAGTGTTTAAAAAATGTAAGCCTTACATTGGATGTCGTTCACTATGTAAGGGGGACAAACAAAATCTTATCAACGTAAGCCTTACATCGAGAATCAACATACTATGTAAGGGCATTTACAGCGCACTAAAACAAGGCGCGCCGCGGAGAAGAAAATGTGTACCGCGGCGAGAGGCTCTCGGGTTGTATCTGGGAAATCAAGAAAACGTTGCGCGCCGCGGCATGAATATTGTGCGCTGCGGCGGGGATGGTTCTACTTTGGCTCGAAGATTTGAAATTCAATGCGCGCCGCGGCGGGAAAAACCTGTGCCGCGGCGGGAGGTGCCAAAATTGCCCAGAAACCCTAAAACGCGTCTTCAACTTCTCTCCCCCTATAAATACAACATTATACCTCTCCCAAACACAAGTTTTCACAGCCAATTTCTCTCCCACCTCTGCTGCTACTGCAGCAAGGGTTTTCCACCCAAAAACCAACCCAAAATCAAGAGAAGAACCTCCATTGTTGAAGCTACTCCAAGGATTTGAGAAAGAGGATCAATCAAGTTCAAGGATTTGGAGCTAGAAGATTCATTGGGGTATTTTTATTGTAATATCTTTTTTCTTCTCTGATTTTGTGGTTTGCCTCCATGACTAAATTGATTGACACCAATTTAGTTATGGTTGGCTAATTTATGTATTTGGGATGTTAGTATTGCTTCCAATGATTGGAAGAACAATTTTGTAATTTAATTATATATGATTGGATTTATTTCTTGTTCATGTTCTTATTATTTTCTGATTGTGAATTAATGGTGGACCAAACCTTAGTTTGTAATTAGGAAGAATATTTTAGAATTAGGCATTAGAAACGCCATCTTTGCTTAATTGTGCATTATGAACAAGAGCCTAAATTGATTGCATTGATTTGTGTTATTTTAGGTGGTTAGAATTATTTCCTTGAGCTAATTCCAATTAGTTAATTAACGGTCCGGATCAAAGAAGTTAATTAGTTGATTGTAATGAAAATTGCCATTGATTTGGGATTTTCTAGGTTTAGCGAAAAAATCATTAAATCCAACTTTGAATTGAATGCTTAATTTATTTTTGCCATGAATGGATAGCAAACTAATAATCCCATTTACATCCATCACCTTCCCCTTGGTTGTGATCACTTTTATTTCCATTTTATTTTAGTTACATAATTAATTTCCGAATTTACAATCTTTTCTGCAAAGTGACAATTGTTAGAATGTTTAGGATTGTTTGTTCTACTAAATAAGAAAATAAATAACGTTTTAGAACCACCGCAATTCCTTTGAGAGACGATCTTGGGAGTATACTTGTCGCTTACTATAAGTGACTCGTGCACTTGCGAGCTTATATAAAATACAAAATTTGACTATCAAGTTTTTGTGCATCACATATGCCCTTTTAGAAGAAATGGCTTTCAAAAATTGCCAATGGTTGGTTGAGAGGTTAATTTTAAAGAAACAAAGTGGTATGATGGACATGGATGCCTTCACGGCATTGCAAGCCTAAATTAATGAAATTTTGTTAGGATTGTTTAAGAAGTTAGATATGGGAATCATGGGGGTCAATATGGTGTAAAGTTCATTCTTGGTGTGTGAAATATATAGTAGGAGCCATGAAAGTGACGCTTGTAGGCACAATCCAAAATCGTTGAATATTGTGGGGAACTACAACCGCCAATAAAATCCTTATTCCAGCACATACAATCCAGGGTGGAAGAATCAACAAAATTTTTCATAGAGCAACAACATCAATCAATGAAGTGGGTTTCAAAACCAACCACCATTTAAACCACCCAGCTTTGAAAAACCTACTCAAGAGAAAAAACCAAGCTTAGATGACAAGTTTGATGCTATGATGATTATGATGAAAGATATGAAAAATTGAATAGATTCTCGGTTTGACCCCATGGGTAACAAATTGGAAGCTATAGTTGATAAGTTGGAATCTACACATGGAGCTTTAATCCAAAATTTAGAGATGCAAATAGAAAAAATGGCCCAAATACTTCATAATCGACCACAAGATTCTCTCTCTAGTGATATACTACCAAATCCTAGGAGGAATGGGAAAGAACAGTGCAAAACTATCACTCTTCATATTAGTAAAGAGTTAGGAGAAGATAAGGATGGAGTGGAAGAAAAAGTGGATGAAGAAAAAAGTGAAGGGAGGAAGAAGAATAAGAAAAAGAATAAGAAGAGTCTTATGCACCTAAGTTGAGTCTTGCATATACACCTCAACCACCTTATCTCCCAAGGTTTCAAAAGAACAAGATGGAAAAACAATTTTCGAAATTTCTTGGAAGTTTTTAAGAAATTACATTTCAGCATTCCATTTGTCAATGTTTTGAGTAAATGCCATCTTATTTGAAGCTTATGAAGGACATCTTGACCAAGAAGAGGTGTTTGAGAGACTATGAGATGGTACCACTCATGAAGAAGTGTAGTGCTATTTTGGATAGCAAAATGGTTGAAAAATAAAAATATTCGGGGAGCTTCAACATATCTTATAAAATTGGGAAGCTAAAATTTGAAAAGGCATTATGTGGTCTTGGAACTAGCACTAATTTGATGCCATTTTCAATTTTTAAGAAGCTTGGGTTGGGCAAGTCAAAGCCAACTTCAGTCACACTCTAAATGGCGAATAGGTCAATTAAAAAACCAAGGGATATTGTTGAAGATATGCTGTGAAGGTTGATAAATTCATCTTTCCGGCGGATTTTATAGTATAGTACTAGACATGGAGGAAGACCAAGATATCTCCATTATTCTTGGGAAGCCATTCCTTACTACTAGGAAAGCTTTGATTGATGTGCACAAATGAGAGCTCACCATGAGAGTGAAAAATAAAAAGGTAAAAATTAATGTTTTTAAATCCATGAAACTTTCAAATGATATGGATGATAGTTTTAGGATAGATTCTCTTGACAAATGTGTGCATGATATATTTAGAGATAACTATCCTATTGATCCTTTAGAGTTTGTTATCACTAGATCATGTATCTTGGATAAAACAGAATGATGATAGTACTTGTAATGCTATGCATGCTCATGATATTAACATTGATGATTTTGATGATGATAGCATGCATGAGGTCATTGAAACCATTGATTAAAATGTTGAATATGCATGAGAGTAATGATAACATTATTTTGAATAACCTTGATGGAGATTATATGGTTTTAATGATGATGTTATGAAAATTATGCATTTAATGGAGGCTATGTGTTCATGCTTTTAATGAAGTGTTGTAAGAAAGGTCCTTACTTAAAACATCTATTGAAGAGTCCCTTAAATTAGAACTTAAGTCATTGCCTAGTCATCTAAAGTATGCTTATATGAGAGATGGTGAGACACTACCGATAATCATTTCTTTGGTATTCACCAAGGAACAAGAGGGAAAGTTAATGATGGTTTTAAAAGGAAGAAAATGAGCTATTGGGTGGTATTTAGCCAATATCAAGGAAATTAGCCCTTCTATTTGTATGCACAAATTAAAGATGTAGTGAAAGTGGTTATTAAATGGTTGGATATGTGCATCATTTTTCCCATATTCAATAGCAAGTGTGTGAGCTCCGGTTCAATGTGTTCCTAAAAAGGGTGGTATGATCATGGTATCGAATGAAGCTAATGGTCTCATCCCAACAAGAACGATAATCAGATGGAGAGTTTGTATGGATTATCAGAAGTTTAACAAGGGGACTCCAAAAGATCATTTTCCTTTATCTTTCATAAACCAAATGCTTGATAAGTTGGTGGGTCATAAGTTTTATTGTCTTTTGGATGAGTACTTGGGGTACAACCAAATTGCTATTGCTCCAGAGGATCAAAAGAATACCACTTTCACTTGTCCATATGGAACATTTTCTTTTTGAACCTTTGCCATTTAATTATCCCCCCTTCATGCCTCATTTCAATGTAAATGATTTTGATTACTGGAGCCAAACTTTAAAGGTGTTACTTAAGTCTCTTGAGCTTTGGAATATTGTGGAAGAAGGTTATGAAGAACCTGCAAATGAAGATCAATTGTCTATAGCACAAAAGAATGACTTGAAGGAGAAAATAAAGAAAGACAACAAGGCTCTTTATCAAATTTATCAAGCAATTGAAAAGCCAATATATAAAAGAATAGCCAAAGCACCAACATCAAAGAAAGCATGAAAAATTCTTCAAACAACTTACAAAGGTAAAGATGAGGTCAAAAATATACATCTCCAATCTTTGATATCGAAATTTGAAAGCACTAAAATGAAGGATAATGAATCAATTTTCAATTATTTCACAAGATTAAATTCCATTGTCAATCAAATGGCATCAAATGGAGAAATTTTAGAAGAATCAAGAGAAGTTACAAAAATTTTGCGCACCTTACCAAAAAAGTTTGATTATATAGTTGCTGCAATGGAAGATTTTAGAGATATTTCTTCTCTTTCCATTGAAGACTTGCAAGGAAGACTAAAATTCATGACATTCATAGTAACAAGAGAAATTCAACTAACATTATTTCTTCTACAAATGATCAAGTTTTTTAATCTCAAGTTATTTTTTTTGGAGGCCGTGGTACAATTAGAGGTCATGGTAGTTATGGAAGCGGAACAAACTTCTATAGAGTGAAAGAGGTTCCCCAAAAAGTGAATGGGTAAATACTACAACGAAGTTCAAATAATCTTCAAAGGGGGAGAGGTATTGGCTACACTCAAAGAGGCCAAAAAAGGTTACATTGAATGTTTTCATTTTCATAAACCCTGATCACACAATCAATGAATGTTGGCATCATCAAACTAAAAAAAAAATGAGAATAGATTTGTGCATAAAGATGAAAACAATGAACTTTTATTGGTGAAATTGATAATATTTAGTACTTGGATAGTGGTGCTAGTAAACACATGACCGACAACAAAAAATAATTCTCAAAATTAAATGAGATAGAGCACTGCCAAGTTCAAATTGGAGATGCTAAAACTAATAAAATCAAAGGCATTGGTGATATCTTTATCAAAACAAAAGATGGCCTTAAGACTAATTTACTTAATGTGGGTCATTTCATGAAGAAGGGCTATGATATTTGATTTTACGCTAACACTTGTGTGATGTCAAGGAAGAGTCAAATTGTGTTTAAAATTGTCATGAGCTCAAATAATATGTTTTCTCTCAAGCTTCAATTGCAAGATGTTTCATACTTTGTAAGTGTTAAAGAAGAAAGTTTCAAGTTATGGCATGCTAGATTCGGACACTTTAACTTTAAAACTTGAAAATGTTATCATTCAAAAGAATGGTAGAAGGCTTGCTTCAAGTGGATACGATAAAGGGAGTTTGCAAAGGATGTCAACTTGGAAAGTAGCATCGAGACCCATATCTTACACAGTCACAATGGGAGAGTAAACATCCTTTAGAGCTTATACATACTGGCTTATGTTCATTTCCTATACCATCTCTTGGAGATAACAATTATTTTATCTCCTTTATTGATGAATTCACCATAACAAATTAGGCATATTTTCTCAAAGAAAAACATTAAGCTTTAAAAGCTTGTAAGTCCCAAGTTGGAAAATATTTTGGCCTTTAAATTAAAAAAATTAAGAAGTGATCGATGAGGTGAATACTTGTAAAAACTACTTTTAGAAAAACTTGATGTACAATGACTTGATAGTCAAATTTTGTATTTATAAAAAACTCGCAAGTGTACGAATCACTTGTAATTAGTGATAAGTATACTTTCAAAATCATTTATCAAGGAATTGCGATGATTTTAAAACGTTATTTATTTTCTTATTTAGTCAAACAAATAATCCTGAACACTCTAACAATTATCGATTGGTAGAAAAGATTGTAAATTCTATTTTAATTCAATAACTAAAATAATTACAAATAAAAGAAATCACAACCAAGGGGAGGATTATGGATATATATGAGAATCTTAGTTTACTATCAATTCATGGAAAGAACAAATTAAGCAATTTAATTAAAAGTCAGATTTAATGATTTTTTTGCTAAACTTAAAATATTCTAAATCAATGACAATTTTTACTATAATTAATTAATTAACTTTTTTGATACAGACCGTTAATTAATTAATTGAAATTAGCTCAATGAAATATTATAATCACCTAATCTAACACAAATCAATGCAATCAAATTAGACACTTGTTCATAATGCTCAATCAAGCAAAGATGGCAATTTGGCCCATCATTAATTCATAATCATAAATATTAAGAACATGAACAAGAAATAAATCCAAAACTCATATATCATTAAATTACAAAATTGTTCTTCCAATCATTAGAAGCAATACTAATATCTCAAATACACAAATTAGCCAAACCATAACTAAATTGGTGCCAATCAATTTAGTCATGAGAGGCATACACAAAATCAAAGAGAAGAAAAAGATATTACAATAAAAATAACCCAAGTGATCTACTAACTCTAATTCCTTGAAATTGTTTGGTCCCCCTTTTTTAAATTCTTGGAGTAGCTTCACAAATGGAGGGTTTTCTTTTAATTTTGGGTGAATTTTTGGTGAAAAACCCAGTTGCTACAGCAGTTGAGGTGTGGAGAAATTTGGTTGCAAAAACTTGTGTTTGGAAAAGGCATAATGTAGTATTTATAGGATAGTGAAGAGACACACGTGATTTAGGATTTTTGAGCAATTTTTGGTATGTGGGTCGCGGCACACAAAATTTTCTTCCGCAGCGCGAGGCTGAAAATGGGACTCCATAATAAAAGCCGAGAGTTCATAGTCGCGACACACAAATTTACCTGCCATGACATTCATTGATTTTTGGCTCCTATAGTAAAAACAAAGAATGAACCGCCGCAGCATACTTATTTTTTTGCCGCAGCGCGGGTTGTTGTGCTTGCCTTGTATGTACTGCTTACATAATAGTTGGTCTTCAATGTAAAGCTTACATTGCTCAGCTCTTTCTACTCTATTTTTACTCTTTTTGACTCATTTAAGTCCAATATTCTTGTAAGAGTCCAAAAATCTACAAAACTCATAAATATTTTCCAAAATACGATAATAATAAAATAAAATATAAAATGAATGCTTAAAAAAATAACAAAATAAGTCAAAATAGTATTCATCACATACACCTTAACAAAATGGAGTTGTCGAAAAAAAGAACTGAGCCATCACTGAAATGGCAAGATGTATGTTGAAGGCAAAAAATTTGGCACTAGAGTTCTGGGCAGAAACAATTTCTTATGCTATCTATTTGATAAATAGATCACCCACAAAGAAAGCTTGAAAATTGCACTCCACATGAATCGTGATATAGAAAGAAAACCAAGTGTTCATCGTTTAAGTATTTTTGGAAGTCTTACCTATGCTCATATTCATGTTGTCATGAGAAATAAGCTTGGTGATAAAGTTAAAAAATACATTTTTATTGGATATAGCGAAAGGTCTAAAGCCACAAGCTATACAACTCAAAGACAAAGAAAATTGTCAGAAACAAAATTAACTTTTATGCACTCTAAAATTAGAAAGTCTTCCAATTTATTTTTGCTTGAAGAAAATGAACAAAGCTCATATAAAGAAATAACTCATCAAATAAAGAATCTTCCCTTCATCTTCACAACGAAGAAAGACAAGAAGTTTGATAGAAATTTATGAAAATACTAATGAAATTTGTGAAGAAAATCATGTATTTTTTGCTTCCTTTGCAGGTGAAGATCCAATTTTCTATGAGAAAGCATCAATGGAAAAAAAAAAGGGGTTTGAGCCATGGAGGAAAAAATTAAAGCAATTGAGAAGAATGATACACGGGAGCTCACCCTGTTAGTTTTTTTTTTTGTCTTATCGTTTCCCTTTTCCTTGTCTGTGCCAACCACACCACCTCATCCCATTGGTTCTTTGCCTCATGGCCTCTGAGCATTGTAATTTTTGCTCTCTCTCTGTAACCATCGACTCCTAGGCGGTTGGCTTTGGGAAATAGAGCGAGAGAGAGAGAATGGGAGGGAAAAGCAGGGAGTCTAGAAGTGACAGCAGTGGAGAGGAAAATGGAGACGCTGAGTGGAAAGCAACCATTTTCTCAGTAGCCTCGACATCTTTTTTGAATGGGTTTCTAGCTTCCTCGACCTCCAATGTCTATTCCACTGAAAAGAGGCCCATTTGCTCTTCCAACAATGATGACGATGATATTGGCAACATCAACTATTTACCCCAGAAGTCTAAACACTACCAATTAAATCAAGTTTTTTTTTTATCTACCAAATATTTCAAAATTTATTTCACTTTGATTGCTTACAAGTCTCGGTTTTTACTCCTGGAAAGTTTTCGATTTATAGAGGATTCAAATTTGGAAAAGAAAAAAAAAAAAACTATATCGTTTGGAATATTGTATTGAACGGTACTGTAATAGGCCTAAGGCATCCGTGGGTACTCGAGAGCTGTCGGAAAAATTCAATTATTTTAATCATCTTATTTTCTTTGATCTCAGTTAATTTGATTAAACTATTGAAAAAATTAGTACTTTTTTTTTTGCTAATAAAAAAAATTAGTACTTTGGTAATAAAGCTGTAGTGTTCTTCTAAGTTATTCATTTTAAGAATTTTCGTTGGACAAGAGGGTTATATGGAATTACAATTGTGAAAGAAAATTATTGTTTAAAATTTCGTAGAAGGCAAGTTCGAGTTTCACCTTTATATTATATTTTTAAGTAATATGTTATTTTTACGATTATATTTATATGTTATATATTATATTTATATTCTTTGAATATAACATTTTATATATTCTCTATTTTTACAATGATCATCTTTTAATATAACTTAAATTTTGTCATTTTTGTAATTTGTTACATCTAAAATGTTACTTTCATTTATATCTTTGTTGTAATACATTAAATATACCTATATTTTTATACTTAATGAGTTACATTCAATTCTATATTTGTATATAATATGTTATGTTCACTTTTATCTTTAGATATAACATGTTACGTTTATTTCTGTTTCTGAATAAAACATGCTATATTCACATATAGCTTCAGATATAAAATGTTACATCACTACCAACTTCAGCAAGGTTGCCGACATTGTGACGAGGTTGTCGGTGGTGGCTACCTAGATGTAGTGGGGTCTAACACTAGTCCCATTTTATTGAAATTATAAAATAAAGATGTTTTAGTTTTTTTTTTTTAAGTAATTTGATATAAAATTATAAACAGAATCTTACTCAATAGAAAGTAAAATAGTTAAATATCACAATTAGATGTGTCAATCTATCATCGGAGGAGTGAATTAAATTATAAAGCTCATGACTTTAATTATTTTATTTATCAACCTAGGCATACTTGCAAAATACTGAGAGAGTACTTACTTGTCTTTAAGAATCTTAGCAATTTTTATGATTGCATAAAACAAGTACCCTAAAATATCACAAAATAAAATTCATAATCTGATATGCTTAGACTTACGAGAAGCAAGTGCTTATTTAATTGCTATTTAATTTCACATTTAATTATAGATCAAAAATAACCAATCCAAAACTTAATGTGGATTTTATGTCTCATAACTTAACACACATAATATACATTATAATTAAATTATATCATATAATTTTAATTTCGGGTTAACATTGCATTTCATAAAAGTTTTGACGAAAAAGAACTACAATAAAAACTACATTTGTCGACAAAAATTTTACCAACAAAATATTTTTCGTTGTTGAAAGTAAATTATTACCAACAAAGTTATTTACTTCAACAAAAAATAATTTGTCGAGGAATTTTTTGGTGGGTATTTTGCTCCAATTTATTACCGACTATTTTTTTTGTCGGAAGAGTTCAAAGAACTTTTATCAACTAATAATTTCACAAACAAGACATGAACTTACTACCTACACCCTATTACAAGGCACTTTATATCATTTGAACTAATAGACCATTTACGAAACTACATTTATTTATTATATAAAATAATTAATAAATATTTTAAAATATAAAATAAAGCATAATTTTGTAATTATTAATTCTTATACCATAATAATTTTTTTTCCAATATAATGCAATAACAAAGAAAATGTTTGAACGCTTTTATTAAAAATAATTTAAAATTATGAAATAATAATTTATAGTATTTTTTCCTATATATTAAGCTGGAATTCTTAGTTGTTACTAATAATAATACTAAAAAAATAGTACCACTTTTAATTAAGATATCAAATTTGTCAATTAATTAAGTACATAACAAAAGCACTTAATAATACATGACACTTGGCTAGTTATAAGTTGGACTTTTAATTTATAAATTTCGCCCACTTATTTCACATTTATCAATATTATCATTAGCCTCCCTATTACTACAAAATACACCACCTGTAAGATAGAAAAAATTATTATCAAATTAAAAAGGGTAAACTAAAAAAATATTGAATGCTACTTGTTGATCATATTCTCATCACATTAGGAAAAAATAGTTAATTGAGTTAAATTGACAAAATAAAGAAGATTATTTTTCAATTTAAAATTACTAACCAAGGATATTAAAAATTATACTTACAAGCAGGCAAAAAAACATAATAAATTTTACATTGTATCAGATTTATGCAAACTTTAAATGAAATTTCTTAAATAACAAAAATGTTGTTCTCATCGCCCATCAACATGACAGCATTACAAGGTAAAAAAAACCAACAACAAAAATGTCTACTACCATATGCTATAACGGATAATGAAATCAAAAACAAATTTAGCCAGAGTTACAATTAGTTACCCTCTAAACTTACACCCATCATAAAGTGCATAAGCTATATTTGGTAACAATATAAGCAAATCAAATTAATTATCTTCACAAGGTAAGTTGTTGATTTGTTAGACCTTATGATCTACAAGACATTGTATGCTAAAGAGAAATTACACTTTAGTTGAACACTACTACAAATTTGCCTTTATAGGACGGTCACTGGCCGTCCTATAAGTCTTATAAGACGGCCAGTGACAGTCCTATAAAGTCCCGTCCTAAAAGAATCGAAAAAATAGAACGTTTACGGAGCGTCTTATAAAAAAAATTTATAGGACGGCCACTGACCGTCCTATAAAATTCTTTTAAGACGGTCACTGACCGTCTTATAAAATTCTTTTAAGACGACTACTGACCGTCTTATAAAATTCTTTTAGGACGGCCATAAAAAAATAAAAAAATAAAAAATAAATTCTTTTAGGACGGCCAGTAGCCGTCCTATAAAATTCTTTTAGGACGGTCAGTAGCCATCCTAAATTTTTTTTTTGTTCGTCCAGTACTGAAATCTATATATAACATGTACAAATTAATTTTATTCTAGAAACACGATTCAGAATAAATTTCATTCCAAAAATATCCATAATTTACATCACATATATATGGTTAAAAAAAAAATTGGCGCGGCTTTCAATTTTTCTTTTCCCGCTTTAGTTTTTCAATTCTCTCTTTCTTTTTAGGACTCAACCTGATAATCAAAATTCAACCCATAGATTCATAATAAGAAACTAACAAGCCAAATATCATTAATACACAACATTAAGATTGATACTCATAACAGAAATGCAAAGAAAATGACCAAAGATGGGCGAAAAATGGCAAACGAAAATCAAGAAAGGAGAATAGTCAGAGTGAGCAAAAGGAAACAAAGAAATCAAATGTCCAACTATTTAAAGAAAAAAATAATTATTAAAGTCGAGCAAAATACAAATATCAACCCAAAGTTGTGGAGAATATATATATATTTAAAAAAATTACCAAAGATTAGCGTAAAAAAAAACAAATAATAAGTGCAGAAAAAATAGTCAAAGCCTTCACATGCTACCAGCTTTGCTAGCAAAAATCAATTATTGTTGGTGATGACATTGAAGGGGATGGGGATAAGGATGCGTATCCTGGTAAGAAAGAGGAGGAGAGGAAGGAGGATGAGGGATTGAATTTTTTTAACTTAAAATGAGTTAGGTTCACTTGAGAGGAAAAAGATATATAAGTAAAAAAAATTACACTCGTTCTTTTAGGATGAACACAAAAAAAAATTCTTTTTTTAGAATTTCTGTGTAAATTCTTTTAGGATGGCTATAGTATTAGCCGTCCTAAAAGAATTTTTTTAAAGACAGTTAATAGCGGTCTTATAAAGTTCTGCCTAATTTTTTCTGTAATAGCCGTCCTATATTGCCCAAATTATAGTAGTGAAAAGACAAGTAATTTATAATAATAACTAATAATTAATCACATAGTTATCAAAACTATCGCTAAGGCAAGATTCAAAAGCATAAAATATCTTATTTTTTCATAGGTTAATAAAAGAAATTTAGCCACCTGGGTGAATTGATTTGTCAAATACTACATAAATTTTGCTAACTTTTTATTTTTTTTCTTATATTTTTTCTACTTAGTAAACAAGTAGCAATTGTATTGTAAAAGAAAAAGCCCATTATATAATAATCAAAAAGTTTTCATGATGTATCAAACTCTAATAACAAAAATATCTATGAATAACTCAAGACTAAATTTGACTAACAGATTTATGTGTCAATAAATCATGTCAAATAATATCAAGCATGAGATATATGGTGACAAAACACGTCATTAATGTACGTAAGCATCATTAGTTTATATTAAGACTTCACAGATCTTCCATATAATACATAAATCATTAAAATGCCAACAAAATATTAATAAATACCAATTAAAAGTGAGATAGATATTGAAGTTAGTCATTCTCATTATACCTTTTAGAAAAAACAAAGCTTCAAGTCACTTATAAGAACCCCATAGACCAAGTACATTTGCCAAAATTTAGAGATAAAAAGAATATCAATATAACTTAAATAAGACGTGTAATTGTTAGATAACATAATTGTTAATTGAAGAAAAAACACATAAATATGGAGTAAAACTATGTTCGACGTCGAAACTAAGTTACTATTGTGGTAGATGAGCATGAGATTCATTGATTACTACTAGAAAATTCAAAACGTTAATCAATGTAGTCACTTGAATTTGGAATTGAATCTTCTGATGAGCTACAACTTTTAATGTCTTCAACATCTTCATCGCTTGTGTCGGAAATGTGATCAACATCAATAAGATTTTCATTTATAAAGTTATTATAATGTTTAGACAATTTCTCCATTGATATTTCCTCTCCTTCGATATTACTTCAAAGCAATATTAATTCATCTCTTTTATCTTGCACATTTAGCATTATATCATTTGAATTATCTAATTGAAAAACATCACCTATTTTATTAGTGTCAACATCAATGGTCGCATCAACAGCTTCATTCTCAATGTCCCAGACATGCCTATGTTGTACCCGCTAAATAACTCTCCAATTCGCTCTATGTTTTGTGTCGAAAAGATAATAAATTTATGTTGCCTGAGATGCAAGAATGAATGAATCATTGACATACCACTTGTGACTTGTGTCAATATAAGTAAATCAAAAGTCGGTCACCATTTTTTTTTGTTCGGGGTTGTCGTCGAACCATGAGCACTTGAAAAGAAACACTGTTAAATTGTTTGGATAATATAATTGTATAATTTCATCAAGAACTACAAAATAATCAATGTTTTTACATCATGCCAACCAGGTACCATTACGCCACTGTTTTTTGTGGCAAGTCCAACCTCTCGTTCACTTGTGTAGAATCTAACACCATTAACAATGCATCCACTATAAATATCAGGTATTTTTCCAGGTTCACTCGCTAATGCCTTTAACTCATCACAAGCATTTAAGTTACAAGAATCACCACTTTTAAGGAACATCTGAGTACATAGGATCAAATTAATATATCATTATCTTGGTATTATATATTCTCAATATAAGAATTAAACAAAGAATTTAAATTAATAATAGAAGTAGTTACTTGTTGCTTAAACCATTCAGGAAAGTATTTTTCTTGCCAATTGCTTAACTCTCGCTGTTCATATTTTCTGGAGCAGTTTGTAAGTACACACTACCAAAGACAAAGTAAGAAAATAATGTTAGTTCTCAAATTAATATATACTTGGAAAATTGTATAATAATAGACAAAAGCCTATGGTTCGACTTCAGAACAATTGTGTAAGACATACCAATGGGCTTTCTCCAATTCTATAGGTCTTGAGCACCCGCGACGCTTACCTTTTAAGCCACGAATTTGAGTAGAGAAAACATTAAAGGTCCGTATAACATCAGGGTCATAAACATCATTGTTTCTTTCTTGACGAGTAAATCTAGTCTCAATGTCACTCATGTACAATGATATGAATGTTAATGCTTCATTAGCCACATAACCTTTTGCAATGCAACCATCTATTTTTTCTCTGTTTCGAACATATTTCTTTAGGTTTCCTAAATAGCGTTCAAATGGATTCATCCATCTAGATGCAACTGGTCCAACAATCTTAGCTTCACGTGGCAAATGAACACACAAATGAACCATTACATCAAAAAATGTTGGGGAAATATCTTCTCCAACTTGCATACAATAAGCGCGATACTATCTTAAAGAGAGTCCAAGTCTTCCTTATGTAAAGTACGTGCACACAACTTTTGAAAAAAATTACCTAACTCGACCAAAGCTTCACAAACGTTAGAATGAAGAAAGCCTCTAATTCCAATTAGTATAAGCCTCCATAACATCACATGGCAATCATGAATCTTAAGGCCTATAACACGACCTTCATCAGGATGAACGTTTTGAGAAATGTTGCTTGCATATCCATCAAGAAACTTTACTAATTTCAAAAATGCACAAAATGATCGACTTTCTTTTTTTGTTAAAGAGTACGCTGCATGTGATTTTATAAACTTATTACCATCTTCCTTCAACCAAAGCTCCTTTCTAATTCTCATATTCTTCAAGTCCATGTGAGCCTTAATTGTATCCTTAGTTTTTCTCTCAATGTTTAAAAGTGTTCCAAGAATATTGTCGCATACATTCTTCTCGATATGCATTACATCTAAATTGTGGCGCAACTTCAATTTTGACTAATAAGGAAGTTCAAACAATATACTTTTTTTAGACTAATTATATTTCCTTTGAGGCTTTTTGCATTTTCCTAGAATCAAAATGTCTTTCTTTTACTTCTTTCCAAATGAAGCATGCTCAAATGAGCTAACATCTATAAGTACATCTTCACTTGTCATCTCAATTGGGGTGTCATCAGTAGCATGTGCAACATCTTTATAAACTTTGCTTCTTCACAATGCATGGTTTAGTGGAAGGTATTATTGATGGTTGATATACCCATTCTTATTTATTAAACCATGAGATGGAGTGTTATAAATATACATGGGAGATGCTTTGTGTCCTTTGGTAGTCTAACCTAAAATTGTCCCATAGGTTGAAAAATCATTAATCGTCCATATGAGACTTAATCATCCATATGAGACTTACATGTAGTTGGAATAATCTTTTTGTAGATGCATCAAAAGTTTGCACTCCTTTCCACAATTCTTTTAAATCGTCTATCAAAGGTTGAAGGTGGATATCAATGTCTCGTCCTGGTGATTTCGGGCTTGGAATTAGCAATGACATTATAACATACGGTTGTGTCATCATTTTCCATGGATGCAAATTGTAGCAAACTACATCACTGGCCACATGTTATAGTGTAAGTTCATATTGCCAAAAGAATTAAACCCATCTATTACTAATCCTAACCTCACCTTGCGAGGCTCGGATGCAAAGATTGGATATTCTTCATTGAATGATTTTCATGCTTCTCCATCGACAGGATGTCTTAGAACTCCTTCGTTAATAAGATGTTCACTGTGCCATTTCATGTCTAAAGTTGTGTGTCGTGACATATATAAACATTGTAAACGTGGCTTCAGAGGAAAATAACACAATACTTTCCTAGGAACTTTACTCTTATCACCCTTCCGTTCTTTTAATCTTGATTCACTACATGTAGAGCATTGTGTTGCATCTTTGTGTTCCTTCTAAAATAATATACAATCATTACAATATGCACGAATGTTCTGATAACCCATGCACAATTCAGCTATGAACTTATTTGCCTCATAATATGATGGCAGAAGCATGGTACCTTTTAGTAGTGCATTGAGCAACAACTGTAGCAACATATCAATTGACTTGTTACTCTAGTTGTTCATCACCTTGATGTGCATTAGTTTTGCAACGAAACTTAGTTGACTTTACTTTGTGCATCCTAGATACAATTCTTTTTTGTGCAAATCCCATTGCTTTAAACAAAGGTTCACGGCTTTCATTTGTTGTTGCATCTTCCACCACTAGTTCTTCTACGAAATCACTATTCAAACCAATATCAGTTGCACATAAATCCTCTAACACATCTATCATTTCATCATGACCTTCCTCATTTGCTTGGTTTGAAGGGCTCGGTCCTGAGGTTGTGTTGTATGTAGTAGATGGGAGAGGTTCACCATGTAGAATCTAGTCTATATATGTCTTATCAAACCCATACTTAAGCAAATGTGCCTTAACTTTTATGGAATCAAAAGCTTGACCTTCCCGACAATATAAACAAGGGCATAGTATAGTAGTTGTGTTGGGGGGCATGTTATTCTTGCCAAATTGTAGGAAATCCCTAATCCCATTCTTATAGATCTTTGAATGTCTATTCTTAAAGAAAATCCAACTTTTGTCAATCTATATCAACATTTGATGCCTTTAATCAAAATTTGAAATATATCATTTTGTTTACACACATTACCCATTAAAACTTAAAGTAATAATTCTATTTGAAAATTTGCACAAGGAAAAAAAGATACACCACCATATCTACCTAAGTAAGCTTCCACATAATTGATTTATGTCATATTAGTAACTCCCTAGCGACATTCATGTTAGTAAATATGCAGCATATCCAAGAAATAGTCTAGTTACAACAAAGAAATCATAGATAGAATTACTAACACAATTAATAGCAACTTGAAACATGTACTTGAATAGCTCTGAATTAAAATAGTATAAGAATGAAAAATTTATTGTGAATTGAGCTATTACTAAATGGGTTCTATCCTGACTAGAATCTTAATCTCCCCTTTAGGAAACCAAATTAAATAAAATTAAAATTATTAAAATTAAAAATGATTCTTGGCATGAAGAAGACACTCTGTTTCAAATTACTCAGCTCTTGTATTATATATGTACTTTGGATTAAAGATGTAATCAAGTTAGTGTATGTAATCAATTGAGTGTATGTGATTTGGGTGCAATTTTACATAAATTTCCTGAAGCATAAATTACTACATAAAAAATAAGGAAAAGAGGAGGACCTCAAAAATCAAAGCTTTATCAGTGCAACAATATTGAAGAAGAATAAGATGAGTTGTTCGTGACTGAGTATTGGCAAGACGATGGGCCGACGACACAAACTAGGAATGGTTGAACATGAAGGTGCTTGCCTGCTTGAGAATGGCTGAGAATGGCGGTGTCTGCCTGCCTAAGAATGGCCAAATGGGTTTAAGGCTGAAGGTGTTTTCGAAAGCTAAGTGGCCTCTGCTACAGAGAAGGAGATGTATGTTTATTTTTTTTCTTCTATTGAGTGATAGAACATATGGGGTTTTGAGAAATTGAAGTAGGGTTAAGTTTTTATTTTTCATTCAAATTATTGTCAATTTAACCAATAAATATATTTATATGCTTATCATATTTAACATGAGTTCGATTATGGAGATATAGTAATACGACATACCCAAAATTATAAATTTTCATTTTATTAAATATTATATATTTATATATATTATACATAAAATATATTAAATATGTAAAACACATTATTATTTTTAATATGTACCAGCCAATTTTAGTATCAGTTCAAATATAGTATAATATTTCAATTTCTGCTTCGAGTAGAACACCCCAAGAGATTCCATTATATATATTTTTAATAGAATATATGTGTTATAGTACATATATAATTAATTGTGAAAATAGTAGTTTTTTTCATTAAAAATACTACGACCAAAGAACATATACACATATTCAAATATTTCCTCAACTAATTTAATCGTTAAATACATATTCCTAATTTATTTTTATTTGTTGCACATATATATTAAGCTCTATTAATGGAATTGACAAAAGAAAAATACATTGAAGATATATTTTAATAATTAAAATTTAGAGCATATTTGCAATCATCAGTTTAAAAAATCGATAAGAACTAAGGAAAATGAAAAGCAAAAAAAAAAAAAAAAGGACGTATGCAATAGTGTAAGGCACAAACAAAGCCAATCTAAACTGAGTATTTTTTCTGTTAGTCTCAATAAGCATTTTAACGAGTTCATTTTGGTGGAGAGATTCCACAACTATTTATGCGCTGGCTTCCATGGTGATCAATGAGGAGGAAAATAAAGGAGCTGATGAGCTAAGGTTGGATGTTAAAGTAAAGAGTTTATTTTGATAAAAATGGAAAAAAGGTTACAAGATCCCCATTGCCTTGAAGTTAAGCATTAGCTATTCAACTACCATTTTTCTTTTCCCTTGAGCCTTATTGAACTTCTCAATTTCTTTCAACTATTCAACGACTACCTTGTTGGTGAGTGTATTATATTTGTATTGGTTTTACCTATACACTGCTATATAGTATTGTTTTAAGTATATATATACTGCTTTTACCTATCATAGGTTGAGTACCCTACTACTATATGCAGAAATTAAAATAATAATAAATAAAAGATATAAAATATTGATTATAACAATGAGTTGCATACATATTAGATTGTTCTACCATAAATGTGTCGTTACATTCAGTTGCAACATCTAAAGTTATATTAAACTTGTCCTAGCTATTCAAAACATATATTATATTCTCTTATTTTAAAGGCAAGCTCAAGGGCAAACACTATAACAACTATAGTGTTTGGATATATGACATAATCCAAAATAATATATCCCTTAAGCTCTCCCAAAATAAAATCATATGAGAGCAAAGACAAAAATTAGCACTTTTAATATACTAGATGTTATATAGTCCAAAATAAAATATTCCTATCATGTTATGACAAGAAAGCTAAGTAGAAGGAAATGCATCCTCATGTGGAGAACATTGTGACTCAGGCGTTTGTGATTGAGTTGATCTAGAATTCATGAATTCTTCCATCATGGCAGCCAATTGTTCCCCTCCCATAAACTTGAAAAAGTCCTTCATGTTCTGCATTTTACCTGTCACTTGCACAAGTTGTTATTTCATAATCTGAACCTCAGTAGCTAATTCTTATGATAATAAAATCTTTCCTTTAGTCTACCAACTACATCGAATCAAAATATTCTCTAAAGCAACAGCCACCTCATCGAATTCATCATTTTCTTCTACTACACTATATGCATCTTCCAATTTGTGCTACAACCATTAATAAAATATCATTAAGTGCTTGCCCAATAGGAGTACTATATAAAGACATTTTGCTTGTTATTATAAAAAGTACAAAACTAAATAAAAAAATCCTCACATAAACTATTTCAACATTTGTTGAAGTCCATCATTTAGTTGGTTTGTTGTACATCTTATCCTAATTTTATTATGATGAAAAGTCCTTCTTTGCTCTGTATATAAAGCACATAACATTTAGAAGTTATTTAGGCACATATATTGTACTGATAGAAAGAATGATTAAAAATCATACAAAGTCATGAGCAAATGACTTAGAGCCCCCACAATGCTTATATTGTATCTTTGATCTATTTTTGGTGTTGGCCTTGAATTAACCAAAAAAAAGAGCAATAATATTGGATTAGTTTCGTTAATGAATACACGATATAATAAACAATGAAATAAATCAATTACTTGCCTTAAATGCTTCATTAGTGGCAAAGTAATCACACATCTCTTCCCAAACTCCTTGTGTCAAGTAGTCAATGTCTTTAGGATCACGTAGGATAAGTCGATGAGCTTTTCGATATTCCATGGGCTTATCAAGCATGGTTTTGTAATGAGTGTGTAACTCACACTTGTATTCCTTACATTGACTTTTCAATTAGCCTTCAACCTTGAGAGAGATGTGTGGGTCATCTATATCAATATCGAACTCAACCTGCACATTACCAATGACAATATTAGAATATATAAGTTTTTTTTTCCTCTTTTGTTATAGTAAAGGAGCTCAACAATGATCAATTAAATAGCTGAAAATATTTATCACTAATCATTATTTGCATATTTCTTTCCTATCTAGTGGCACATGCTTCCATTTGAGAACGGTGATAGGGCAAAGTTTTCTAATTAGTTGTCCAGCCTCATTTGCAAACATTTGTGGACCTTTTCCATTTCTAATACACTTGATGTCTTTACCTTCCCACCATATTTTAATCTTGGTATTAGGCTTTTGGTCTTCTACTAACCCAAGACCCTTGGTGCGACACCTAACTTGCTTACTACAAACTAATTTAAGAATATTGATAAATAATGCAAAACATTTATGCTGAATTAAGAAATATGAGGAAAAAAATTTTATTCTAGCTTTCACATATATATAATAACAATATTATTTAGCATAAGCTTATACATAGTACAATATTAGGCGAAAGAAAAAAGACATTATAAAAAACAAATAAACAAAATCAACATTTCAAATAAAACATACTATTAATTTACAAGAATCACATATGCTAAAGACATTTAGTAAATAGTTACCATTTCTGCTTGTGTTAGCAATGTCATCAATTGTTGTGATCTGAATTTATGGTTGTAGAGAATTCCCTGACAACATTAAATAAAAAGAAAAAGTAAAGTTAGTGTTATAAAAAAAAATTTAACACCTTTAAATAAAACACATTATTGGAAAAATGATTTACCTTTATTCATGCTAATCTAAAGACATATTTAATAAATAAATACCATTTCTAGTAATGTTAGAAGTGGTATCAGGTGTTGTGATATGAACTAATGGTTATGAAGAATTCTTTGTTTGCAACTCTGGTTCCGGTCGTTGTCTCTTGGACCTAATAATGGGTGGTTGCTTTGGTGGCATATTGTCCTGCAACAACATACAAATATTTAGTATAGTTTAAATTGAATATATAGAGAAGCTTTGGGAACAAATAAAGAATGTATGCTCAAAATCATCCTTGAAAAACAAAGAGTGTGAAAATATTGACACTAAATTGGCGATGAGGATTAAATAGTATTACGACACATATCGACCTGGTTGAAAAATTCTGTTACAAATTTATTGGACTACACATTAACTATATATAAACTTGTATATGATGGATAGAACCTAAACATGTGTTGGGCTTGTATTTATGAGGCGAAATAGATTATTAGTATGAGTGGTTTATGTTTTGGGTCCTTTAGCCTTGAGAGAGTCAAGAGTCATGGTGGATGCAAGGAAGTGAGTTCAACTTTGTTTCTTCTTCAATGACTAAGAGTTCTAGAGTTAGATAGAGAGATATGGGCTTGTAATCTTCTTTTTGTTTCTCTGTATTTTTTTAGTTATTTGTGTTGTTATCGTTAATTTGAGAGAAAGTATTATTTGAGGTGTCACAAAACATTAATGACATTTTGGAAAATATGATTTAATGTAATATATTTTTTGGTATTTTTAATTGGGCTAAATTTAAAATCCCTAAAAGATATATATATATATATAGTTTTACACGGCCATCTCCTTATTTGTTCCGAAACTCAAAGTACAGAGAAATTAATCAGCCAAGCAAGTCACTATCATCAACCATTACATCTCACTTTGCTACTGTTCGTGGGATTCTATTTTATAAGTGAATATCATTAATTCACTATCACACTTGCTCTCATTTGGTACTTCTTAGTGAGATTGTAATTTCATTTTGATATTTGGTTAATATCTTTCTATAGAGAGTAAGTGTGATAGTGAATTTTTTTACTATCCATTTGGATTTAATAGTAGATTTTTTTTTTAAGCTATCGTCAGTGGAGTAGACTTTTTACATTAAAAAATTGAACCACTTAAATCATTGTGTGTCATTTTTTTTTCTTATTATTTATTATTTTGATGTTACTTGTAACTAATTATTTGTGCAATTAAATTGAACCCGAACTTTTTTTCGACTAGTCCCAATTTATAATAGAAAGGGAACAATGTTGAAGAACAAATTAGGTTTCTTGCTTGCTACAATGATTTGGGGTTTTGAGTATAAACACAAAATCTGACCAAGATCTGCATTTCTTTCTAACAGACATAATTTATAACAAAAAGACAAACAATAATGAACAAATTTTTTGAAAGAAAAACATAATAAATTGTATAATAGTAACAAAAAAAAAAGAAAGAATAAACTTTACCTAAATTTTCTTGGGTGTAATGTTTGAGATTTGAGATTGATTTGGGGTTATCTGAGAAGAAATGAGAACTATTGTAGAGCTAGGTTGGCAGATGAGATAATTTATTAGAATGGATATGTTTTACACTTCTATTTATAGAGTAATATTCAGGGTTTTTTTTTTTTTCCCTCTTTTTTGTTATTTTTATTCAAAAATTACAAAATTACCACGACTAAAATTTTTAATGCTATAATTATTTTTCATTAATAACAAATTTATTAATACAAATGACAATAATAATTATTTAATTATAAAGATATAAAAGTAAATTAATATACTTTTATTGTAATAATAAAAAAAAGATAATATAAAGATATGTTTTTAATGTTAAAAGAAAATAAACGTATATTTTTAATTAATAAGTGATATATGAATTTAAAGATAACAAAATAATTACAACATTATCATTAATTACCTTATTATAATAAATTCATATTATGACCATTATTATTATTATTCTCTATCTTTTTATTTTTCTAAGGCCTAAACATTTTGTTGATTAAATAAATATCATAGTTATTTATATATATTTTATTGACTTGCTAATTAAATAAATATTATAATTAATAAATTATTAGTATTTAAAAAATTATAACTCAATAGTAACAATTTTAATATTTTAGTTAATCATGTACAGCACATGTCTTTATAAATATATGTAAATAAGATAATATGTAAAATAGTACTATTGTACTAATATATTACTTGAAAAAGACATATATTAATGAGAATATAACAAAACAAGCATATGTTAGAAAGAAGGATGTTGGAATTTAGGTAGTGAAAATGATGGTCAATTTGAAAGCGCCTTTCCTTAATTGTTGTTCTTACTCCTTGTAAGGCTCAATTGTAGATGCAGGAATAACTCCCATAATTCCCACTAAAAATGTCACAAACCATGGATGAATTAGTCTCGTATCTAACTTTTTAAACGATCCCAACAAAATTATATTAGTTTGAGCTTGTAACATCATGAAAGTATCCATATGCATCATACCACTTTCTTCATATAAACTCTCAATTGATCATTGACAATTATTATAAGTCATTTATTTAAAAGAATATTTTATATTTAATTCATTCATAATTAATTCACCCAATACAATATCAATAACAGTCAATGGTTGCCTCATCAAATCATTATAGAAGATGTGATCTGGTACCCAGGATGTTGATACCATAACATCTCATTGGCTTTTTAAACCTCTCACATGCTCTATATAATGAATCATTGAAGTTTTGGTAACTAACATGAAAATTTTTTTGGAGATCCGACAATCACGTCATAGTTTTGGTAACTAGCGTTCTACATATAACATTAAAATTATATTTATTTAATTTTTAATATCATTTTTAAATTTAAACTGTAAAATAAATTTATAGTAGAAATAAAAAAAAATGCTTTTGCAATTCATTATGAATTAATTGATGAGTAATAAAGATTAATATTAACATTATCCACATTTTTATATTACTTAAGTATTACTATTAAAAAAAAAAGAAGCTATAAGTTAAAAAAAATCATTAATTGACACAAAAATTTGGTTCAGTAATCCAAATATTAGATGCATAAAAATTTATATTTTGTATTTTTATACTGTATATTTTATTTTAAATTAAAAAAATTAAACGAAACATCTTAAATAAAAGGATTTTTCTTAATTAAAAAAAATTCTATTATATATATATATATTTTTTTTTTGATTCATATGTGAGTGACATAAGTATAATAGAGATGTATTTAACTTTACTTATAAGTTTTAAATTAAATTTATATTTGATTATCAAATATATGTCTCACCGTATATTTGAATATATTAAATGTCAAAATATGGAGGTGTGAATTTGAATTATATAAGAAAAATATTATATTATATACATTGCCAGGTTTTATGCATATAAAAAAAATAATTACTATTAATTCTTTGCTGAGTTTATGATGATAATCTAGATATTCAAAATATTATGCAAAAGAAAAATAATTTATTTTTTAATTATTTTGTAATGAAAAAATATATATTTCAAGTGAAAATTCAGATAAGGTATAATTTATTTAGTACAATATATATGAGTGTATTAATGTATATTATTTAAAAAAATCAATTATTTTATTAATCTTTAAATTTTAATTAAATTATATTTAGGTCCTAAAATTTTAAATTCTATAATTTAGTTTTTAAATTTTATACATAAATTCTTAAACTTTTAAATTCTACAATTTAATCTTCAAATTTTTAAAAAAATACTATCTTGTGTACTAAAATAATTGCTTTTGAATTAAAATTTTAGAATATATGTGAATTTTTAAAGGTTTGGATAATAAGTTATAGAATTTAAAAGTTTAGAAATTTATATGTAAAATTTTAAAAATAAATTATAGAATTTAAAATTTTAACCAACAACAATATAATTTAACCTATTTAAAAAAGAAAATTTGCCCAAAAATTTGAGATTTGATCTGCCAAATTACACCACTTCACCACCCCGCCAAAATTTCCTACTCATTTTTTCTATCTGTATCTCTAAATTTTCCTCCGTTTTCCCCCTAAATCATCTCATTTGCCTCTCATTTTTTCACCCCAAATTTACCTTTCAATGCCAAAACTCAAATTTTTCACTCAACTTTCCCCAGTTTTGCTTGAACTCCATCCTCTACTTCACAAGCTCTAACATTTGCTGCTCCATAGAGATCTCGATCCTCTAGTATCTTTCTCCAAGTTTCAAGATCTTCCTTTCTAATTAATTCTGGTGGATTTACTGAATTTACGAACAGAACCAAACGTCAACCGAATGACCCATAAAGTGATAATAATTTCCAGACCATCATTAGATGCACTCCTACTTAATGGTAAAGAACTCTGTACTATCAAGGCCATAATTAATAAAGATGTAACTTTTAATCTTTATGCTCTACAAGTTTTCACTTTTTTTTATATCCCATAAGATGAAAGTGTTAATATAGGTATGGTTTAACATAAGAGAGGCAAATGAAGTTCTTTTTATGTTGTTTTGCATCTTTGCTGAAAATCTAGAAGATGAAAGATGTTAAATAGGTTAGGTTCGTGTATAAATAATGAGATGGAGAACTTAATAATGTAGAAATTGTACTTGTACACTACTCACCTTTGTGATTTGGATGTGGATATGGTATTTGCTTGGTGTTGCCTTTACTTCACTTTGTATGCAGACAACAGGAGACAAGCCAGATTGCCCAACTCTAATTTAATCGTTTTGGGTATGTTCTTCAAAAAAGACAATTTAAATCATTTATTTCTAAATCTGTTTCCAATCTCTTCTTAGCTTCTTTCAACTTAAAATGACTTATGTATGCTATTTTTTATGCTATTGAAGCTTTATATTTGCTTCTTGTAACAAACAAGCAGAGTAATATTTTTGGAATAATTTGGAGACTCTATGGCTGCTCTCAAAGCTTGTATCCTCTTTGGGCTCCTTTGTAATTTTCTTTTTCTTGTCTTTTATTTTTTCTTAGTTGTTACTGCTGATGATCATTTATTTTTGGTTCGATCCACTTCAATGTTAATTGTTACAGGCTATTGCTTTGTTTATAATTTAATATTCTTGTGTATGTTTGCACTTAGACTTTCAAATGAAAACAATTAGTCACATAGCAAGGATTGAAGAACACCTTATGCTGCCCTCTCCTGGAAATCTAAACAGCCATACTATGTTTCTCATACATGTTCCTTTTAGTAGCATTTCTATAGCTGAGATATAATGCACAAAGTTGATTCTTCTTTTGAGCTTCCAGTACCAGAATATTCTATGTCCCTTAATGAAGATAGCATTTGCAAAACAGTTTTTGAGGCAGAGCACCCAAAAAAAATGCAACGTATATCGAGTTTGCACTTCTGGGAAACCCAATCCTGAATATGTTACTGTAATTTCTCATAGTTCAAACATAGTGAACAATACTATAAATTCTGACGTCTAACTTGGCGATCTGGATGCTGTTGACAAGTCGGGTTACATATTTCTAGATTCTGGTCCTTCAAATTTGAAAAATGATGTTGCAACCTCACAAAACATAATAATATGAATAATTCTAATGGATTTCGTATTGCTTCTGTGTCTAACCTTTTACTTTGTCCTGTTAACACTCAAGAATCACTGTCAAGAGATTCTTCTTTTGAGCATAGACTTACCTTGCATAGTACATCAATGAAAATAGATGTTAGATCGAATGATAATTTCTTTTGCTTTTACACCCTATTTGTGGTAATCTCTCATTCCTATTATAAACGTTTAAAAAATTATGATAGAGCTTAGAATTGTTCTCTTAACAATTTGAAAAATGAAGTCAGTGTTATATATTCTCTGTGATTCTGCAGAATGCATTTGTGCTCGCATTCTTCCTTTGGGTTTCAGTGAGTCGTATTTTCTAAATCAACAAAAGGTTTTGTATATAAACCATATGGTTGAATGCTCCAAGTTAGGCATGAATAACAACTCTTTTGTATCCTTTGTTTTTGGTTGTTTTCTCACATATTCCATTTGGGTTTAATTCTTGTTACCATGTGCACACAATGGTTGTTATCACTAGAGTTGCAATAACATGAAGTTCATTTATTGTCTTACAATTAATATCCAGTTATTTGGATTTTAGTACACGATTTAAAAGCAAATTAAATGTTTCTTTCAAATGCTTATTCCATTACTAATTATTGATAAATTCATTATTCTTAGAGTGATTGTACAAGTAATTTGCAGCTATATTACTCTTCCTCTTTAAGCATTTGTGTGTAGATGTGAATTTTTTTCCTAAGAAAATACTAAAAATATTGTCACTAGTACACCATAATATGCCCAATTCAACATCATATATTTTCTTAAAAAATAATTACCAATAAATTTAAAACTACAAATAAGAACGTATTCTATTGATCACAGATGAATTCAAAATACAAGAATAATGTACTGAAAGAGCAAATGATACATTAGAAAACAATGACGTGTCAAAGTGAGAAGGAGAAATCAAGAAACAAATTTGTGGAATTACATGCACTTTTTTAAAAAGTCTTGATGATGTTTCATTATCCAAAAAATTGTTCTCCAGATCTAAGAAATTCTCACAGTAGTAGCAAACTATCTTTCCTAGAAGCTGTCATTATGTCTATATTAATTGAGTTGATTGTAGGTATTACACATTATATTGGTCTTGTTAAAAGATGATGAAAATGTAGTTTAGATGTTAATAATTTTTGTTTTGTATAACCTTAATTTGTATAAAATAGCTCTTATAAATACAAAAATTATTATAATTATTAAAATTTCAATGAAGTCTAAATTCATTTAGACAAACCGAATACAAATATTATTTTTTAGATTTTGTTTTACTTTTTGCCATAGTACAAAAAATCTCTAGTGATGAAAATTTTTATTAGTGTAAAATTTATTCTAACAAAATAAATTGTCACCGTAAAAACTTACACTAACAAAATTATTTATTATTATAAAATTTATCTTGATAAAATATTTTATTACTAAAAAACTTATATTAACAAAATAATTTATCACTGTAAAATTTATGCCATCAAAACTATTTACTGCTATAAAACTTACGTTGACAAAATATTTTATTTCTAAAAAACTTACACCAACAAAACGATTTGTTACTAAAAAAACTTATCTCAACAAAAAATTTAATTGCTAAAAAGCTTATATCAACAAAACAATTTGTCAATGTAAAACTTACGCCAACAAAAATATCTGTTACTATAAAACTTAACCAAATAAAAACTTCTAATTGCTAAAAACTTATATCAATAAAATAATTTGTCACTATAAATCCTATATCGACAAAATATTTTGTTGCAAAAAAACTTATACCAATAAAATAATTTATTGCTTATAATTTGGGTTTCATCGACAAAGTTATGTCGACAAAATTTTCACATTTTGTGGCAAATGTTTTGTCTACGAAGTATAAATCTGAATGCAGGTAACACGATTTAGCGACAAAGTTTATTTTTGCCTACAAATATTTTTGTCATTAATAACTCAAGTTTTATTGACGAAAGTTAATTTTAATCGACAATTAGAATTAACGATGGGGATATGACGATAATCTTATTGACGAAGTATTTAGTTGATGTAAATATTTACCAACAAAAAATTGTTTTTTCCAACTAAATTTTTTTGTCTATAAAATGATTTCTTTTGTAGTGAAGGGTAAAATTGAGATTTTATTGATTTATATATATTATTTGTTGTTGTGGGTGGCCGCTTACTCTATAGACTAGAGTAATAGGCGTAACCAAAAATAATCAATTCAAGAAGTATATTCAGTTCTCTCTGCAACAAACTTAACAACTTGCAGAAAAGAAGAAGAAGAAGAACAGAAGATAAAGATTGTGCAGAGAAGAAAATTGACGAAAACTATTTTCAGCAGAACTTGTATTTCAAGAGTTTCTTGTGCTTTTTTATTTGCGATTGTAAAATCTTTTCTTTTTACAGTGATGACAATGATTAAAGTCAAGCACTTATTTATAGTGCGGATTAGATACAAAAGAAAACAGTCAAAACAATTTAATAACAGCAATAACAAACTTATGGTATTTATTCTCTGCAACCAACTCCACTGACTTGTCGTGGAAAGTCAGTGGATTAATTTCTAACCACCCATCATATATTTCATATTCTTCCACAGCCTCAACACCCCTTCAAACTCAGGGTCAGGCAAGTGACACTGAGTTTGCTCCTTAGTAACAGAAACTGAGCTGTGGGCAATGGTTTAGTTAGAATATCTGCTTTCTGCTCAAATGTTGGAACAAACTGCACAGTCAACTTATTCATCAGCACTTGTTCTCTTACATAGTGATAATCAATCTCTATGTGTTTAGTACGCGAGTGTAGGACTGGATTATAAGAGAGAGCAATTGCACTGGTGTTATCACACCACAATACTGGTGTTGCAGGTGAAGCAATCTTTAGCTCTGTAAGAATTAATTGAATCCAGGACACTTCTGTAGCTGCATGTGCCAAACTTCGATATTCAGCCTCTGCACTGCACTGGACCTAGCCACAGTGGGTTGTTTTCTCGCTGACCACACCACCGGGTTAGCTCCAAGAAAAATGCACACCCCTGAGGTCGATCGCCTTGTGTCTAAGCAGGCTGCCCAATCAGCATCAGCAAAACCATTTATAGCTAGTGACACAGATGGCTTGAATTCAATGCCAAAGTCTAGTGTACCAACTAGATACTTCAATATGCGTTTAACTGCAACCTAGTGAGTATCTAATGGATTAGCCATGAATTGGCTAACTTTATTCACAGTAAAACTGATATTAGGCCGAGTCAAAGTCACATATTGTAATGCCCCTACAACTCCTATAAAGAGCAGCATCATTAAATGCAGTACCAATAGAATTGGACAATTGCACAGAAGACATCATTGGCGAATTTGCTGGCTTAGCATCACCCAAGTGTGCTTTAGCTAGGAGATTAGTAATATACTTAGTCTGTTTAAGAAAAACAGACCCATTTACCAGCTTCTTCACTTCAATTCCCAGAAAGAAATGTAATGGACCCATATCCTTAAGGGAGAACACATCATCCAACATACAAATGAACTTCTGAATTTCAATAGGATTTGACCCGGTCACAATTATATCATCCACATATACAAGCACATAGATTCTGTAAGATGTTTGCACAAGAATGAATAGTGAGTCATCTCCTTTAGACCGTGTAAACCCAAACTTAATTAGAGTGCTACTCAGCTTGTCAAACCAGGCACGTGGCGCTTGTTTTAATCCATTCAAGGATTTTTGAAGCTTACATACATACTCAGGATGTTGCTGATCAACAAAGCCAACTACTTTCCTCATATAGACCTCTTCTGTAATGGTTCCATTTAGAAACACATTATTAACATCTATCTGCCTGAGCGACCAGTTTAACATGACAGCAATTGTAAGTATAATTCTCACCGTTCCAAACTTCACCACAGGACTAAAAGTTTCAACAAAATCAAAGCCTGCAACCTGAAGAAATCCTTTTGCAACTACCCTTGCTTTAAGTTTGTCTAATTGTCCATCAGCCAATTCATTCACCCTGAAAATGTTGGGAAAAAAATTGGTAATTCCCACAACCAGATTTACGGGGAAGCAAAACAATAAATAATGTAGAGCAGGAATATGAACATAACACACAGAGAATTTTTACGTGGTTCACCATTAACTGGGCTACTCCACGGAGCTGCTGCAGCTCACTTTCACTATGGAAGATAATATTACAGTGTTTAAAATACAACACTCAAGTCACAAACCCCAAAACCCAATACACCTAAATAAATATTTCTTTTTCTTTTTCTTTCTTTTCTCTCTCTTTTCTTTCTCTTTCTTTTCTCTCTTTTCTTTCTTATTTTTTCTCTCTTTTGCAGAGAGTTTTCTGCGAAAACAGAAACTCAGAAACTAAGAAACTAAGAAACTCTCTTCTCTCTGGAATGCTTGGGATGGATTTTATGGCTTCCAATCATCTCTATTTATAGAAGAAAAATGGCTTTGCTGACATATGCCATGAGCTCAGCAATTCCATTTTTTCTTCTTCTCCAGCTGGTTCTAGTTTGTTATTCTTCAATGGCTGCTACCGTCAGCCACCAACTTTGACAGCCACCATTTCTAACAATCTCCCACTTGGAAACTGATTTTAATCACGTTTCCACACATGATCACTGCAACAACTCTTTCTGGGTTTGTTACGTTCGCAGGCCAATTGAAGTTGAACACAACTTCAATTTATCAATTGTCACCGTCTTCGTAAACATATCAGCTAGGTTATCATTTCCTTGTATCTTCTCAAGCTTGAGAACATCTTCTTCTAGAAGCGACCTGATGAAATAATACCGTAGTTGTATGTGTTTCGTTCTGGAATGAAAAGACGGATTTTTCGCAAGATGGATGGCACTCTGACTATCGCAATGTAACACATTGCGTTCTTGTTTCTTGCCTAATTCTTCCAAGAAACCTTGCAACCAAATCATCTCTTTGCTAGCTTCCGTGATTGCAACATATTCAGCTTCAGTGGTGGAGAGAGCAACAATCTTCTGCAGTTGAGAAACCCAACTCACTGCTGTTCCGCCAAGAGTATAAACATACCCTGTAGTGCTCTTTCTATTATCAACATTTCCAGCTAAGTCAGCATCCACATAGCCGTCAAGAGCCATATCTCCACTTTTGAAACATAGTGCCATATTTGTGGTACCTCGTAGATATCTAAGAATCCACTTGACAGCTTCCCAATGTGTCTTGCCTGGATTGTTCATGTACCTACTTACAGCTCCCACTGCATGTGCAATGTCTGGTCTGGTACAAACCATGGCATACATTAAACTTCCAATAGCTGAAGCATATGGAACATTTTCCATTCGAGCACGTTCTTCTGCAGTTTTAGGTGACTGCTCTTTGGATAGTTTGAAATGAACACCTAAGGGAGTGCTCACTGGTTTTGCATCCTTCATGTTGAACCTATCAAGTACTTTGCTGATATACTCAGCTGTGACAGCATTAAGGTTCCTGATGCCTTGTCTCGGTTGATCCTCATTCCAAGAATCTGCTTTGCAGCACCTAGATCTTTCATTGCAAAATGTTCTGACAATTGATGCTTCACATTATTTATCTCTTGCATGTTTGACCCAACAATCAACATGTCATCTATATACAAGAGTAAAATAATATAACTGTTGTCAAATTTCTTCACATAACAACAATGATCTGCCTGACATCTGGTAAAGCCACTGCTGTTCATAAAAGAATCAAACTTTTTGTACCACTGTCTTGGAGCTTGTTTTAGACCATACAAGCTCTTTTTCAACTTGCATACCAAGTTTCTTTTTCCTGCTATTTCAAAACCTTGCGGTTGCTCCATGTATATCTCTTCCTCCAAATCACCGTGAAGGAATGCTGTCTTTACATCTAACTATTCAAGATGTAAATTCTCCGCAGCTACCAACTTTAATACCAGTCTTATTGTGGTCAACTTCACAACTGGAGAGAAAATCTCAGTGTAGTCGATTCCTGCTTTCTGCTGGAAACCTTTAACAACCAATCTAGCCTTATGTCGCTTACTCCCATCATGTTCCATTTTCACTTTGAAAATCCATTTGTTATGAAGAGCCTTCTTGCCTTTTGGCAATTTAACAAGTTCCCATGTTTGGTTTAACATGAGTGAGTCCATTTCATCTTTCATGGCAGATTCCCACTTGACAGAATCATCCATCTGTGTTGCTTCTTCATAAGATTCTGGTTCTCCGTTGTCAGTCAACAATAGAAAATTTTGGGAGGGTGAGTAGCGTTGTGTTGGTTTGTGTGGTCTGGTGGTGCGTCTCACTCTGGGTGTGCATGGTTCCTCTTGTTGTGGACCTTCTTCTTGTTCTTCCAGTGGAACTTCATTCTCTAGTTCTTCTTGTGGAACTTGGTTCCCTAGTTCTGGAATAACTTCATTCTCAGGGTTATTGTGGACCCTTCGATGCACATCATCTTTAGAGATCTCCTCTAAATCAACATACTCTTTTGTTTGAGTATCACTGTCAATGCCACCGGATTTTACTGTTGACTTGTCCTTATATACAATCTTCTCATTGAATATGACATCTCGGCTTCTGATAACTTGTCGTCTTTCATAATCCCAAAAGCGATAACCATATCCAAATTCATCAGAACCATATCCAATAAAGATACATTTCTTGGACTTCGGGTCAAGTTTACTTCTTTCAGCAGAATCAATATGAATATACGAAATACAACCGAAAACCTTTAAATGTGAAAGGTTTACCTCTTTACCACTCCAAACTTCCTCTGGCAATCTTTCATTCAAAGAAACAGAGGGTCCACGGTTGATCAGGTAAGCTGCTGTATTGATGGCCTCAGCCCAAAACATTTTAGGCAAGCCTGCATGTATTCTCATGCTTCTGGCACGTTCATTCAGAGTTCTATTCATGCATTCTGCTACACTATTTTGTTGTGGTGTTCTTGGAACAGTCTTCTCCATTCTGATTCCATTGCTTGCACAAAAGTCTCTGAATCTTCTGTCTGTGTACTCTCCTCCATTGTCAGACCTTAGGCACTTTACTTTTAAGCCAATCTCATTTTCCACCATAGCTTTCCATTTTCTGAAAACATCATAGACTTCTGATTTATTTTTCAGAAAATAAACCCACACCTTCCTTGTTGAGTCGTCAATGAAGGTGACATAATATGATGAGCCTCCAAGGGAATTAACTGGAGCGGGTCCCCACACGTCTGTATGAACCAACTCTAACTTTTTTGACTTCGGTGTTTTTCCAGCTTTTGAAAAGCTAACTTTCTTCTGTTTGCCGAGAATGCAGTCCTTGCACAAACCAATGTCCACCGACTTCATATCTGGTAGTTTTCCTTTTGACAGGAGTACCTTCATCCCTTTCTCGCTCATATGACCAAGCCTTTGGTGCCATAGATTTGATTTTCCATCTGCGTCTATGACTGCTATAGTGCTCCCACTATTTAAGGTCACATAGAGGGTACCCACTTTATTTCCACGAGCTAAAACCATAGCTCCTTTTTTTATCTTCCATGTGCGATCCGTGAAGGTTGTTGAATAACCTTCCTCGTCAAGCTGTCCTATTGAGATTAAATTCCTTTTCAGAGCTGGAATATATCTCACATTCTTCAGCTTCCACACAGTCCCATTTGGCAACTTCACTGAAACATCTCCTTTGCCCACAATCTTCAAGGGCTCATCATCTGCTAGATAAACTTTTCCGAAATTACCACCGGTGTAATTCTCCATGATTTCGCGACAGGAGGTAGAGTGAAATGATGCACCTGAATCCAAAATTCAGGACTCAATAGGACTGTTGACACTCAAGATAAGAGCATCACCTGCTTCCCCAGCAATATTTGCAGTTTCTTTTACACCATTATTTTTCTTTGGTGCTCGACAGTCTCTTCTGAGATGTCCTTTTTGTCCACAATTCCAGCAATTTAAGTTTGCTTTGCTAAATCTTGACTTACTTCGTCTAGACTTAGACTTTCCTCTGCTTGAGCTTCTCTCAAACATTCTTCCTCGGGATTCTGTATGTAAGGCAGAAGATGAAGTCTCACCAGATTCTTTTCGACGAATTTCATCGCTTAGAATCAAATCATGAGCAGTATCCCATTTCATCGTCGTGCTCCCTGAGGAATTACTTATTGCTGTCACTGTGCCATTCCAGCTTTCTGGTAGAGAGGATAAGAGAATCAAGGCTTGAATTTCGTCATCGAAATTAATGCCTACTGAACTCAACTGTGTTAGAGTAGAGTTAAGAATATTTAGGTGATCTGCAACTGGCGCTCCTTCTGACATCTTCAAATTGAATAGCCTTCTCATTAAATGTACTTTATTTGAGGCAGTTGGTTTTTCGTACATATTTGACAAGGCTTTCATCAGACCTGCTGTCGTCGTTTCCTTTGCGATATTGAAAGCAACGTTGCGAGACAACGTTAATCGAATTGTTCCTAGCGCCTGCCTGTCAAGAAGATCCCAATCTTCTTGCTTCATATTTTCTGGTTTTGTTCCTAATAAAGGTTTGTGCATATTTTTCTGGTACAGATAATCTTGAATCTGCATTTTCCAGAAACCAAAATCTGACCCATTGAATTTATCGATCTTAACTTTTCCTTCGTCTGCTGCCATTGCTCCCACTCAAATCTGGTAACTTCAAAAAATCACTATCGCAAAATAATGATGTGTGAATAGTGACGTAAATAGTAAATTTACTATTCAACTTTTTGACTTTTACTATTCACTTTTATTTAATGATTGGTGAATAGTACTTCCACTATTTGCACAGTAACCGTTACTATTTGATGAATAGTAACCTTTACATAATGTGATTTTCTGTACAAGGATTTCGCAACCTTGAAGCTTTGATACCAATTGTTGGAAAAAAAATTGGTAATTCCCACGACCAGATTTACGGGGAAGCAAAACAATAAATAATGTAGAGCAGGAATATGAAAATAACACACAGATAATTTTTACGTGGTTCACTCCAAAAATTAACTAGGCTACTCCACGGAGCTGTTGCAGCTCACTTTCACTATAGGAGATAATATTACAGTGTTTAAAATACAACACTCAACTCACAAACTCCAAAACCCAATACACCTAAATAAATATTTCTTTTTCTTTTTCTTTCTTTTCTCTCTCTTTCTTTCTTCTTTTTTTCTCTCTCTTTTGCAGAGAGTTTTCTGCGAAAACAGAAACTCAGAAACTAAGAAACTTTCTTCTCTCTGGAATGCTTGGGATGGATTTTATGGCTTCCAATCATCTCTATTTATAGAAGAAAAATGGCTTTGCTAACATATGCCATGAGCTCAGCAATTCCATTTTTTCTTCTTCTCCAGCTGGTTCTAGTTTGTTATTCTTCAATGGTTGCTACCGTCAGCCACCAACTTTGACAGCCACCATTTCTGACAGAAAACCCATTTATTTTCAATTATTTTTCTCTCTGAAGGTGGAGGAACAAGAATCTATGTTTCTCATGAGTGCTTCATATTCACATTGCATAGCTTTGAGCCATCCCTCATTCTTCAAGGCCTCTTTCACAGTTCTAAGTATCCTAAAATGAGGAGCAGCAATAAAAACCTTTGGTTTTCTTATTCCAGCCTTCAATCTAGTAACCATGCCATGAGTATTACCAACTGAAGACATAATAGATTGGTGCCTAGTTGAATTATCCTTTATAGCATTCTCTATAATAACATCAGCAGACTCCATCATACTATTCTGGGTATGCAGTACTGCATCAAGAGAATTCTAAGACATATAAGGCTGATCACCACAATGTGCACTATCACTGGTAGATGAAATATTGATTTCATTATCCTTAATACTATTAGGTACTAGAACTTCAGTATCACGTTCCAAGACAGATTCAATCTCAATTGGCACCTTAGACAATACTGGTAGAACTGTTTTGTATGCAGTTGTAGATGACGTAGACAGATCACCTTTGTGAGAAGCAAAAAGGAAACAATTTTCATCAAAAATAACATTTCTGGAAATGACAACCTTACCAGTAGGAGTTAAACATTTATATCCTTTGTGCACATGGCTGTATCCAATGAATATACTTGGTTGAGTTTTAAAATCAAATTTGTGAGTATTATATGGCCTTAAATATGGGAAACACCTGCACCGAAAAATCTTCAGCAATGCATAGTCAGGTTTAGCTCCAAATACTAATTCAAATGGGCTTCTCAAATTGTGAATTGGTGTGGGCAGCCGATTCATTACATGAACTGCTGCAGAAAATGCTTCATCCCAGTATCTAATAGGCATAGAGCTGTGTGCCAACATAGTCAATCCAATTTCAATCACCTGCCTATGTTTTCTTTCAACAAGCCCATTTTGTTGGGTAGTATAGGCATTAGAAATTGTTCTTCTAATGCCTTGATGAGCCAACACTGTATTTAAAGAATCAAATTCTCCTCCATCAGATTGTAGTACTTTTATTTTCTTGTCAAATTGTAGCTCTACCTGTTTTTGAAATAACAAGAAAGCTTGCTTAACACCTGCTTTTTCTTTAAGAAAATAAATCCAAGAATATCTAGAATATTCATCTGTGAACAAAACATACCATAGAAAACCATTCGAGGATTTTATAGGAGAAGGACCTCACACATCAGAGTGAATTACTTTAATCAGTATAGTACTTTTATTCATAGCATTTTGAAATGGTAATTGATAACTCTTTCTCATTTGACAAGCTGAACAAACATTAACTACAGCACTAGCAGCTACAGTCGGCTTATTACAATATTTCAAAACAGAATTAATAATCTTAGTGCTAGCATGTCCTAATCTGTTGTGCCACAACTGAAATTCAGTACAAGAACTTACAGTATCTACATTAGGCTCTTTATCACATTGAGCAACATGTGCCTGACACAACGACTTGTTCCTTTTTGCTGAATTAAATGCAATGTTGAATGAGTATAACCCATTACTGACTTTCCCTTGAAGTAGAACTTGCCTCGAAATTTTGTCCTTCACACAATAATAATCGGGGTGAAATTCTAGAAATACTGCATTATCTTTAGTTAACTGTGAAACGCTTAACAAATTTTTAGCAATATAAGGAACATGTAAAATATTCTTGAGAATAAATTTTCTATTAATTCCTTTGCCAACAGTAAATGAATTCATACCAAGATGAGCAATATTCAATCCATCTCCATTTCCATTCATAAGTTTTTGATCTCCTACAACCTCATTTTTGACTGCAAGATTCATTGGATCAGATGTCACATGGTGTGACGCACCAGAATCTGTATACCAGGTAGGATCAGAAGTAGCAGCTGGTGTAGAAGATGACGCATACATTGCTGTCAGTACTGGGTTTGAACCATTTTGTGTAATACATTGTGCTGCAGGAACTGTTGGTGACATTAACATCAATGATTGAGAATTGTTTTGAGGAAAAGATTGTGGACAGAGTGTTTGATAAGGCTGAGTTTGTACAGATGCAGAAGGTGTAATTATTGGAACATTTGGTGGGTATGAAGATGCCATCGGGTTACTTGGTACAGTAAAATGATAAGGCTTTGACAAAAATCTGTTGGTGTTTTGATTAGAATATTGGTTATTCAAAAAATATGCTTGATTTGGAAGTTGGGAATACTGATTGAAATGTGGAGGAGGTGCAACTGCTCCTCTTTGCTGGTCAGTAACAGGCACAAACATTTGATTGAATCTGAACCAACAGTTTCCAGCATAGTGACCAGTTTTTCCACAAATTTGACATTGGGGTTTATTGCCATTGTTGAATCCTCTACCTCTGTTCTCTTTTCTGTGAGAATAATATGACTGGTTTTGCAAGAATGGTTGGTTTTGAAAAGAATTGATTTCTTGGGTATGTGACATAGGATTCTGAACTGGAAATTGATTAAAACTTTGAGTGTTACCAGGCATTTTGCTCTGTATAGAATTCTGAATTGGAAATTGATTGAAACTCTGAGCATTGCAAGGTATACAATTCTGCATAGAATTCTGTACTGGAGATTGCTTAAAGTTTTGATCATTGTTAGACAGATTATATTGCACTGTATTTGCACTGGATACATCACTATTTGCAAGATTGGCTGAAGGAAGTAAAGTCATTGATGAGTTTCTTCTTTTTAACCTTCCTTCTTGTGCAAGCAGCTTATGAGTAAGTTCTTGCACGGTTGCTCCTCCTTCTTGAATGGTGGCTACTACAGAATCATAATCACCATCTAAACCATTGCATATAGAAAGTACTTGATCTTCATCACTTACATAACGTCCTGCTGAAGCTAATTGTGAGGCCAAGGTCTGAACCTTCTGCACAAATTCACTGATTGACATACCACCTTTCTTAATTGAGTTAAGTTCTGCCTTGTATTGCATAATCTTGGCTCTTGACTGAGAACCAAAGAAGCCTTCAAGAATCATCCAAATCTGATAGCTAATCTCACTGCTACCAATTTCTTAACAAATTCTTGATTCATTGAACTTATCAACCACGATGCAATCATTTGGTCTTGTCTCAGCCAGTATCTGTAAGTTTCATTCACAGTTCCATCTTGATTCAACTTTGCTGGACAAGGCAGACTACCAAGAATGAATCCTTCCAATTCGTAACTCCTCAGAGTTCGCAGCACTTGTGTTTTCCATTCATTGTGACTATCTTTTTCTAATTTGATTGATGAAATCTGGTTATGGAAAGTGATCACTTCTTTTAGACGTTGCTGTTCTGATATTCCATGCTGATTTCTTGCGATTTCTTCTTGTGTATTCATGTTTTCAATATCTTCTTAGGATCTTTGGTGCTCTGATACCATGAAAGAAACTTAACAACTTGCAGAAAAGAAGAAGAAGAACAGAAGATAAAGATTGTGCAGAGAAGAAAACTGACGAAAAACTATTTTCAGCAGAACTTGTATTTCAAGAGTTTCTTGTGCTTTTTTATTTGCGATTGTAAAATCTTTTCTTTTTACAGTGATGACAATGATTGAAGTCAAGCACTTATTTATAGTGCGGATTAGATACAAAAGAAAACAGTCAAAACAATTTAATAACAGCAATAACAAACTTCTGGTATTTATTCTCTGCAACCAACTCCACTGACTTGTCGTGGAAAGTCAGTGGATTAATTTCTAACTACCCATCATATATTTCATATTCTTCCACAGCCTCAACACTCTCTTCTTCTACACTCTTCTTCGTCTATTTTCTTTCTTGCAAAACAGTATGTTTTGTAACTTTTAATGGTATTAGAGCACCAGGTTGTGAATAAAGAATTATGAGAAGATGGAGATTGCAAGTTCTAAGAGCAAAGAAACTATAGAAGCAGAAGTTGAGGAAGTTTCAGTAGATAAATATCATCTAGTTTCTTTTTAGAATCAGACTGATGCGATCAAGCTGGATCGTACAAATTTTGTTATATGAAAGAAACAAATTCTACGAATCTTGCACAGTAATGAATTGGAGGATCTTGTGCTAGGGATGTATCAATGTCCTTCAAGAAGAGATGGAAAAGGAAAGACTAATGTGGAGTATATGCACTAGATGGGGCAAGATCAAATGATAGGATCTTGGTTGATTACTTGTATAGAAGGAGATTTGATGAAGGAAGTGTTTGATTATAAGACAAGTGCAGAAATATGGACAACGCTAGAGAACTTTTTTGCTTCTCACTCGAGAGCAAAATTTTCCGGTATAAATCATAACTGAGCAATATACGGAAAGGATCTATGTCAATTACATATTATATCATTAAAAGAAAAGATATTGTTATGTAGTTGTCAGCTTGTGGTTGTAAGGTCTCTGAAGAAGATCAAGTACATGCAATGTTGAATGGAGTCGATAAGGACTATGATATGGTCTAGTAAGGTTGACTGTGAGAGAAGTTCAAAGCTATGTTACTAACTCATGAAAAGAGACTTGAAAAGCATAATAGTATCAATGTTGAATCACTTTTGCCTTCGATTAATCTTGTGCAAAGTCAATCCAAGAACTACAACAATGATGTTGCTAGTGAAAAGACCTACAATGAAGGTCAAAACTATAATTCACAAAATTCTGGTGGAAGAGGACAGAATTATGCTCAAAGAGGTAAAGGTAGAAACAATTATGGAGGAGGTGGTGGTAGATATCAATGTCCACTGTGTGGTAAACTTGGTTATTTGACGAACAGTTGTTGGTTTCATTTTGATAAAGAATTTCAACCTCCACCTTCTAATCCTTATGAGAATGAACAAGGCTCCTTTGCACTGAACAATTCAGGTTGGCAACATCACCAGACATCAACTCATTTGGCAACTCCTGAAACCATTACTGAACCAGTGTGGTATCCTGACTCAGTAGCCACTCATCACGTAACATCAGATCCTTCAAACCTGGCTGCAAAGTTAGAGTACACAAGCTTTGAGAAGCTTTATATCGGTAACGGTTCAGGACTCTTTATACATCATGTTAGTTCTAGTATGTTTGCATCTAAAAATGGATTAAAAATTATTTCATTTATTGAATGTGTCAAAATTTGCCAAGGATAACAATGTAAATTTTGAGTTTCATCCTTCACACTGTCTTGTGAAGGACAAGGAGACAAGCCAGGTTTTGCTCCAAGGGGAATGTAACAAAGGTTTATTCCAATTTCACTTGGATTTGCAAAGAGATAAAAAAGTTCAAGGTTCTGCTATTGCTTTTACATGTAGTATACAAGATAGTAATACTCTAAGCAATAAGCCACTTTGTGTTGTAAATCTTGCAGACTCAAATCTTAGACATGGTACAATTGCTGAGCATGCTGATGTTTTGTTGTGGCATAGGAGACTAGGTTATCCTGCTTCAAAAGTTGTACTTACTGTTCTTAATCAATGTGACTATACTGTAGCTATTGATGATACCAAAGTGTTTACTGCTTGTGGAATTTTTCAAATATCATAATCTGTCTTTTGCTAATGCTTCGGTAAAGGTTAGACAACCTATATGGTACTACACACATATGTGTGGGGCCGGCTCCTCTTACTTCTAGAAATGACTATCAATGGTATGTGATATTCTATAATAGACCCTTTTTTATATTCATAATTTATGGTGATCCTGCTTGTAATTTTTATAATTTTATCCTTAATATATATTTTTTTTATTTTTTTTCTAACCTTTGACTCTGATATTATTTTTCTAAACTAAATTTTGTTTGTAAACTTCAGTTAACTTATCTAACTGAACTACGTGCAATAAATGGCATTGATAGGCTATTGAAGATTTACTCTGACAATATCTTAGTAGTGCGTACTTTACTCCAATAACAATAGGAGCTCAATGAATTCAAAGTTTATCGACGTCAAGTTTCTAATTGTTAAGGAGAGAATTCAAGATAGGTAGATTTTCATAGAACATATAGGAACATATTTTATGCTGACCAAGATCCATTAACCAAGATCTTAATGTCTAAGGTTTTTTATGAGCACATTGCTCATATGGGTGTTATTTACGAAAATACCTTCATTTAGTAGGAGTCATTTTTGTTCTAAATGTTTTACTTTAGATATTTGATTGTTTACTTTTTTTTGCAAAATAAAGTTGATTGTTTATCATTCTATTTCTAAGCTCACTTATATTTTTTATGTGCAATGTTAGCATTGCATTAAGGATTTTGTATTGACCTTACTAAATATTAAAGAAAGACCAGTTGGAAATAGGCATGTCTAATATCACATTGCATATAATTTTCATGCTACTCATCCATATTTAATCTAAGTTATTGAGTGTATTAGTATGGTGATCATCGTAGTTTAGTCATGACTATATTGTGATAAAAGAAGCGGTGGTTCAATTACTAATATATGAGATAAACAAGATTGTTTAAGGAGAATAAAGATAAATAACATACAAATGCACACCTAAGAAATTTTGTGATATAATTATTTTAGGAATAATATGTAGCATAAAGTGGGAGATTGTTAGGAAAATCACGTTTCCTATACCAAATTGGGTAGCATATATATTTCTTATTAAATTATATTAGCTATTTAATTTAATGAGCTGAACTTAAGTGATATAATTTTAGTAAGTTCTTAAACTGCTCAAAATTGGTATGGGCTAATTATGTAATTATCGATTTTGTTCTAATTAGGAGATTATAGAAACCCTAATTGAGAAATATATAAAGACTTTTTCGGTTATGGTCCACAATACATTAAATTATAACATAGTTTCTTTTCTCCCAATCTAGAAAAGAGATGACGGTCTTATTGAGGAACTAAGGCGATTTAGTTGAAGAAGATTACAAACCACCCTCACCATTCGTGTTCATTCATTTGTGATCGATTATTGTTGTATTTTTGCAACATCGATCGTTCTCAATGGATCTAAGTATCTCACCTAAATCCATAAATTCCTAAGATTTTTTATGTTCTATTCTATGATATTTGCATCTAGAATTTGTTTATGATTTTCGATATGATTTAATTCTAGCTCTAAAAGTTTAAGTTGTTGAGATGAGAGTTAACTATATTTTCATACATCTATCACTCCTCATAAATGTTGGCTCTATGCATCATTCAAGCTAGTAAAAAAGTTAGTTTTCCAAAAATTTCTAAAATGATATTAGTGTTGGAGGTTCTGTCTCAAGTTAGTTTTCCAAAAATTTTTAAAATGATATTAGTGTTGGAGGTTCTGTATTTAAGACCTAATAATACCAATTGTTAAATTATAAATGTTTAGTTTATATAGTGCATAAACTTAACACTTATGAAAAAATTATAAATATATAAAAATATAAATGACCTTTCTCCGAACTTAAACTTTTAAATGAATCAATTTTATAACAACTTCTGATATATGATTATTATTTAACTTTATATTACATTTTCCTAAACAAGTTTTAATGGAGAATGTCAACGGACCTGTTCATTTTTATGCATTTTTCAGGTAAATAGATAGTGATGAAGATGTTATTTTTAATTTGTAACTATAATTGCCAAGAAGTCGGTCTTTTCTTTTTTTAATTATTTAAAATAATACTTGTAAAGTTTATAACAATTAAAAAATATTTTAATAACATAAAATGATATTTAACTGAATGATACTTAATATAAAATTTATTAATTGAAGGTTTTTTTAATTAAAATATATAAATTGAATATAAAATATACTATATATATATTTTTTTGACGTTATAAATTTTTTTCAGATTATATTTATACATTTACATAGAGAGTTTGAACTCATGCAGTCACAATGTCATATGACAATTGATCTTGTAGTTATAAGCATGTTATAACTTTTATTTTTATTTTTGTCGTTTTTGTTTTGTTTCACGTAAACTGTCATTGTCGTAAGAAAAGGTTTATTTATTTTAAGTTAATCATTTTAAGTTTTTAGTTAATGTGATAAAATTTAAGTGATTATAGTAATTAAGTTTATTTTTATTGTTCAATTATTTTCAGACACCACATTTCAAACAGGTGATGGGAAACTATGAAACATATTTCACTTTAAACCTTATTTGACAATTGGCATTATATTCTCATCCACTCTGCCGACATCTTTCGAAGTTGTTGGCTTTGACAATAGTCACTTTACTTCTACACTTTCCAAGCAAATTAAATGTGTTTTTTTGAACCAAATAAATAAATAAATGTATTTTCGATAAATATCTTTTTCTCAGGTATGTTTTTTATGGATCTACTTTACAAAATGTTTTCTTAGTGAAAAACACTCACACTTTTTTGGTTATTATTATGAAAGTGCCTATCAAAATCAAATTTGCCTTTCAGACTCTAATAGCTTTATTTTGTCGTTTCTTTTGTTATAATTATTATTCTGACTTTAGTTTAATCCCAACTAGGGTCAATATGATGCATTTCAATATTTGGCTCTTGCTTTAGTTACTTGGGCCTTCATTTGTTACTTGAGAAGTTGAGATGAGTATGCAAGTTGTTGTTTTGCTTCTACAATTTTCTGAAAAGAAAAAAAAAATGATTAAATATTTTTTCTTTGAATTTACTCAATCATAGTGTGTTAATTGTTTACAAAAAATTCTTATGACTAAATATATATCATATTAATTAAATTGTTATTGATGAATATTAATTATGATAAGAATGACTGTGTTGTGTCAATAATAATATTATATTTTTTAATATTCAAGATGCTACCAGAATGACAATTTTATAAAAAATAGTCACATATTTGTTTTTTTATTATCAATTTTATCAAACTAGCAAATAGCTAGTAACAAAATTCACAATTTCACACCATATCACACAAAATAAAAACCAAAATAGCCATACTACGTAGCTTCAATAAAATAAGAATACGATTAGATCCAACAATATTGTCGACAGCCACCACTTGCAGCTGCCACTACTAGAGTCGTGGCGACCATTATTGAAGTTCAAACTAAAAACATGTTTTAAAAATATATATGTAAGGCCTTACATTCAACGGTGATCGTTAGAACTTTGCCAAGGTAGTTGTAATTTTGACAGGGTTGCCTAAACTCTATTGGTGTTGGATTTTGGAGATCTTGTTGGGTCTATTAATCTTACCATTTTATTAAAGTTAATGTAGAAATTTCCATAGAAATAATAATATCCAAAAATTTTTAATATTTTCATAAATTATATCGTAACTTTCTAAAAATTTTATAAAAATATTGACAATATTGAAAAAAATTGACATGTATCTATTGCAAAATATTAGTTTATAATTTTTAATTTTATCAAATTAAAAACACATAGCTTATTATTTGTATTATGTATAATTAAATATTTATGTAAAAATAATCGATTTTTGTTTTTCTCTAAATTTTTAGTATTTAATTTAATAGTAACTATTTAATTATAACTTATTAAATTATTATACATTTGTACATATTTAATTTCATGAATTTTCTCAATTATCTTTTTATTTTCTCTCATGCTATTTTGTATTTTAATATATGTAATTCTTATTTTTAAAATAATTTCAAATTATTATTTTTTACCTTTTTTGTTTAATTTTATATAATTTATATAAATATCATGAATTAAAAAATATTATTTTATCTTCAAGAAAAAATAATTTTAATTATAATAAGCGAGTAATACATGTATATTTGAGTCACAAATATAATATTTAAATAAAAATAAATTTAATTAGTCTTTATTATTTATTTAGTAGTTTTAAAAAATGATATATACAAAAGTTTATAATAGATATAATTTTCACAATTTTGATAAATATTTTTTTTAAATATTTATTGATATCAATAATATTCTCGATATTTCATAAAATTGAAGTCACGATATTTCCATCGATATTGATATTTTCATCCATGGTGATGTTTTCGTCTTCCAAATTACCCAAAATTGCCTATTTTTTATTCCCATTTAGTTTTTTTTCCCCAAATTTGTTAGATGATGTAGTGTAACTTGAGAGAGGATAACTCATGCTTACCTTATTATTGTCGATTTAAGGCTTGCCATAACAAGACAATATCTTACCATGACAGTGATAATCCTTTCCTAAGATAAAAATTGTAAAATATTAGAACATGCCTTAAGAATGTTGAGGTAAGGCTTACGACTAGGAAATGTCTTACCATGATAGTGATAAGCCTTTCCTCGATAAAAATTGTCAAAAAAAAAAAAAAAAAATAGAGCATGTGCATGCCTTACAAGCATCGAGATAAGGTTACCACAATAGGAGAACGTCTTACCAAACCATTGGCAAGCCTTCCTTCAGGTGCAACTTGAGAGAGGATGACACATGCTTGTCTTACCATTATCGAGACAAAGCTATCATGACAAGGAAATGCCTTACCACTATAGTGAAAAGCCTTCCCTCAAGCAAAAACTTTCAAATAAAGAAAATTTTGTTAGATTATGTTTCTCTAACAAAATGGGTAAAAATACAGCCCTTCATTTTTCACTACTGCTTTGATAATTTTCTCATTTTGGTCTTTTTATCATGTCAATGGGTATGAATCTATGAGTTTTGAAAAGATTTTTGCAAGTGTGAGAAAATTGATCAAAAATTCGAAAAAAAATCTCTATTTTAGGTGAATAGTTTGATTTTCGATTATCTTTTCTTAACTCTTGAGCTTAAACAAATGTTTTTAATACTAGGTGTGTTTTCAGAGATATTTTAAAAAGAAATATGTTGTATGCCTCTTAGCAATTATAGTCATTAATGTTGTCCATATGTCAATTATTTTTTTTCTTGATTATAAAAATTAAGAGTCAATATTAACACTACGTGTTAATACAATTATTGTATATAATAACCTTTCACGTTTTCGGCCAAAGGCATGAACTAGCTATTAAAATAAACTTTCTTTTAAATTCATTTATGGGTAATTTATATCATATAAATTAATTAATTCTAACAAAAATGCAGATTGAAAACAAGAAAATAAGCATAGAAAGAAGAAACAGCAAAAACACCAGTGCAGATGAGAGAAAAGAGAAGAAGAAGTATTTGAATAATTCTATGAATTGTATAAAATGAACACACACTAATGAGTGTACTATATATAACACTCATTCCATCTCATTAATAAATATAACAAACCACATGGCCACTATTTTCTGTTATAACACATAATACAACAAACTTACTTATTAAGCAAACAACAAAACAATTTACAATAAACCCCTAAGCTAAGAAGGCTTTACATTTGCTGATACAATTATTGCTGATTTGTTATGTCCAACATCCCCCCGCAAACTCAATGGCATGTAAATGAAGTTGAGTTTGGCACGATGAAAAAGAAACTGAGAGACAGTTAATGGTTTAGTGAGCAAGTCAGCAGGTTGCTCAATAGAAGGAAAATGATTAACAATCAGTTTGTGAGCTAAGACACGATCACGCACAAAATATAAATCCAATTCAACATGCTTGGTGCGAGCATGACACACATGATTGGTAGCAATAGCCACAGTACTCATGTTATCACACCATACCGTAGGAGGGCCAAGAAGGCAAATGTGCAACTCACCGAGCAAGGACTCAATCCACATAAGTTCAGTAGAAACGTTAGCCAGGGCACGATACTCAGCCTCTGTACTAGAACGTGAAATAGTACCTTACTTTCGAGAAGACCAAAAAATAGGATTTGCACCGAAGAAAACAATCAAACAAGAAGTAGACCGTCTATCATCTTTGCTAGATGCCCAATCAGCATCAACAAAACCTTACAACAAGAGCTCAGAAAAAGGTCTAAACGTAAGACCATGTGATAAAGTGCCTTTTAGGTACCTCAAAATACGCTTAACAGCTAACCAATGGGGTTGCAAAGGTTGAGACATATACTGAAAAACCTTGTTCACAGCAAAAGAAAGATTAGGTCTGATAATTGTCAAGTATTGCAAGGCACCTACTACACTTCTATAAAAGGTAGGACAGTCATAAGGTGCACCCTCATAAGCAGAAAGACTCTCAGAAGGAGTCATAGGCATAGAGCTAGCTTTGCAATCCAACATAGCAACCTTAGCAAGAATATCAATGGCATACTTAGACTGAGATAAAAACATATCACCATTGGAAAGCTTGGTGACCTCAATGTCAAGAAAATAATGCAGTAAACCAAGATACTCTAAGGCAAATTGAGTGTGTAACATAGTAATAAGACGGTGAAGTTCACAATCATCACTCCCAATCAAAATTATGTCATCCACATAAACAAGTAAGTAAACTGTAGAAACAGAAGTAAATTTGAGAAACAAAGAACTATCTGCACGAGACTTAGCACCAATGACAGTCCTATCCAAAGAAGGAGGGACCAAAGTCCAAGTATCATTTTTCACTAAGGCATTAAATTCAAGTTACATAGACTCCTTCCAAAGAGGATCTTGTAAGGCTTCTTTAATAATACAAGGTTCTTTAACATAATGTTTAGCAACAGAAGACAAATATGACTTTGGTTTAAAAATACCAAGCTTACCTCTGGTAAGTATGGGATGAACATTAGAAGTTGGAGGAGGGAAAGAAGGAGGTTGAGAAGAAGGAAGAGTTGATGACTCTAATTGTGAAAATGAAAGAGACAAAGAGTGGGAAACAGAAGAGGAAGTAGGTAATAAAGGTGCAGAAACTGCACTAATGGCAATATGGTTAGAAGAGGAAGGTGAAGTAGGTGAGGAGACAAGAGGAATAGGTCATTGTTTAAGAGGTTGAGCAATAGGAAGTACAGTTTTGAAAGAAGTAGGTGGAGAACCAGAACTAGAAGTAGAAGAAACAGCAAAAGGAAACTGAGTTTCATAGAAAACCACATTTCGACTAATATAAAGTCTTCCATTATTTGAGAGACACTTGTAACCTTTGTGCTTAGGACTGTAACCAAGAAAAGTACAAGGACTCCTGTAGGTGCAAGCTTATGATCATTGAAAGGACAAATGCAAGGGTAACATAAACATCCAAACACTCGAAGAGAGTAATAATCTGGCTTTTTATGGAAGAGAACTTCAAGTGGTGTTTGATTAGATAAAACAGGAAGGTAATCATTAATAACAAAGACACTAGAAAAGAAAGCCTCATCCTATTGCAATGGTAAAGAGGCATGAGTAAGCATGGCCATACCAAGATTCACAATATGTCTGTGTTTCCTTTCTACCAAACCATTCTGCTCATGTGAAAGAGGGCATGAGGTGTGATGCACTATACTAGACTGTGTTAGTAAGGAAGAAAGACCTTGAAACTCCCCACCCTAATCACTTTGAAGGATTTTTATTTTGTAGCCAGTTTGAAGTTTTGCATGTGCCTTGAATTGAACAAATGCTTCATAAATTGAAGCCTTAGTTTTAAGAAAATAAATCTAGGTATATCGTGAAAATTCATCAACAAAGTGCACATAATAAAAATGACCATTGGAAGAAACCACATGTATGAACCACACATCTGAATGCACAATGTGAAGTGGCTTAGAAGCATATGTTATCTTTGGTTGAAATGTTAACTTGTAACCTTTACTAGTATTACAAGCATGACAAAAGATATCAATATCACTTTTATTCTCATTAAATGGAATCTGACAATGAAGTAAAGCAATTTTAACTACAGGAAGAGAGGCATGAGCCAATCATTGATGCCAAAGAGATAGAGAAGAAGCTGAAGTAGTAAAACCTGTAGGTGACTTGATGTTATGCAGAGTAGAAGAAGAAATTAGATTTGCCTATGGCACTGGAACAGCACTAGACAAATCCAAGTCAAACTTGTACAATCCATCATGTAGAATGCCCTTGAGAAGTATATCCCCCGTCTGTAGATCCTTTACACAACAAGAGGAGGGGTGAAACTCAAAGTACACTTGTTATCATAAGCAAACTGTGATACACTCAGTAAATTCTTAGCAATTAAAGGTACATGTAAAATATTTTTCATGACTAAAGTTCTATCATAAGCTGTAAAATGATTAGAACCAATGTGATGAATATCAAGACTTGTACCATTACCTACTATCAACTTTTCAGCACCTCCATAAGGCTGTGTCACAGCAAGAGTATTTGGATTTGCTGTCACATGATGGCTTGCTCTTGAATATGGAAACCATTGAGTTTCCTGTGGAACCAGAGCAAGAGTTTGGACAACATGGTTAGTAGTAGGAAAAGAAGGAACCAAGCCAAATTGATGTGAAGGATAATACCGAGGAATTGCATTGAAACTGGAGGCAGTTGTTGAGCAAAAGAAAATTGTGTAGGAAATTGTGAAGAAACAATTGGAGGAATTTGTGATGAAGTAAAGTGATAGGGAGAAGCAAACATAGCTTGCAAAGGATATGAATGGAAAGGACGTGCAGGTAATGTACTTGTGAGTTGTTGTGGTGGAGTAGCTATTTGTCTAGCTCCATTTACACTGTAAATAGCTGGCACAAAGTTTCTGTCAAACTTGAACCAACAGGTTGAAGCTACATGGCCCAATTTTTCACACAATTGACACTAAGCACAATTATTTCCTCTACCACGTCCAAAACCAAAACCTCTACATCTATCATTTCCTCTGCCAACTGATGGATTATTTTAACTTTGACCAAAATCAAACAAATTTGCAATCTGCTGGTTATTTCTTGACAACTAAGTAAACTGACTCTGCACAATTATTTTTCTTGAAGACACATTATTAACATCAGGCTGAGATCCAACACCACACATCTAGTTATCACCTTGAGATTGAGAAACATTGTTTATTTACTGAAGGTAATGGTGAAATCATGAAAGTCTTGCGTCTCTCTAACCTATATTCATGACTCTGCAAGAGAGCTCTAGCATCATCCATGGCAACTGCTTCATTCATCATTCTTTCAGTGAGTGTAGAGAAAACACTATGATAGTTTTCATCCAATCCACTTAACACACTCATAAGTAGGGGTATCCACGGTCCGGTTTGGTCCAGTTTGTATTAAAAAAATTTAACCAAATCAGACCAAACCGTTTAGCTAATAAAAATGTTGTAATCGAACGGTCTAGTCCTGTTTAGTTAACGGTTTTCAATGGTTTTCAATTTTTTTTCTTTCTAAACTATAACTTTCTTTTTTCATAACTAAGAGTGCAATCAAATTATAATGTGACACACATAATAACAAATTTTTTACATAATAATTGATCAATTAAGAATGTTAATATAGGAACTCAAATAAAAAAGAAATTATAAATGTTATATTTTTTTATACTCTAAAACTATAAGAGGCAAAGAGTCTTAACTTACAGTTTAAGGTATGAAAACATAGTATTAACTTACAGTATATTAATTTACAGTTTAAAGTATGAAAAGAGTCAAAAACTGTAAGTGGCAAAGAGTATTAACTTAATTCTCTTAAATCAATTTTTTTATAATATATATTATATAATATATAATAATTTTAAAAGTTAAATTAAAATTATAATATATAACTTTTTATTTTAAAAAAATAATAATATAATATTTTTAAAAATAATTTTTTTATATATTATTTATAACGGTTCGGTCTGGTCCAAATGGTTAAAAAAATTATAAAATTGACCATTTAGCTAATGGTTTGAGTTAATTTTAACCGGATCGGACTATACGTTTTATAAAATTGTCCAATCTTGTCCAATTTTAAATGGTTTGATCCGATGTTTGAACACCCCTACTCATAAGCTTCTCCTCTTCTCCTATTCCACAGCCAGCTGCTTCTAACTCATCAGTCAAGAATTTAATTTTCAACATATAGTCACTAACAGACATATTGCCCTTTTTAAACCTTGAAGTTCTTCTTTAACTTGTATAGCCTTGGCTCGGGATTTGGAAGCATATGACTTTTCTAGCTTAGTCCATGCATCTCTGCATGTATCAAATCCAGAGTTCTATTTTAAAACTTCATCATTCATACATGACATGAGCCAACAACCCAGCATAGCATCTTGTTTTTGCCAAAGCTTATATTCAGGATTTACAGCTCCATTTGTAAGAAATTATTCACAAGATTCATTAAGAACATATGATTCAAGATCCAAACTACATAATATCTTCAAAATTTGGTGTTTTCAAATTGTATAATTCTTACTATCTAACTTGATTGCAACAAGTATATTATGAAAAGTAAAGAGTTCTCGATCAGTTTGATTCAAGATTCTCACATTAGGTCTCTGATTAGCTGCTGGAGATGCATTTTGTACAACATCCTCACGTAGTAGATCTTCCATTGATGAAACAATTTAGTTCACAGAACAAATGCTCTGATACCATAACAGAAATGCAGATTGAAAATAAGAAAAGAAACATAGCAAGAAGAAACATCAACAACACCAGTGCAGATGAGAGAAAAGAGAAGAAGTTTCTGAATAATTCTGTGAACTGTATAAAATGAACACACATTACATCACTAATGAGTGTACTATATATAACACTCATTCCATCTCAGTAACAAATATAACAAACCACATGGCCACTATTTTCTTCTATAACACGTAATACAACAAACTTACTTATTAAGCAAACAACAAAACAATTTACAATAAACCCCCTAAGCTAAGAAGGCTTTACATTTGCTAATACAATTGTTGCTGATTTGTTATGTCCAACAAATTCATTTTTAGAATCTTACTTTGATAAGTTAATACATCGATGATGAATAAAAATGCATACTTAGAACTTATAGATTAATAACTAATGAAAATCATAGTCTTGTAGTTAATGTTGTCTTTAGCGCTTAATGAGGTAGTTTGAAGGTTTGAGTCATATAGCAATATTATTTATCTTAAATTGAGATAAATATAAATTCACATTGTATTTTTGCATTTACTAAATTTTATGTTTCCCAATTAATTAACTAATAATTATTTGCTACATCAATTCAACTAGTATCACAATTTTTGCATATAAAAGTATAGAGCATGTAGTTTATTAAAAATATCAATATATCACATAAGACAAATTAAATGAAAATATAATTTTTATATTATATTGTACATAAATTAAGTATGGTTAGCACTCGTAACTTAAAAAATAAAATTGAAAGTAATACCTATCAAATTAAAAAAAAAATATAACTAGAAAGCAAAATAACATGTTACTTCTAATGACTCTTGTGATATAAATTAAGAGAGGGTGACTTTACAAATTCTGTGATATAAATTAAGAGAGGGTGACTTTACAAATTCTATACGTGTTCTAAAAATGACACTTATGTCTTATATTTATTTTTAATATTTTATTTTTATTTTTATTTAAAAGTAATTGCATAAGAACAAATAACTATTTTTTTCGTATTTTTTTAAAAAAAAAAATTTCAAATCTTTCAGCTATAGTTTATTTAAATTAAAATAATATTTATCTAATATAATTAAAAAAAATTAAAAAATAAAATAAAAAATTGACTTTGTGCGATTATATTTTAATAATAATAAAATTAAATTATTTTTAAAAAATAAATACATAATTTAAATTTTATTTAATAAGTAGGAAACTCTAACGATATTTATCTCATTAGATCCCATATAGACATAAGTGTGCAAATTAGTTAGAGTCACCTTGAACCTTTTAATAAACGGCCCTTCTCTTTTAGTCTCATTTATTGGATGAACATATTAATGTTTGACTTATTGCAGATTCGTATTTTGCATTAGGTCAAATTCAAAAAATTGACAAATAAACTATTTTAGGAAAAAATTGGTTTACTAAATTTAAGTGAATTGTATCGTGTCATATTTTGTCATATTTAATGGATAAAACTATAACAAAATGTTACTTTAATGGGTTCATCAATGTTAAAATATCATGTCACTATTGACCAATTTAATAAATGAGTTATAAATATTGTTATTAAGTGTCATATAATATAATATTATATAGTGTTCGGATTGTGTTATTATATCATGCTAAAAATTGCCACTCTTAAATAAAATAATAATTTTATTAAGCTTTTAAAAAAATAGTTATTTCTACTTGAGTAAGATAGTTTGATAATTTATTTTAATTTTTAATGATAAGTACTTAATTTGAGTGTGATTTGAGTTTGAACTTTAACTTTTTGGAAAAGAGTTCTATGAAGGAAACACGATAAAGAAGATAATGGATAGAGGATAGAGGAATGACAAAGATCATGATGAAAGAATTGTGTATTTCAAGATATCAGAAATTTCATGAGTGTAGTGTACATATAGCATACATATTTATAAGCCATTGCATTTGTTTGTACACCTTAGTGCATTTATTTGTACGCCAGTGTGCGTTCTCATTTAGCTTGGTAATAAGTACCTAAAGGTTTTCCCTGTCCGTTTGGGGGTATTTGTAAAAATGACCATTACTTTCCATGGATAGCCTCTAAAGGATATAACTGAAAATTTGGGTATTTAGTTCGTTTGAATCTTTTCTGATTTCCCCTTCGTTTAGGATCATTTATGTCGTTTGTGAGTTTGTTTTAAAGCGTCTTAATGCACTAAGTTTTATTTGTTTTAATATTTGGTTGATTAGCTTGCTTTTAAACTTTAAAGATATAATTTCTTGTATCTTGTACTTTATTTATCTTGAAATGAAGTTCAAATTGACTTTGGGCGAAAAAAAAAAAAAACATGATCCTTTCTATTTTGAGAAACCTATGCAATATAACAAGCACTAGGTGCGTAAAGTTAATACAATTCTATTCACATTCACTAACATTCTCCCTTATTCCTAAGGTCTCTCAGGGACTGCTAATTTTGTTCTCAAATCAACAAACTTAGACCTTGTAAGAGCTTTTGTTATTATTGAAAATTTTTAGTTACAAACCAAATATACTTAGAGCAGGAGGTTATTTTCAATTTTAACAAATTTTAATTATGTAACCTAAACACAACGGCCAGACATGCAATCATGTGTAAAAATAAGATGTGGAATTAAATAATAACACACGAGATTTTTATATGGAAGCAACCTAGGCCACAATAATGATCTAAGAGAAAAACCACCGGTCTATCGGACTACCTAACTATCCACTATGAAAGCAATGTTCAATTACAAGCTCAGGTCTTAGACTATCCTTCACAGATAAATCCCCCTTATATAATTTACTTATGAGCTGTCGCTTATTTCACAGTCTCCATAAGCTAAGTGTCTAGATCTTGACCAATGTTCTAATCTACTTAAGTCTCACGAGATCAATTGAACCCATCAACTTCGGTAAGTTTGAGTCTCACGAAATACCGAACACCTCACCTTTTGTACCTGAAATATTAGCACAAATAACACAAGTGCAAAGTGTGTCATAGAGCAGGTTTAATAATGAAAAACTTTAACTAGCAGATTGAAGAGCATATGTTGTAAAAACCAAATCAACTAGCAAACTTTAAAAAGACAAGAAAAAGCTCAATACCATGAACAACAATTAGGCATATGAATTATTCAAACATAACCACACATATATTTAAATAATTAAATCAAGAAAGTGCTTAAGATTAATAGATGAAGAGAATAAGTTTTTCTTTTAAAACCTCAATTAGATGTAAAAAACTATTATATTCAGTATGGTATCTTTTTCTCCAACAAAAGTTATTTATATAGAATCCAATTTGACCTAAAAGAGAATTAATAATAAAGGACAATTCTACTCATACAATGATTCAGCTTTCATAATTAAATAAAGTCAAATTGGTAAAAATAACATATGGGCCGATTTAAAAAAGAGTTTTTGTGAGACTGAAAAACCAGCTTGATCGATCTAGCCAAAGGTCGATCTATTTAGCCAAAGCTCGATTTATCTAACTGTGTGCACAAAAATTCTTCTAAGTGTACGTGCATTATTGTGTGATGGTGTATGCATGAAATATATATTTTTACCTAATACATATGTATTGAGAGCTCAATAGTTTCTTCAACTTTGATTGATTGATTGACTTGATAACGAGCCTAGATACTAGATTATAATCAAACATTTTGTCCATAAAAATTGCCAATACTTATAAACCTTACAATTATGTTAGTTATTTTCTTCTAAATAGATGTATACTTTACTTGCAACTGACCTACCACTACTTTTTCTGGTATAAAGTGTAGATATGTTTAGCTATGGCATGATAAACTGGATGTTTGGCTAGAAATCCTGCACTCACATTGTCACAGTAGACAATGGGGGATTCAAACAATTACACTTCTAATTATTTCAATACTTTCTACACTCTTTGCAATAATGCGTGCTACGGATCGATCAAAACTTAGCCTCATACTTGACCTTGAAACAACATTCTGCTTCCCAGAACCTAATGAAACTAGAGATTGACCTAGGTAGATGCAATAGCAATTGTTGATCTTCTATCATCACTACAGGATGCCCAATCAGCATCAGTGTATGCTGTTGAGCTTATGTCATTATACTTCCTGAGCCTGGTTCAGTTACTAAAGCACTAGCACAATGGAAACCTTTCATGCAATGTGAGTATGCTGTTGAGATTAAAAACACCCTTTTAAGCTCTTGTTGTCATTGAATGTGTATTAGCAATATTAGGTGGTTGGTGTATACATGTTTAAACACTTGAGGAGGATCAATAGAACAAAAAAACATTAGGAGATTGAGTAGATTGTAAATCCTTATATGAATGACCTAAAAAAGATAGTGGAGTAAGAGCAGATGGACTTGAAGAAAATAAAGACTGAATCTTTAGTAAAGCGCAAGGAAAATTAAGTATGAGAAACATTGTTTGAAGCTAACATAGGAGTGTAATGTGAAGTGTCAAGCACAAGTGATAGACAAGATTGGGGAAGGAAGTACACTAGACTATATAGGCATAGTACTAGTACTAGTCTAGTCATTAGACAAAGTCGTTGAACAGCACTAGTTGGTGTTTTCGTGCATTGCAAAAAATTCCCCACTGCTGCCTCCCGTAGGAGTCTGGGCCGTGTCTCAGTCCCAGTGTGGCTGATCATCCTCTCGGACCAGCTACTGATCATCGCCTTGGTAAGCTATTGCCTCACCAACTAGCTAATCAGACGCGAGCCCCTCCTCGGGCGGATTCCTCCTTTTGCTCCTCAGCCTACGGGGTATTAGCAGCCGTTTCCAGCTGTTGTTCCCCTCCCAAGGGCAGGTTCTTACGCGTTACTCAACCGTAGGTTGATGAAAATTATAGATTTATTGAGAACCATTAGAAGTAGGAATTTGAATAAAAAAGGGTTGAGTAGGTGAAAGCTCAGACTAAGATAGAATATATAGTAGGTGAAAGAAAAGGAAACACTCCATTAAACCTTACATAGGCTGACACTTACACTTTACCAAAAACAGGCTTTAAACACCAATAACCCTTGTGAAAAGACCAAGAATCCTATTGTTTCCATTAATTTTTGTAAGAATCGAAGAATAATTTGGAATCCAAACTTCTAAGCACATAAAATTTGCTCACTATCACTAATAGTGTCACCAACAACCCAACAAATGATCCATTAACTCTTTAGCAATAGCAATATATTGTTCAATAGACAGTACGTACCTTCACTCAATGTCTGTAAATGCCAACTTAGATCCATTAATCTAGTCTGTGAATCATCATTAAGGCTTTAGCAAGAGCACTTGATAATCCAGTGCAGTCTTCTTTTCAATCAGATATTTGAGATAAGTAGAAGACATGAAAGAGTATATCCAAATCTTGATTGCATTTTCTTGTCTATCCCAAAGTAAAACTTCAGTGTTTTGTTCAAGAAATTCTTGAGAACTTGAAACTCCAAAAGCATCAGTTTTAGCAACACACTACTTTTTAACATACATTGATGGTAGTGAGAAATCATCTTTAATAAAAAAAAGTAGTCCATACACTATAATTGCTTGCTGTAATATAATTGTTCCTTCCAGACAAGATCATTAGATGCATCCAGTTTCATAGAGAATATAGGACTGATAGAGTCAGTCAAAAGTGAAGATAACAAGCCAAACGATGAATGATGTACTAAAGAAATAGGATGAGAAATTAGATGAGAGGACATGATCAAAACAGATGAATTCAACATCATATGTTCTAAATATGGTATCATAGTTGATCAGCCATGACCAGAGGTAGATCTACTCGGGGGCTGGGCGAGGTTGCAGCCTTGGCCAACTTTTTTACAAAAACTTAATTACGTGTATATTTTTAGTATTAAATAAATATTTTATTTGTAATAATATATTGTGTTTAATTTTTATGTACATATTTTAGTATGTATTAATAATATTTAACAAATATGTGGATAAAAATGACATGAATTGTAGATAAAGAAGTTAAATATATATATTTTTTTTCAAGTATTTGGTAAATATTAGTAACATAAATAAAATTAGAGTAGTATACTATGTAAAAATTCTTCTTAAATATAATAATCCAAATAATGTTGAAATATTTTTAAACTTAACATTATAAAAATAAAATTAAAAAAATAAGTATGTGATAAGCTTCATATTAAAAAATTTTAAGTTTATGTTTATTATATTTTATTTCAATTCAAATTTAAATTTATCAAATATTATATTATTTGACATTTTATTTTAATAATCTTTTAGAATTTATTTGAAATTTTTTTATATAAAAATTTTATTATTTTTATTAGTCATTTTTATATTGTTTATAAACATATATTTTTAAATATAATCTCAAGCTTAAAATTATAAATCATATTTTACTTTTTATGTTTTCGTATGTTTATTTTAGTCTTAGTTTTAACAACTATAAATCTTAATGTATTTGGTTGAACTTTTTATTTGCTTAGATTTTTTGTTTAATAAATTTATTTTATTCATGAATAATACTAATACTTATTAACTTGTTATATTTTTGTTTAATTTTGTTATAAGTTAATTATATAGTATGTTAACTCTTATGTCTTTATTATAATATGACATGAAAAAATTTAGTGTTAGATTAAGTATAGTATACTATAACTCCTATTAATTTTTCAGTTTGTATTAAAAAAAAAAAAAATTAGCCCTCTCAAATTTTTTTTTCTGGCTCCGCCCTGGCCATGGCTAATCAATTATGATACCATGATAAAGAGGACAATGGAAAGAGGAGAAAAGAATTAAATAGAAGATCATGATGGAAAACTTGTGTACTTTAGTATATGAGAAATGTTGTACAGTGTATATATAACATATAAGATGCTTTCAGTTAATACATAACAACCACTGGCTGCCTAAAGCTAATGACCTCACATTCACATTTACTAACATGGAAAAACTTTGAATAAATACTATTAATTTCATCATATTATATTAGCACTGAAAAATATTTAATTTCAAGTGATATTTGCCAAAGGGTATGTTTGTCTTTTGTATGTAAAAAATTAAGAAATGCAATTAATTGAGCTTTAGCATATTTTATATTAGAGTATAGATAGATATTCAATTGCTTGTTAGACTATTAATTTTGAAGTTGTTTTATTTACATTTTTTTTTAGGAAATTTTATATATAATTTTAAATCTTGATCTATAATAACTTTTTTTTTACTAAAGTATTGAATAATTCATTAATTAAATAAGCTCATTACAATTGGACCCTGGACATTATATTGTAAATATATGGGGGAACATCATTTTTAGATAATGACCCTTCTATTTCTTCACTCTTGGACCATTGTGCTAGCTTATGAGCTAATACATTACAATATCTAAGAATCTATTGATATTCTATGCTTTCTAAATTGTGTCTCTAAATGACAAATTTCCATTATAGCTTGCTCTGCTTCACCTTGAATACTTGTTGGTAACTTATTGAGCCAATGAACAACTACTTGACAATCCCCTTCAATTATCACTTCTTTTATATTAGCAGCTGCTGCTATCCCTATAGCTATAGCAAAAGCCTTGGCTTTTTCTATTTGTGCATCTCTCACTTGAACTCTCTGAAGCCAAATTCCAATTGTATTACAGTAAGTGTCCCTTGCTATGACTGCTAGAGTTGCATTATTTACTGAGAAAGCTGCATCAACATTAAATTTTAAAAACTCTCCTTGTTGGAGAGTCAAGAACTTAACTATAGTGGGTGGCATATTCATGTCTTCTTTACATTCCTCAACTTGCTTGAATTTCAAGAAATAATCATTTATTTTCCTCACAGTAATTTCCAGATGAAAAGGCTTACGACTAAAAGCCCACTCATTCCTTGTCTTCCAAAGCTGCATCATAGTTACTATCGCTTGGGTCAATTTCTGTCCTTTTAAACCACCCTTTTTAGCTTAAATCTATTGTGAAAGACAAGTGTGAAGTCATTTTCAAGAGGAATGGCTTAATTGATGGAATATTATTGCAATTTCAAAGGATGAGCTAAGCGCTTGCATCATCAAAGTGATGAGCTAAGCGCTTACATCATCAAAGTGATGAGCTAAGCGCTTGCATCATCAAAATGATGACCTAAGCGCTTGCATCATCAAAATGATGACCTAAGCGCATGTGTCATCTCTCCAAATAGTAACATTTTTCTCTCTATAAATAGAGAGCTCATTTCCATCATCCCAAAATCTCAAACATCCTAAGCATTCCAAGCTTCTCCACTTAGAAAAGTTCTTTCCTCATTGTGAGAGAGAGGTTAATTGTATTCTCCTAGTATAAGAGAGAGAGGTATCTTGTTCTCTCCTTGTATTTAGAGAGAGGTTGTAAATCTTTCAGTATAGTGAATTCCTTCTGGCCTTTGCCCGTGGAGTAGCCCGTAATCATTTTGGGTGAACCACGTAAATACTTGTGTTCGTTTTATCTTCATTCTCTCAACTTTACTTTGATTGTGTGTTAGCTTCAACCCCTAAATTTCCTAACAGTGGTATCAGAGCTTTGGTTGTGGGTACTGTTCACGGTTCACGTATATAGTTACTATTCAAGTATACGGTTACTGTTCACGTATACGATTACTGTTCACAAAAACAATTATTGTTCATGTGTAATAGTGGGAGCCGGTTCAAGTAAGAAGCATATCAAAAATGACGACAACAATAAAGTTCGATGTTGAGAAGTTCAACGGAAGTAATTTTTCGTTGTGAAAAATGAAGATTAAAGCAATTTTGAGGAAGGATAATTGCTTGGAAGCAATTGGAGAAAGGCCAGCTGAGATCATTGATGATCAAAAGTGGAATGAAAAGGATGGCAATGCAATTGCTGATCTACACTTAGCACTAGCCGATGGAGTTTTATCCAGTGTGGCAGAAAAGAAGACAGCAAAGGAGATTTGGGATACTCTAACAAGACTGTACGAGGCCAAATCACTTCACAACAAGATCTTCTTAAAAAGGAGACTTTACACTCTTCGAATGGCAGAATCCACATCGGTGACTGACCACATCAACACCTTGAATACTCTATTTTCGCAACTTACATCAATGGGTTACAAAATAGAGACAGCTGAACGTGCGGAGCTTCTACTTCAAAGTCTACCTGACTCGTATGATCAACTCATCATCAACCTGACGAACAACATCATTTCGGATTATCTAGTCTTTGACGAAATTACAGCTGCTGTTTTGGAAGAAGAAACTCGGCGTAAAAACAAAGAAGATAGACAAGTAAGTTCGCAGCAAGCGGAAGCTTTGACGGTGATGAAAGGAAGATCAACAGAACGTGGCTCTAGTGGGAGTCAAAATCATGGTAGATCGAAATCAAGAAGTAAGAAGAATTTCAAGTGCTACAATTGTGGCAAGAAAGGGCATGTCAAAAAGGATTGTTGGAATAGAAGGAGGAATGGAGACCCTGAGCCATCAAATGCTCAAGGGAATGTAGCAAGTATCTCTGATGATGGTGAAGTCTTATACAGCGAGGCTACAGCAGCAGTTGAAGGTAGAAAGCAGTTTTCTGATGTCTGGTTAATAGACTCAGGAGCAACATGGCACATGACATCTCGAAAAGAATGGTTCCACAAATATGAACCAATCTCGGGAGGTTATGTACACATGAGGGATGATCATGCTTTGGAAATCGCTGGTATTGGTACTATCAAAATAAAAATGTTTGATGGTACAGTTCGCACTATTCAGGAGGTACGTCATGTGAAGGGCTTGAGAAAGAATCTACTATCTTTGGGGCAAATAGACAGTCTTGGATGCAGGACCCATGTCGAAAATGGGATTATGAAAATTGTCAGAGGTGCGCTTGTGGTTTTGAAAGCAGAAAAGATTGCAGCGAATCTATTCATGCTTAAGGGAGAAACACTACAGGAAGCTGATGCATGTGTTGCATCAACCAGTAAGGGAGAAGATTCAACGATGATGTGGCATCTCAAATTAGGCCATATGTCAGAACGAGGTTTGAAGATTCTCTCTGACAGAAAGTTGCTTCCAAGGCTCAAATCGGTAAATCTACCTTTTTGTGAGCATTGTGTTACAAGTAAGCAGCATAGATTGAAGTTTAGTAGATCTGATGCAATGAGTAAATACATTCTTGACTTGATTCATTCTGATGTATGGGAATCACCAGAGATGTCCCTAGGAGGTGCAAAGTACTTAGTGTCTTTCATTGATGACTACTCTAGGAGATGTTGGGTATATCCAATCAAGAAGAAGTCAGATGTGTTTCAAGTGTTCAAAGACTTCAAAGCGCAGGTGGAACTTGAATCTGGGAAGAAGATCAAGTGCTTGAGGACAGATAATGGAGAGGAGTATATAGATGGCGAGTTTCTTGCATTTTGTAAACAAGAAGGTATCAAAAGATAGTTCACAGTCGCATACACGCCTCAACAAAATGGAGTGGCAGAGCGGATGAACAGAACTCTTGCAGAAAAGATAAGAGCTATGTTGAGGTCTGCGGGTCAATCCAACTCATTTTGGGCAGAAGCAGCCAAAACTGCATGTTATGTGATAAATCGATCGCCATCAACGGCAATTGAGTTCAAGACACCGATGGAGATGTGGACTGGTAAGCCAGCAGATTACTCTACTTTACATTCATTTGGATGTCCTGTGTACGTAATATACAACGCCCAAGAAAGATCGAAGTTGGATCCAAAATCTAGAAGGTGTATCTTCTTGGGATATGCTGATGGTGTCAAGGGGTATCGCTTGTGGGATCCCACTACCCGCAAGCTCATAATCAGCAGAGATGTGATCTTTGCAGAAGATCAATTACAAAGAAAAGATGGAGTCGATAGCACATCAAATGAGAATTCAGAGACTACAATAGTCCAGGTGGAAAATAATTCAATACAAGAAATTCAAGATTCTACTGAAGCAGCACCACAACACGATGTACAAGAACCAGTTGAGTCCGAGGCTCCAGAAGTTCGTCGGTCAACTCATGAAAGAAGGCCGCCAACTTGGCACTCGGAGTATGTTACTGAAAGTAATGTTGCATACTGTCTTTTAACGGAGGATGGAGAGCCATCAACTTTCCATGAAGCTACAAGTAGTTCAGATGCATCTCTGTGGATGACAGCAATGCAGGAAGAAATTGAAGCTTTACATAAGAACACGACTTGGAAACTAGTACCATTACCACATGGAAGAAAAGCCATTGGTAACAAGTGGGTCTACAAGATCAAGCGAGATAGCAATGATCAAGTGGAACGGTATCGTGCAAGATTGGTGGTAAAAGGATATGCTCAAAAAGAAGGTATTGATTTCAATGAAATATTTTCCCCAGTAGTACGACTTACAACAGTCAGAGTAGTCTTAGCAATGTGTGCAACGTTTGACTTACATCTAGAGCAGTTGGATGTAAAAACTGCATTTCTTCATGGAGAACTTGAAGAAGAAATTTATATGCTTCAACCAGAAGGTTTTGCTGAAACAGGCAAGGAGGACTTGGTTTGCAAGTTGAACAAATCTCTGTACGGTCTCAAACAGGCGCCGAGGTGTTGGTATAAGAGATTTGATTCCTTCATTATTAGCCTTGGATACAACAGACTCAGTTCAGACCATTGTACATACTACAAAAGGTTTGATGGAGATAATGACTTTATTATCTTATTGTTGTATGTGGACGACATGTTGGTAGCAGGAGCCAACAAAGATCGAATCCAAGAATTAAAGGCTCAATTGGCTAGGGAGTTTGATATGAAGAACTTGGGACCAGCAAACAAGATTCTAGGGATGCAGATTCACCGAGACAGAAATAACAGGAAGATTTGGCTTTCTCAGAAGAACTACTTCAACAAGATCTTGCGACGCTTCAATATGCAAGATTGTAAGCCAATATCTACCCCACTTCCTGTTAATTTCAAGTTATCCTCAAGTATGTCTCCTAGCAATGAAGCAGAGAGGAGGGAGATGTCTAGAGTACCGTATGCATCAGCAATGGGAAGTTTGATGTTGGCTATGATATGTACAAGACCAGACATTGCACAAGCAGTGGGAGCGGTTAGTCGATTTATGGCGAATCCTGGTAGAGAGCATTGGAACACTGTAAAGAGGATCCTTAGATACATCAAAGGAACCTCAAATGCTGCATTATGTTTTGGAGGATCAGAATTAACTGTCAGAGGTTATGTGGATTCAGATTTTGCAGGAGATCTCGACAAAAGAAAATCCACTACTGGCTATGTGTTCACACTTGCAGGTGGGGCTGTAAGCTGGGTTTCAAAACTGCAAACAGTTGTAGCATTATCTACAACAGAAGCAGAATACATGGCAGCTACACAAGCTTGCAAGGAAGCAATCTGGATAAGAAGATTAATGGAGGAGCTCGGGCACAAACAAGAAAAGATTCTTGTGTATTGTGACAGTCAGAGCGCCTTGCTCATTGCAAGGAATCCAGCATTTCATTCCAGAACTAAGCACATAGGAGTACAATATCATTTTGTTCGAGAAGTAGTGGAAGAAGGAAGTGTGGATATGTTAAAAATTCACACAAAAGAGAACCTAGCAGATGTAATGACAAAACCTATCAACACTGACAAGTTTGTATGGTGTCGATCCTCGTACGGCTTAACAGAGACGTAAGCAGCAGAGTTTGAGCAAAGGCTAATTGGAAGAGATAATCGTGAAAGATGACTTCAAGTGGGAGATTGAAAGACAAGTGTGAAGTCATTTTCAAGAGGAATGGCTTAATTGATGAAATATTATTAGAATTTCAAAGGATGACCTAAGCGCTTGCATCATCAAAGTGATGAGCTAAGCGCTTGCATCATCAAAATGATGACCTAAGCGCTTGCATCATCAAAATGATGACCTAAGCGCATGTGTCATCTCTCCAAATAGTAACATTTTTCTCTCTATAAATAGAGAGCTCATTTCCATCATCCCAAAATCTCAAACATCCTAAGCATTCCAAGCTTCTCCACTTAGAAAAGTTCTTTCCTCATTGTGAGAGAGAGGTTAATTGTATTCTCCTAGTATAAGAGAGAGAGGTATCTTGTTCTCTCCTTGTATTTAGAGAGAGGTTGTAAATCTTTCAGTATAGTGAATTCCTTCTGGCCTTTGCCCGTGGAGTAGCCCGTAATCATTTTGGGTGAACCACGTAAATACTTGTGTTCGTTTTATCTTCATTCTCTCAACTTTACTTTGATTGTGTGTTAGCTTCAACCCCTAAATTTCCTAACATATTGGTGGTTCCAATATATCATTTTCAAACTATTTACTTTCTCTAATATATCTTCTTAAAGAATAGCAAGGTTGCCAATTTTCCCATACTGCATGAAAAACTTCACAGTTCTTGAAGCAATGAGAAATGTTCTCTTCCTGTAATCCACAATATATAATAGCTTTTTCTTATTGAAGGGAAAATATGATAATGAATGACACAATTTAATATTTTTTTAGGATGGGAAGAGAGAGAGAGAATTAGACCTGAATGTTTGTGAGTATAAGTATCCCATATACTTGGTCCTCTACCCTCTTCTTTTGCAGCCCATCATATATAGAAGTATGTAAACTTACAGATAAACACATCGTTAATTTGGTTTCCTTTCTGATTTCACTGTTTTTATGTAGTGGTCTACTTTTGTGCTGAAAATATATTTATCCTAATTTATATATCTTTATATTATTTAATTGAAGAGAGCTAGACAGATATCAAACTATTTATCTATATTAATGTTCAAACTCACCCATTATCACGTATGTTATGAGGTTGAAGCGTTTTACTTATATATGTATAATGGTGTTGTATATATAAAAGTATGAATATTAGATCTCATCCATTTAATTAGTTTTATTTAAGGTTGTGATGAATTTGAAAATGTGGATATAAGAATTGAAATTTTAAAAGATATTAAAAAATTGGTCACAATTACTTAACAAAACTAATTAAATGAATGAGATTTAATGTTACTTTTAGATAAATTATAAACACTTAGAAATATTATTTTGTGACAAATTTAATTTGATCGATACTGTACAACGTATTTAAAACCAAAATTCTTATTTTTATATATAATCTGTGCATGTAAAGGGAACATATGCAGGTCAGCATGGATAAAACGGGAAAAACAGTGGGAAAATTTAGTACAAGGGTGTTTGGGAAAAAATGAATCTAAATAGACGAAGAAGTGCTTTCAGCAAAAAATAAAAAAATAAAACAAAAGAACTCTGTCCTTTTACTACTCTTTTCTGAAATCTACTTATCAAATCATTAATATATTTAATACTATTTTCGGTATTAGTAATTTGAAGTTTTGAAAAGTTAACTTCTTATTTCGAAGACTTGTAATTTCGTATTTGTAATATATTAAGTGTGATTATGTATTATAATACGTTTTATTTTATCAAACACTTGTTTTGTTATTTTTGTGCTTTTGTGTCAACAATACGTTGAGTATTTTTTTTTTCGTATTATTGATATGAAGAGTTTTATAAAAATCATTTTCTTGGAATTGTTATCTTGTTTAGAATTCATAAATATTAAATATTAATTAGCATCACACTGCATGGTGGCTGTGGCTTTGGAGGTGAGCCAGTTTCGGTGTCAATAAAAGTAGTTGTGGTTAATGGTAGATTTAGAATTTATATCCAAGAAGGGCACCATATATACAATAAAAAAAAATAGTATTTGATACTTCTCAATAAATAATTATTTTTAATTGAAAAATATATTATTTGTATCTTATTTTAGTGAATATATGTGCAAATTATTAAGTTTGTATTGAGTTATTAAGCATTAAAAATTAAAAATTTAAAATTTATATGGGACATAGTAATATTTTGTACATATAATTATCTATAATTTTATAAATATTACACTTAAAATTTTATTTGTCGAAAATTGAGATGGGGCATGTGCCCTTCCTCAATTGTGTACAGATCTACCCCTAGCTGTGGTGACAGATGATGATAGCAGCCTAGGTAGTTAAGACGAGTGGTCCTGACTAATAGAAGTATTGGAGTTTTACCTTATTGAGTTTGTATAACTATTTATTACTTTCAGTGAATTTGGCTATTAAGTGGTTGCCTTAAACAACCCGTAGATATTATCACTTAGAATTGGAGCCTAAGTGAACTTACACATAATATTATTGTGTTTGAATGTTCTTATGCATGTGTGAATATAATGATTGAATTAGCTTGATATGTACCAATATATAAGAATTACTTAGTAATTGAAAAAACTTTTATTGTTTATCTTTTTATATTGTGTACTTCTGTTCATTTATTGCTTATGTTTCTCTTCTACTCTTTGAAAGAATAGAATGAGTACATAGATGTCCTTATCATCTTACCTTGGTTGTTTATTAGGTTAGGACTCTTTAAGGATATGTCAGCCCATAGAATCTTTTTATCTCTTCCTTTGACTTTCCATGGCAAAACACTACACAACTTCTAATACAAACATGACATCTAAACATAATAAGTTTTTGCAAGAAGGTCCTAAGGAATTCAGTCCCATGAATGAATCCCGACACACAATTAAGATACTCCCAACACACCTAACTCCAGTGCATCCGTCTTGATATGCTCCATCCATCTTTATAATCCACTTCATGCTCCAAGTCTGTATAATCCACCAAGTTCCAACTAAGCTTCAACTTTATTGTGTTGTTTGTAACTACACCTATATCTGCACATACAAACCAACACATACACGTGAAAAGCAAACAAGTAAACATAGAGTGTAATATAACACCTACTATCGAGTCACTCTACACGGTGAACAAAGATAGGCTAAACACACTTAACACAAAATACAATAACAATAAACACAATCTACATACAAAATAGTGAAGCAAACTCCCCCTAAACATACACAGCACTCCACTTAAGTGTATTCATATTGTAAAATACGGATGCAATGCAAACTACACTCACATTCCATGCAATAAACACAACCAATTGTACACCAACACGTCTCCCCCTTTTGAAACAAAAATTCAAAAGAATACCCTTATATGAGGGAGAGAAGTCATACAAGTATGCAACAATTCTATACACTAATGCAACAAAGAAGAGAAGAATTAAATCATAGACCAATCAAAATGCAACACATGCAAACAAGAACACAACTATTAGGGTAAATAAATGCCACAAAAACAAACAAATCATAAGCAACCTTGCAAAACCTAGCCACATATGAAAAAATACCATCATAAACAACTCAAGATATTACTTTAAGATATGTGGCTTTTCCTAGCTAGATCTACGATCATCACATGGTAACTCAGCTCTCTTCAAATCATCACTCAATCTCACATTTTTACACTCTCCCAAGTGTTTGAAATATGAGAGAGACTCATCTATGATGTCATACATCCTAATATGAGAGAAGGGTTTGTTTCCCAGACCAGACCATCAAAATGAAAACTGGACCAAAAAAGAACTGGGAAAGCACAAAAACACTTGGGCAAAGTTTCCCACTTAGCCAACTAAAATAAGAGAGAAGGGTGCTATTTAAAGAGAAAATGACACCCTCATAGCCCTCTTGTGGACCCCTCGATGAGACAAAATTAGAAAAAAATCTTGTTGACCCCTCGCCAACTAAAGAAACAATCTGGTTCTCCTAGTTTCAAAACGGTTCCCAAAATCCCACACAACAAGACAACTTTCTATCTAAACATATCCTTAAGATATGCAAGTATGTGCAATTTTTTATTGAACCAAAACATCTCCTAAGTAAGTGTGTGAAACTGAGCCAACAGTAAACAACCTTACAAAGAGACTAACAAATGCACCAACTAAAAGACAGACATCGTGTTTTACACACAAAAATGCCAATACCAAAATTACAAGACTTACATTCAACAAAACTGTTCATAATGGGAGAACCCAACATAGTGTACTATGGGACGATATCGCATTCCTCTAGGTAGTTAGCAAGTGATCTTGGACGTTGTTCGCTTGAACCATTATATATACCATAGTATTTACCACCACGTTCAGATTTGATGAGTTTGATCTTTTTGCTGAGTTGATTCTCAACTTCAGCCTTATAACTCTTGAACACATCCAGCGACTAATGAGATATATATAGCCATACTTTGAAAAATCATCTATGACTATTATAAAATATTAATGACCATTCTAAGCGATCGTAGTTCATAGGGAATGGCCCACAAATATTCGTATGTATAAGTTATAAGACTTTCAAAGTCTTGTTGGCTTAAAAATCACCTTTTATTGTTTACCCTTTATGCAGTTAACACAAATATCAAAATATATAGAACCTAAAAGGTTTACGACTTTGTTTGACACAAGTCGTTCTATTCTCCGTTTGGATATGACCCAATCGCCTTTGCCATAATGCTATCAAATTCTTACTGGTTAATTTTTTTATACCTCATGTGTCATCGCCCACATAGATGTATCTTTCACCATCACTTAGCTCTCAACAACTCAAGCAACTCTACATAGGTATACTGATGTGAGTTGTTGATCCAAAATCTATCCATCACGTGTGTCTAGGTACAAAAGTAAATTAACCTAAGAACAAACCAAATTAAGAAGCATACCTTTTTTAGCATGCCATGTGTGCTATTAGTGCATTGCTTCTTCTTATACCCTTTAGCTTCACAGAAGAAATAATCAGTACCTGTTGGTCCGTTCTATTTCTTTTATTATTATTTTTAAGGTGTCGTATCTGCAGTTTCTTTATCATTCTTTCTTTTCTTTACCTTGTTCTTGTTCTTAGAGGTAGAGGCTAGGTGAGCACTCTCTATCTTATTTTGCATCAATCTTACCTCTTCTTGAATACAGTATGAGATGAGCTTATTCAAATACCAAGTCTCTTTCTAACAGTTTAGCTCACCTTAAATTGGCAAAACTGCGCTAGAAGGGATATCAAAACTAGATGCACCAGCAAGTCCTCAAAAAGTTATAACTTAAGTGCTTTCGACTTTTAAGTAAGATGAGCCATCTTCTTGATGTACTCCCCAATATTGTCTTTGCCCCTATACCTTATTGAACTTAGGCTTGTCAAGAGCATATCTATTTCAACCTTTTTATTCTTGACAAACCTCTTTTCAATGTCTGCAAGGAACTCCTTAGCCGTAATGATATTTTCAGACATTATGCTCCTAAATGCTTCTAAAATGGCCTTCTTCATGATATCATACACATGTGATTTGATATCTCCCACCTTTCCTTTTCATCAGAAGTACTCTTGTATGTAAGAGGTGGAGGAGAAACAACCCTTAACGCAAGGTCGAGATCCATGATTTTGAGAACTATCATTAGGTTCTCTTTCGATGACTTGAAGTTAGTTCAATTTAGTATAGAAATAGAGTTGATGTTGGCAGTAATATTAGTAGGATTATTCGTATTTGAATTCATAAAACGACAAACAAAACAAGACAAGCTCACATAAAATATCATAACCAAAATAATCACAAATTCAAATAAAGGCAAATTCTATCTCAAGATATCGAGCACTCCATGAATAATTTATCTCTGGGAAAAATATGATTTTATAAGTGATATATCTTGGTGTATTAATCAAACATTGACAATAAAAACATATCGAATAATAAATCCTCTTTTGGGTCAATTTTTTATTTATACATAATACCGAATAATCATCACTCGTTTATTACCATAGATGTACTTGCAATTCTGTTAAATATCAACCTTGCTTTAGGCTAGTTAATATTCACACAAGTTGCATGCACACTATTGTTTATATTTCAAAATAAATCAATTTTTGAGAAATGTCACTTTGGCAACATATCACTTCAATTAATTTATTTCAAAAAATATATAAACATAATAATAATTGAATTTAAAATTGCCCACAAAAAATTAATATTTTCTTAAGTCAACACTGATCAATATTGGTCAACTCAAACAATGGTTGAGTTAAAGGTTATTGAGTCATAAAACTCATATCCATATTTTGACACATTAATCTAAACTTATACCCAAAATTTTCTTAAGTACATAAAATGTCTTTGTATTTTTAAAAATTATTTTTGGGCTTTCAAAAAAGCTTGTGCAAGAATTAGCAAGAAAACCTAGTTGCAACAAAATATCCTATTGCAACATGGAAAAAAAAGAGAGGAAAATTACCAAAAATAATATTCATAAAATTTATAATAATAAATCTAGCACCTCAATAATATTAAACGTTTAATTTGAACGTGTAATATTGAATGTTCAATATTTAACGGGTCTAAATTACTGTTGTTCAATTTCAATTAAATGGTTGTTCAAAGAAAAATAATATATTAATTATTTTTTTAATTATTAAAATATATATTTAAATATAATATATTTATTATTATAAATTTTAGAGTGTATTATTTTTGTTATTTTTCAAAAAATAAAATACATGCTACCGCCAGAAAGAGCATCCAACGGTTTTGGTGATACAACGTGACGGCATATTGAACTACTAATGCATTCCCTGTCAAAACTTTTTTTAAAATAAAAAAAATCATGAACAGCAGTTTCTTTCTTTCATAAAATCTTAATACGCCTTAGAAAAATTCCTTTAATTAATCAGATATCAACGGAAGCTTTATTTATTATTATTATTGTTATGATTATGATTATTTTTTTTTTTTTTTTTTGTCTATATTTCACTGAATCCATGCAGAAGGAAAATAAAGTTTTAACCAAAAAATTTCAAATATGAACCCAATTAATTACAATTTCAATATTCTTGAATTTAAATTTTGGAAGATAATAGTAATTGTTTTCAAATCCAATAATACAAAAATTAAAATTATTAGTTTAAAAAATACTAAATAGTGATAGATTAAAAATAAATTTCATTCTTAATGATTCAACATAAATAAGCTTTAATATCAATTGTTAGAAAAATAGCATATTGGTAAAAATCATTACCAATAATAAATTTTGGAACATTCCAGTCAAATAATCAAGAATCAAAGATAAATATGTATAAGCATACCTAAATCCATATCAATCAATTAATTTTAGAACAGAGTGGTTTGTCTTCTACATCTACACGTTTTCATTGGAGAACCATTTAACTTTCTCTCTTCTTTCTTTCTAACAATGGGATATCAAGTAGATAAGAACTGAATGTATGGCGTAGGAACTATAACTGCTATATATATATATAATAACTGTATTTTTATTTTAGCCTATCATTAAAATAGAAATTACCCTTAGGTCTTTACACATTAAAGGTCTACATCATATTAAATACATTAGCCCAAATTATTTAAACCTTATCAAATTACTTTTAAAATGGGTTTAATCTTATATGATAGCCTACAACATATAATTATTCACATATAACCCAAAGTTGAATTAAGAATCCAACAATCTCCCACTTGGGCTATATGTATAATTTTATAATTATGCATTACAAAAATAATTGTACGAGCTCAATTTTGTTGTCATTACCGAAATGTATCTCTAATCAATCTGGTCCATCAATTATATAAACATAGGATCAAAGCAGACTTTGTTCTATCTATCGTAACTCGACCCATTAATGGTCATGTATGCTGATACAACCGAATAACATGGATCATGATATAGATGTGTGATGTGATAAATTTAGTACTCGCAAGTGTACGAATCACTCGTAGAAAAGTGATAAGCAACTTTCAAGGTCGGTCTCTAAAGGAATTGCAGTGGTTCTAAATAACTGTCTTCTTAATCTAAATAGAGTTCTAACAAAAATAAAAGACTAATTAAATAAAGTTCTAATGAAACTAAAACTCTAAGTAACTAGAATCCTAAAGCAACTAAAATACTAATTAAATAGAGTTCTAGTAAAACTAAAACTCTAAATAACTAGAATCCTAAAGCAACTAAAATACTAATTAAATAGAATTCTAGTAAAACTAAAACTCTAAATAACCAGAATCATAAATCTAATAAAACTGTAAACAAGTTAGAATTGTGATGAGATCAATGGTACAAACAATTAACGAAAACAATATTGCAAGTTCACAATCAATTCAAATAGATTTGAAGATCAATGGAGGATGTATGGATGTTTAGCTTGGTTGACCATGCTTGCATCGAAAAGGTATGGTGAAACAACATGAACGTTCTAAAAAAACGATATTACCGGCTTTCCTTTTAATTACGAGTCTGCCTTCGGTCGGGGTAAATCTCTTTGTTGATTAACTAATTAACTGCCTTCGGTCGGGGTAAATCAAATAGCAATCAAATTATGCGCAAGGAAATAAATGCCAATCAAACTAATGCTATGACTAAGTCACTAATTTGAAGCTTTGATTAAGTGTTTCAGAATTAAATTAAGGTGACGTTCCTATAACTAGATTCTAAGATCTTTCAACCTAACTACGAATCTCAAATTGACCCATGATAATTCATAATTAAATATCTAAACATGCTCTTAATCAAAAGGTAATTCATTTATATTAAATTAATTAAAATACACTATACACAATTCTAGCAAACATGACAACACAAACTAAACATCCATAATAAAATTAGCCGCTCATGTTCATATTAATATTCATAGACAAATAAAATATGATCATACACTTCAATGAAAGAAGAAGAAAATAGAATTCTGTAACAACAAGGAAAACCTAGATCTAAATACCGCTTATGGATGGGATAGCGTTCTTCTCCAAAAGCTTTATCTTCGATCGTCGACGGCTTCCTTGGATCCTTAGAATGGTTTCTCTCGCTTTGTTGAGTGTGGCAAAGCTCCCAAAATTGAATGAATCTCTTGTTTGGTTGCAAAATTGTAAAGTGTAAAGTTGTATCAAAGTTGTTCAAGTTGTATGTAAGGGGGAGTCTAAGGGGGTATTTATAGATGTAAGGGTTTACACAAATCCTGATTGCAATAAGAATAGGCGCGCCGCGGCATGCATTTTTCCCGCCGCGGCGCAACACAAATTCTGGAATAAGATCAAAACCCGAGAGCTCCCCGCCGCAGCATGACTTTTCCTTGCCGCGGCGCATGTTGACTTCCTTTTCTTCATGTTTACCACCTTATATATGTGATGACTCGTTATGTAAGGCTTACATATTTGTCTCATTTAGCCCGTAACTCATGATCTGAGTGTCGTAAGTGTTTCGTCTTTGCGTGTTTTCATTATTTGACTCATTTGACGCTAAAAACACCTGAAATACACAAAAACATACCCGTGATTCCGAATTGATAGATTTATGAAAATAATCAAATAAACAATCATAACAAGTTTATATTTTAAACAATTAAGTACAATTAATCACGAAATATTAGTGCTTTTTGAGCACTCATCAATGTGTAGCATGAAAATTTCATATAATGTGATATTAACATGCCTATTTTCAACTGGTCCACCCTTAAACCTTAGTGAGATGAAACTATACCAAAATCAAAGTGGGAATACACAAAAACTTTATTTTTGTAGAAAATAACCTCAAAATATTCATAAACTAAAGTAAATAAAAATGTATCTATATTAAAGAAACACTTAAAATTACAAACTCCCATTAAAATTGAATATCCAAAAATGACATGACAACCATACGAGCAGTGTGCTCAAAAACATTTTACGTGGCAATCTCTTAGATAGCTGATCCGTAATCCTAGAGTTTGTATTGATATGTTTTATTGACACCTGTTCACTATGAACTTTTTCCTTGACATAAGATGCCTCAGGGTTGTGGTGAAAGGCCTCAAGTGGGTGTGAAGCTTTCCTTCTCTCGACGTACCAATAATGGGCTACTTTTCATGACTTTGATAATGGAGTTTTTGATTGTTTGGGCAAATCCAACCATCTTTCCTAAGTAATAAGGTTATAAGAGGTTCTAATGTTTCTTTGATGGCCTATAAAACTTGGTACCCCACAATGGTGCCAAAATTATTGGAGAAAGTTTGGTTATGAGGACGATAACATTGATGGGAATAAAACCTGAAAAGGGTGTCCTATTGTTCTTAAATACAGACCCTAATATGTATCATGGTGTTCTTGGATACATGTAATTTTACTTAAGAGGAGGGAATAGTGTCATGTACTGTACAAGAAATTTTTCAAGTGTATCATACAATGTTCCATACTTTTAGCATAAGAGCCCCATAATTGTTTGTAAGAAGGGGCAATGTTTGTTCGAAGAGTATGAACTTCTAGATTGGGTGAGCCCTTAGTGTGTTTATAGCACTTATCAACCCTATAAGTTCAGGCACCTTGAGGGCTTGATATATAGGAACCATAGGCATTAGTCAAAATAAGAAGTACCCTAGGGCAATGTTTGTTCGAAGAGTATGAACTTTTAGATTGGGTGAGCCCCTAGCGTGTTTATAGCACTTATCACCCTACAAGTTCAGGCACCTTGAGGGCTTGATATATAGGAACCATAGGCATTAGTCAAAATAAGAAGTACCCCAACCCAATTCGTATGACTCCCAAAACTTCACAAGAAAACCTCTGACCAATGGAGTAGATGATGGGAGACTATGTGGAGTAGATGATGGAAGCCTATGTGCCTCAATAACCTAAGCTCCCCATTATGGGATAATGGCCACATAGCAAGTGAAGTTGTCTCAGACTTGGGCCAAAAAAAGGGTCTATATGCCTTGGTAGTCTTTAACCATCTAAGTGGCCATAGGGCATACCAAGTTTCTCTAACCCTTACCATGAAGCCAAAAGGCTTATGAGCACAAGTAATATTTAACCCTATAAATGCCTCTTGAAAAATCCAAAAGCCTCTGAGTGGTATTCTAAACAAGTTATCGATAGGCTAACTAAAATGCCTTTGATCCAACTAATATCTCCCTGACAAAGAGGTGTTATTCATTACTCGTAAAATACATTTCCCAGTAATTATATTGCTTGCTCTCTCTTATCAAGCATTGAATACTTTTATTTTTAAAGAAAATAATTGCACTAATCTTGCATGTCATTTGCCTAAAGTATCTATGACAAAAGCCCGATAGCCTCTATTAGGAAAGATGATGACAAAAATAATAATAATAAAATAGCCAAATAGAAAATTACAGCAGTCCCTAGATCTAACTTTTTCTACTCTTGTATATAAAAATAAAATATATAATATCTTTCACTATATATTGACTAATAAATGAAAATATAAAAAAAGTCTCACAAATAAATGTGGCTTAACTAACACTCTCTTAGATTTTAATCGCAAGACTCTCGCATACAAACGAGGATTACTTTCTCTCAAGCACTTAAGCTTGGCTTCTCTCCTTATATATATATATTTCTCTTCTATTGTTGATAGATGTTTCTTCTCTGAAGGATTATAAAAGGAGATTGCATCACCTTTTATAATAAAACATTTACTATTATTGTAAACGCAAAAGAGGGAGAGAAAAAACTCTTTTTTTTTTATTTACCTTTAATTTATTTATTCTACCACTCATACACTCTTGCTTTATGCTTCTATTTTTAACTATTTTCTTTTTCTTCTTCTCTCATCGCCTTCACTATATAGAAGGGATGACTTATCAATCTCCCCCTCCTGACTTATGTAGAGGGCTCTCACCATACTTGCTATTTTTCTTAATAATTCAAAATTGTCGTTAGGTAAGGACTTAGTCATCATATTTGAGTTATTGTCTTCAGTATGGATATTCTCAAGTTGCAGTTTCTTAGATTCCAACGTATCAAGAATCTAGTGATATCGCACATCAATGTGTTTTGACCTTGAGTGAAAACTCGAACTCTTGCTCAAGTGGATAGCACTTTGACTATAACAATGCAAAACATACTTTTGTTGTTGCTGTCCCAATTATTGTAAAAATATTTTCATCTAGAGCATATCTTTACATGCTTCAATAGCTGCATTGACTTCCATGAGATAGCTCCCTTGAAAAAGTACTCAGGTCTCCAGAAGTAGACTTTCTGGAATTAATATCACTAGCTATATATGCATCTATGTAGCCAACCAATTTAGGTCGACTACTTCCAAAGCATAAACTTATTTTGGAAGTATCCTTGAGGTATCTCAGAATCCATTTCTACATTCAATGCTCCTTACCTGGATTTGACAAGTATCTACTAACAACACCAATTGCAAACAATTGAGGAATATGGCACCATAACCATTTCTTCTTTTTCCTTCTCACATGTAGGACTCTGCTTTGAGCTAGGCATAAAGTGACTAGCAAGTGGAGTAGTAATTGGCTTTGCCTTATCCATGTTGAATCGAATTAATACTTTCTTGATATACCTTTCTTGTGATAACCACAACTTTCCTTTCTTCAGATCATGAGATATTTTCATATCGAGAATCTGCTTTGTAGACCCTAAGTCTTTCATAGCAAAAGACTTACTGAGTTCTTTTTTCAACTTACCAATCTTGTCATTATTCGGTCCTACGAATTAACATATCATTAACATAAAGAAGGAGTATGATAAATTCACCATCAGTGAATCTTTTCACATATATGCAATGCTTAGGAGTTTTTCTTCAATAGCCATGCTCAATCATGAAGGAGTCAAACTTTTTGTACCATTGTCGTAGTGCCTACTTTGGTCCATAAAGACTTTTCTTCAGCTGACATACCAAATCTTATTTTCTTTTGACTTTGAATCCCTCTGGCTGCTCCATGTTGATCTCTTCTTCTAGATCATGTCTTCTTCACATCAAGTTGTTCAACCTCTTGATTCAAACTTGGAGCCAAGCCAAGTACTTTCCAAATGGATGATATCTTCACCACATGTGAGAAAATTTCTTCAAAATTAATTGCCTTTTTCAAGTTGAACCCTTTCATGACTAGCCTTGACTTGTATCTGGGTCGTAAGTTGTTTTCTTCAGTCTTCAATTTGTACACCCATTTCTTCTTAAGTGCTTTTCTACCTTTGAGTAGTGCCACCAAATCGTACTTGTGGTTCTCAAGTAAGGATTTCTAATTTAGCATGAGATAACATTGTTCTTACCCTTTCAAAAATTGTTTTATTCATTCTCTAAGCTATCTCCCATTACGTTGAGGAGTTTTTGAAACTAATTTTTCATGCAATAATGCCTAAAAGCTCCCATGTATTCTCCCCCATTGTCCATTTTGAATACACTTTAAAGATATGTCAGTCTCTTTTCAACACTGACATAGAGCTACTTGAATACATCAAACATTTTATCTTTAGTCTTGAGTGCATAGGCGCAAAACTTCATGGAATTATGATCAATAAAAGTAATGAAGTACCTTGCTCCTCCAATGGTACTAGTGGTCATCAGACCACAAAAATCAGAATACACAACATCCAAAGTATTGGGTTTTCTTTGTGGGATTCTATAATAAAATGAAGCTTGATGTTAATTTACAACCAAGCAGTGCGTACAAGGTTTAAAAGACATATATTTTTCCTTTCACCCCTGCCAATGCCTCTATTTTGGCTAGAATTTGAAGTCTCTTCTCACTCATATGTCTAAGCCTTTTTTCCATAGCTTGATTGAGGAATCATCTCTGATGAACCTTCAATTGCTTGCATATCAATAACCCTGTCAATGTAGTTTTGGACAAATAAGGGATCGTTAGGGACCAAGGACTGAAGGAACACCTACAATAAGTGTTAGTATAATAAATATTCACAAGTATACATTGTGTATAAGAATTTATAGGGGTTTGAAATTGGTTTTTAACTAAAAGCAAAACAAAAATTATATACAAGTGATCATCTTCATTTGCACAACCATATATACCCAAACATTCAATCAAATTGTCATGACAAATAGCAATAAACTCACTCCCAAAAGCATGCATAAGAATCGAACCCTTGAGAATAAGGGCAACGACTTCAAATACCCAACATATTCTTCTAAAGTCTCTAAGATATAGGAAACATCCATCACCCAAGATATTTTACCCGACTTAAATGTAGCAAAAACGTCTAACCATGTAAAAATCAAAGTAGATCATTAAGCTTTCATGAATATAGTTCGAATACAAGCTAAGACTATGGGTGTCAAACCATAAATAATAACCTTGCAATCCTCACACATACTTTTACAAGTTTCACCTCTTGATTAGGACCTCATAAGGATCGCCCTATGAGAATCCTAATAGGCAATATAATATTTTTCATCACCACATAGAAAACGTTTATATGTAGTACTACTAACTACCAATGATATATAAACTCTATATGTTTCGAACCATATAAGACTACATATCTAAATTAGAGTGAAAATTCTTACACATAATCATAGTTCATGAATTCATAACTACATATCATTAACAATCAAATTTAATAATTTAATTAAATATGTAAACAAACAAGACTTGTAGCAAATAAATCATTTTTCTAATAAAAGAATCCAAAACAAATAACTTCAATGTAATAACAAGAAGAATTAAAAACAATAAATATAAAGATTACACTTTTGAAGCTTGAGAAGTCTTGGTAAGGATCTTTTATTCTAACGTTATACAAATGAAGAGATAATTTTAAGAGGTGAAGTCTTGCTCCTTATATAGGAGAATTGGTTGGTTATTTTCTCTCTTTTTTCAATGTGGGACTCATTTCACTCCTTTATAGGATAATTTTCTGCTAATCTTTGCTTTAATTTCGATATGGGAGTTGGTGTGCTCGTTTGAGGTGAATTCAAAATCTAAGTTTTCGGTTAGATTGTCCATCGATCACTAAAATGGGCATATCTCAAATGTCAAAATAGATATGATAAATTCTTGGAGGTTTTGGAGACTAGACACATAGGGCTTTCTAATGACACCTCATTCATAATTTTTGGACTTCTGAGCTGTCCAGTAGAGCCTTGCAAAGTTAGACTACAAAATCTGGCAAAATTCTAATTTCCTTCCATTTTGAGTTTTATTTTGATTGTCTCTTGGCCTTCACTCCTTTCTTTTTAAGTATAGCACACCCTAAACTCTCCAATTTGATGATGATAATGCAAATTCCCTACAAAAGAATGAAGAATTTATAAGCAAAGGAAAGTTTCAATTCTTAGAACAGAAACGTTACTATAAGCAAGAAAAGCTCAAAAACTACATATTTGCTCAGTTTTGTACATCAATGCTATCTAGAGACTCATATCAACAAACTAAGCTAAAAGTAGCACAATTGAAATCAAAGAGTAACCAAATGTGGAAGGAAATATATTAAAAATGTCATACAAAGTGTTCCTATCAATCTCCAAAAGTATTCACTCTCCCCTTAGTCATGTAAAGAGTATTTTTTTTTCCCTTCCCTTAGGCTACTATCAAAGAAGTTTTAGTGAGCTTCCACTTACCACCACCAAATACACTAGTGTAACCATCATCATCGAGTAATTTGGTGGAAATTAAATTCAAACACATGTCTGGAACATGTTTTACATCCTTAAGAAACAAGTGACAAGTTCTGTTGGTTTCAAGGGATATATTGCCTCTTCCCACTATCTTGGACATTTTATCATTTTTCATCCTAACATTGCCAAAACTTCCATTGTTGCAGGATGTAAAGAAGTCCATCTGTGAGGTTACATGATAAGATGCACAGGAATTAATGATCCAACTGTATTTTGCGATGCTAAATTAACAATACATTCATCGCAAATAACAATCACCTCATTTCCATTAGACAAGGTAGCAGTCGTGCCTCTTGCTTCAACACTTCCTTTCTCACTTTTGAGCTACCTGCATTCTCTTTTCATGTGGCCTTTTTCACCACAATGATAACATTCTAAGTCTCTTCTCATCCAGGACCTACCTCTGAACCTAACTCTTGACTTGTCCCTATTGTGGAATTTTTTATGACTGCTTCTTCCACGATATTCGACAACAAATGCCTCAAACTCAATTGACGTTCCTTTCTTATTCCTCCTTGCTTCTTCATTGAACCTACTATCTTTTACTATATCTAATGTAAGAACACCTTGAGAAGCCGAGTTGCTTAAAGACTCCACCAATGTATCCCTATTTGATAAAGAACTGAGTAACAACAATGCTTGTAATTCAAATTCAATATCATTTTCATGTTTGTCATTTGGTTCACCAATCCTTAGAAGTCACTTAAATGTATAAAAGCACTTTGATTGTCTTTGTACTTTAAGTTAACTAGCCATCGAATAAGAGATGTTTTATTCTGAATAGTCGTTCTCTCATACATGGACTCCAACTTTGTCCATAAGGAGTAACCAATTGTTTTTTGTGCTACATGATGAATAATGCTTTGATTGATCTATTGTCGGATTTGTCCAACAATTTTTCTATTCATTAAGGTCCAAGTGGCATCGAATCTTTCTTTTGGCTTCACTCATTCATTTAGAAACAGCTCATACAAATCTTTACAATAAAGAATGTCCTTTATTATTGGCTTCTAAAATGAGTAATTTAACGCCGTTAATTTAACCATTATTGTAGATAAAGTTGATGTTGTCTCCTCCATTTTGAAAATACACAAAATGATTATAATTAATAATCAATTGACGTGATTTTGATACCACTTGTTGAAAAAGATGACAAAAAATAATCATAATAATAAGAGCAAAATAGAAAATTGTAGTGGTTCTTTGATCTAACTTATCTCACTTTTATGTATTTCATATGGGCTAACAAAATATATGATATCTTTCGTTATATATTGACTAATAAATAAAAATATAAAATAGTCTTGCAAACAAATGTTGCTAAACTAACACTCTCTTAGATTTTAATATCAAAAAGATATATTTTATGTACAAATAATGATTACTTTCTCTCAAACACTTAAGTTTTACTTCTCTCATTCTTTCTATATATAATATATATATATATTTTAATTTCTGTTTGATTTGCTGAGAGAGATGTTTATATATATATATATATATATATATATATATATATATATATATATTTAATTTCTGTTTGATTTGCTGAGAGAGATGTTTTTCTCTGAATGATTATAAAATTGCATCACCTTTTATAATACAAGTTTATTATTATTGTAAATGCAGAGGAGGGAGATAAAAAAACTGTCCTTTTTTTCTCTACCATTAATTTCTCTCTTCTTCCTCTCGTACACTCTTGCTTTATGCTTCTATTTTTAACTATTTTCTTTTTCATTTTCTCTCATCACCTCCACTAAAGGAGGGATGACTTATCAGCCTCTAAGCCTCAAAAAAAATAATAAACACAGAATCGACAGATAGCATCTAAGCTAGAAGTTATCGAACAATGTAAACAAATCACCACATGTTCTGAAAACTAGCAGTGGCTGCCTTAAGAATGGCAAATTACTTTTCCATTATTTATATTATTATCCTAAAAGAAAACTCAACGACATGGATAATAATTATTTTTCTCAAGGTCACACAAGCCACGAAAACAAATTAGATATGTTTTCAAATAGAGATGCTATAAGGAACACCCTTTCCAGTAACTCCGGGTTCAGAAAAAGGCTTCAAAAGCTCATAAGGCACAACCCCAGCTCCACATCTATTCTTCAAATCTTTATTTATGTTCCTTTCATCAAAAACACCTTCAAGTTCCTTCAATCTTCCATTAAACTTCTCAAAAGCTGCCTTTATAGCAGGCTCTTCAGCCCAAGATGGTTCCATTTTTTCCCCAAGATATTCCTCATCTGGTGAGTGATTAGATAAAATATCCAAAACAGCCATCACTCTTGTTGCTTGAATTTGTGAAGGAAAGCATTGCAGTAAAGAACCTTCTGGTTTTTCCAAAAACTTTTCCCAATTTTCTTCTGAGGGATCCTCTGTTGGCATATTGGTTCTTGCAACTGTTGGTCTATTTGGGAAATAGCCAGCATATGTATACTGTCCAAAGTTCACAGCTGCATGGTGACCGGATGTTACCCACACTATTGTTGTCAATATTTCTGTTAAGTCTTGTGGTGTCTTTAGAACTGGCCACCATGGTTCATCCTTTTTGTCTGCATGACCTTCTGTTCTGATTTCTGTCCACCATGCTTGTAGCTCTTTGTCTGACTCTATTTCACTTGGGTTTGAGTAGTAGTGATTAACATAGTCACTTGCCCATTGTTTTAGGGTTGCCCATAAGTCAAGTCCATCATTGGCATAAGGGTAATCTTCTATTATTAGCTTTAGACCATGTGGTGCAGTTGGGTCTTCTTCAGCCAATCCCCTGTTATACAATGCAATTGAGACCAACTTTAATCAATTTATAGCATGAGTATTTAAATATGTAGAATTACATGTCATGTTTATGATCGGTGAGCTCTAGATTTATAAAAGTACAGTTGTCTATTCTCCTCATAACTTAAGCTTTTGTTAAAATTTATTTTTCAACTACTTTTAACATTGTATTAAAATCTATAATCTCAATTATTGAATTTCAAGTATTGGATTTGCATGATGCATATAACCAAACTAGTGGGGAGTTAGTGATAGATGCATAAAAGCATTTTTGGCCTTTATTTTAATAACTTAATCTTTCGTGGAAGTTGGTTTCCAACAACTTTAAAATGTATGGTTGTAACACGAAAAAAATATTAAGTGACTTTTATAGATAGAGGTTCATTTTCAATCCCCGCCCACGTGGTACACATGTTTTTTTTTATAACCGTGAAAAACTTAAGTTGAATGCATATTAAAAATTGCAGTGTATAATATGTATATATATGACATAAAAATCATTTGTTTTTAAACGATTAAAAGTGAAATTAGATGAGTAACTGGGAAAACAACTTATAAATTACCTGCTAATAAGATCAGCTGGCAAGGCTTGCAAGTCAAACCGCCACTGCTTGTCATAAGCAATAGAGCTAACCTCAATGGAATATTTGCCAGGAGCAAATGAGGTTTCAATAATACCACCTGCATTAATAAGTGCTTGTCGAGCAAGAGCATTGATCTCAATTGTGTATCTGAAATGAGGGTGTAAGAATCTGTATATTGGGTGCAATCCACTAAGTTGTCTATTTGTTGCAATTATGTAAGGCTCTGTACAACAATGTGTTCTCAGCCAATGACTAACAAGTTGGTGATAGCCTGAATCATGGGCTAGAACATGAGCTTTAGCTAGCCTCCAAAGCCAAACACCAGTGGCATGCCAAGAAGGTTCGAAGACTTCTTTCCACTGAGGCTTTCCATCCATAGGTGGCCGAGTCAACTCAATAGCTAGTGGCCTCAATGTTCCATCTGGGAGTAGGAAAAACAAACTTCTAGATCCATACATTGTAGTGTTTCCCAATTGTCTCACCTTGCTCACATATGGCAATAACAGATCATGGTAATCTAAAATGAAAAGTCTCTTCTGCTTCACTGCCTACACATTTATGTATTTTCCATATATCAATGCATTGTACACCAAAACAAAACATGTTTTCACAATATTAAATGGTTTAATTGCATAACGTAATCTTTATATATAGAGTTTTATTTTTAACTCCTCTTGAGAAAAAAAAATAGTTTTTCTTATAACGTAAAACAACATACATTTTTTTCTTCAGGAAATTAAAAATGAAATCTTGTGAATAAGTGAGTCATATATGCACTAGAGTTATATAAAATGTACATACCTCCTCAACGGTTATAAATCCTCTGATTTCTCGCTCGATCATTTCAGTAGTGATTGCTGATTCTTGTGGACCGTAAACCTCAGGATCGAGTTTACTCATCAGTGGCCATTCCTAAAATATTAATTCCAAACATATATATATATATATATATATATATATATATATATATATATATATATATATATATGTGGTTTTAAAACAATTAATAGTCAATCAAACAATCAGTTTTTTTTTATTTATTTTAAATTAAAAAAACAATGTTATTTGTAACATTCACAATTACACACATACAGTGACCAATTGAAGGGTACAGGGGTTGAGTCCAGCAAGAGTTTGCCTGGCAAATTCTTGATCCCTAAACCAAAAGAACTTGTCCCCTACAAAATTAATTAATTATAAAAAAAGAATGAAGCATGATGTGAATAATTAATTTAAATTGTATATGTTGGGGTATTTTTAATTACTATCCATAGTTTGAGGGGTTTCAAAACGGAGAACGCCCTCTCCAGCGTCTGTTAAACTTTTGATTAAACGAGGCAACGTTTCTTGGAGAAGGCCATGGGATTCATGAGGAGGCAGGTTAATTCCTTCATTGAATAGGGTGTCAATAGCAGTGAAGTAAGGAAATCCAAGTTCAGTATCTATTATGGCCGTCTCAAGGGAAGGTAGAATAGCATGTAACACTGAGTACACTGCCTTTGCTGAAAATGTTAGTTGCTTTACTTCTGCAAATGCTTCATCTCTTGGCACATAAAAAGTCGAACTCCTACTCTCCGATTCTGGATCTGCATTTATTAATTGCACGCATATATATTTTATATGTTATGTTGATAATGACGTACTTTACTGTAAATATGAGTAATGCTATACTTTACAATTAGGTTCATATGCAATGCTTCTACATAATTTTTGCAAATTTGAAATTAATAAACATAATAATAAATAAAATAGGGGCTAAATGTCGAAACAATGCATTAACTATTATAAATTGAGTATTTAGGTTTAAAAGTTTTTTTTTTTTTTTTTACAATTTAATTTACTAAATTTGGAAAGGTGATATCACTGAGGACAAATTGTCAATTTGAATGTTTACTTAAAAAAAAATTAATTTAAATTTTCAACCGTATTTGATAAAAAAAAAAATGTTATAACATAAATGACTACAAATCAATTTTTTTTAAAGCTAGTAAACTTGTTATTTAAGAGAAACTTTACATGAGTTAAGCTCATTAATAACTTAAAAAATACTTTCATTATTTTATTACATTAATGCATTTACTTATAGAGTGAAAGGCTCTAAAAGTTTATTAATTATGACCAAAGTACACAAAAATTTAATAACTTTTCGGTGTATTAAATTTGTAATAATTATTAAAAATGACAATAAAAGTTTAAAATTTTCAAAATTGTTTGATTTTTAAAAAATTTAGACTTATAATATCCCAAAATTTACTAAATTTTTGTATATTTTAATTATAATTAATAGACTTTTAATAAATTTTTTTCTTATTTATATATTAAAAGTCCCATTTTTATAGGTACTAATAATATTACACTTTAGACTCATACAAAAAAATTTCGTTGCCTAAAACCTCCATTTCAAAAACACTACTAAATCACTACCCTGTCCCACCCTTGAAATAATAGAAAAGTGTATATGTCTCAACTTATTGCATAATAACAAAATATTATTGGACAATAATAATAAAGTTTTATTTTACAAATTCACTTATAATATTCTATATAAGTGGTTGTTGGTAACAAGTTGAGATATTAAAAATTGTTGATAAATAATACGTACCAGTTTTACAGGGAGGCCGGCCAGTCCTACAACGTCTAGGATAAGGAAATTGTTTATTGCCACCAAGTACTGCTCTTTTGAGGTCGTGATTATTATCTGGATCCCCAATGTCATTATAGACGTCGTAGTCATATACTCTCTCATAGGTTTTGCGCTCTCCTTGCCCATTCCCTTTTGTAATCACTAGCTCTTCCTCTCTAATCCTCGCTAGTCCACTTGGTGTTTGTGATGGCAAGTATGACTGTTAATTTAATTTATCAAACATTAATATAATCAATATTATATATTTGCAAATTAATTAATTAATGTTATATTCCAACATACATAAAATTAATTATATATAAATTATATATGGACCTTGTTTGTAAAGAAGACTCTTTTTATAGGATTGTCATGCTTAGAATGAACCCATGAATTACAGCTGACATTAATGGGGCCATCTGGGAAGCCATTAATGACAATATCTTTTAGATACATCTCCTTATGGTGCTCATTCTCCACCAATACTCCACCAATTTCCCCAAAATCTGTTGGAATTTCAAAGTTGGATTCATATACTGCCACCCCACTTTCTCGCTTGGTTCTGTGCGCGTATCCTTTAATCGGCTCCTTCTCCAATCCAGTGTCTTTATCATAAAATTATCATATTAATATAATTTATTAATTAATTATACACATTTTTGATAAAAATACACTTCCTGAATCAGTTTTACTTAGGTGATTAAAAGATAAATAATATTTATATCTAATAATAAAAATAACATGTTGAAAAAATATAATATATATATATATTTTAAAATAATTATTATTTTATTAAAAATATCTTTTTAATGATTAATGAAATTACTTAATTATAATACTAATTAATACAATAATAATTTAGGTAAAATAATAATTTTTTTTTTAAATATATATTTTTTATTTCTATTATTTTTATTATTTTTCTAAATAACTCTTATATCAGTCTTTCACTCGAATAATTACGATAACTTGTCATTTGTCAACTCAACTGATGCTATCCCTCATAAATTTTTGTTAGTTTGGGTTCTGTTTTCCTAAACGTGGTCCTATGATATTACTTGCTAATGTAATTTACGATTCTTATCTTTTCAAAGGTCCAGGTGTCAATAGTCGCACCACATACACTAGCTGGATTAACTCTTTGGAAAGAAAATAAAAAAAAATAAAAAGAAATAACACCCCCAACAAATTTATAATAATAAAATTATAATAATAAAACTAACAATTTTTTATATTTAAATTTATATTTTTACAACAATAATTTAAATTTATTTAATATTAAATATTCAATATTATTAAAGTACTAATTTTATTATTATAAATTTTAAAAATATTATTTTTAATAATTTTTGAACTATTTTAAATAAATTTTTTAATTTAATATATACAAAATTAAAAAGGTAAACTACAGGTCCTAAGCTTTTTGTTATTTTTTTCGTTCTTATTTTTTTAATAATATTTGCCATTTAATCTAAAATTTAAAATTGAACATTAGCAATGTAAAAAAATATCATGTTTAAAGTGAGAAAATTAAAAAAGTAAAGAAATAAAGTGTATATAATGTAAAAAAATTTAAGAAACATACGTGTACTTCACTAAAATATAAAAAAAAATATATATATATATATATATATTAGAACTTAGAAGAGAAAATAAATATTAGTTAATGTTTTACTACCTAGCTGAAATTTTTGTGAATAAACCCTGTAACGCCTACAATATTAGTTTTAAGTGATGAGTTTTAAATGTGTTTAAAGTCTACAGAAAAAAAAAAAAAAGAAATGTTAATAAATTAATTTCCCATTTGTCTTGAACAACTGCTCCTAAATTTGACGGTGGTGATTAAGTGGAATTGTGTTAACTTTCTTAATTTGTGATGTGTGGAAATAAAATCCAACCCAACAAAAGCATTCAATTATTACACCACATGCCTGGTTTCACTTTTCGGAAGTCGGGACGGTGCATGTGGAAAATCAGTCCGAATTTTAAGAAAAACAAGTGAAATCTGTACGTCTATAATACAGGACTGTCAGACTGTACATATACATATGCCTAAATGACATGGGGTCCAACAAGTTTGAAATTTCAGTGTCATCAGTAGATGTGATGGTAAGTATACCATTTATTTAAGTAATAACATGTAGAATTATTTACCTATAAATTTATTTAAAAAAATAATAAAAATAATATATTTTAAAATTTATAATAATAAAAATAATATTTTTATATTTAATTTATATATTTTTATAATTAAAAAATAAATTTTATACAATTTTTTTAACTTTTGTCTATTTAAACATATTTAAATTAAAATACTGTAATATAAACTCATTTAATATTAAACGTTGAGGGTAACAAATTTAATATTAAATATTAAATATTATTAAATTGTTAGTTTTATTATTATAAATTTTAAAAATTTTATTTTTAATAATTTTTTATTTATAATTAGTTAAGATATAAATTAAATAATAAATATAACATAAATTTTAATAATATATATTTAATCACTTTTTTTACTTAAATTTTTATAAAATTATATTTTATTAAGTAATAATAAATAATAGCTTTTTAGTCTGAATAATTGGTACGTCTTTAAAAAAAGTTATTGGTACTCGTATAAAACAAGACAAATAAGTTAAAAATGCATTATTGATGATCGGTACCCACATATGAATGTCAGTTTCACCATCGAGCAAATTAACAACTATATTTTGAAAGTTAAAAATATATTATTTATTTTTATTGTATAATAAAAATAAATTTAAATATATTTAATAGTATAAATTTATTATTATTATAACAAATTTAGTATTAAATTTCTTATTATTGGTATAAATATATTATCAAAATTTTTATTAGTGGTAAAAATTTATTACTAATTTTTTTTTATTAATTTTATAAATTTACTACAAAAAAAATAATATAATAACGTATTAATATCATTAATTATGCTTAAATTTTATTTTTATTATTTAATAAAATTAAATAATATATTTATAATTTTAACGATAATTGGATAATATATTTATTACTTTACTGGTTATTTTCGTAAGAAAAAACATGTAATTTGGATGGAGCATGTCACTTTAAACACGGGTTGAGTACATGACCTAATTTTTTTTTTGACATTTATTATCTATATTTTTAAAAATATAATATTATAACAAAAATTAAAAAAAATATATTAAAATGAAAAAATTCTTCAATTTATTGTTATTACCTAATTATAAAATAAATGTTACATGTTATTTTACTCTTAATTAAAAATTATATATAAAATAATTTAAGATTGTAAATAATAAATTTTGTAGAATTGTTTCTCTTTAGATACTCCTTGATATTATCCATTTTTTTCAATTAACTGAGATCGTAAAAATTTAGAATTCTCTTTTTTTTTCTTTTTAAAACAACAAAAATAATACTTTTTAAAATTTATAATAACAAAATAGCACTCTTATATTCAAACTTATATTTTTCAGAATTAAAAAAAATAATTGATACATTATTTTTCTTTGAAAGTCAATTCAATTAAAATTAAACAATTATAATTTATACCTGTTTAATATTATTAAAGTATTATTTTTATTATTATAAAATTTAAGAATATTATTTTTAGTAATTTTTATTTTTTATACTCACGCAAAGTAACTCGATCAACTCATATTTATTGTTAAAAAAGTTTATTTTAATTTCAAATTTTATCTATTTATATGTATTTGTTTTCTTTAGAAATAAACATGAAGATAATTTAAATTGTTTTATTTAACTTCAAAAATTTTCTCAAAATAATTTCTAATGCCCTGTCAAATCTCATTTAGTATATTGTTTAAAAGCAAATTCTAACTTTATTTTACTTATCACATTACTTTATAATAAAGTTCATTTTAATATCTTAACTTATTCATCTTTTATTATTTAATTTTATTTATATTTAAATTTCTTGTTAAAATTTTGAAAAAAAAAAATTATTATTCTATTTTTATTTTGACAAAAAAAATCAATTTTTTTTTTAATATTTATCTTGTTTTTATATTCTCCTTAATTTATTTTTCTATGCCTATTAACCAAAAATTATACTTGTAATCTATTTGTATCGTATAAGAAAAAAATTCAATTAAATTTATTTTTCTAAAAATGTATACTTGTAACTATTTGTATTGTATAAAAAAAAATTTCAATTTGTAATTACACAACGAAATATATACTATTATTTATTTACTATACATAGTATATATATAAATAAATTGTTAAAAATAAAAGTGGAGTTCATTTGCATAGTATTGCCCTAAAAATTCACTTAATTTTTTCTTCGCATAAATAATATAATTATTTAATTAATTTTACTTTAAACCCTTCTCAATAATATATTCTCAATAATAGAAATATATGTTCATTTTATTATAATAATAAAAAATATATATTTATTAAGTTATAAAAAAATAAATATATATTTTTTTAAAGAAGATTAAAAATAAAATTTTATATATAAAATAAAATTATATCATATAATTAAAAAAAAAAATTAAATATACAACGAAAAAAAGAACGTGAATTCACTTGATTTTCTGGAATTGTAACTTTATCATGAGTTAGTACCATTCACCCCTTTTAAACTCTTGGTTTTACTCTAAAAATTTACCGCGAGTTGACTTAAACACAGTATATATATTTTCCTCTCCCTCCTCCAGAAAAATACCTCAATATATCTTCATTTTACAGTTTTTCACATATTTTTCACTAATACATGTTTTTATATATATACATAGCAATAATTCATCTCTTACAATTTTAGTTCTAACCCTCAGTCCCTCATGCCTCAGCCCCGTCCCTACCTCCTGTCCTTTTTTTTTTTTTTCAAATTATTTTTATTATCTTTTATCTTTACTTTTTTTTTTTTTATCCCAATTTTATTTCTGGATTTCTTTTCACTTTTTTTTCAAACTTTTTCCCATTTTTTCAGGTTTTAATTTATCCATTGTTTTTTCAAAATTTTTTTTTTTCCCAGCTTATCTTTTTACACTCTTTTATCTAAAAAGAATTATATTTTCACTTTTAAAGTTATTTTTATATTCTTTCATGAGAAAAAAAATATATATGTCCAAATTTATTAAAGTTTTGAACATATATTTACGATTTTATATAATATTTGTAACCGACCAATATGTATATTATATATTATAAAAATTAAATACGACCAAATACTAAAATTATTTGCTGAAAATATAATAACTGAACTTGTGTTGTTTTTAACATAATCTTAAATATATGTTTTTCACATATTTTGCATATATGAAATAATTGACCAAAAAATAAAATAAAGAATAAAAAAAATGTTAAATAGTTTTAAGTGTGATTATAATAGTTAAAATCAGTCTTAGCATAAACTATATTTCTTCCTTAACAACCAACCAAATTAAAACATTTATACTGATTAACTACTTTCTTGTACCATGCATGTTATTGTAGCTCATAACTGAGTTATTGTAACTAGTACAACTCTGTACAACATTAATACTTTATATTTTCATAAATTAACTAAAAATTCTGATAAAAAAAGTTAACTAAAAATTTCGAAATCGGTGAAAATCTTTAAAAGTACAATATAAAAGAATGAAAATTGCTTACTTTTAAGTGAGAGATGCGGCTTTTTTTTGAAAAGACATCACTAAAATTTAAAAAATATAACATTTATATTATTATAATTTATTTGATTGTAGGATGAGTCGCTATCTTAAAAATGTTACGTACCCACCGCAAAAAACATAAAATTCATATGTATGCTCAATATTAAAATATAAATTTTAAATCTTAAATTTTTGTAATATTTTTTTTTTTTTAAAAAAATAGCTCATTAAGGTGTAGGAAAGATAGAGTCGCAGTCACACACCACCATACTGTCAAGGATCATCGCTGAAGACTTGAGTAATCTCATATTTAGGTTTTTTATCAACTATCGGAGTGCTTAAGACCATATTCAGGCTCGACATTAAGACGTCGATTTTAAGTTTCAAACCTGCGTCCTAACCGTTCAATTAGACCATGACTTTATACAAAGTATTTAACTAACTGGAGTACCAACTTAAGGTTAAATCTTTGTTATGTTGTGTAGCAAAATTATGGTCACATGGTCACCCAAATGGGTCTACTAGTTGGGCTTGCTGCTAAGGGTAAGGCATCTATTTCTATAATGCGAAAAATAATAACAAAGGTGGCTAGATTCACTTTTTTCCCGAAAATATAAGATTTGAAGTCATGTAATAATATTTTAATTTTTATATAATTAATTTTTTTTAAATAATGTATTAATTGTACATAAAATTTATATATTTAGTTGATATATGTTTTATAAATTAAGTACAAAATATTGACCAAACTTAATTTATCATTATTAACCGATTAATTTAAGTGAAAGTGTGTGAAGATATATGCTTAATTAATTTAATTGTGTCTTTAAAAACTAATTAGTACGCTTACTGGGATCAAGCTCGGAGCTAAGAAGCTCAAGAAGGAGAGTTTTTCCAAGCAGATCTTGAATATCATCAAGTCCTCGACTGAGACCGAGACTTGACAAAAATCCACTGACTGTGAATTGCACAGTAACGTCAGCTTTGACCTTTATGGCCTTTTCCTTGGGACTACTCACCACTGCTTTCACGTTTAGCCCTCCAGGATTAACACTGCCAATCCGAACGCTTTTGGGACGTCGAATACTTTTGGAGTAGGAAAATAATAAGTTATTGCTGGCAGAGTGTTTGGGAACGCTTTTTCCATGGATATTGAATATTGGTTTTTGAAGTGGTAATATGGTTTGAGTAGGGTGTACTGAATTACAATATTGCTGAACTTGAGGCGTCAACATTTTGAGAACCTGCAGGAAGGTTTTATATTAGTGTATATTAAAGCATATATAGAGCGATTAACTAGACTTAGCAACTCAAGTTGAGTGTTTATAGAACTACTACTTGATATATATTATGTGATAGCTAGAGCTTGAGGATATATATAGAGAAATGAGAGGGCTATTATTTCCAAATTTAAGTTTAAGAGTCTAATTATTTTTTTTTAATACGACAAATATATATGTGATTTCGACTCGTGACTTGAAATAAAAATGGCCAATCTTATCGTTAGGTTGACCAGTCTAGGTACCTAAACAAACAAATAGGTTTTTAATCAAATTATTAATACTTATCTTACTCGTTTTAAATATGATTTAAAATTTATGTACTTAAATGATTATATAAAAGTGATCATTATATAGTTGTGTCAAACCAAACTAAAGAACTCGAAGGAGAGGGAAAATGTTAAGCTGAGACCGATAATTTCAATTATTTGATCAATAAATACTATTACTGTATGTTTGGGCTCTAAAATATATATATTGTTTTTTTATACTAGTATATATATTATGCAGTTAATAATTATATAATTTTTTTTTTTAACAATTCTTATATATATATATATATATATATATATATATATGTTGTGTAGTAGTGATACAAAAACTGGTACATTAAATATGATACAAAAATTTAGACTCTATGTTTAATACATTGTATTAAATATGTTAAGAATAGTAATATTAGACTTAATTATATTATAATTAGTCTGTATAGTATTTGATGATACTGTATAATATATCCAGACAAATTAATTATTAATATTTTAATAAAATAATTTATATTTAAAGTAGTTTTTATTGTAAAATTTATTTAAATTAATATTTAATTTATTTTTATATTTTTATTATATTGTTAAAAATAAAAAATAAATAATTTTTAATTTGAGAAAAAAAAATTTTAAATACATAATTTTATAATTAAAAATTTAAATAAATTAAATTAAATATTTAATATATTTTAGATTTTTACTCCTTAATGTACAAAAAATTTACGTACTCATGTTACTTTTATATTTTAAAATAATATCTAATTTTATCATCCAATATCCAACTTTATATAAATTATACGAAGATAGAGAGCGCTAGGCTCTGGTTTGTTACTAGTCTAATCAAAGTACGGTAAGTAACTTTGAATTATCCTAGTAAAAAGTAAAGGGAAAATTAAAAAAAATAATATTAAACAAAACTTAATAATAAACCAAACTAAATCATTATAATTTAATTTAAATAATATTTAATTAAATTATTGTGCTATAATTTTTTTTAATAATAAAAATTAAAAGTGACAACTTTTCATACGAGATAACAAAATTTGAGGTGACTTTATGATAAGGTCAACCTATATATATATGACACGAATATTTTATTAAATTAGTCAAATATTATATGATAATTTAAAATTATACGTTAAATTAATCTTAAAATATTAATTTATCTATTAAATTTGATATAAACATTACACACAATACGACTTAAATAAATTTAATAAATTATATTTAAATAAAATAACATATTTTTGTTGAACATTTTTTTAAGTCAATAATATGATAATTTGAGACAAACAGAACGTTAAATGACTCAATATGATAAAATATTTTTATTAATAAGTTGATCTGATCTATTTATTAAATAGATCGACTTAATTGACATAATTTTTTATTTTTAAAATAAATATATAATATTAATTAAAAAAATATTATTTTTATACTTATAAATTTTAAATATAATAATTTTGTTATTTTTTTATAATATCATTACTTTGTACGGGCTAAGTTGACATGGTAATTATGATGAATAAAATGGGAAGGAAGATAATGAAAGGTAAAATTTTCAAAGTTCATATAAATCATGCGTTTTTTAATTCAAAATATTAATTAAATAAATAGAAACATATGTGGGTGTCTTTCTTAAAGTAATTTTTTAGAATTAAAAAATTCATATTTTAATAAACTTTATTGAAAAAAATATACCTTAATCTCTCACTTATCTCTCACTGCTATTTATTCTTTACTTTATTTTAATTAATTTAAATCAGTATATTAGCTTGCAATAGGCTTTTTATTAGTTTGTTTAGCAATAAGGAAATATTTTTAATGGTAAAAAAATGATACAACATAATATATATGTAATAATTACTTAATTTATATTTTATCACGTGATAAGAGTAGGGACGTAGCAAGGATTAGAATTTAGGGGGACACCATGCATAAACTTAATAGTGAAAATGAACGATTTTGGCACTGCATGATAACGATAATAAAAACAGATGATTTATTTGGTCAAGTTATTGCAAAATAATGTAAAAATTTATGTAATAAATGTTGCAAAAATTTAACAAATTATAATATTTTTGAGTGTTAGATTACTAATGTTACATGTCAAATGTCTACTTTTTTTCGATTTAAATAAAAACTCAACTACAAAAGTTAAATTGTAATGCAAATTTACAAAGAAAAAGAAAGGAATTAAACAACATAAATTTTAATAAACACGTAAAAGATCTAAGCATGTGAAAGAAAAATAAATACGAGTAATATTGCATACTATCGATTACAATCACTACTACAATTTGGGCAATATAGGACGGCTTATAATTTAGAGTGAGAAACAAATAGGACGGTCTCAAGTATATGGCCGTCTTATAAAAAATATAGGACGGCTATTACGGAAAAAATTAGGCGAAACTTTATAGGACGGCTATTAGTCGTCCTATATATTACTATATTAGCCGTCCTATATAGTTTCAGTTTTTTTTTTTTTTTTTTTTTTTTTTTTTTTTTTTTGTGTTTATCCTAAAAGAACGAGTGTAATTTTTTTTACTTATATATATTTCTCCTCTCAAGTGAACCTAACTCATTTTAAGTTAAAAAAAATCAATCCTTCGTCCTTCTTCCTCTCCTCCTCTTTCTCACCAAGAAACTCATCCTTATCCTCATCCCCTTCAATATCACCACCAACAATAATTGGTTTTTGCTAGCAGAGCTGGTAGCATGTGAAGACTTTCACTATTTATTATGCACTTATTATTTGTTTTATTCTTAAGCTAATATTTGGTAAATTTTTTTTAAATATATATATATTCTCTACATTGGGTTGATATTTGTATTTTGCTCGACTTTAATAATTATTTTTTTCTTTAAATAGTTGGACATTTGATTTCTTTGTTTCCTTTCGCTCACTCTGATTATTCTCATTTCTTGATTTTACTTTGCCATTTTTTCGCCCATTTTTGGCCATTTTCTTTGCATTTCTGTTATGAGTATCAATCTTAATGTTGAGTATTAATGATATTTGGTTTGGTAGTTTCTTATTGTGAATCTATGGGTTGAATTTTGATTGTCAGGTTGAGTCCTAAAAGAAAGAGGGAATTGAAAAACTAAAGCGGGAAAAGAAAAATTGAAAGCGGCGCCAATTTTTTTTCTTTTTAATTGGTTATATCTTTAATTAAAAATATTATTCATAAATTGTATTCGTGTTTCTAGAATAAAATAAATTGTACATATTATTTATAGATTTCAGTACTTGACGAACACAAAAAAAAAATTAAAAAAAAAAAAAAAATTCTTTTAGCACGGCCAATAGCCGTCCTATAAAATTCTTTTAGGACGGTCAGTAGCCGTCCTAAAAGAATTTTATAGGACGGCCAATTTTTTTTTTTTTTAATTTTTTTTTAATTTTTTTATGGCCGTCCTAAAAGAATTTTATAAGACGGTCAGTAACCGTCTTAAAAGAATTTTATAGGACGGCCAGTGACCGTCCTATAAAATTTTTTTATAAGGCGCTCCGTGAACGTCCTATTTTTTTCGATTCTTTTAGGACGGGACTAGTGGCCGTCCTATAAGACTTATAGGACGGCCAGTGACCGTCCTATAAAGCCAAATTTGTAGTAGTGAATGAATAGTATTATCAATATATGTGGTGTAACAAAGAATAATTAAATTGTATGGAAGACAAAACTATGAAATTTTCAAGAAATGATACTTAGGGTAAAAAAATGAAACCAATAAAATTTAAAAGAAAATGTAAAATTTTTACCACTCTACTAGAGTTCAGTAAATAAAAATTGTATAATATTAAAATAAAAAATACATGAGAAATGTTAAATGAGTATGTAATATAACAAAAAAAAATTGAAATAATAAATTTAAGAACTGACAAAAAAGACATTTGTAAATATAAGACAAATTTTTTTTTTTACCAAAATGTTGAGGGGTGAGATTGAGAAGTACATGAGTAGTTGGCAATTTCGTAGACAAATACAGTTTATGCAGTATTTAGATTTTAGGAATGACGGGACATCGCTTTTGTTTATTTCAAGTATTTTCAAGTTACACTATTGTCAAAGCCTCAAAATCTTTCCATTTTAAGGTAAAAATGATCCCCTTCACATACACTTTACATAAGTTTTTATTTGGAGCAATTATGATATGTAAATAAAAAGTTAAGTACATTTTAATGAAGCGACATCCATCATCTTAAGAGAGGGATCGATCTCCCTGTATATGGACTGATCCCAAACAAATCCCAATTCGATCTCGTTGAACTGTATACCTTTTAAAAAGTTGGTATGGATAGAGGGATTAATCCCCCTCATAGACGGATCGATCATCTTATATGTCTACATAACATTATTTTGGAACGGATTGATCCCTACCCTGGTTGGATCTATCCCAAGCCTCGTTGGCATAAATTTTTTAGTGTTGGATCAATCCCTCTTAAGGACGGATTGATCTAGCTGACGGGAACTAATTTTTTTCACACATTTTTAATCCAGTCAGCCCCTAACTGCCAATGATATTTGGACACATTAGCAAGTGACATATTCTTGCCAAGGTTTTTATAAAGTGATGTGACTTATCCTTTTTACATATATATATATATATATATATATAATATATATATATATATATATATATATATACACACACACATGTATGATCATGCTTTGACTCATTGACACTCACTAATTTTCTGATTCTTTATATTAGGCTGAACTTCATATTTTCATCTTGCATTTTTAAACTAGTTTAGATTTGGTTAGTCATTAATATTAAATCATTGATATTTGTATGATCATGCTAGTTTAGGTCTAAGCCTATTATTTCATATCTTTGTGTTCATATAGCTTCTTCTTGCTTAGGTCCTTTCATGATTGATCATTGAGATTTAAAGAAGTTATTTTTATTAAACCTGTGCTTAATTGCTTGTTCTAGGATTTGCTAGAGATTTGATTTATTTGATAAATGTTTTGAATCTTCTAGTTAGGATTATTCATTGTTAAATCTGTTTTAGGACATACCTTGTACTTCTGCTATTTGTGCTAACTTTTCAAGTGTTAAAGTTGACGTGTTTGGTATTTCTTATGACTCAAGTTTACTGAAGTGTCTGTCAATATTCGTTTGCACTAACCTTATAGAGAATGTGAAGATAGAGCAGGGTCTCGTAAGTAAAATACATTAGTGGCTTTATCTGTGGAGAGTAGTCTAAGACCTTGCATTGTACTTGAATATTAAAATTTCATACTGGATAGGTAGATGGTCCGGTGGACCTGTGATTTTCCTTTTAGGTCATTGTTTTCCTATTAGATCATTTTTTTGGCTTTAATTGTTTCCACCTAAAAACCACGTCAAGTTTGTTGGTGACGCTCAATTCTGCTCACCTTGTCACTAATGTTCATCTGCATCTGTCTGTAGAGTCTGTGTTCCTCATGCTCTTTAGTAAGATCTTCAAGAACCTTGTCCAACTGTTGAGTTAAAGCATCCACCTTTGCATTTAGTGAGACAAACTCCGAAGATTGAGGAGAAGGAATAGGAAGTGAAGTAGAATGGGTAGAATGAGAGGCACTATGAGAAGAAGAAGACGAAGGTTCAAAGTTTCTCGAAGAAGGGCGTGCTCCTTGAAGTTGTTTAATAGAAAGGGTAGTACAACCAAACAAAGAGACGTTAATTCCATCGCCAAAGATAGATTGTCCCCAGCGAGTAGTTAACGAAGAATAATGAAAAATAGAAAAAGAAGAAGGAGAGGATGAACGAAAAATGATGTTTTTAAAGATTATACCAGCAAAATCTATAGACTAACTATCAAGAATTACAATAAGAAAATGTACCCTAACATTAGACACATAAGAGATATGAGTGCAAAGAAAGACGCAAGCAAAAACAACTTTCAAAAGCAAGCGTCTAGGAGCGGAACTGCTAATAGAAATAGTACCTTCAATAAAAGAAGAGTCAGGTCCAAAAAGTTTGGTAGCCATGCTAGATTGATTTTGAGTTTTGAGAAGTTTAAAATCATTGAAAAAGTTAGGACTAGTAAGATTTTCATATTCAAAGGAAAAATGACAAAAAGGGATTTTTCACGTTTGAAAGAGATAAGAGGTATAAGACATTATCTATAAAAAAGGTGACCTCATGTTCTCTTAAAGTGAATGAAATAGAGAAGCAACTAGTGCGATGAGCACGTATCGTAGCCTAAAACTTTGCGACAAAAGTAGGGTCGTAAGAGTAAGCAAGTGAACAAAGAGAGAGGGAAGAAAAGTATGCAAACCTTTCTTGGATATTAGGAAACTCCTCAATCAACACAACATGCTCACAAAGACAACAAAGAGACTTCTTAGGTTGGGAAGTAGAACCACTTGGTGTAAAAGAGGGACCAGCTTCATCTTGAGTAACATATGATCTTTTGGTTTGACGAGGTATTTTATGGAGAGAAAGTGAGGTAATAGTGTTTAAAGGTAGATAAAAGTAGTGTAGAATGTAGTAGGAAAAAGTATTTGAGGGTAAGAAGTGTTTAGAAAATCTATGACTTGAAATAAATGAGCAAGGGGGTTTATATAAGGAATCTATACACCTCACTGACCCTTCACAGAGGGGGATTGCTGATGAGTGCTCAAAAAGTACTAATATTTCGTGGTTTATTGCACTTAATTGTTTAGAAATAGATTTATTATTTGTTGTTTATTCGATTAATTTCATAAATCTATCCATTCGGAATCAAGGGTATGATTTAGTGTATTTCAGGTGTTTTTAGCGTCAAATGAGTCAAATAATGAAAATACGCAAAGACGGAACACTTACGGCGCTCAGATCACGAGTTACGGGCTAAACGAGACAAATATGTAAGCCTTACATAACGAGCCATCACATATGTAAGGGGGTAAACATGAAGAAAAGGAAGTCAACACGCGCCGCGGCGCAGCAAGGAAAAGTCATGCCGCGGTGGGGAGCTCTCTGGTTTTGACATTATTTCCAGAATTTGTGTTACGCCGCGGCGGAAAAAATGCATGCCACGGCGCGCCTATTCCTATTGCAATCAGGATTTGTGTAAACCCTTACATCTATAAATACCCCCTTAGACTCCCCCTTACATACAACTCGAACAACTCGAATACAACTCTTACACATTACAATTTTGCGACCAAACAATACATTCAATCAGTTTTGGGAGTTTTGCTACACTTAAACGAAGTGAGAGAAACTATTCTAAGGATCCAAGGAAGCCGTCGACGATCGAAGATAAAGCTTTTGGAGAAGAACGTCATCCCATCCATTTAGCGGTATTTAGATCTAGGTTTTCCTTGTTGTTATAGAATTCTATTTTCTTCTTCTTTCGTTGAAGTGTATGATCATATTTTATTTGTCTATAAATATTAATATGAACATGAGTGGCTAATTTCATTATGGATGTTTAGTTTGTGTTGCCATGTTTGCTAGAATTGTGTATGGTGTATATTTTATTGATTTAATATAAATGAATTACCTTTTGACTAAGAGCATGTTTAGATATTTAATTATGAATTATCATGGGCCAATTTGAGATTCGTAGTTAGGTTGAAAAATCTGAGAATCTAGTTATAGGAACGTCACCTTAACTTTATTCCGAAACACTTAATCAAAGCTTCAAATTAGTGACTTATTCATAGCATTAGTTGGATTGGCATGTATTTCCTTGCGCATAATTTGATTGCTATTTGATTTATCCTGACCGAAGGCAGTTAATTAGTTAATCAATAAAGAGATTTACCCCGACTGCAGGCAATCTCGTAATTAAAAGGAAAGTCGATAATATTGTTTAGTTAGAACGTTCATGTTATTTTACCATACCTTTTCGATGCAAGCATGACCAACCAAACTAAACGTCCATACATCCTCCATTGATTTTTAATCCATTTGAATTGATTGTTAAATTGCAATTTTGTTTTCGTTTAATTGATCGTATCATTGTTCCCGTCACAAATCAAACACCTTTTTACAGTTTTACTAGGTTTAGGACTCTAGTTGCTTAGAGTTTTAGTTTCACTAGAACTCTATTTAATTAGTGTTTTATTTTTGTTAGAACTCTATTCAGATTAAGAAGACAGTTATTTAGAACCACTGTAATTTCTTGAGAGAGCGACCTTGGAAGTTGCTTATTACTTTTCTACGAGTGATTCGTACACTTGTGAGTACTAAATTTATCACATCAATTGCGAGGTACCCACGAATGTGTAAAACACAGCCTCAGTGAACGTCTAGTGAATGTTCTGCAAGACCTCATCGAGGGTGCTCTGCGAGCCCTAAAGGGAGAGGAAAGAGAGAGAAAACCTTAAAAATTAGAAGAATCACAAAAAAATAAAATATTTTAAGCAAATTAAATTAAAGAAAGAAGAGAAGAAGTAAAATAAAAACAATTAGAGAAAAACATAAAACACAAAAATAAACACAAACATAAAATGCTGCAAAAAGAGAGAGAATAGAAGAAATAACTCAAAATAAATTGACTCACACTTGAAAATAGTGTGATCAAACTGCATCTACATCTCTCAGTTTAAAAAAGAAGCGATGAGGGAAAACATGAGCAGTATGTAATCTTTTGTCCATATGAGCATGAGCAGTATGAACCACTGGAGAGTTTTTAGAAATTCTTAAATGACCAATCGAGTGATCATACATGAGACTATGAGGGATTTTAGAAAGTTTTACCCTTTCTTCACTATGTCGTCGATGCACAATACACCTAGAAATAAAATGCTCAAACAAACTACAGTAGGTACATCTCGAGAAGAGTGAGGGAGAGATCTTCTAGTAGTTCTTTGAGCACATCTTGGACACTTGGTGGCAAGGTGGCTAACAGTATCATAAGAATGACAAGAACAAATCAGAGAACGAGAAAAACTGGGTCTGTCTTCAAGGTGTAACATAAGAAGGAGAGGGAGTGGTAGAATTGCCTAAATTGAGTCGCATACGGGGGTGAGAACTCAACTTCTCATAGTGATGTCTGAGATGCCCACGCTTATCACAATGGTGACAAGAGGAGATGAAGTGTGTAGGTAGTGAAAATATACCATCACCGACATGATGTGAAGAAGAAGTAGGAGGTGAGATGTTCATCCTACTAGAAGAGACTAGCTGAAACAAAACCTACGACTTACATTTTACAACAACTTGACCTTTTTCTTTGGTAGCAACAATTTTGTGAAGAGGGTTTTCTACAATTGGTTTGATGAAGAGAGGAGCTATAGTAGAAGTAGAAGCAATAGTAGGAGAAGAAGCTACACAACCACCTTCAATAAAACTCAGCTTATCTCAAGGATCTAATTAAGCTTTTGAGTACCCATAAGAAGTTTCTTAATTGTGGTCCTGGAGTGTTTCAAGTCCTTCTTAAGATCAGACTATTTTGCACTTAGAGTAGTGAGTAGATCTTCATTTTCCTTAATAAATGCCTCAAGAAATCTAGTAGAACTGTCTAGATTATGAATTTTATCCTAAAGAGCTAGCAGTTTCTCATCTTTTCTAGATAAGGCATGAGCAATGTAAGTCCATTTGTGTCTTTGTTGGCTTTCCTGTGTGCAAAACACGGAGTCTATTTTTTTTACTTAGAGTTTTCCTGTAATTATATGTAAGGTGCTTTGCTTGTGATTAGTATCACACACACTCACGTAGATCTTAATACTAATATATGTTTGTATGGTAAACACACCATGGGGTGGTTGTGAGCATATTTATTGCATGTTAAAATGGGATTTTACTTGCATGTGTTTCCTTGAGTTTGTGGGTATTTATGATATTTTAATTGGTTAAGTTTTTCCATAAAAAAACTAATTTTGAGTGGCCCATTGGGGTCTCACTGATGGCTCACCGAGGTGGTCGGCGAATGGTCCATGAGGTGAAATTATGACTCGTTGGACCTTGCTAACATCTCGTGGGGGGTTTGCTAAGGTGGTTAGCGTAACCTCACGGGGTGCACTACAAGGTATTGGCGAGGATCTTGAAAGCTGAAAAATCAGTTATAAATACCCCTCCTCTTTTCTATAAAACACACCTTTTACACACATCTCTTATCCTCTTTCTTATCTCTTTCATATATATTTATCACACTACATATTTAGTGTTGCGTATTTTATAATGTGTAAAAAATGTATTTTAGTGTATTTAAAAAATATTTTATTTATCGTATTACTAATGTGTTTAGTGTGTTTATGTATTAGTAATTTGTTGATTATTTGTTCACATAGAGTTTAAATATTTTCAAAATGTGATTCCGTAGTTTTAACAGATTGAGTATTTTTCTGTGTTAAGCTACGTGGTGGCGGTGTTTATAAACAGAGTTTCAATAATAATAATACATCCAATGTATTTTTGTATTTTTATTATGAGGTGGAGTTTTTGTATCAACATACGTCGAGTGTATTTTTGTATTGTTAATGAGATATATTTTATCCTAAAATCTTATTTCGGGTAAAATTGCATATATTGTTGTACATGCATACTAATTGCTGGTATTTACATCATACTGCGTGGTAGTGTGGCTCTAGATGTGAGCTAGATATAGTTTGGATCAATGTATCTGTGAAAATAGCTAGTGATAGCAGTCTAGGCAGTTAAGACAGGTAGTCCCTAAATGATAGAGGTATTTAGAGTGTTACCTTATCAAGTTTGTATTAACTGTTTATTACTTTTAGTGAATTTAGCTGTTAAGTGGTTACTTTAAGTAACTCGTAGATGTTACCACTTAGGATTGGAGTCTAAGTTGGTTTACTATGTTATATCGTTGTGTTTGCTTGATCTATTGCATGAGTTAGTACAATCTAAGTATTCATAATATATGTGACAACATATATAGTATATACTAAAGATTGGAAGGCATTTACTACTTTTACCTTATTGTCTGTTATCTACCTTATTTATTTATTCTGTAAATTACTAGTTAATTATTATTTTCTTTATACGGCTTGTACGAGAGAGACGAGTCCTTAGGTGTCCTTATTATCCAGACTTGGTTGTTCACCGAGTTGGGACTTTTCTTAATTGGTATCAGAGCTAGCATATCCTTGTTGGGCTTAACCACTCTGGTGTTGATCTACTTCTCGTACTTTTCCCACACACTTGCTTTTCACCATGACGGAATACGGCGAAGGAGAAACATAGGTAGACCTCCACTTTTCACTAGGCATAACCATGCCTATTGGAAGTCTTAGATACGGGCTTTCTTCTAGTTGATGGGAGACTGTGTTTGGTATCAGGTAGAGAATGGTTGGATGCCTCCAACCAAAACTCTGGAAGATGGAGTAGTTGTTCCCTAACCTATGATTGAATGGACAAAGGAAGAAAGTCTTGAGTGCGATTGGATTAGTAAAGGACTGTACGCACTTACCTGAGTTGTGACTTTAGAAGAATACAGACAAATTTTGGCCTACACCATGTCTAAAGAAGCTTCAAATATTTTGAAAATATCGCATAAGGGTACCTCTGCAGTTAAGAAGTCCAAGCTGATGAGGCTAAAAAGAGACTATAAGCTTTTTCAGATGGAGGAAGATGAAATGTTGGACAGTTTTTATAGTTGCTTTTTTGACACCATTAATACTTCCTACAACCTTGGCCATCCAAGTGATGAAGAAATTCAAGCTAAGAAGATTCTTTGTAACCTTCCCCACTGTTTCAGACAAAAAGTTATTGCAATAGAGACCGCACTTAAAGGAGAACCTCTTAAAATCAACGAGATTGTTGGTGATCTCCCTACTTTTAAAATCATCATCTTCTCCCCAAAAGAACTACTTCTATTGATAAAGGAAAGAGTTTTGCTTTAAAGACCACCAAATGGAAAAATACTCAATATATTTAGAATACGAAATCTCCCTTTTAAATAAAATTTTCAAAAAAAAACTTCAAGTGAAATCACCTCTGAGTCACTAATATAGAAACACATTTGAATTATTAGTGTTACGAAAAATATAAAGTATTTTTTCAATAGCACAAAAAATATTTTTTTTTACCAAAACAAATTTTACTCAACACAAAAATCTAGCTCATAAAAGTGTATGAGAGAAACTCATAAAAGTGTATGAGAGAAGGTGTATTGAAAGGGGTAAAGAGATGTATTAAATAGAGAGAGAGAAGGGGTATTTATAGCTGACTTTTCAACTTTCGGTACCCTCACGGGTACCTTATCGCGCACTTCCATGAGGCTTCGCTGACAACCCCAGCGAACTCCTCGTAAAGTATCAGTGAGGTCTAATGAGTCATAGATCCATCTTGTGTAATGTGGCAGACCCCTTGTTGACTAACTCAGCGAGCCACTCACGAGACCCCCTTGAGGTCCCCGGCGAATCGCCAAAAAGTTACTTTTTCAAATAAAAACTTATCCAATGAAAATTCACAAACAACCACAAACAACTAGGAAAAGTGAAAAATCAAATGTAAGTAAAAATAACTTAAATATGTATACTACATGCTCCCTATCACCCCATGGTGTGTATCGTATGCAAACATACAAAGTATTAGAAATTTACGTGAGTGTGTGCGATATTGATTATAACAAAGCACCATACAAAGAGATAAACAAAAACATTAAGTAAAATAAATAGACTCAGCATTTTACACATAAAAATGCCAACAAAAACTCAAAGGGACTTACAGGACTTAGATTCTCCTCCTTTTGCTTTCTGTAACAAAACACTACACAACCTATGCAAGATGAGCATCAAACACAATATATTAATGCAAGATGATCTAAAGAAGTTCATTACCATGAATAAACTTTGACACAAACAAGACACCCCTAACACACGTACACTGCAAGTGCGTGCGTCTTGTCGTGCTTGATCCATATTTATGAATCAACATATTCATCGTAATGCTGACACCAACTCCAAGTGAGCTACTGGGACCAATACTACATCAATATCCTACACACATGAAACAAACACATAACCATGAATGTATCATGTAGATCTACATGTAGTCTATCAAACAACTATCGTGTTGGCCCTACACAAGTACACACCAATGGGCTAAGCACAAGTAGACAAGAAAAACTCTCCCTGACTTTATGCAACACTCCCCCTAAATACATGCAAGTTGGACAACATGATGTGATGCAAAGCAACACTCACATCCCAAACAATATAGAAAACAAAAGTAAACACGTTGTGCAATATATAAACTTCTCTCCCTTTTTGACACAAAAAGTCAAAGAACCCCTATATGAGGGAGAGAAGGCATACAATCATGCAATAATCCTATAAACTTATGCAACACATACAGAGAGGAAATAAAGCGTAAGTAAGAGAAAAAAAAGTAAGCACACAACAAAGAAATCATTTTTATTGATAAAAGTTTTTGTTATTACAACATTTTAGAATAATAAAATAGATAGAAAAACTAAGATTCTCCTCTCCCTTCATCTCTATTAGGGTTACATTGAGAACCTATGCCAAATTCCCTACGGTTAGAAGGGTGGGAAGAAGATTGTAGGAGATCAGGAAACTTGGCAGCAAAAGTAGCTAGTTGACCAAGCATCTGTGCAAAGGAATCAGATGACAAAGGCAGCTGAATGTTTGAATGTACAAGAAGAGAAACAGTTCTCACACCAACTCAATGAATTTGGGAATGATCTACCCTCCCAGTAGGCTAAATAGACGTCAACTAGAGGACCATGGAAAGTCATGTTGAGGCTGCTGAAAGCACTCAATTCTTGACGATCATCAAGAAACTCAATAGATTGAGGAGGAGAAATAAGAAGAGTAAAAGGGGTATAATGAGAGGCACTCCGAGAAGAAGAAGAAGAAGGCTCAGAGTTTCTAGAAGAGTGGTGTGATGCTTGACGGTGTCTAATATAAATGGAAGTATGACCAAAAATAGAAACTTTAATGATATCACCAAAGACACACTATCCCCAGTGAGTAATCAAAGAAGGATAATGAAGATTAGAAGAAGGAGAGAAAGAATGACAAATGATGGTCGTAAAGATCATTCCAACGAGATCTATAGGCTCACCATCAGGAATGGCAAAAAGAAAATTACCCCTAACATTAGGCATAGAGGAGAAATCAACGCAGGGAAAGACTCAAGCATAAAAACTTGCAAAAGAAAGCGACCAAGAGAAGAACTGTTAAGAGTAATAGTACCACCAACATACCAAGTGTCAGGATCAGTAAGTCTGGTAGCCATATTAGATTAATTTCGAGCTCTAAGATGCTCGAGATCAGCAAAAAAATTTATAGTGTTAAGATTTTCGTATTCACAATGAATAACAAGAAATTAAAGATTTTTCACGTTTGAAAGAGATAAAAGATTCATGATATTATCTCTAGAGAAGGTGACACAACGTTCCATCAAAGTAAAAGAAATAGACATGGATCATGTGCAATGATCACTGATCGTTGAATAGAACTCTGTGACAAAAGTAGGGTCTAATGAGTAAGAAAGAGAACAATGAGAGAGACAAGAAAAGTAAGAAAACCTTTCTTAGATATCCAAAAACTTCTTTATCAGGACTGAGCGCTCACAAATTCAAGCTAGAGACTTCTTAAGCTGAGAAGTAGTACCATTGGGTTAAGAAAAGGGACCTAATTATCTTGGTTGGTGCATAAAAATTTATTTTTATTTTTAGACACATTTATTTCAACAATAAGAAGTTAAATAAAAAGGAATAATTTAAGAGAGAAAGAAGTTTAAGAAAATAAATATAGAAAACACATCCAAAAATACTAAAAGAAAGAGAGAGAAGAGAAGAAATAACTCAAATCAAACTAATTCACACCCAGAAATAGTTCGATCAAACTGTGTTCCTCCATCTAAAAAAGAAGTGATGAAGGGCATCAGAAGAAGAATGTAATCTTTGGTCCATATGAGCTTGTGGAGTATGAACCACTAGAGAGTTATTTGTTTTAGAAATTCTTCAATGACTTGTTGAGCGGTCATACCTACGACTAGGAGGGCTATGAGAAAGTTTTGCCCTTTTTTCACTATGTTGCAGGTGCATAATACACCTAGAAATAAAATACTTAGATGAATCACTGTAGGTACATCGAGAGAGGTTAGAATGATAAGAGTAATGGGGAGATCTCCTGATACTACTCCAAACATATCTCAAACAATGATTGGCAAGGTGGCCAACAATACCACAAGAATGACAAGAACTAAAAGTGAGAGATATTGGGTCTCTATCTCCTCGGAGTAACATAAAGAGGAGAGGGAGTGGTAGAAGTGCCTACATTGAGTCTCTCAAGAGGATGAGAACTCAATCTCTCATAGTTAGGTCTAATATGCCCAAACTCATTGTAGTGGTGACAAGAAGGGATGAAGTGTGTAGATAGTGGCAACACACCTTCATTGACATGATGAAAGGAAGAAGGAGGAAGTGAGATGTTCACCCTACTAGTAGAGATTGGCTAAAACAAAACCTATGACTTACAATTCATAGCAACTTTACCTTTTCTTTTGGCAGTAATGGTCTTGTGAATAGCATCTTCTACACCCAATTTGATGAAAAAAGGAGCCTTGGTAGAAGAAATAATAGAAGAAGTAACAGACTTGACAAAGAGAGAAGTTGAAGTATTAGTAGAAAGAGAGGAAATTGCACAACCATCATTAGTAAAACTCTTCCTATGTATGTCATTGGATGTCTTGATACCAACAAGGATTTCATCAAACTTTTAAGTACTCATTAGAAGTTTCTTTACTGTAGACCTAGAGTGTTCTAACTCCTTTTTGAGATCGGAGTGCTTTGTACTCAAAGCAGTGAATAGGTCATTCTTTTCCTTAATGGATGCCTCAAGAAATCTGGCAGAAATATCCAAATTTTTTACTTTATCTTGAAGAGCTAGCAGCTCTTCGTTCTTTTTAGATAAGGCATGAGCAAGCTATGCCTTTTCACTTTCAAGAGTCTGAACCTTCTTTCGTAGAAGTGAGATTTTCTCAATTTTCTCTTTTGAAAGATTCAGACTAACTATTTGCTGATCTTCTGCATTTTGAAGTCTTTTCAAGGTTTGTTCAAGAGACCTCATCCTTGACTTGTTTGATTCTTTCTCAACAACTATGTCGTTGAGCCTTTTCTACATAATCTCACATTTCTTAGAGAGTTCATCCCTGTCAAGTAAGTGAGTAGACTACTTTTTGTCAAAATCATCTTTAAGAGTACTCAACTTCTTTCATTTAACCTCAAGGCTGTCCAAAGCCTTTTTTTGAGCTTTCTTGATCTTAATGTGCTCCCTGAGCAACTCATTGTAAGTGTCTAAGAGTTCTTCATGCTCATCCTCATAAAGATATTTGGAAGATTGAGAGGTTGTAGTTTAAGGATTATCTTTAGTTGCCATAAAGGCTATAACGTTGCTTTTATCATTTCCCAAACTACGACTACTATCTAAAACAATAACCACTGCCACCATGGCTTTCTTGCCAGATTATCATCCTTTTAAATGATACTAAGGTCTCTTTTCATCTTCTTCATAGTCTTCAACTCTAGCTTTAGAATCTCTTCTACTAGATCTTTCCTTTCTTGATTTACTAGGAGTGTTCCTCTTGCTCATAAAGAATTTCTTGAAATGCTTTACTAACGAAGAAAATTCTTCTTCATCTATACTAGATGAGTCATCACTCTTAATAGAAGAAGTTTCTTTCCCTTTTTGAGTCTTGGTGGTTTTTAACGCAAGACTCTTTCCTTTATCAAAAGAAGTTGTTCTTTTTGGGAAAAGGTGATGTATTTCAAACACTTGGAGATCACCAACAATCTTATTGACCTTAAGTAGTTATCCTTTAAACACTGTCTCTATAACGATAACTTTCTTTGAATTGAGGAGGTAAGTTGCAAATAATCATCTCGGCTTGAATTTTTTCATCAATTGGACTGCCAAAGTTGTATGAAGTGTTGATTATGTTGGAGAATCGGCCATAAAAGCTGTCAAAAGTTTCATCTTCCTTCATCTGAAGAAGCTCATAGTCCATTTTAAGTCTTATTAACTTGGAATTTTTAATCGTAGAGGTATCCTAATGATTGATTTTCAAAATATCTGAAACATTTTTAGAAGTGGTACAAGAAGAGATCCGACAATACTTTTTAAGGGTGACAGCACAAGTGAATGTATACAATCCTTTATTGTTCTACTCGCACTCTCGACTTTCTTCTTTTGTCCATTCAATCATTGGCTTTGGAACAATTATTCAATCTTCAAGAGTTTTTGTAAGAAGCATCCAACTATTTTTTACTTGATATAAGACACGGTCTCCTATCAACTAGAAGAAAGCCTGCATCTAAGACTTCTAATAGGCATAGTTATGCCCATTGAGATGGGGAGGTCCATCTATGTTCCCTCTTTTATCGAATTTTACCTATTGACAAGTGAGTGTGTATGAAAAGTACAAGAAATAGATCAACACCAGAGCTGTTAAGCCAAATAAGGGTGTACCAACTCTGATACCAAATGAGAAAGTTCCAACTCGGTAAACAACTAAGTCTAGGTGATACAAACACCTAAGGACTCACCCTTCTTGTACCGGCAGTGAAAATAACAGAAATAGATAACAAACATATACAGATAAGCTAGAAGACAAAAAACAGAATAAAGTAATAAATGTTTTACAATTTAGTGTATTCTATATATGTTAGCACATATATCAAGTATACTTTGACAGTACTAACTCATGCAATGGATCAAACAAACATAATAATATAATGTGGTAAACCCATTTAGGCTATAATCTTAAGTGGTAACATCTACGAATTGCTTAAGGCAACCACTCAACAGCCAAATTTACTAAATAAAATAAAACAATTATTATAGACTCAATAAAGTTAAAATGCCAAATACCTCTATCAGTCATGGACCACCTGTCTTAACTACTTAGGCTACGATCACTAGCTGTCTCCACATCTACTTTGATCCTTACTGGATTTTTCTCACCTCAAGAGCTATACCACAAAGTGTGATACAAATACCTCTAATTAGTACGCGTGTACAAAATATATGCAATTTACCTAAAATATAATTTTAGAATAAACACCTCATATCAACAATACGAAAACACACTCGACATATTGTTGACAGGAAAATACCATATCGTAATAACAATACAAAAATAGACTTGATGCATTATTATTATGGAAACTCTATTTGATAAAAATATTTATACAAACTCCACCACTACCTCGTACCTCAATACAGAAAAATACTTGATGTATGGAGAATACAGAATCTCCCTTTTAAATAAATTTTCACAAAATCTCCAAGTGAAATTATCACCTCCGAATCACTAATATGAAAACACACTCGACGTATTGGTGATACGAAAAATATAAATATTTTTCGATGGCATAAAAATTATTTTTTTTCCAAACAAATTTTGTTTAACATAAAAATTTAGCTCATAAAAGTGTATGAAAGTATATGAGAGAATTTTTATTGAAAGTAGTAAATAGATGTATTAAATAAAGAGAGGAGTATTTATAGCTGATTTTTCAACTACTGTTACCCTCATGGACTCCTTGTTGGGCACTTCTACTAGGCCTCACTAACCATCCTAGCAAACCCCCCTACTAAGTATTAGCAAGGTCTAATGAGTCACAAATCCATCATGTGCACTCTCGCGAACCCATCATTAGCCACCTTAGCCAGCTACCAGCAAGACCCCCGTGAGGTCCCTACCAAACCACCCAAAAGTTGTTTTTCCAATTATAAACTTATCCAATGAAAATCCATAAACAATTGCCAAAAGTGAAAATTAAATGTAAGTAAAAACAACTTAAACATGCATGCTACATAGTCTTAACCATCCCGTAGTGAGTGTGTATAATACTAATCACAAACAAAATATCGTACAAATAGGTAACCAAAACACTAAGTAAAATAAATAGACTGTTTTGCACACGGGAATGCCAGTAAAGACTCAAAAGAACTTACAGAACTTACAATTTTTTATGAATCTCTTGCACTTACCCTTTATGCGTGCTAATCATCGATGGTTGATTTATTGGTATGGTCACTGATGAGTGACATTTTGTATTAGTCATTGACCACTGGCATCTGTATTGGCTTCACCATTCATACGATAGAGTTCATGGCATTCTATAAAATATAGTTTTGAAGGGTTTTGTTAGTAGTCGTGACATACAGAGAAAGATCATTTTTGAACATTTTGCTACGAGTAATGACCTATTAAGAAAGATAAGTTTTGCGTATTTTGATATGAGTCATGACATTATTGTGAGTAGTGACCATGCATTACACCAACATTCATATTGAAAAAAATGAACATTGGCATGTTGTTTGTCTTGAATAAATTGTTTATTACATGTGATTGCTTATTATTTCTTGTATGGTGAGTTTATTTACTGAGTGATTTGACTCATCCAAATTCTATTTACCATGTTTCAGGAAATCCCATGAGAAGGATTTGACAATATCTTTAAAAGTTAGTTGCTCCTTTTAACAAGTAAATTACGCAGACTTTATTAATATATTTTATGAATGCCTACTTTTGTATTTTATTTATGTTTAAAAAAATATTGGGATGTTATAGTGCACAATTTGTTTACTTTTTACTCTTGCCTCGATAAACCATTTAGTAATCCATTAGATGGATGTTAAAACAACTTTTTTGAATGGAGATCTAGATGAATAAATTTATATTGAGCAACCAAAAGGTTATGTGAAACTAGGCCAAGTAAAGTAAGTTTATAAACTTGTTAAATCTTTGTAAGGCCTAAAGCAAGCTTCTAAATAATGGCATGAGAAATTTGATCAAATGGTACTGTGAAATGGTTTTTCTATAAATGAGGTATATCTTTCTCATGTCTTATCTTAAAAGGATGAAGAGTTGCTATGTCTAGGAATGGGCACGGGGACGAGCGGGGACAGTTTTTGCTATATTCGGTTCGAGGATGGGTATAACTGGGCGGGAATGGGTACAAAAAAATAACCACTTCATACCCATCCCTAGTATTTTAATTAATAAATAATTTTAATACCCACTATTTTTAATTAAAAAATTAATTTATCATAATTTTTAATAAATATTAGTATTTTAATTAATAAATAATATTAATAGATAAATATATTTATATTTTATAATTTAAATAATTTTATATATATTTATTTAAATTAAATTAAATTAAAAAATATTTTGGGTACGGGTGGGTACGATTTTACGTATAACCATCCCCGCAGATAAAATGCCCATCCCTAGCTATGTCTTCAAGATAAAGAAAAAAATATGGGGTTGTTTTGCAAGATTTCTAAAAGCCACTTCGTCATATGTATGACTGCTCAATTAGTCATTCGAGAATTTCTAAAACAAAGAATTATCGAGTGGTTCATACTCCTCATGCTGATATGAGCAACAGATTTACATTATGCATCTATTACTGATGAACACTATTTTGACCTACTATTTGTTATGTTTTTAAGCATCTATTTTGTATTTAATCTCAATATAATATTGTTTTGGAGGGTATTTTATTGTTTTGTAGGTCAAAGTAGGTTTGGGAAGAAATGTGGAAAAAGAGAGCAAAAGTGTTTAAAAATGTAAGCATTACATTGAGGGACGTAAGCCTTACATCGAGAATCAGCAAAGCATGTACATACATGTACATACCATGTACACTGTTACATGCAAGGCGCGCCGCAGCGAAGGAATTGTGTGCCGCGGCGAGAGGCTCTCGGGTTGAAACATGAAAATCATCAAAACATTGTGCGCCGCGGCGAGGAGGTTTCTGCTTTGGACCCAAAATCACGAACACATTGCGCGCCGCGGCGAGGAACAGTTATGCCGCGGTGGGGAGGTTTCTGTTTTTATTCGTAAATCAATATCACATGTACGCCGCGACATGGAAAAAGGTGTGCCGTGGCGCGCGCGCGGATTGGACTCCTCCTGGGCCACGAGATTTACAGATTGATTGAAAAACCCTTACATACGAAAAAAGACCTAATGAAACATATTATCCTCTCCAGCCTCCAACAGATTTGATTATTCAGCCTCCACCAACTCGTGAATAGTAGCGTGAATAGTGCTTTTCTTCTTCTTCTCCACATTCTTTAGAGAGAAAATTACTCCATTAATGCTCTTCCATTGAAGCTCCATCAACAATCTTGAAGAAGGTGATCATCCAACTTCAAGGGCTTGTTTTAAAAGTGGAAGTGGGGTAATTTATTGTTTGTAATCTCTTTTCTCTTTAAGAATTCATAGAATGTTATTTGTAATGAAAAATATTGATTTGGATTTCATTATGAGTAGCTAAACTCTTTATGTGTGGGATTTTGGTGATGTAACTATGATTGGATGATTGATTGTGTGGATAATTTTATGATTAAGTAATTTAATTCATGGTCATTGTTCTTAATACGTATGTTCATCAATTATTTCTGGCCAATTTGATTTGTGAATGTATGAAACATTTTAGGATTGAGTTTTAGAAACGCCATCTGAATTCAATTGAGCACTCTTGAGCATGAGCCTAGTTTAAGTGCATTGATTTGTCTTGAATTAGGTGATCAAACTATTTTCCTAGGTTTAAGGCTAATTAACTAATTAACGGTCTGGATCAAAGAAGCTAATTAGTTAATTAAGGGAAAATCACCATTGATTTGGGATTTTCTAGGGTTAGAGAAAATAATCATTAAATTCTACTTTTTCGTGCTTAATTGTCAAAACCACATAAATCAACTCATCCATAATTAGTTTACTAACCAATTTCCCACACTCGTTCATCTCATCGTTTCAACAAAACTTTCACGTATTTACTTCTATTGTTTTAGGATTTTTATGATTTTAGAGACCATTTACAAAAGCAACCTTCGATTAGAGTGTTTAGAATTCATTTTATTGTTACGTTTTGGATTATATTTGACTCTTTTAAAAACCACCGCAATTCCTTTGAGAGACGATCTTGGGAATATACTTGTCACTTACTACAAGTGACTCGTGCACTTGCGAGCTTTTATAAATTACAAAATTTGGTTATCAAGTTTTTGTGCATCAAGTTTTTGGCGCCGTTGCCGGGGAATTGGCGTTTTTGAAATTGTTATTTGTTTTCTTTTTAGTTTACTATTTAATCTTTATTTTTTCTTGTTTTTGTGTTTTTGTTACTCGTTAGAGTCGTATAGTGTCTGGTGCTCTGATTTTTTGTTGTTTTTGATTGTGCATGCACGGTAGGAGATCTCTTGGAAATCCACTCGTGCCGTTCATAGATAACGTCAACAGGAGACGAGCACATTTGAGACCATCTGGCGCTAACATTTTGGAGGACGAGCAACCACCAACAATGGGAGAAAATCTACCTCCACACAGAGAGATGACGATGAAGGAGTATGCAAGGCCAATCATTGGCACTGCAACTTCTTGCATCCAACTAGGGGAAGCAGCTCGAAATTATGAGCTTAAAAACATACATTTTAATATGTTACCGTCTTTTTATAGGATTCCTAACGAAGATCCTCTAACTTTTATTCGTGATTTCTATGCAACTGTGCAGACTTTTCCGCTACAGGGGCTAAATGAGGATCAGTTGAGGATGAGATGTTTCCCGTACACGCTTAAAGACAAAGCTAAGTCATGGCTTATGACTCTTCCACCTGGATCTTTTTCAACTTGGGACGCAGTGTTCAACAAGTTCATGGGAAAATTCTATTCCCACCAAAAGATTGCGGACCTAAGGACCAAAATTGCAACGTTCTCCCAAATGGACGGAGAACCATTTCATGGGGCATGGGATCGCTTCAAATTGCTTCTGATACAGTGCCCACACCATCATTTTCCTTTGCAACTTCAGAACCAATTCTTCTATGACGGATTGACACAACAGTGCCAATTCACTGTGGATAATGCCGCGGGAGGAGCAATGGGAGAAAAGACCGCTGATGAGACATATGACCTATATGAGATGTTAGGTGCTAATTCCCAACAAAAGAGCTCTAGAGGACGGAGGATGGGAGTTAACGAGGTAGCTCCGGGAAATGATATGGCAATGCAAATTGCGAAGCTTACAAAACAAATCGCACTCCTCACCTCCAAGAACACACCGACTCAAGAGGTATGCGGTATTTGCAGTACTTACGGACACGGTGCTAATATTTGTCCTTTTGTTTGTGATCAAAATGTAGGTACGAGTTACGAGCAAGCTAATGCTATGGAGGGATACCAACCGAGGCCAAGGAATGATCCTTACTCGAACACATATAATCCCGGTTGGAGAAATCATCCCAACTTCTCTTGGAAGGGAATAACAATCAAGGCTATGCTCAAAATAATTTCCCACACCATCCAAACAACAACAACAATCCACAGCTCACTCTGCCAAACAAGCCAAGTTTGGAGGACAATTTGAACTCCTTCATTCAAGTAAGTCAAGATATAAATCAAAAGAATGATCAAAGGATAGGTTCTTTAGAGGCTTCCATGAAAAGGATAGAGACTCAGGTGGGACAATTGACTGAGTACGTACACAAGCAAGATAAAGGGAAGATGCCTGAACAATTGAATGCTATCACAGTCATTGAAAGTGGTAAGGTCCTAAACGATAATTTTACTGAACATTCTGATGATTTGTTTATAGATGCAGGAGATACAGGAAGGAAACATGCAATTCCCAAGGAAAGTCAAGCTGAGGACATTGAAGGCCTAAGACCTTCTGTAAAGTGTACGGAGAGCCTTAAAGAGTTAACCGAACGTCCATCCCTTCACAAGTCACCTAATCCATACAGACCTCCGATTCCACTCCCACATCCCGTAAAGGCGACTGATCAGGATAAGCTATTTCATGAAACTTTTACTTCACTTTCTAAAGTTAATATTAACTTACCTTTGTTGAATATCATTAGGGACATTCCATCTTATCCAAAATTTCTCAAAACCCTACTCTCCAACAAGAGGAAGTATAAGAATGAGGAGAAAGTAGTAGTTTCAGAACTGGCTAGTGTAGTGTTGCAAAAGAAACTACCCCCCAAACTAAAGGATCCAGGTAGTTTTAATATCAAAATCACTTTGGGAGATAAGATGGTGTCGAATGCTATGTTAGACTTAGGGGCAAGTATTAATGTCATGCCATATTCTGTGTACTTGCAACTAGGTTTGAGGGATCTTAAGCCCACAAATATGTCACTACACCTTGCTGATAGATCTATTAGATATCCCAAGGGAATAGTTGATGGTTTGTTGGTACAAGTTAAGAGCATAATTGTACCAGTCGATTTCGTAGTTATGGAAATGGAAGACACTATACCTAAGGACAATGAACACACTATTATTCTTGGTAGACCATTCATGGCTACCACCAATACAATCATTGATGTCCAAAGAGGGAAATTGACAATGAGAGTCTTAGGAGAGACTATAAACTTCAAAGTGTTTAACCCTTCACTTACTGCTCCTATTTCTTCTGCTAATAATTATGTTGTTCCAGATTCTAATGATTTACCTGTTTTTGACAATCATATGCAGAAGGATACATGCCATAAAACTAATGTTTCATCTATAGATAGGAGGGTGAAGGAAACACTTACAAACTCAATTCAGGATAATGCCTACAAAGACCATGTCAAGTGTTCACATATTAAAAACCTGGATTGTGAGTTTTTCTATCGTGGAAAAGATTGTAATGCATGTAATACTCGTTTTAAGTCTTTTTCAGGTGACATGAAGCCTTGTTTTAAGAGGAGCAAAGGGAGAGGAGGAAGCAAGCACTTCAAGGATGGATTGAGACCTCCATGATAAGAGTGAGCATCGTCTTGCTAAGACGTTAAACTAGGCGCTTGGTGGGAGGCAACCCACCGTTTTAGGTACTATCTATCTTTTCTTTTACCTTCGTTAAGTTTAATTTAATTTTCTGTTTGCCCTTCTAAATTCTTTTCTGAACATGTGTGTAGTTGAAAACCTTGAGGACAATGTTTAGTTTAGGTTTGGGGGTGCATTTTGCATTTTTGATTGGTAACAACACTTTCATACTTTGGTCAATTTTTGATGAATAACTAGTCTTTATGCATTGTTTATCTGATTTTTAAAATGTTTGAGGTTTGTTGTAAGGATCGGTTTTAATTTGCAATCTGTGTTTCATGCTTTTGATGTTGAAATTGAGATGAACCCAAATCTTGTGTTTAGGAATTGAATAGTGGAGACTACCTTGTGAGAATATTGTTGAGCCCTTAACGTTTTATTCGGAGAGATAAATATTCTTCTACTCTTTTAAATACCTTTCATATCATTTCAAATTGTTAGATGATCTCTATAGGTTTTCGCATTGAATGTTAGGATTTTAAACATTTAATGAGGGATCATGTGCTTAATTGAATTGTTTAGATTAAATGATTTGAGTAAAATTTGAAGTATTTGCCTAATTCATTCATGCTTAACTTTAAAAAAAAATAAAAGGGAATTCCTATATCAAACACGAAAAGAGCTAAAAAGTAGTCATTCACAAATTACATATGTATATGGGTCAAAAAAAAAAAAAAAAAGAAGAAGAGATAATAAGTTTATTATGACCCTAAGTTCTTCAAGTATTAATGGTTAACAAAAAAAAAGAAAAGAAAAGAGAGAAATAGGAAATAAGTTCCCTTAAAGTCAAAGCATTTTCATTCTATGGCACACTTGAAGTTTTTGCTTGAGGATTTTAATTGATGCATGAGATTAGTAATGTGATTTCTTCGTAAATCCTATCATTTGATTCCTTTCATGAGATCAATGTTATGCACTTTTGAGCCTTTCTTGTTTTATCATATGCGAACCTATTAGCTCGTTTCTTTACATAACTTCTATTCGCATATATTTTGATGAGTGCTTGAACCCATAGGATCGGTGTGATTTAGAGAGTAATTCTCGTGAGGATTAGAGTTGAAACGAATTCACATTCTTGACACTAGGTTTGGGGGAATCAATGTTGATACACTTTTAGTATTGGGATTTAGACTTGTGAAGTGAAATTGATCTAAATGGTGAACCTTGATGTGTTAAAATGTTGGATAAATTGGTGCATAAATGTTTTGTTATGAATTGGAAAGAAACTAAAGCATGACAAGTTTTGTTAACTTCAATTTTAGTTTTGTTATTTGGCTTTTTAATTTTAGTTTTGCTTGGGGACTAGCAAAATGTAGGTTTGAGGGTATTTGATGAACACTATTTTGACCTACTATTTGTTATGTTTTTAAGCATCTATTTTGCATTTAATCTCAATATAATCTTGTTTTGGAGGGTATTTTATTGTTTTGTAGGTCAAAGTAGGTTTGGGAAGAAATGTGGAAAAAGAGAGCAAAAGTGTTTAAAAATGTAAGCATTACATTGAGGGACGTAAGCCTTACATCGAGAATCAGCAAAGCATGTACATACCATGTACACTATTACATGCAAGGCGCGCTGCGGCGAAGGAATTGTGTGCCGCGGCGAGAGGCTCTCGGGTTGAAACATGAAAATCATCAAAACATTGTGCGCCAAGGCGAGGAAAAGTTATGCCGCGGCGAGGAGGTTTCTGCTTTGGACCCAAAATCATGAACACATTGTGCGCCGCAGCGAGGAAAAGTTATGCCGCGGCGGGGAGGTTTCTATTTTTATTCGTAAATCAATATCACATGTGCGCCGCGGCATGAAAAAAGGTGTGCCGCGGCGCGCGCGCGCGGATTGGACTCCTCCTGGGCCACGAGATTTACAGATTGATTGAAAAATCCTTACATATGAAAAAAGACCTAATGAAACATATTATCCTCTCCAGCCTCCAACAGATTTGATTATTCAGCCTCCACCAACTCGTGAACAGTAACGTGAATAGTGCTTTTCTTCTTCTTCTCCACATTCTTTAGAGAGAAAATTACTCCATTAATGCTCTTCCATTGAAGCTCCATCAACAATCTTGAAGAAGGTGATCATCCAACTTCAAGGGCTTGTTTTAAAAGTGGAAGTGGGGTAATTTATTGTTTGTAATCTCTTTTCTCTTTAAGAATTCATAGAATGTTATTTGTAATGAAAAATATTGATTTGGATTTCATTATGAGTAGCTAAACTCTTTATGTGTGGGATTTTGGTGATGTAACTATGATTGGATGATTGATTGTGTGGATAATTTTATGATTAAGTAATTTAATTCATGGTCATTGTTCTTAATACGTATGTTCATCAATTATTTCTGGCCAATTTGATTTGTGAATGTATGAAACATTTTAGGATTGAGTTTTAGAAACGCCATCTGAATTCAATTGAGCACTCTTGAGCATGAGCCTAGTTTAAGTGCATTGATTTGTCTTGAATTAGGTGATCAAACTATTTTCCTAGGTTTAAGGCTAATTAACTAATTAACGGTCTGGATCAAAGAAGCTAATTAGTTAATTAAGGGAAAATCACCATTGATTTGGGATTTTCTAGGGTTAGAGAAAATAATCATTAAATTCTACTTTTTCGTGCTTAATTGTCAAAACCACATAAATCAACTCATCCATAATTAGTTTACTAACCAATTTCCCACACTCGTTCATCTCATCATTTCAACAAAACTTTCACGTATTTACTTCTATTGTTTTAGGATTTTTATGATTTTAGAGACCATTTACAAAACCAACCTTCGATTAGAGTGTTTAGAATTCATTTTATTGTTACGTTTTGGATTACATTTGACTCTTTTAAAAACCACCGCAATTCCTTTGAGAGACGATCTTGGGAATATACTTATCGCTTACTACAAGTGACTCGTGCACTTGCGAGCTTTTATAAATTACAAAATTTGGTTATCAAGTTTTTGTGCATCAATTACCCCTCATCACTTCTTTTCTAGATGGAGGGATGCAATTTGATCACCCTATTTTTAGGAGTGAGTTAGTTTGATATGAGATTTTCTTATTCTTTTCTCTCTCTTCCTTGTAGTGTTCTTTGTATGTTTATTTCTATGTTTATTTATATAAATTTTCTTATTTTATTTTTCTTTGACCTATTCTTTCCTTTATGCTGAATTAAATGTTTTTGTTTTTTCCTAATTTTTAAAAGATTTTTTTCTCTCCTTACCTTTTAGGGTTGCTCATTGAGCACCCTCACAGAGGTCTCGCAAACCGTTAGCAGGGAGTTAATTGAGGTATTATTTTTACACACTTGCAAGTACCTCATCGACTCCTCTATACTAAGGGTTCGTGAGGGGTTTGCGAGCTATATGAAACCTCTTTATAAACCCCTTTCCTCATTTTTTTTCAAACCACATAAATTTCTAAACAGTTCCTACCCTCAAACACTTTTGCCTTCTACCTTCTAAACTACTTTTTTTTTTTTTTTACTTCTAAACATTTTTACCTATCTTTTCTCCACAAAAATGCTTAGACAAAACAAAAGACCCCACCTCAACCAAGATGATGTTGGTACCTCTTCTCAACCAAATAAGGCTCCTTCTTGCATTTGTGTGTGCTTAATCATGATTGAGGAGTTTCCTAATATCTAGGAAAGGCTTACTTATTTTTTGTGGCTTTCTCTTTGCTCTCTTTCCTACTCCTTCAATCCTACTTTTATTGTAGAATTCTATTCTACAATTCTTGCTTATCGCATGTGTTCCATGTCTATCACTTTCAATTTAAGGAGATGTCATGTCACCTAATCTAGAGATAATGTTTTAAACCTCTTATCTCTTTTGAATTTGGAAAACCCTTCATTTCTCATTCTTGTTTTTGAATACAAAAACCTTAGTGCTGCCAACTTTTTTGTTGATCTGGAGTGTCTCAAAGCTCAAAATCAATCTGACGTGACTACCAGACTTACTGAAACTTACATATAGTATGCTAGTGATATTGTTCCTCTTAATAGCTCCTCTTTTGGTTACATGCTTTTGCAAATGGTATATTTGTGTGTCTTTCCCTGTACTCATGTATCTTCTGTGCAGGGGTTACTTTCTTTCATTCTTTCTCTCTTTCTTCTAATCTTCATTACCCTTTTTTGATCACTCGTTGGGGATGGTCTGTCTTTGGTGATGCTATTCAAGTTTATGTTTTTGGTCGTACTCCCCTTTCTCTCAAACACTTTCAGGCATCATGCCAACTTTCTAGGAACTCTGAGCCTTCTTCTTCTTAGTCTCGGAGTGCTTTCCATTCTATCCCTTCTCCTTCTCTTCCTATTCCTCCTCCTCAATCTATTGTGTCTCCCACTCTAAGTGCAAAGGTGGATGCTTTGGTTGAACATTTCGACAAGGTTCTTGAAGAACTTGTTGATGATTCTTAATGACAAGATTAGTAGAATTGAGGGATATCAGCAGCCTCGACATGATTCTCCACAGTCCTCTGGTTTTCAACCGCCTGTTCAACCTACTAGTAAGGTGGATTATTCCTACATTCACTCAGTTTATGTGAGCACTAGTGCACTGCCTCAAGGTCAAGACATTTAGTTTTTTCAGTTTCAACTGATTGTTTGACCAATTTGCCACCCTTGGAACAGAATTTTCCAACCTTATGCAACCTTCCCAGCCTTCTAATCGTAGGGATTCCGGCATTGGTTCTTGGCGAGACCCTGACAGAGATGAAGGGAGAGAAGAATCATAGTTTTCTTTGTATTTTATTTTTTTTGAAAACAATTTATTGTAATAAAACTCTATATTAATAAAAATAATTCCTTTGTTGTGTGCTTCTTCTATCTCTTTTGCTTATTCTTTATTGCTTCTTTGCATATGTTGTATGAGTGTATATGATTACTACATATTGTATGCCTTTTCTTCTTCATATAGGGGTGTTCCTTTGTCTTTCTGTGTTAAAAAGAGGGAGAAGATTATATGTTACACAACATTATTACTTTAATTGTTTTCATTGTTTGGGAATGAGTGTAGGTTTGCATCACATCATATTGTCTAACTTTTATGCATTTAAGGGGAGTGTTGTATGAAGTCAAGGGGAGTTTGATTGTCTAATTGTGCTTAGTCGGTGTGTACCTATGTAGGAGTAACATGATAGTATTTAGTTAGATTATATATAGTTATGCATGATACGTTCACAAGTATGTGTTTTTTTCATGTGTGCATGTTACATATGTAGTTTTGGACCTTGTGGCTCACTTGGAGTTGTAGTTAGCATCAAGATGGATGTGTTGATTCATAAAAATGGATGGAGCACTACAAGATGGACACACTTGAGTGTAGGTGTGTTGGGGGTTTCTTGTTTGTGTCAGAGTTTACTAAAGGGAATAAACTTCTTTAGATCATATTGCATGAATATATTGTGTTTGATGCTTGCTTTTTATAGGTTGTACACTGTTTTTTCATAGAAAGCCAAAAGGAGAGATTGTAAGTCCTATAAGTCCATTTGAGTCTTTGTTGTCATTCCTGTGTGTAAAACATGAAGTATGTTTATTTTACTTAGTTTTTTTGTCTAACTCTTTATACTATGCTTTGCTTGTGATCAATATCACAGATATTCACATAGATTCCAATACTTTGTATGTTAGCATGTTACACACAGCCCAAGGTGATTAGAAGCATGTAGTATGCATGTTTAAATTATTTTTACTTGCATTTGATATTCACAATTAGCAGGTATTTATGGATTTTTCAAATGGTTTAAGTTTTAATTAAAAAAACAAGTTTTTCATGGCTTATCGGGGACCTTGCAAGGGTCTCACAGGTGGCTTGCCAAGGTCGTCGACAAGGGGTTCGCAAATGTGCTCAGGGTAGATCTGTAGCTCGTTGGACCTCAATGATATCTCATGGGGGGCTTGCTGGGGTGGTCAGCTAGGACTCACAGAGGTACATGGTGAGAGGTCGACAAAGGTACCAAAAGTTAAAAAATTAGCTATAAATACTCTTTTCTTTCTCTATTACTTACATCCTCTCACTTACTTCTATACATTTTTCTAAACTAAAATTTGTATTGTGTAAAATCCAACTTTGTGAAAAATATTTTATTGAGCTCTCAAAATTTATATTACATTTCTCGTATCACTAATATGTTTAGTGTTAGTCCGTATTAGTGATTCAGATAAGTTAAAAATATTAGTTGGATATTTTTGGAGAAAAATTTTTTTTTTGTTAAAATGAGTTTTCTTAGTATGTAAAATTAAACATCAGAGGTTTTAACAAAATTGAGAGAAATCTAGGAATTCAACTTCCCCCATTCTACTCCCATAATTTTCTATATCTTATTAATAATAAAGTAAAATGTATGGATTATTAATTGCTATGCAAGTAATAATCACCCACATTTTTATGGTCATGTTAATCCTAATCAATATAAGCCTAGCCCACATGTCTATGGCTATCTAAGCATACATGGGTCATTAAGCATCTAGAGTTTAAAAGTGATTACACACATAATAATGAGAATTTCTTCTATATTACACATATGCCAATTTAATGCATGTTCACAATTTCATACCAACTTTTGAATTATGCATAAGATTAGCAAAATACTTAAATAAGTGATCAATTTATAAATCAGCATGAAGCACATTAAATTAGATAATCCAAACACTTAATTAATATTAAATATATAGTAGAAAATCATGTTCATAGAATGGGTTCCATTGAAACCCTAGAACAAAGTTCCTACTACATAATGTTCATACATGAGTCAATAGAAACAAGAAGAAAATTTAAAAGAAACATGAAGATTACACTTATAATAGGTGAATGAACCCTTATGTGAAATCCCTCCAAGCTATCTCTTCTTGCTCAAAAAATGGAGAGAAACCTTCTCTAATTTCTACCTCCAGCCCCTAGTTCTTTTTTTTTTTTTTCAAATGCTTTCTTAGGTTTAACTTATTGAAAAATGACTTCGTATGGACCCTTGGATAATAACTTAAAAAGATCAAAGGGGTGTTGTCAAAAGTTGGGGTAAAAGTGAGTCAAAAGTGGAGATGCTTGCACCAGTACGTGTCGCAGCTTGGGCTTCCCTGGACAAGATCGTTGCACCGTGGCCTAGATTAGTCACCACTGTGGCACTAGCCTTACTGTTGATTTTTGCTTTCCATGTACACCACGGCACAAACTGACTCCCTCTGCGGCACTGGTTACCCTATTTTTAACCATATTGCATAACCTTTGGGAGCCACGGCACAAGGTTTCCATAACCATGGCACAAGTGTTTCTTGTAATTTTTGTCCGTCTTCACACTTTTGTCATATTACACCTACATTAACATACTTAAACACAAGTTAATTATTTTTGCAATAATAAAAACGAAATAAGACAAAAAGTTAGCTTAGAAATGAACAAATAACTCTACTTAAGTAGAGTTATCACAATCCCAAACTTAACTCTTTGATTGTCCCATTCAAAGCAAACACACAAACTAAGTAACCCATAATTTTAACATCTAACTAATGGTAAAAGAAGGTTCATAACTATAAGTGATGTTTGTTTCATGCATCCTCAATTAATTCGAGGACCCTTAAAGATTAACCAATACACTCGAGTTAAATGTCCATATGGTTATCAATCTATAATGCATTCATTCAAGTATATAACTAATTTTTTTATGACATGTTCCATATGTGTGTGTTATGCCTAACTAATTTAAATATTTTGCCATCAAAATAAGCTCATGTGAACCATGCAAAATAAGCTCATGTGAATCATGCAAAATAAAAGAATAGTCTACAATGGTACCAAACTTCATAAGTCCATATTTAGTCTCTCTCTTTACTAATGTAAATGCAAACTTAGAATGACAATATTTAGACTCAATCACACCCTTAGCTAACCAAAACATACATTAAACTAATGAACTCAACCACAAGTAGTGTACCCCCAAACATAAGTTCTTTTGCACTTTACTATTTTTAAACATTATTTAGTTATATAGTTTTGCTTTTGTGAGAACTATGGTCCATTTTCAGAATTTTTTTTTTTTTTTTGATAGAGGTAAACCACACATTCCCAACACATATTATTAACTCAATCAAAATATAACACAATAACCGTTCAACTAAGGGTGTCATGGGTAAATGAAATTTATTAATTGGGCTAAGCTAAAAAAAATGGTAAAATGAAATGAAAAAATCACATAAAGGCTCAAAATAGAGTAACTAGGGACATAAATAATCATAATGGTTCAAAAAGGTCAAACGATTGAAAGAAGGCTACATCCTCTCTCAAACTTAAGTAGCACATACGATTTTGCCTCAAGATACACTAAAATGGATTCTAAAGTTTGTTATAGGCACATAAATCATCAAAGCATGAAATTCACACAAGCTTCTCAAAATAAGCATATAATTTCACAAAGTTATGGCATGTGCATACAAAATGGAGCATTTTAAATAAAAAAAATTAGTTCTACATACCTTAATGAATACACGTGTCATAACTACCACATTTCAATCCAAGTATAACATACTATTTCATGTCAACCACAAATCATCATTGGGTTCCTATTAACCTCATTTAACATACTATTCACTAACACCAACATACTTGTTAAAAGTCACTTTTACCACAAAGTCCAATAAAGTCCTTTCAAGAAACACCCACAAGTCCAATAAAGGGCCTTCAAGTTACATCCCTTTAAGTATCCTTCTTTTTGTGCCAAAAAATCTACACAACATCTCCTAAAATAAGGTAATGCATTAGGGACTCCTACATGACTATTCACAATTGCAATTGCACCAGGAGTTGTCTTTAATTCCCCACCTTCTCTTGCACTTAGCTTTAAAACTTGAACATTAATTTTAGGATTAGCTAAAAACAAATCCTTTAACTCTGAAGCTACCCATGGAGCTATGGCATCATGTTGCTTGTCAACCTTTTGACAACTATGGGCATTTCACCATGAAAGTACAACCGTCTGTAGCCTTTGAAGCATGCAACCTCCAATTACAACCAGCTGCGTTACACTTAACTATAGCTCTCTTTCTATCCGATTTGACCCTTTTACATTCAAATATAATTTGAATGATATATTCTTTCAATATTTCCCCAAAATGGTCAACATCTTTGAAACTATCACCTTCCTTGAAATGAATGGATACATCAGGTCTCTTCCTAAATTCTCTTCCTTCATAGCGTCTACTAACTTTTCTACCTACTTTACCCACATCATCATCACAGTTAGTGTCTTCAACTTCAGGTGTATCATCAACATTAATGTCATCTAAACTATCTTCACTGTTAGAAATTTCATGATCATTTACTTCCTCACTATCAATAATGGGTCCACTAAAGCAAGGATCATCCTCATCAGAACTCCATTGAAATGACTCTCCACCATTATAAAATTCATCTTCAATTATATCAATATCTCCTCTATTTTGTTTCCTTAGTCTCTCAGAAACTCTTTGATTGGGTTCAGGTTGGTTAATGGATTCAATTTGAACATGAATATCAACCTCAGGGTGTACCAGTGGATCATCCTCATTAGGCATTGGGAAGGGTATGTCAGATTGAAGGAAAGGATTAAAGTCATGAATATCAACCTCAGGGTGTACCAGTGGATCCTCATTAGTAGTAAAAAAGTACTCATGGAAAGTTGGGTGGTAATCCTCACTATATTCATCATTGTTTTCAAATATAGGTTGACTTTGGTTTACTATAGGAGGCTTATTATGTTGGGGTTGTATTTTAGGTGGATTCACTTCAAGTTCAGTGGGATTAGATTGTGTTTGAAATGGAGTGGGTACATTTTCAACTGATTCACTTTCAGATTCAACATGAGTTTGTAAGTGAAATTCCAATAGTGGGATAGGTGGAGCAACATCTAATGGATTAAATTCAACAAACAAGTCCAACCTCTTAATCTTCTTTTCCTTATACTCTACCATCAGATTATATAATTCATTGTCTGATTTCAACACTGTAACCTTATCACTGCCAGGAAACTTAGCTTCTATTCTGAAGTCCTCTCTACTCAATGCCAAACCCTCATTCATTACAAATTTCTTGGCAACGTGAAAATAACCAATCAAACTATATTCATCAGCTGGTATATGGCCAGCCCATCTCTCAACTCCAAATAAATGAATATAAACATTAGCCCATTCATTCATCTTAACAACCTAAGTAATAAAATCAGACCATGATCATTTCCACAATTAGTCAAGAATAAGAAAATAATTAATATCAAACATATGCAAATGTATGTTACTATTAAAAGCAAAAAATAAAAATTGTGCTTATACATGCATGTGTAATAATATATATGCATATATGCATAAAAATACAATGAAGTGTTTCTTTTTTTCACTGCGTGCAAATATATGCCCTTATCAGACAATACAACACACTAGAAGCAAAATTGTTATTTCAATTTTTTTTAACTTCATTTCACAACATCAAAACATAAATAAATCCATCCATGTGAAAAAAAAAAAAAAAACAACAGCAAAATTCGTTAGAAACCTTATTACAAAAGTTAGGGTTGTGCTAATATGTACATATGTCCTCCAACTAAGAACATGAACTATGCAGATTTACTTAGGGTTATTATTATGCAAATTTACTTCAAATTAGATAGATAACATGATATGAACATTAATCCTCGCACTCATCGAACAATATTTCATACAAGAACCTTCTAAAAGTGATATCTTAAACTTTTTTTTTCTTTAAATTTAAAGAACTGCTTCCTTTGACAACATCAGAAACATAAATAAATCCATCCATGTGAAAAAAAAAAAATCAAAACAATAAAATCCATCAGAAACCTTGTTAAAAAAGTTAGGGCTTTTGCCTTGTCCTATGAAGCTTGCACCAAGGCACGACGAATCTTGCTTCTTCTTCGATGTTTTGGTTTCTTCTCTCTACTATATTACTCGTGCAATGAAGATGAAGGCTCCTTGAGTGCTGAAGGTTTTCTCCCCGTGATGGCATTAAGGGTGAGGGTTGAATATGTTGAGAGAACAAAATCGAAGGATTGGTGAGACGTGAGAGGGTGATGGGGTGGAGGTGGCGCGCAAGCAAGCTTCTCATATACCCCTATGCATGCACAATTTTTTGATTGACTCATTTTCAAAATCCCACACAAAATTACTCTTCTACCTTTATTTTATATGTATCTTTTAACTCCGTTCATGCGCGAGGGTAATTGGGATATTTTGTAAACATCAGGGGTATTAGTGAAGAAAAGCAAAAACTCAAGGGTATCATTGATAATTTCCTGTCAATAATACATCGAGTGTTTTTTCGTATTATTGATACAAGGTGTTTTTGAACTAGTGTTTTTACTAGTTAGTCAAGTTCCTTCCCTCTTTTGACTAGCAATGATATGAATGTTGCTAATGATCTCTTTTGAGGCAACAGTGTACGGATTGTGTTAATGATCTCTTTTGATGCCATCTTTGTCTTCTCTCTTGCATGCGTGCTATGATGTTTTCTTGTGATTGTGTGTTTTACTCTCTTCTAGCATGTTCTTCATAGGATTATGAGCTGTGTCTCTCGTAACTTGCTTAGTAAGCTTCCTTATTTTCTATTTTGTATCTACTGTGTGTAATGTCTTTGTTTAGGGGGAGTTGTGAGAGTGTAGGATGCATAACATTGTTACTGCCTAACATGCATACATTTAGGGGGAGAGATGTGAGTCAAATGCATGATGTCTAAGGGAGTATTGTGTTGCATCTTTTTTTGTTTATGGTTGTCCTATTTTGCTTACCTGTACTTTTTGGTCTTCCTTTGGTATTACTCTTCTTGACATTATCTTTGTTTGAACCATGCATAAATAGGAAAATTAGTATGTTATGTTTTGTGCATAGTTTGCATTCTCTTATTTCACATGTCATATTGTGTGTTTGCTAGCTTTCTTGCTTTCAAGTTCTTTGTTGCATGTCTTTTGCATGTAGGTATTTGTCTAGAATTTGTTGTTAGGTTGCACAACACTTGTTTTCCTTTGGTAAACTAGGATGTTTTTCCTTATGTGTGTGCATAGTATGGGGTGAGGTTGCAGGATCAAATCTATCTCAAGTGTCGTTGGGGGGAGATAGTTGAACCACTAGGAATATGTCAACTTGGAAGATAGTTGAACTCCTAGTCAACTTCTTCTTACATATTTGATTTATCTGTGCATTACATTTTTCATTGTGGCTTGTGCTTACCTTGTTAGTTGTGTTCGTGTTTGTAAGTGTTGCTTTTTGATTGATGCATGCTTTAATTCTTTTCTGCTATGTGGCTAATAACTCTACAAAATTAGAGTTATTTAGCCACTTTTAGAATAACTATTGGCATTGTTTTATGCTTAAACTAGTCAAAATGGCATAATATTTGTCAAATATGTCATTGTAGGAGGAAAGAAGGTAAAAGGAGTGAAAACAAACCAAAAAGAATAAAAATTACACATTAGGCCGCGGTGGCAAATTGTTCAAGCCGCTATGCCAGAAGGTTTGGAGATTTGGTCAGAAACAGGGAGGATGGGCCTTCGATGGTGGCCATTTCAAGCCACGGTGTGCATATTCACCATAAACAACCCAAGACCCTTAGGCAGTGGCAGTGATTAACTTGAGCTACGGAGCCACTGGATAACAGAGATTGATCCGAGAGCTTATGGCTACGGCAGTGATTAACTGAACCACAGTGCGCCCAATTATTGAATTTTTGAACAAGCAAGGCCACGACGTTGGGTAACATTGAATCGTGGCGCGCGTACAATTTTGTGTGCAAAAAAGACCCAAAAATTCAGCCTCTTGATTGGAACCAAGTCCTTCATTTCCTAAACCACATTGACCTATATATACTAATGAATAATCCTAGCACAATCATCTATCATTCATTAGCACATTAGTATTCAAAAGCACAATTTTTCAGTAGGCAGTTTTGAGATGAAATTAGAGAAAATAACAAGAGTTCAAGAGGAATTATTGAAGCTTGTGAAGATTCAAGAAGGATTAGTGGCATAATACAAGAGATTGTTTGTACTACTTTTCCTTTTCTTTTCTTTTACAATCTGATGTATACTTTTATAAAAACTTGGGATTTTGTTTTTATGGACATGAGTAGCTAATTTCATTTAACCTAGGGGTCTTATGAACCCAAATTTTTTCATTTGATGATCTATTAATTAACCCGTTGTCTTACTTTATAAGATTATATTATTTTATCTGCTGCAAATTCTAGTAATTGTTTGGCCAATAATTACACAATAGAGGCATATAGGTAGTTTTGAGAGAAGTACTTATATCTTTGTCTTGATCAGATAGCTTGCATAGGATCAAAGCTGAGAGGCATGATTTTTATGCACGTGATTGATAATTGACGCAATTAATGAGTATTAATTTAATCTAGTTGGAATGAGAGTGTGATTAGATTGAATTATTTCATTGTATGTAGTTTACTTGAGAGATGAATGCATGCATAGTTTAGTTTTAATTGATCATACAATTAATTACAATTGCATCGGGATAATTTTAGTGATTCACATGTTAGAAGATGGGGGATTAATAATTCATAGGTTGTTGTCTCATATATTTGTTTGTTACTAGATTGTGAATTTAGGTTTAGGATTTCATTTATCCTTCTGCTCTCCAAATAATGGTAGTAGGTTTTGATTGATACTCACTTATAAGTTATAACATTCCACATGGGTTCGACACTCGTACTTAAAATAATTATTACTTGTACACGTTCAATGCACTTGCGGTTTAGCGTGGTTAGTTGCATGAGTGTATAGGATTGTTGCATACTTGTATGCCTTTTCTCTCTCATATAGAGGTGTTCCTTTGACTTTTTGTGTCAAAAAGGGGGAGAAGTTTTAGTGCACAACTGGTTACGTTTGTTGCATGGGAAGTGAGTGTAGTTTGTATTTCATCTTCATTGCCTAATATAAGTTCACTTAGGGGGAGTGTTGCATATGTTTAGGGGGATTTTGCTTCTCTGTTCTACATGTAGATTGTGTTTATGTTTATTGTGTTTCAGGTTAAGTGTGTTTAGCCTATCTGTATTCACTTCTGTAGTGGTGACTTGATAGTAGGTGTTAGACTACACTGTATATCTACTTGTTTACTTTTCACGGGTATGTGTTGGTTCATATGTGCAGATATAGGTGTAGCTATAGACAACTCAACAGGGTTGAAGCTTAGTTGGAGCTTGGAGCTTAGTGGAAGATGTAGACTTAGATCATGGAATGGAAAATCAAGATATTTGGAGCACCAACAAGACGAGAGTTAGGAGTTTTGGGGGTGCCTTCATTGTGTGTCGAGATTTATTCATAGGACTGAATTCCTTAGGACCATCTTGCATGAACTTATTATGTATAGATGTCATGTCTGTGTTAGAGTTGTGTAGTGTTTTGCCACGAAAAGCTAAAGGGAGAGAATGTAAGTCTTGTGGTTTAGGTGTTGGCATTCCCATATGCAAAACACAGTTCTATATTTTACTTGGTGTATTTGTTGGTCCCTTTGCAAGGTTGATTACTATTAGCTTAATTTCACACACTTACTTAGGACACATTTTTGGTTCAATCACAAAATGCACATACTTACATATCTTTAGGATATGTTTGGATACAAAGTTGTCTTGTTGTGTAGGGGTTTTGGAATAGGTCTAAAACTAGGACAATTGGACCGTTCTTTTGGTGAACCAGTCAATTTTAGTAGTTTTTAGTCTTTGGGCCGATTTGGCATCGAACCATCCGGTTCTTGTCTGGTTCGGTGGTTCGCTGAGTTCCTCTCGTTGAGGGTTTATAGAGGTGGTTAGCGAGGGGTCAGTAACGTTTTTTTTTCCCATTTTCTCTCATAATGTGTAGGGGTGTCAATTCGTGCGAGCTGGCCCAAACTAGCCCAATCCAAATTGGTTCAACCCTAGCTCAATTCAAATTTAATTCGAGCTAACAAAGGTGAGCCTGAACCCAAACCGAACACAAACAAGCTAGCTCAAACTGGCCCAAACTAGCCCGAATTGGTAATTATATATATTTTTTAGTTAATATGACTTTTTTTATTAAAAAAATATTTTTAATAATTAAAACTCAAACAACATTACATAAAACCATAATATATATATATATAAGAAAAAATTAATTATTAAAGCAAAAAATCAATTACTAAATTAATTAGGTAATGAGTAAATACATTAAACCCCACTCAAGCAAAAGTTAGAAGCCGTTCATGCCCTCATGAAAACTCACATTTAGAATAAAGAGTTCTGAAGTACAAATAAAATTTCTTCTAGCTATTAAACAAAATAAATAGAGATGAATAAATTAAATAAATATACTTACTAAAAAATGAACAGTTAATGTAAATTAAAATGTTACACGAGAACATAACTTTTTTTTATATATACAAGGATAAAACTTTAACTATTACATAATATATAAGTCTCAAGACAATGAACAAATGGAAAAGAGAATAGCATAACACAAATAATTTAAAAATAGAAACTTCATAATACTAATTTAAATTAAATATAAATATTATTATTTTTTGTTTAAAGAGTTAGGTAGATTTAAACGCTAAATGCATTAACATAAAAGAATATAGCATAATATTGTGACAAAATGAATAAATTATAACTATTTGTTCATTATCAGCTTATTTTTCAAGAGAAAAGGGAAGGAAAATAACTAATATATCATAAAAGAGAAGTACTGAAAGAAATGAATATTATTTTAATTTTAATATAGTATTTTTATTTTTTATTTAAAATTTAATTTTATTTTATTTTATTCCGGGCTAATGGGTTGGCCCTAACTCAGCTCAAATTTTTTCGTGTTATTCGAGCTGGGCCAAAACAAGCTTAAATTTTAATTCGATTCGTGTTCAATTAGTGTTTTTCGATTCGGTCAATCGAGCTATAGCACAAATTGCCACCCCTAACAATGTGGCTTGTGGGTACCTCACCGTGGGGGTCAGTGAGGGTGTCGTTTCCTCTTCAAATTGCACCATTCTCTCTTGTTTTGGTTGGCCAAGAAGTGGGGGAACTTTGCTCAAGTGTTTTCTACGTTCCTAGATACTTTTTTAGTTTGGTTTGGTCTGATTTTCCTTCTGAGTGTCTGGTTTGGAAAATAGTATCATATTAGGATGTATGACATCATAGAGGAGTCTCTATCATATTTCAAACACTAGGGTGAATGGAAAAATATGAGATTGAGTGAGGATTTGGTGAGAGTTGAGTTGTCATAATAATAATACATCGAATATATTTCTATATTATTATTACGAGGTGTAGATCTGGCTAGGAAGAGCCACAAATCTTAAGTAATATCTTAAGTTTCCGTGTGACGGTAGTTTATCGTATGTGGGCTGAGGGTTGCAAGGTTGCAAAGTTATGCATAGGTGAGGAGCCTATGTGTTTTTGTGTCGGTTGAGTTTTGTAAGGTAGCAACTTATTTGTATGATAGTCTTTGAATAGACGAGCCTTTAGTAGTCGATTGCATCATGTTGTGATGGAGCTTCGGGACGAGCTTGGATCTACTTGGATCACAATAGCTGTGTGGACAGCAGGCGAGATCAAGAAAGGTAGTTAGGATAGGCGGTCTTAACTGATAGAGGTATAAGCATTTTACCTTATCGAGTTGTATTAACTGTTTATTTTCTTTAATGAATTTTCTGTTGAGTGGTTGCCTACCTAAGTGGGTTTACCACTTTACATGATATATTATGTATGATTACATATTTTGAGAGTACAATCATCATTTACCAAATATTTTTCCATATATAAGGTCTTGAAATGATCGAGAATCTGTTATTGATTTCACTGTATGTTTACCTGATCCACTTGCTGTATGCTTATTAATTTTCTATAATATATTGCTAGCCTTGATAGGAGCTTGTGAGGCACACTATCACTAGTGTGCTTAATGCAGATTGTTCTTTCTTATCTACTTGTTATTTATTTGGTCTGTTGATTTAAGCATGTTGTTATTACTTATTTTGCTATACTATTTGCTTAAATCATGTCTTGAGTTCTGCTTGGCCAAATTGAAATAGAGCTCTCGAAAAGATTCCATAGGTTGGTGTATCCACCTCCTTCTATATCCCGGTTACCTATTTGGGTTAGAAGTTCAATTCGCTTATGTGCAATTGTTCCGATGTATGGAACTCTCTATTACTGTGTTTGAAAGACAACAAGGGAGACAACAGTTATCTATAATTTTGATTTATTTTTCCTTAACTTTAATTGGAGTTATATGTTAAGAATTTTAAAACTAAGGATCTCCCTCATTTATTCAAACAATTATTATTGTTTGTGAAAATAAAACTACCACGATCTTAACTTTAAAAATAAAGGCTCAATTTTTATAAGGTGTTCTAAAAATTAATTGTAAAGATAAAAAGGAAATTTTTCAATGCATAAATAACTCAATTATTCAATTAATATTATTTTTAACACTAAAAAATATATGTTTATTTAAGTTATAAGAAAAATATATGTATGATTTTTTTTGTAAAAGGTTAAAAATAAAATTTATAAATAAAGGAGGTTATATTATATAATTAAAACCAAAAATGAAAAAAGAGAAATAAAGAAGCTAATACCTACTTATGCGGGAAAAAAAATAGTATCACAAAAAATAAAAAAGATAAAAAGATGAAAGAACAAAATAAAATTCTTGTTATTTTTCTGGTTAATCATAATTTTACTTTATTTGATATATTGTGCACAGTAATTATATAAGTGTTAATGATTGAGTGATAATTGGTATTGCTTTAAAAATTGTTAATTTATTTTAAAAAAAATTATTAAATATAATTTTCTATTAATGCATTATTTTAATAATAAAATAATTGATGATACAATTTTGTAGAAATGTATCGAGAAATATTCTTTAAATAAATACTTATTAATTTATTACTGTTGTCAAAAATAAATTTAATCATATGATGTTTGCCTCAGTGTAAATATAATGATACAATATAACTGGGTTGATATTAATGAATGATAAGACAATTATTTTAATATCTCATTTTTTTTAATTTAAAATTGATTTAATATTAATATGATTTAATTATTTTATAAGTAGTAGGCGTTATATTAATATATTTGTAATAATAACATACAATTTAAATATGAATAATTTGACATAATATTAACAAAGTTGTATAATTTTATTTAATAAATAAATTAAATATAATATAAAAATAAAAATGAACTTAATGAACTTTTTATTATTATTTAAGAAAATAATTCGACATGATCATGATACAAATTAAACTAAGTATACATTTTTATAAGCATTTTTGGTACAAAAATATTGTACATTACTTGACATTTTTAATTGATATGAAATATGAGATACAAAAATAATTAATTTAACACAAATATAATATTTTCATAAATAAATTGATTGGTTCTGATTCCTTCATTAATGAATAAACATTAACTCCATGACTTGTTATCGTTTGCGTAATTAAAACAATTATCTAATTTCAAGTTAGTACGCTTGTGTTATTAGAACGATTATCTAAAGGTAATAATATCAAGTTAGCAGTCTTAAATCATTAAAACAATTATTTAAGGATAATAACGTAAAGTTAGTACATTTTTTTTAATAATATGTTTATTTATTATAAGAGATATTGGTTCAAGTTGGCACCCTTTTATGATTAAAATAATTATTTAAAAATAATAATGTTAAATTAGTACATATTAAATTTTTAAAATAGCTATTCATAAATTTTTATTTATTATAAGATCATTTAAAATTTATTGGTGAAAAAAATTAAAAACTAATAAAAATAAAACAAAAGGAGCAATTCATGTAGAAAGACAAAATTTGTAATTTTTTTGCTAAATTGCTTTTGAAGTAACGCAAAGATATTTAAAGTATTTTTCTCTAAAAATAAAATCTATAACTTTTTTTTTTTATTTACATATAATTTTTTTTTTAAAATTAAAACTTACCATATTAATTAATTGAGAAAGCACGTGTTGAAGAAATCTTTCGCAAACGACGTTACAAATTACAATTGTGGTTTGTGATACGACAATCGATGGTCCACAAGAATAGCCACAATTGGACGAATTATAAAAAATAAAAAATAAAAAAAAGTAGAAGACAAAAGTTAAAAAAATATTTTATAGATAATATATGATATAAGATTAAGACATATAAATTTTTGTACTCTTTTATTTTAAGAATTGAGATTTAAGAAAATAATTTTTTTTCTACCATCTCTTTTAAATTTGAACAGTCAATAAATCATAATATATAAATATATATATTTAAACAGTCAATAATTTATCCTATCTCATTATATAAAGTTTGTTAAATACTTTTTTTTTTTTTTTAAAAAGATGTGTTTAATAAACCGAGAAAGGAGGGACAGGGGTGAGGATTCTTTCTCCGTTTTTCATCTTCAATTTCGAATTTCTCTCTCATTCTCATTTAAAATTTTTGTAAAAATATATCGAAAATCTTCAATAAAAAAAAAAAAAAGAAAGAAAGAAAGCTTCAAACGAGAAATAAAAATTCAAGTAATGTAAGAAATATTAGGCTAAATAACCTTTAATATTTACAAATTTTACACTTTAATTTTATAACTTTTTTTTTTTAATTTCGGTCCCTTAACTTTACATATTTTAAGTTTTAGTCACCTAATTTTATTTTTTTAATATTTAATCCTCTAATTTTTTAATTTTGAAAAATTCAATTCACTTTAATATAAAATTTATTGTTAAAATAAATCAAGTATTAGTTAAATTCTCTTAAAATAAATTAACATTTGAACAATTTAATCATTACTTTTTTTTTTCTTATTAAGCAAAACCTTAATAAAATCACAAAATTCTCAATTTTATAAATTTGGGGCACAGTTATGGGACTAAGTCATAAAATTTAAATTTATAAAAGTTAGGGATCAAGTATTAAAAAAAATTAAGGTATTAAACTGTAAAATTTATAAAAATTATGGACCAAACATTAAGGAAAAAGTTAAGTAACTAATGTATAGAAACTTTAAAAGTTAGAGGACTAACAGTCTTATTCAAACTATTTTCTAATTTTTTTAGTAAATTTTTTTAATATAAAGGAAAAAATTAAAATAAAATTATTCAATAATAAATATTTATAACGGAAAGGAAAAAAAAATTTGAACAAATAAATAATATTTATATGAGAAGGAAAAAAATAAATTATATGTGGGATAAAATGCTTCTTATGTATATAAACTTAAGTTTATTTTATACAAAACTATTCAAATTATTTTTCTTTACAGAAAAATGCCCATATTTTTAATTTTTTTTTACATGTAAATACTTTTTGAGATTAAGGTTGTCATAAAAACTAATTAGTGTTAATTAGCTTATGTGTCACGTGTTAAAAGTAATTAATGTGACAAGTCTTAATTTCAGAAGGTACTTATGTGTAAACAAAATAAAGATAAAAATAGTTTGAAAACTTGTATAATAAATCTAAGTTTAAATATCTTAGAAGCCTATATGTTAAAATAAATATACAATGCTTTTACACTAAATAATTTTAATAATATATATATAAACAAAATTTAAAGAGCCTTAACAGAGAAGGATTTTTAAATTTAAACATAATATATACACAAGGAAATAACCTTAACAGTAGTCATTACATTTAAAGAGAGAAGTTCCACATACTTCTTCATCATAATCATAAAAGAAAACGACTCAAACATGTGGATTAAGGTAGAGACTTGAGGCATATAAAAGTTGCTAGCTATTGATCAAACTATTTTTTTATCATCTCCACAATCTGAATAGGATGAGCTTTTATGCTATTGAACTCGGCCTTATTTCACTCCCCTTTTATCTCCATTATTTGGAATTGTTATTATACACTACTTATAACTTATATCACTCATGAAATCAAAGGATAATGAAAATATTAAGAAATTAAAATGAACAAAATAATAATAACTGTTCCCAGCTCCTCATTTTGATCTAATGTAATGAAAATAAGAATAAGATTTTTAAAAGAAATAAGTGTGCCAGTTGACCCCCTTATTTCATTTGAGTTTCAAAAAACATTATTAGGTTTATTTTCTTTTCTTTATTCTTTTTTTCTTCTTCTGATTTTTAGCTTTTAATTTCTCTCTTTGTTTGTATTTTCTAATTTTGGTATATATTAATGTATTTTTTTTTTCTATTTAATCGAATATATGTGATTTCTTGTATAATTGAACATATATATTTTATGTGTAATTGAAATATATTTTTTCTATTAAACTAAACATATGTATTTTATGTGTAATTAAAATATTTTTTTTTGTATTAAATTAAACATATGTATTTTATGTGTAATTAAAATATGTTTTTTGTATTAAATCGAACATGTGTATTTTTGTGTTATTGAACATGTGTTTTTTGTTAAACTAAATATATGTATTTTTTTGTGTACTTGAATATATATTTTTTCTGTTTAATTGAACATATGATTTTTTGGATTCTTTTATGACATTTTTTTTTAATTTATGTCTTTAAAAGCTCCTTCAGCCATTTATACTAAATGAAAAATAAAAGTTTTTCAAAAAAAAATATATATTTCACATCAAGGAAAAATGATATGTTTTATAATAGAAAAAAATATGTGACATTATATGTGTTACTTCAGGAAAAAAAAAAGTATATACTAAATACCAAAAAAGAACATATGTATTATTTATCAAAAAAATATATGTATTAATTTATTAATAAAAAATAAGATAGAAAATATTTTTGAAATAATTTGAATAAAAAAATTTAAAAGTTATTTTTAAAATAAGTTAAATAAAAAGATTATATAAAAATCGAAGGTTTTTAAAACTAGAATTCTAGTAGGATAATTATTGAAGTCTCAATAAAAATTCAAGCTCACGTTAATTTTCAAGATTAGGAAGTCACTTTTATAACTAATGAAAAGTCTATTAATGGAATTTTTTTTTTTTAACATTATTGTAATATTGAAGAGTAAGTATATTTTAGATGAGAGATAAATTTATATATTATATAAATTATTTATATTATTGGATGATCCCATTTTCTTATTATTTCTTAAATTTAATTTATGTCTCTCTGTCCACATGTCGAAGATCGTAAAGCATTTCGCGTTCATGACAGCGAAATATAGTCGTTTGTTCTTTCATTAATAAGCTAGACACCACACACTTGGACTAATATATCTTCATTTGCCACGGTAAGGAAATATCGAGTTGTCCCTACTTCATTTGGACACTTGGACACTGGTTTGGACACTGGTTTGGACACTGGTTTAAAATGTGATAAAACATGAAGATTTAAATTTTATAAAAATATTAAATATATTATTGTTGTCCACAAAAATTTTAAATTTTTTTAAAAAGTTATAAAAACTCTATCAAATAATGGAATTTATATATAAAACTTTATAAAACATCAAAACAATCAATTATTTATATTTTTAAACTAATTTCTTATTTAATGCATATATTTATAAAAAAAATTCATTTAATTTGATCAATAAATCAATTAATTAATTAAAATATTATAAAATGATCAATTAAAATTTAAAATAATTATTTAAAATGTAATTATAATATTATTATAAATAGGTAATCATATCATCGTAGAATTTAAATTATGAAAAATAAAAAGTATAAGTAAAATTAATAAAACAAATATATATAATATATATATATATCAGAATATAGTGTAAAAAATTGACAATATTACCATAATATCGTCGATATCATCAATTTTTCAATCCTTGAGTTGGACTGCGGACCAATAGCTCATGTAGAAATAGATTACGACGGACCAGAAAGATTTTTATTTGCCAGCTAAATGAACCGGATAAGTCTTTCCCTACTATATTAATTGAGTGCACGACTATAGTCTTGTGCTTTTATTATTTTAAATGTGCCTTAATTATTAAAAAAATATATGTTATGTAAGTAAGAATTATAAAAATGGGTAGTGAGCAGCCACACAACTTATTAATTAATAAAGGTATGGCAAGATATTACATTTTAACACTTTTACTATTTTTTAAATATATCTTAGAAATTTTTTTTACAAAAATTATTAAAATTTTAATAATTTTGACAACCGGAGATTGATACCTTAATAATACTCATATTATTTTTTGATATATATTGTTATTTAAGTTCTCAAATTGTATATTAAAAATATTCAAAGTTCTCAAATTATTATCTTTTTAGCAAAAAAAAAAAAAGTAATCACATGCATATTAAATAATTAAAAATGAAGGATAATTTAATCATTTTAAAATTTTAATAATTATTTTTTGGATTTCGTATCATATTGATCCTGTAACTTTAAGTGATACATTGATATGATAACTTTAAAAATAAGCTAATTTAGTCTTATAATTTAAAAAATTATTAAAAAAAATTATATATTTGTTTTCTCCCTCATTTTACTGGGATTAGTTTTTGTTTTTATTTTTTTTATTTTCCTTTATGAGTTAGCTTTTTTTGGTTTGAAAAAATTTGAATAAAAATTTTATTTAAAAAAACTAAATCTTGTTGACTCTGATACCAAACATATATAAAATAGGATGGAAAAATAATAGATGAATTAGAGTTAAAAATTTAGACGAATAAGAAAATGAAGAAACAACAAATAATTGAAAGAAAAACTAATATTGTATTTAATTCATTTTGACTTGTGAAATAAATAAAATACTATGTTTTATTTATAGAATTAAAATAACATAACTAAATAATTATTAATAAAAAATAGATAATTAAATATTAAAAATTGGGGGTGAAAGAAGATAATTTTTTTAATTTAATTTTAATGATTTTCTATTTAACTCTTAAAAAAATCTCAATTTTTAAAATTTGAATTTGGTTAATAATTTTTTTAAATTACAGAACTAAATTAATCATCCTAAACATTACAGAACCAATGTGAAATAAAATAAAAAAAAATAATAAAAAAGTCAAGATAACCAAAATACCATTCATTTTTTATTACGTGACATGTATATAATTAGGCTTTAGCAAAAAAAAACTACTAATTTGAAAACTTAAGTACTTGAGAACTTGGGTGACAATAAATACTAAAAGATGAATATAAATATCATTAAGATACCAGCCCCACAAGAATGCAGATAAATTATATTATGTGTCTAAAAAAATTTTGTACCGTAATTATTCTTAATTATATATTATATTCAAATAAATTTATTTTTGAACAAATCTTCATCTTATAGTATAAACCAGGCACGTATCCAGAAATTTTTTTTTAGGAGGGCTGATATATATTAAAAAAAAATTTAATTTTTTTTAAAATATGTGCATTATCATCAATAAGTGGTTCTTGAGATCACTTACTTTTTTTATTAGTAACCTTAATAGAAGTATTTTTTGTTGATTGTTGATCATCTATTTTTTTTAAAAATGAATAAAAAGTTTTAAATGATTTAGAATTTTAGTAAGTTTTATCTATTATAACCTACGATAAAAAAATTTAATACAAATTAAAGTATATAAATTAAAAATTACAAATACCTAACAACAAGCAAACAAAAAGTTATATGTCAATCATTTTTTTTACCTATTAATAGTAATTAATAAGTATAGAAATTTAAAATAAATTTAATGTTCTAATATAGCAATGAGATAATATATATTTTAAAATAAAGAATTCTAATTAATAATTTAAAGAATAAAAAATAACATATTTAATGAAATAATGGTGAATTATTATGAAAAAAATGAGTACTAAATACATATAAATTTATACTTAAATAAGCACTTAAATTAATAATTATAAAATATTTATCGATCAAAAGTTTAAAAGCTATAATTTTTAGAAATATATAATACATAATTATTAATATGAGTATAAATTAAAATATAAATATTTTAATATTTAATATTTTTAAAAGAGAATATATAATTATAATAATTTTATTTTTTTTTAAAAAATATCAGATACACATCGTTGTAAAGTTAGAGAATAAAGTAACAAGCCAATAATAATAATAAAAAAAAAGAGAGAAAAATGAAAACAGCGCGGCAGCAAAATATGTGGAAAATAATAATTTATAATTAAGATTTTAATTAATATAAAATATTAAATTATATTTATATTATTAAAATTTATTAAAAAAATTATAAAAAAAAGCTGTCCGGGCTGAAGCCCGGTACAGCCCACCAAACAGGTACGTCTCTGGTATAAACTAATTAGGAGTTATAAATACAAAGTTGTGTACAAAGGTCAAAAAGAAAAACTGCAGTAACCTTATAGACACTCTTTCATACATTTTCCAACTTTCTTCATTGACATGTGTTCGTATAAGTTTCTAAAAATGTATTTTTTAGTTAAAATAAAATTTTTATTTTTCAAAAAAAATAACACTAGGTCAATAAAAAAGTGAGAGATTGTAAGAGAGATTAAGGAGTGTTGCTATAATGCTGTCCTTCACCTGTGCTATATTTTACATCTTTTACTAAGGAATGTGTTAATTGTTTAAATTTCTAATTCTTCAATTATGGATTTGAATTTTTAGTTTCAATTTTTTTAGAAAATCTAAAACTTATTTGGTAACTAATTTTTAGTTTCAATTATGAAAAACTAAAAATTAAATATTATTTGTTTGATAACGAATTTTTAATTTTTAACTTCTTAAGCTCTAAATTTTAATTTCAAACTTATTTTTCAATTAATTTTCATAAATTTTTAAATTTTTAAATTTTTAATCATTTTTAATAAAATTGAATATAAGTGAGTTTTAATTTTTAATATCAAAAAATAAAAAAAAGAAATTTAATTCTAAAACTAACTTTTAAAATTTTTCTAAATTTTAAAATTAAAATTAAAAATTTTAAAATAAAAAAAAAAAGTTATTAAACATACAAAGTTTTAAAAATTATAATTTTGAAAAATATAAATCAAAATTAAGAATTTAAACTAGTATCACCCGTAAGGGTAATGAAAACCAAACCGATGGTGAAGATATCGTAAAGACACAGACAAACTACATACATCTTATTAAAAAAAAAATAAAACTGACAACTACTTATTGTCATTTTCCTACCTATCTCTGTGGCCTCTGGTAAAACATGCTCGTGAATGTCATGATCCATACTTCAATATCTTTATGCTGTCCAATCAATTCCATCGGTCACTCTCTTTCAATAATACTACAGGTGATAAATATGTGAATTAAGAGTCATTTTCGATGAATTTAGATTTCTAAACGTAAGTGCTATTAAAAAAAAAAATTATAACAACTTAATATATATATTATTAAAATAATATAATATAATTAATTTTATATTAAAAAAAAATCTCATAACCATTTTTCATCGCATATCTCTAATTTTATATTTAATAAATAATTAACACATTACTTAATATATACCATAACTTAATATATATAACATTATTTATTTTTTATATTTACTTAAATATGAATTATATCTCTAATATTTGGGATTTAACATAAATTTACTCTTAATATTTAAGATATTTAAAAAATAAATATCATAATATTTAAGTTCATGTAACATAATTACACTTTTAAATACTTTTGTTAACAAATATAAATTTTTTTCAACACGTGACACACACGTAATATTTTGTGAAGGAAAAATTTGTATTTTGAAATTTCTAGGAACAAGAAAACAAAAAAAGGTGCAACAACTAACTGTGGTGGGAATAGAGGTGTCAATTAGCGTGTCGTGCTGGCCTGTCTTTGGCTCTTATATGGGCAGTGCCATGCCTCCATTCTTAACCCATTGGCTTTGACGTGTCGTGTCGTGCACGACCAGTTGGGCTGTGATTTATGTGTCGGCATGACCCGTGACCCTTTATTTCATTTTTATTAGATATTTATTTAATTATTTAATTAAAAATTATTAATAATGTTTTAAAAAATTAAAAGTGAGAGTTGAACTCTCAACCTCTCATTTAATAAATTATTAAAAATTCATTAAATTATGTCCAATTTTATTTAAATGTAAAAAAGATTATTTATTTATTGGTATTTTTTTTAAATTAATTTTTAAAATAATAAGGTTTCGTGTGCCATACCGTGCCTGCTCGACCCAGCTTGTTAAGGGTCGTGGGCCATAGACCATGTCGTGTTACTCCTTTTGGCTAACGAGCCATGCCGTGCCGAATATCTGGTGGGCCATGTTGTGTCGACATAGTGGGCCAACGAGCCAAGTGTTTAACGGGCCGACATTGCTACTCCTTTTGGCTAACGGGCCGTGTCGTGTCATGCCGAATATCTGGTGGGCCATGTCGTGTTTGCCTAGTGGGCCATTAACGGGCCGGCACACCCCTAGGTGGGAATCAAAGATTGTGGTAGCACAAGGTGGCTGGCAAATCGCAATGTTGATGGACTCTGATTGAAATCCCATGCCAGGGCGAGGCCAATGGTGGCAATCTAAAATGACAGAGACTGCAAAGTGTGGGATGTATCAAGGGTATTATGGACAATACAAACGCAAATCATATCAAAAGCAACAAAGCAAAAGAAGAATACTTGGCACCAATAGATATGCTCGGTAATGCAAAAGTTTGTTAGTGAAATACAATGAGGGAATAAAATTGTAACAGAAAGAATATTATTCTTGTCTTTTACTTTAAACATAAACACTTTAGCACCAAGTTTACAAGAATTATAAATAGACATGTACATTCATAACAGAGGGTATTATGTGCAAGAAAAATTAAATGAGAAAATGATGTTATCTTCTCTTCTTTGCATCTACATTCACTCTTCATTTTCTTAAAACTTTTCTTGAATTTTTCATCGTGTCAGAGCGTTGAAGCTCTGTGAGCTTCAAAAGAAAATCAACAATGGCAGATCGTCTTATAATCATCCCACTAGCTTCACAAAATCCGCAGATTCAAACTGATCCTCAGGTTATCAATCCTAACTCATATCAAGTTGATCGTGAACTCTTTACTTTTTCATAATATTTTAGTTGCAATTAAACTAGATGATAAGAACTACACTATATGGAAACATCAAATATTGAAAATATTGCGTAGTCTTGAGCTAGAAAGCCATGTTTTACAAGATTCACCAAATCAGTTTCTTCAAGATGGAATGAAAATATTGTTTTCAAAAACTGGAAAAGACAAAATGAGATGCTTGGGTGTTGGCTCATGTAATCAATGGATAATGATATGCTTAAACAAATTTCTAAGTTTGACACATCTAGAGATGCATGGATTAGGTTGGAAAAACCCTATGCCTCAAAATCTAGAGCCAAAGTGATTGAAGTTAAAGAAGAGTTACAAAACTTAAAAAAAAAAGGAACCTCAGTATCATTGAATACATGCTTAAGATTAAAATGCTTTAGGATGAACTACAATCTGCTGGATATGGGTTGTCTGAAGATGAAAAATTAATGTCTGTTTTGGGAGGTTTAGATGAGAGTTATGATAGTGTATTTTGAACATTGACTGAGAGGATGCTATCTGAACAAATTACCATGGATGATACTAAAGCTCTACTACTTACACATGAATCACGAATGGAGAGAAGAAAAATTGTTGCTATTTCCCCTTTACCTTCTATCAACTATCAACTATTCTGTCCAAAACCTATGAATAACTCCTTACCATTTGCACAGTCTAATTATTATAATGCTCTGCCCCCATCATCCTCACAACCTATCCACAATAGTTTACCACAATTTTACCCACATTCTCGTGATAGAGCTTCTACTTTTGGAAGAGGTAGAGGTCGTGTACAATGTCAGTTATATGAAAAAACTGGTCACATTGTTGCATCTTGTTGGTTTAGATTTGATAGAAATCATATACCACCTAGTCAAGTTCAACCCAACTTTAGACAACCACCTATACCACCTCATCAAGGTACCTCACCATTTTAACCAAATGGACCTCAAAACCCACATGTTGCTCCAATATCATCTGGTCTTTTTCATAATTTTCCAAGACCTATGGCCAAGCAATGATAGCTACTAGTTCTATTCCATACTGAAAGGTCATCCCTCCTTTTGTGGAGGTGATGAGAGGAAATAAAAGAAGAAGAGAAATTGATAGAGAGAAAAACTCTCTCCTCAATTCAAGTTGTGCATTTATATTATTAGTAAACGCAATATTATAAAAGGAAGCATAGTGTTCCTTATCATTTAATCCTAAGAAGAAATCCTCGAACATTCTCTTAGAAAAAGAAGAAGAGAGAATTCAAAATATATATTTATATATATTAGAAAGAAGGGGAGAAGCCAAGCTTAAAGGCTTGAGAGATAATAATCCTCATTTTTATGTGAGATAGATATCCTCTTGAGATTAAATCCAATAGAGTATAAAGTCACATTTTGTGAGATAATTTTGTATTTCTATTTATTAGTCAATATATAGTGAAAGCCATTATATATTTTGTTAGCCATTTTAAATACAAAATAGAGGGAAAAGACAAATTCAAGACCGCTGCAATTATTATTATTACTACTATTTTATTTGTCATCTTTCCCAACAAGTGGTATCAGAGTCACGTCAGCTAATTATTAATTATAATAATTTGTGTGTATTCAAATGGAGGAGACAACATTAATTTCGTCTGCAACAATGATTAAATTAACAACATCAAATTATTCAATCTGGAAGTCAAGAATGGAGGATATTCTTTATTGCAAAGATTTGTATGAATCGCTTCTAAATGAAGGAGCAAAGCCAGAAGAAAAATTCGATGCCGCTTGGACCTTGATGAATAGAAAAACTATTGGAAAGATCCGACAATGGATCAATCAGAGCATTTTTCATCATTGAGCACAAGAAACTATTGCCTACTCATTATGGACAAAGTTAGAATCCATGTATGAAAGAAAGACTGCTAAGAACAAAACATCTCTTATCCAACGATTAGTTAACTTAAGTATAAAGACAGTCAAAGTGTTTCTGTACATTTAAGTGACTTTCAAGGATTGGTGAACCAATTGACGAACATGAAAATGGTGCTTGATGATGAATTACAAGCATTATTTGTTACTCAGTTCCTTACCAGATAGTTGGGATACATTGGTAGTGTCCTTAAGCAACTCAGCTCCTCAGGATGTTCTTACATTGGACATAGTAAAAGACATGCTCAATGAAGAATCAAGAAGGAAGGAGCAAGGAACGTCAATTGAGTCTGAAGCACTTGTCGCCGAATATTGTGGAAGGAGCAGTAGTAGAAAATTCCACAATAGAGACAATCAAGAGGCAAGTTGAAAGATAGGTTCAAAGGCAGGTCCAAGATAAGGAGAGATCTTGAATGTTATCATTGTGGTGAAAAAGGCCACATGAAAAGAGAATGTAGACAGCTCAAAAGAGAGCAAGGAAGTGGTGAAGCAAGAAGCACGATAGCTACCATGTCTAATGTAAATGAGGTTATTGTTATCTACGATGGTGTTATTGTTAATTTTGCATCGCAAGATACATGTTGGATTATTGACTCTGGTGCATCTTATCATGTAACCTTCACGGCGGGACTTCTTTACATCCTATACCAATAGAGAGATTTTGGCAATGTTAGGATGGGAAATGATAAATTATCCAAGATCATGGGAAGAGGAGATATATCCCTTGAAACCAACAGGTTGTTGCTTGGTTCTCAAGGATGTAAGACATGTTCCAGACATGCGTCTTAATTTAATTTCCACTGGATTACTCGATGATGATGGTTACACCAGTGTATTTGGTAGTGGTAAATGGAAGATCAATAGAAGTTCTTTGATAGTAGCCCGAGGGAATAAAGAAAATACTCTTTACATAACTAATGCAAAAGTATGTAATGGGTACATAAATGCTCTCGAAGATAATTCCTCAATCGAGTTATGGCACAAAAGGTTCGGACATATGAGTGAGAAGGGACTTCAAATTCTAGCCAAAAGAGAGGCATTAGCAGGGGTGAAAGGTAAAGGTATGTCTCTTAAACCATGTATGCATTACTTGGTTAGAAAGTAACATCGAGCTTCATTTTATTATAGAACCCCACAAAAAAAAACCCAATGTTTTGGATGTTGTGTATTATGATGTTTGTGGTCCAATGACCACTAGTACTCTTGGAGGAGCAAGGTACTTTGTTACCTTTATTGATGATCATTCGAAGAAGGTATGGGCTTATGCGCTTAAGACAAAGGATCAAGTGTTTGATGTATTCAAGCAATTTCATGTCAATTTTGAATGGGAGATTGGAAGATCATTGAAATGTATTTGCACGGACAATGGGGGAGAATACATGAGAGCCTTTAAGCATTACTGTATGAAAAATGGAATCAGGCATGAAAGATCGGTTCCAAAGACTCCTTAGCATAATGGGATAGTTGAGAGAATGAACAGAATAATTGTTGAAAGAGTAAAAACAATGTTATCTTATACTAAGTTACCCAAGAGATTTTGGGGTGAAGCTTTACTAATAGCAATTGATTTGATCAATCTCTCTCCCTTAACTCCGTTAAATGGCAATGTTCCAAACAAGTTTTGGAAAGGACAATATGTATCCTACAATCATTTGAAAGTATTTGGTTGTAAGCATTTGTTCATATTCCTAAAGATGAGGGATCGAAGCTTGACTTTAACTCAAAGGAATGCATCTTCTTGGGATATCGTAATGAAGAATTTGGGTACAGGCTATGGGATCCTTTCAAAAGAAAGATTGTCAGGAGTAGAGATGTCATCTTCTTTGAAGATCAAAATATTGAAGATATTCAAAGAAGTGGAAATCTTGCTTGCCCAAAAGAAGATCCAATCAACTTGGATCCAGTTTCTCCTCCCATAAAGCAAAATAATGGGAGAGATTCAATTGAAGATGTTGGAGATGCAGTAAATGATTCTCCAATTAGCGATGATGTAGTTGAAGATAGAAGTAATGGTACTATTGATGACCAAGCTAATGATGAAGAGGAAGAAGCCCCAGCTCTTCAGGAACCATTAGTTGGACCTTAACTTAGAAGATCAACCAGAGTACACAAGCCCCAAACTAGATACTCTCCAAATGAGTTTGTGTTACTCACTGATAGGGGAGAACTAGAGTGCTACGAAAAAGCTCTAACACATGAGCACAAAGGGGAGTGGTTGAAAGCCATGCAAGAGGAAATTAAATCTTTACATGAGAACCACACGTATGATTTAGTGGTACTACCCAAAGGTAGAAAGGCACTCAAGAACAAATGGGTGTACAAACTGAAGACTGAAGAAAATAGCTCTCGACCTAGATACAAGGCAAGGCTAGTCGTGAAAGGGTTCAGTCAGAAAAAGGAATTGACTTTGATGAAATTTTTTCACACTTGGTGAAGATGTCATCCATCCAGGTAGTACTTGGCTTGGCTGCAAGTTTGAATCTAGAAATTGAACAACTTGATGTGAAGACTTCTTTTATTCACGGTGAGCTAGAAGAAGAGATCAACATGGAGCAGCCAGAAGGGTTCAAAGTCAAAGGTAGAGAAGATATGGTTTGTCAGCTAAAGAAGAGTCTATATGGACTTAAATAGGCACCACGACAATGGTACAAAAATTTTGACACCTTCATGATTGACCATGGATATCAAACGACAACTTCTGACCATTGTGTATTTGTGAAAAGATTTGCTGATGGTGAATTTATCATACTCCTTCTTTATGTTGTTGATATGTTAATCGTAGGGCCGAATAGTGTCAAGATTGGCAAGCTAAAAAAAGAAATCAGTAAGTCTTTTGCTATGAAAGACTTATGAGTTGCAAAGTAAATTCTCGGTATGATAATATCCTGTGATCGGAAGAAAGGAAAGTTGTTGTTATCACAAGAGAAGTATATCGAGAAGGTATTGGCACGATTCAACATGGATAAGGCAAAGCCAGTTGCTACTCCACTTGCTACTCACTTCATGCTGAGTTCAAAACAGAGTCCTACATGTGAGAATGAAAAAGAAGAAATGACTATGGTGCCATATTCCTCAGCTATTGGTAGTCTAATGTACGTTATGGTGTGTACAAGACATGACATAACACATGCAGTTGGTGTTGTTAGCAGATACTTGTCAAATCCAGGCAAGAAGCACTGGAATGCATTGAAGTGGATACTAAGATACCTTAAGGGTACTTCCAAAATGAGTTTATGCTTTGGAAGTGGTAGGGCTAAATTGATTGGCTACACAGATACAGATATGGCAGGAGATATTGATTCTAAAAAGTCTACTTCTGGATATCTAATTACTTTTTTAGGGAGAGCAGTATCATGGCAATCAAAGCTACAAAAGTGTGTTGCTTTGTCTACCACAGAGGCAGAGTTCATTGCAGCTATAGAAGCTTGCAAAGAAATGCTATGGATGAAAAGGTTCTTGCATGAGTTAGGGCAGGAACAAAAGTACATTGTGCTTTGTGACAGCCAGAGCGCAATCCACTTGAGTAAGAATTCAAGTTTTCACTCGAGGTCAAACACATTGATGTGCGATATCACTGGATACGTGATATGTTGGACTCCAAACAGTTAGAACTTGAGAAGATCCATACTGAAGATAATAGCTTAGATATGATGACTAAGTCCTTACTAAGAGACAAGTTTCAACTATGCAGAAAGACAACAGGTAAGGTGGATCCCTCCACATAAGTCAGGAGGGGGAGATTGAAAAGGTCATCCCTCCTTTTCTGGAGGTGATGAGAGGAAATAAAAGAAGAAGAGAAATTGATAGAGAGAAAAACTCTCTCCTCAATTCAAGTTATGTGTTTATATTATTAGTAAACGTAATATTATAAAAGGAAGCATAAATTTCCTTATCATTTAATCCTAAGAACAAATCCTTGAACATTCTATTAGAAAAAGAAAAAGAGAGAATTCAATATATATATTTATATATATAGTAGAAAGAAGGGGAGAAGCCAAGCTTAAAGGCTTGAGAGATAATAATCCTGATTTGTGTGTGAGAGAGATATTTTCTTGAGATTAAATCCAAGAGAGTGTAAAGCCACATTTTGTGAGACAATTTTGTATTTCTATTTATTAGTCAATATATAGTGAAAGAGATAATATATTTTGTTAGCCATTTTAAATACGAAATAGAGGGAAAAGACAGATCCAAGGACTGCTGCAATTTTTATTATTATTATTATTTTATTTGTCATCTTTCCCAACACATACTCATCAACACCTTTTTCCTATGACCCTTCATACATACATCAACCCAATCCTTAGTATTCTTCATACACTCATCAACCTTTTCCTAACAGTTCAACTCCAACATATTTTCCTTCACAATCTTCTAGTGTGTCCTTTGAGCCTCAATGGTTTCTTGACTCTGGTGCAAGTCACCATGTTACTGTTAAAGTTCAAAATTTATCCACTCCTGAACCATATACAGGAAATGAAAGGTTAATGATTGGTAATGGTAAGACTTTAAACATTTCTCATATTGGTAATAATCATTTTATTTCTTCTCATCCTTCACATGCACCTTTACTGTTGAAAAATATTATTCATGTACCATCTGTTGCAAAAAATCTACATAGTGTCTCACAATTTTCCAAAGATAATAATGTCTTTTTTGAATTTCATCTCTCTTTTTGTTGTCTCAAAGACCAAGTAGAGGGAGAGGTCCTTCTTCAAGGAACTCTACATAATGGTCTCTATGTGTTTGATCTAAATCTACCGTCATCTCCTTCAAAGCCTAGCAATCACAGAGATAGTTTTTGTGAAGCTTTTACTGCTGTTTCTCATAAAGTTACTGAAGACTTCCTTCTTTGGCACTATCAATTGGCACATGCCTATTTTTCAGTTGTAAAACAAGTTTTAATGAAATGTAATGTTTTAATTCCTCAAATTGCTCCTAGTGAAATCCTTTGTAAAGCTTGTTCCATGAGCAAAAGTCACAAATTTCCTTTTCCATCTAGAACATCTTATTTTATACAACCATTACACATTATTCACTATAATGTTTGGGTTGCTCCTATACAATCCATTAATGGTTATAGTTACTATGTTCATTTTATTGATGAATTTAGTAGATATACTTGGATATATTTTTTAAAGTCTAAATTTGATGTTTGTCAAGCATTCATTCAATTTAAAGCACTGAGTTACAAGTTGGTGCTAAAATCAAAATTTTACAAAGTGATTGGGGTGGGGAATTTCAAGGTCTCACCTCTTTTCTCACTAACTCAAGAATCATACATCATACCTCATACCTCATGTCCTCAGTCACAAGAACAAAATGGTTTAGCTGAAAGAAAACATAGACATATTGTAGAGTTGGGTCTTTCAATGTTAACTCATGCTTCTCTACCTATGCAATATTGGGACGAGACATTCTTTTCAAGTACTTTTTTAATCAATAAATTACCCGCCCCTATCCTATCTCACAAAACCCCTATTGAGGTTCTCTTTGGTCAAAATCCTGATTATTCTTTTTTAAAAGAATTTGGCTGTTTATGATACCTTGTATTAGACCATATAATAGTCATAAATTGGAACCAAGGTTTGTTCCTTGTACCTTTATAAGTTACAGCCCAAGACACAAAGGCTATAAATGCCTTGCACCTAATGGCAGACTTTATATCAGTTCTAATGTTGTCTTCTATGAGACCCAATTTCCTTTTTAAAAAACCCATTCCTCTTACACTTTTCCAAGCAAATCATCTACTAATACTATTTTTCTTGTTCTACTTAAACTATATCACTCTCACCCTATATCTACCTCTATCTCATCTCAACCTATACCTCATTTCACTAATAAACAATCTTACCCAACAACCACTACTTTAGTCAATCCCTTATCCTCTTCTAATGACCCATCACAATCAACTTCTACTTTATTTACATTTCCTATTCCAACCAAACCTCAAGTTTTGTCTTATTCTCAAATTACTTGTCCTATTCTTACAAAGCCTCAAGAATTGTCTCACTCTCACACCACTTTATACCTTCTAGTCGTTACACTTATGAGACCTCTTCTCCCATTTCCACAACTACTTTGCCCATTGGAACTATTTCAGTTCCGAAAATTGTATGCTGCGGGGGGGAGCTCTCGGGTTTTTACATTATTTTCAGAATTTGTGTTGCGCCGCGGTGGGAAAATTGTATGCCGCGGCGCGCCTATTCCTATGACAATCAGGATTTGTGTAAACCCTTACATCTATAAATACCCCCTTATACTCCCCCTTACAGAAGAACTCGAACACAACTCTTACACATTACAATTTTGCGACCAAACACTACATTCAATCAGCTTTGGCAGCTTTGACACACTCAAACGAAGCAAGAGAAACCATTCTAAGGATTCAAGGAAGCCGTCAACGATTGAAGATAAAGCTTTTGGAGAAGAACGCTATCCCATCCATAAGCGGTATTTAGATCTAGGTTTTCCTTGTTGTTATAGAATTCTATTTTCTTTTTCTTTCGTTGAAGTGTATGATCATATTATATTTGTCTATGAATGTTAATATGAACATGAGCGGCTAGTTTTATTATGGATGTTTAGTTTGTGTTGCCATGTTTGCTAGAATTGTGTATGGTGTATATTTTATTGATTTAATATAAATGAATTACCTTTTGATTAAGAGCATGTTTAGATATTTAATTATGAATTATCATGGGCCAATTTGAGATTCGTAGTTAGGTTGAAAAATCTGAGAATTTAGTTATAGGAACGTCACCTTAACTTTATTCCGAAACACTTAATCAAAGCTTCAAATTAGTGACTTAGTCATAGCATTAGTTTGATTGGCATGTATTTCCTTGCGCATAATTTGATTGCTATTTGATTTACCCCGACCGAAGGCAGTTAATTAGTTAATCAACAAAGAGATTTACCCCGACTGAAGGCAGTCTCGTAATTAAAAGGAAAGTCGGTAATATTGTTTATTTAGAACGTTCATGTTATTTCACCATACCTTTTCGATGCAAGCATGGTCAACCAAGCTAAACGTCCATACATCCTCCATTGATCTTCAAATCTATTTGAATTGATTGTGAATCTACAATATTGTTTTCGTTTAATTGTTCGTATAATTGTTCCCGTCACAAATCAAACACCTTTTTACAGTTTTACTAAGTTTTGGATTCTAGTTGCTTAAAGTTTTAGTTTCACTAGAACTCTATTTAATTAGTATTTTATTTTTGTTGGAACTCTATTTAGATTAAGAAGACAGTTATTTAGAACCACTGCAATTCCTTGAGAGACCGACCTTGGAAGTTGCTTATCACTTTTCTACGAGTGATTCGTACACTTGCGAGTACTAAATTTATCACATCAAGTTTTTGGCGCCGTTGCCGGGGAATTGGCGTTTTAAATAATTTTCTTTTTAACTTTTTAGAGTTTCTTAATTATTTTTATTTGTTTATTTATTTTATTTGTTATCTTTTATTTGTTTATTTATTTTATTTTTATTTTTTATTTTTATTTTTATTTTATTCAAAAAAAAAATTTCAAAAATACAAAAAAATTTAAAATTCAAAAAAAAAAAAATAGTGCTTTTAATTGCTTAATCTGTGGTGCTTTGATTTCTCTGTTATTTTTGTTAGTTTTTGAAAGGTACCGTTCATAGACAACATCAACAAATTTTAAAATGCACCTAATTAGGCTGGATACTGAAATCCATGAGCCAATACAAAGCCTTTTGAAGAGCTGCATGATATGACAGACATGGAGGTATGTAGCATTTGTGGTTTATATGGGCATTATGCTAATGTTTGCACTTTTGCAGGTGATTACTATGCATCCACTAATTCAAACTTTGATCTTAATGAGGGATGTCACCCACTTTGGAATGATCCCTATTTTAGTACCTATAATCCTAGGTGGGGAAATCACCATAATTTTTCATGGGAATCAAACTCTACCCCACCTTATGCCCAATACAACATGCAAAGCTCAAATTTTCATCCATATGACCCACCTTATGCACAATACCAAATACAAAGCTCAAGTTTTCATCCATATCCATCTAGGGCCACCTTGGAAGAGAGCTTGAATTCTTTCATACAAGGAAGTAGAGTTTCTAATCAACCTAGGAAGCCAACCTTAGAGGAAACCTTGAATGCTTTCATACAATCTACTAGTGAAAGGATGGAGTCTATGGAGGCATCAATGAAAAGAATAGAAATGCAAGTTGGGCAACTAGCGGAACAAATTCAAAAACAAGAAGAGTTGCCCACTCAAATTGAGCAAGTGAAGGATGACATAATCCTTCAAAGTGGTAAAAATTTTGAAAATATTTATTTTCCTGAAACTTTTGATGATTTACCACTTTGTGTAGAAAATACAGATGGGGAGCAAGCAATTCTCAAAGAATGTCAAGCTAAGGAATATCAAATTCTACAAACTTCTAAGGAGAACAAGGAGAAATTATCTTCACCTCCCATGCTACACATGGCATCTAAGACTTGCACATTCCCAAATTATTTTCCATACCACTTTCACGAAAAAGTGTGTGCTGTGCTTCATAGGAAACAACTATCGAGATGGAAGGACAAACTTAATGACATATTAGCTCGAAAAATTGATATCACACACTTCAAGATCTTTGATGATGGTGGATAGAAACAGATTAACAACGTCTTGCTAAGACGTTAAAGAAAGCGCTTAGTGGGAGGCAACCCACCATATTTGGTAGTATCAACTTCTTTTCTTTTCTTTATTTTCTTTTTATTTATTTTTTTAATTTTTTTATTTAGTTTAATTTTCTTTTTCAGTTTTTCCTTTATTTTATTTTATTATTATTTTTATTTTATTTTTCTTTGGATTGTTTAAGATTTCTAACTTTGTTTAATGTCTTTGTTTTTCATTTGATTTAATTATAATTTAAATTTGGATTTGAGTTGTGATGCACACATTTAGAGGTTTCATACATGTTTCTTGCACACTAATTGCTTCATCATGAGAAAAGCGAGGAACAATGAACAAGAGCGTACGTGTAGTGTACACAATCTCATACGAAAGGGGGGTAACTTCTCTCACTTTTTCTTAATTTCTTTTGTTTCTCTTTTTAACATTGAGGACAATGTAGGAATTAGGCTGGGGGTGGGAAAAATATTCCATGAGCATGAAATTGACCAAATTTAAATTTTTAACTTTTGTCACTTGAATTTTGTTATGATTGTGTCGTGTCCACTTGAGTCAATCCGAAAGTCTATGATATTAACATGATTGTAATGATGGTGATATATGAAAGAAATTAAATTTTTACCTAAGCAACGAAGCACATAAATGTTAGATTCATCTAATTTGAGGATTTTGTGGTTTATGTGGTAGTTTGTATGGTTAGTATGACTATTTTGGTTTGTGTAATGTATGCATGTTTATGATATATTTTAAGTCTCAACAAGCTCTAGAACTCATTTGAAAACCCATTGAAGCGAAATAATAGAATCAAATGCCACTTAGAAAGTGATTTAGGCCATCTTTGGACCGTTTGGACTTTTCAAGCCTCCCCGTATTATTTTATCCATAGTATAACCCTTGAACTCAACATTGACATACGTTGTACTACCCTTAGTGATAAGAGTACTCAATGTAATATTTGATTTTCATGAGCAATTATGTTGTATCTATCTTGCTTCATCACAATAAAAAAAAATGATGATGATTGAAATAATAAGCAAGAAAAGTAAAGAAAGAAAATCAAGCAAAAAGATCCAAGGGACATGTGGAATTTATAGGAGGATGAAAAAGAACACTTGGTGGAAAAAGTTGAAAATAAGTTTGTGAAATAAGTACTCTTATCCTAATGGAAATATCATTCCCGTACTTTCATAATCACACACCTAACCACGACTTTACAAGTTTAATGAAGTCCTATTGATTCTAGGTAGTTTGATTTCTATATTAGTGGAGATGGATTTGAAAAGTGAGCCTATGGAGTTTGTAAGTGCAATTTTCACTCATATTTTACTTGCACGATTTTGAGATCTAAAATGTAATCTATAAATATCATGCATGACACGATCAAATAGTGTAACTAACGGGCTTGTGGTTTGATTGGTTGTTCAAAAACCAATTACTAAGATGAGTTTGATATTTGGACTGTTTTTGAGCTTAAGTGACTTTTAACTATTTCGTATGCCATTCGTTGTTGACAATTTTTGAGACATATGCATGGATTGATCACGGGTATGTTTTAGTGCATTTCAGGTGTTTTTAGCGTCAAATGAGTCAAATAATGCAAGCACGCAAAGACGGAACACTTATGGCACTCGGATCATGAGTTACGGGCAAAACGAGTCAAATATGTAAGCCGTACATGTCGAGCCAGCACATATGTAAGGGGGTACATGTGAAGAAACTGAAGACAACCCGCGCCGCGACGAGGAAAACGCATGCCGCGGGGGAGAGCTCTCGTGTTTTTACATTATTTTCAGAATTTGTGTTGTGCCGCGGCGGGAAAATTGTATGCCGCGGCGCGCCTATTCCTATGGCAATCAGGATTTGTGTAAACCCTTATATCTATAAATACCCCCTTAGACTCCCCCTTACAGAAGAACTCGAACACAACTCTTACACATTACAATTTTGTGACCAAACACTACATTCAATCAGCTTTGGGAGCGTTGCCACACTCAAACGAAGCAAGAGAAACCATTCTAAGGATTCAAGGAAGCCGTCGACGATTGAAGATAAAGCTTTTGGAGAAGAACGCTATCCCATCCATAAGCGGTATTTAGATCTAGGTTTTCCTTGTTGTTATAGAATTCTATTTTGTTCTTCTTTCGTTGAAGTGTATGATCATATTATATTTGTCTATGAATATTAATATGAACATGAGCGGCTAGTTTTATTATGGATGTTTAGTTTGTGTTGCCATGTTTGCTAGAATTGTGTATGGTGTATATTTTATTGATTTAATATAAATGAATTACCTTTTGATTAAAAGCATGTTTAGATATTTAATTATGAATTATCATGGGCCAATTTGAGATTCGTAGTTAGGTTGAAAAATCTGAGAATTTAGTTATAGGAACGTCACCTTAACTTTATTCCGAAACACTTAATCAAAGCTTCAAATTAGTGACTTAGTCATAGCATTAGTTTGATTGACATGTATTTCCTTGCGCATAATTTGATTGCTATTTGATTTACCCCGACCGAAGGCAGTTAATTAGTTAATCAACAAAGAGATTTACCCCGACCGAAGGCAGTCTCGTAATTAAAAGGAAAGCCGGTAATATTGTTTATTTAGAACGTTCATGTTATTTCACCATACCTTTTCGATGCAAGCATGGTCAACCAAGCTAAACGTCCATACATCCTCCATTGATCTTTAAATCTATTTGAATTGATTGTGAATCTACAATATTGTTTTCGTTTAATTGTTCGTATAATTGTTCCCATCACAAATCAAACACCTTTTTACAGTTTTACTAAGTTTAGGATTCTAGTTGCTTAGAGTTTTAGTTTCACTAGAACTCTATTTAATTAGTGTTTTATTTTTGTTGGAACTCTATTTAGATTAAGAAGACAGTTATTTAAAACCACTGCAATTCCTTGAGAGACCGACTTTGAAAGTTGCTTATCACTTTTCTACGAGTGATTCGTACACTTGCGAGTACTAAATTTATCACATCACTGGTAGGTGCTCTTCAATACATAACCATTACTAGACCTGACATTACCTACTATGTGAACAAAGTGAGTCAGTTCATGAGTAACCCTTTTCAGCCCCATTGGTATGCTTTGAAACAAATTTTAAGTTATCTTCAAGGTACTTCTAGCAATGGTCTCATGCTTACAAAATCTAATCAATTGCAACTTCATGGTTTTTGTGATGCCGACTGGACCTCTTCTATTGATGATAGAAAATCCACATCAGGAATTATTGTGTTTTTTGGTCTTAAACCTATTATGTGGTCAAGTAAAAAGCAAGGCATGGTGTCTCAATCTTCCAATGAAGCTGAGAATAGGGCTTTAGCATGTACAACTACTGAATTAGTTTGGATTCAATCACTCTTGTTAGAATTACATCACTCTTTACCATCACCACCTACAATCTGGTGTGATAATCTCAGCACAGTTGCTCTTGCAGCAAATCCAGTCTACCATGCACACACTAAACATGTTGAATTGGACTTGCACTTTATGCATGAAAGGGTATTAGCTCATCAACTATTGGTACAACACATACCTTTAGTTGAACAACCTGCTGATATCTTAACAAAACCTTTATCTATTTCTCATTACCTGTCACTATGGCCCAAACTCAGTGTTTTCATTTTGCCACTGAGTTTGAGGGGGGATATCAAGGGTATTATGGACAATACAAACACAAGTCATAACAAAAGCAACAAAGTAAAAGAAGAATCCTTGGCACCAAAAGATATGCTTGGCAATGCAAAATTTTGTTAGGGAAATACAGTGAGGGAATAAAATTGTAACAGAAAGAATATTATTCTTATCTTTTACTTTACACATAAACACTTGAGCACCAAGTTTACTATAATTATAAATAGACATGTACATTGATAATAGAGGGTATTCTGTGCAAGAAAAATTAATGAGAAAATGATGTTATCTTCTCTTCTCAGCATCTACATTCACTCTTCATTTTCTTAAAACTCTCCTTGAATTTGTCAAGGTGCCGTGCGAGGGTAGGTTTGGAGCTTTTCCAATCATTGTTCGCAAGCAAAAAGGAAATAGGAGAAGTGCCAGTATCGGTGGGGTTTTGGTGGTGGCTCTCATCCAATCACAATGATGGCTTCCATTACTGGTGGCATGATCCAAGGTGGTTTATGCTTTTTAATGGTGGTTCCTTGTTTTTTTGGGCTGCTGCTGGTGCTTCCATTAACCTTGTCATTCTTTTATCATTTTTCCTGATTTCTAGAATTTTTGAAATACTAATTTGTACTTTCTAAAAACAGCACATGTGTGACTAGTGTTTGTAAAAAATTTAACAGTTATTTAAAAAGAAACTAAATGTTGGCAGATTTTTATTGGTAATAAATTCATGACTGGCACAAAAAACATAGCGCATATTGCCTTTTTATATATATTAACATCTTAGAGTTCAATACATATACGTAAATCCAAAGATTATATTGCAATAAGAAAGTGGTGGTTGGATTGAGTTTTTGGAAAAATATTAAACTATGACAATTTTACAAATTAAAAAAAATTAAGGTAATGAAAGATCAAAATATACATCCACATAAAAAATTATCAAACATCAAAAATAGGTAAACTAAAACTAAAAAAACTTTTTAAACATACATGGATAAAAATATAAGCTTTAATTCATCTTTTATTCTACTGTAGTAGTTTCAATCGCCTATTTGGTTGTTTAACGTAATATATTGACCATTCTTTAGAAAAATAAAATATTGATACAATATTGTTATTTCTATTATGTTCGACTCAACAAATTTAGAATATCTAGATTAACAACAAAACACAAAATTACTGGCATGCACTTGACATAGGTCAAATTAGATTAATACAAAGTTTGTACTACGTTTCACATCAGATGTGATCATATTAATATAAAATACTTAAAATAAATCGCACTTCTACTAATTATTGACATCATGAATTGTGAAAATTTCTAAAAATTTTTAATTACATTTATGTCACAGAACATAAATAAAATCATATGCAAGTCAGTCATTAATCAATTTAGAATTTCAACTACTTTTTGAAATTAAAATAATTATTTCAATAACTCAAAAACTTCAAAATTTTTTACATAATAAATTTTTTTTATCAAACCATAGGGTACTAATTTTTATTTAATTAGTTATAATCATTACAAATGCAACAAGGCCAATAAAAAATCGCAAAAGTAATAATAATAAAATTAACAATCCCAAATAAAAGGGCACTAAAGCACCCACGACCAATGAGGCCACTGCTCTAACCAAAAGCCAAACAAAACAAGTACCAATCATGACAGACATCATAAATGACTATACCTGGATCAAACACCTCTCGCTAAAAAATGGTAGAATTCCATCCTTTCCAAATACGCCAAAAAGTAAGGGCAACAACTCCCAACATCCTATCTCCATTAGATGTCATCTAAACCCACTCGAAAAACTCTCTACAGAAGTGCAAAAAAGAACCATTACCATAATGATGGAACGAGAATCCAGAATAAAATGTAGTTAGGATAGAGCTAATGATCGAACAATCGACTAACAAATGCCTAATGGTCTCATCAACAGAGCCACATAAAGGGCACAAAAGAACCTCAATAGGACAATGACTCTGAAGAAGAGAATGACAAAATGCAATAGCACCATGAAGGCATCTCCAAGTTAAATGGATAACTTTCGGAGGTGCGTTTATCTTCCATATAGACTTCCAAATGAGTTTATCCATAGGGTTAGTAGTTCCTTGTAACGGTCGACCAACTAGGCCATATGCGAGACCATTGGTAGACTTAACCAAAAACACCCCACTGGAAGTAAAATGCCATAACAACTGATCATACCTTCCTAAAACCCAGACTAGGGTAGAAAGTATACAAGTAGCCTCACGCTTATAATTAATTGCCTCACCTAAGGGACATCCCAGACACAAGTATCATCTTGCAGTAAATCGCTTGCCTAATGCACCCTAAACACTTGCAAAGACTAGATCCTAAACCCAGGAAGGTCAGACACCCACGAGTCTTCCCAAACATTAATAGACTAACCATTATGGACCTTCAAATACAATTTAGCAAGAAAAATACAATGAGTTTCAACAAAATCCTACCATGCCCAAGATGGGAGTAGCTTAACCCAGTTGTGAGAAAAGACCATGTTCGAAAGTATCAACTTTTAAAATTTTGTGTCAATATAGAGTTTGGATATTTCAAAATCCAACACTGGTTAGCAACCATCACAAAATTAAAGAATCAAAAGTCTCTAAAACCTAAAACACCAGCATCCTGTACCTCGTATAACTTCCTTCAAGCCCCTTAATGGAGTTTCCTATCACCAGGAGTGGAGCCTCACTAGCATTGTTGCATAGAAAACTCCAAATCATTACATAAACCAATAGGTAGCACAAAACATGAATAGAAAAGTTAGGCATCGCACATGCAACAAATTTTAATAAAATCTCTTTCCCTAAGAGTGATAGAAACTGACATGTTCAGTTCTGAATCTGTTGATGTACCCTATCCAAAATATAGTTAACATGTTCATACCTTGCTCTTCCAAAAGGAGCAGGAAGTCCCAAACAGTCATCAAAACTAGTGAAAGAACCAATACCTAAGCACTAATAATGAGCTCTTTATTTTGTAGGGTCATATTGGAACTAAAGAAAATGCTAGATTTATAAAAATTAACCGTATGCCCAGAAGCAGGCTCATATTCTTGCTAAATTGATCTCAAGTGTTGCACTTCACTAATGTCACATTTTCAAAAAATAGATAGTCATCAACGAACAATAAATGAGAAACTGGTGGGTTAGTTTGAATCATCTTTAAACCATGGATATTCCCTACTTGTTCCTCTCTCTATAGATATCTAGAAAGACCTTCTACGCATATCAAAATTAGAAAAGGGGATAAAGGGTCTCCTTGTTTGAGCCCACACTATGGCTTAAAAAAACCAGTAGGTTCCCCATTTATGGCACTTGAATAAGAGACAGAAGATACACATGCCATGATCCATCGAATCCACTCTTATTTTATTAATTTTATCTATCAATTTTTCTTAGCCTAAATAATTTAAAGTAACCATAATTTGGTACTCAATTCCTTAATCTATTTGCATGCTCATATGTTCAGTACACACACATAAATCACTTCTTGCATAAAGTGAATTGATGAAAAGTTTATTGTTGGCATGTAAACCTCTTTATATTATGATTGTACAATCTATGAAGGGGATTATTTCTTATTAAATATGCATGCATTAGAGAAAAAAATGTTTTTAAATATTCTACCCATATTGGTTAGTGTTTTGTTTTTCAATGTTTACCTTTAACTTTGCTTCAGGAACCAAAGAGTTAAGTTTAGAGAAGTGATAACTCTACGAAAGTAGAGTTATTTAGCCACTTTAAAGCTAGATAATTGTCTTTTTTTGTACTTCAAATGGTTAAAATGACTTAATTTATGTTTAATTGCGCCAATATAATTGAAATGGTAGAAAAGGAGGAAAAATACGCACAAAGGGATACAATCAGAGCAGTCGTCTTTGTGCCATGATGGCCACTTATTTGAGTTGCAGTGTGCCTAGACAACTTGAAAAATCCTAGCAATCTTTCCTGCAGCGGAAGGAATATTGGGCCATAGCTCACATACTTCATTGGGCAACCCGAAAGGACTGGGCCGCAATGCTTATTCACTTAGGTTGCAATGCGCCTAGCTTTTCTAGATTTTTGACTAACTTGGGCTACAACACATGTTCTTAGTGTGTGTAAAGTGCCCAGCATGCCAGTTTCCTACTTGAACCACAATTCTTTGTGCCCTAAAACACTCATGCTTATAAATAGATGTCTTAGCAATCAAAGTAAAAGATTCACACATTCTACCACTAACTTAAATCTTTAGAGAATGAGGTAGCAAATTTAGAGAGAAATACATCAAGAGATGGATTGAAGATTGAATGTTTGGAGTTCGTATTTTCCAAGTGATTAGGTGTATCTTTTCTTCCCAACCTTTGTGTCGTTTTTTCTCTGTTGTAATTTTCTCACTGTTGGAATTTATTATATATGATTATGATTAGCTAAATCTATTGTTAGGATCCTCTTGAACTCAACTTATTTATGCATTGAATTAATTTGTTGTTCAATTCTTTTTGATTTGTGGTATTTCAATAATTTATTCTTACTACTTCCAATTGAGTGAGAAAATTAAGTGATGAATGTCGAGAGAATCCTAAGCATGTGGTAGAAGATGAACTCAAGAAAACTCTTGAAGAGCATGTAGTAGCTTTAGAGGGGGAGATCTCCTTGGACATCAAGAATGAAAGGATTACCTTTATGATTTATCTAGACAAGGACCTTTCTAGAGATACTGGTAAGGACTATTGATTGGATTTTGAGGGTGAGCTTAAGGAGTGCAAGCTCAATAAGAAAGCTCCAACCGATTCATTTAATGTGACATTTTGCAAGCATATAGTGTTGGAAGTTTTCAAATTGTGAAAATGAGTCAAGCTACATCTACAAAGAAGAAAAGGTTTGGAACCTAAGAAGAAATAATGATGATCTTGGCTTAATAACCTTAAAAAAATTATTAAGTGGTTATTTGTAGAATATTATGTGTATTATCCACCTTGATGGATAATAATGGTCTAGTCAATGATATAAAATGTGACACTTCTTAGAAACCAAATGATTAAAAGTTTATGTTTCATATTTTATCGGTTTTCTTTATTTGATTTTGTTTTAGGTAAATAAAGTAACAGAGGGAGACAATAGTGCTTAAATAGATATGTCAAGTTATGAAGACTATGATATCATTGAGGGAGTTTTCCTTTACCCTTTTCATTTATCTTTGTTTCTCTATGTGTTTTGTTCATTGAGGATTGAGGACAATGTGCAATGCAAGTGTGGGGGTGGGAACTTCATTTGCTACTTTTGTGATTATTTGCTCTTTTTAATTTTATTTTTAGGATAATTAATAATAATTGGGTAGAAATTAATGAACATATAGAATCTAAATTTATGTATAATTGATAAAACTGATTGTCATGACTAAAAAAAGGATTGTAACATTTTCATTAAGATATCTACATTAATTTTGTGTATGCTTGCTAATTTTTGACTGTTTTGATTCAATTTTTGCACATTGCTCATGTTGCTTATTTGGTGTTCTTATTGGAAAAAAATTGGTGTGAGTTATATTAGTTGATTAGGTCTTCCATGTTTTAGATTCTATTTGATCATCCCTTGAAGCTAAATCACAAATAGTATTTAATTTTGGAAGTGATTTAGGCCTTTATTGAACCGATTGAGTCTTTCAAGCTAACCTACGTTTATGTCAATAGGTCACCCATTTGAGCCTCACTAAATACCTTTCATTTCTGTAAACCACATGTGAACCTAACCAAAATTGTGTGTTACCTTTACCCTTGCATTCTTAGCTTGTGTAAAAATGGAATCATGTGTTGTGCTATGAAGTAAGGTAAAATGTAATGCACCCTAAAAAATGTAATAAAAAATAAAAATAAAATAACTCACAACACCATCCTTATGAACAAAAAGAAAATAAAAAGAATAAATTAAAAAAAATAAGTTTGGGGGTATTGTGAAGTTAGGAAAATAATGCAGAATAAAGAAATTAAATATAATGTGATAGGGTGCACTAAAACACCAAATTGAAAGCTCAATTGTACTTTACACATTGCATGAGGAATAAACAGTAAGCTAAGGTGTGGAATGAGCCTAAATGTCATCATTTATCTACCCCCACCACCTAAGCCTAATATTACAAGCATGTAAAGCCCTTTTGATCTTAAGCTAAACGCATAATTTACATTAATAAAGAGGAGTGTGAAAATAAACATATAAATTGTGTTCTAAGACTTAATCAATTGGCATGCTCATATAAGTTGATTTCATGAGTGCATTGGATGACATCATGTGCAGTGCACACACACAAATCACTTCACTAAAAATATTGCATACCATGTGAACCTCTTTATAATAGGATTGTACAATCTTTGAGAGGGTAATTTTGAATTAAATATGCATGTATTAGAAGAAAATGTTTGTAAATATTCTACTCATATTGGTTAGTGGTTTGTTCTTTATTGTTTAGCTTTGGTTTTGCTTGAGGATAACTAAAAGTTAAGTTTGGGACATGATTACTTTACGAAAGTAGGGTTATTTAGCTACTTTCAATCTAGCTAATTGTCTTGTTTTGCACTTATAATGGTTAAAATAATTTATGTTTAATTGTACTAATGTAGTTGAAACGGTAGCAAACAAAGGAAAAATAGGCAAAAAGGGACACAATCAGCCCAATCAACTTTGTGCCACGACAGCCACTTATTTGAGCTGCAGTGCGACTGGACAACATAGAAAACCTGAGCAATCTGTTTAGCGACAAAGGAAATATTGGGCCATGGCATGCATACTTCATTAGGCAACCCGAGAGCACTGGGCCGCAACACATATTCACTAATGCCGCAGCACTCGCAAATTTTTTAGATGTCTTAGAAGCTTGGGCTGTGGCGCGCACTTTATCAAGCCACAACACTCCTTGACTTAGTGTGTGTAAAGTGCCTAACATGCCAATTTCCTACTTGGACCACAATTCTTTGTGCCCTAAAACACTCATGCTTATAAATAGACGTCTTAGCACCCAAAGTAAAAGATTCACACATTCCACCCCTAACCTAAATCTTTAGAGAAAGAGATAGCAAATTTAAAAAGAAATACATCAAGAAATGGATTGGAGATTGAAGGCTTCGAGTTCATATTCGCCAAAATATTGGGTGTATCTTTTCTTCTCTACATTTGTATTTTCTTTTCTCTCATGTAATTTTCTCACTGTTGGAATTTATTATTTGTGATTATTATTAGCTAAATTTGTTGTTAGGATCCTATTAAACTCAACTTATTTATGCAATGTATTAATTTATTTTTCCATCCTTTTGATTTGTTGTATTTCAATAATCTATTTTTACTACTTACAATTGAGTGAGATAATTTGGTGATGAATGCCGAGAGACCATCTAATTATTAGTTATGATTAATTGACATGGGGTGCTTTATTTATTCTAATTTGTATGCCATTGTACCATAGATGCAATTAGGTAACTTTGAGAGAAGTATTTAATTATTTGTCTTGATTGAATAATATGTATAATTTTTAGACAGATTCTTATATATATATGGTCCATAAATGTGGTCTTAATAAGTAATATGCAACTTAGTTAGCATTACATATGACAGGGGTGATTAGGCTCATTGTTATAATGCATATAGTTTGCTTGAGATATGAATGCATGCTAGTGTAGGGCGTTGGATCAAGTATCACGTCATTAATTATTTTGGATTTTAAATTAATTCTTGTGTGGGAAGTCGAGAGATAGTGGAATCGTAGGACTCTTTTGCACTTAATTAGTTAGTATGGATGTGTTGGATCAAATATTGTATATATTTTATTTTTATTATTTTTACCTATCAATTTTCCTTAGCCTAAATAGTTTAGTATAACTGTATTTTGATACTTAAATTCTTATTAATTCAATCCTCATGAGTAAAATAACTCTATCTTTAAGTGCATCACTTGTACATTGACTTGTACACTTGCAAACTTCGTGTCACTAGATCATCATTATCAATCATGGTGGATAATGCACATAGTATTCTAGGATGAATCACTTAACTGTGTTGATGGTTGTTGAGCCAAAATCATCATGGTTATTTATTGGGTTCCAAAGCCTTTTCCTGTTCTTAGGAGCATCTTTACCCATTTTCAGAATATGAAAGCCTCCAACACCAAATTCTTCCTCAAGGGCCAAATTAATTAGAACAATTGGAGCTTCAACACTGAGCTTACCCTCCTCAAACTCACCCTCAAAATCCAACCACTAGTCCTCATCGGTATCTCTAGGAAGGTCCTTATCTATGTAGATCTTAAAGGTAACCCTTTCATTCTTGATGCTCAAGGTAATTTCTCTATTTTGTATATCAAAGTAAAGTCCTCCTATAATTACTAATGGTGTGTCTACAATGATAGGAGCTTCTGTTTCCTCCTTTTTAGGTACTAAATCCTCTTCAAATATGTCATTGGGTTCATCTTCTACCACATGTTTAGGTTCTTCCATACTCTCCACTACCTCATGTAGTTCACCTAAATTATAAAATTATCCTCATGGTTTGACCCCTTGTCTTCTATAGTTAGGTTGATATTTTTGTCACAAAAAAAGAGCTATGATTTTGGGCGAGGTTGCAAAATAAATCCTTTGGTTGCTCCCCATGTCATGATCAAGTCTCTCTGCTTGGTGTTCCTTATGTTTGCATTTGTCTATGAAGCTTTGCATCAATTCAATACAAGATTTGAAGTCATTCTCATGGGATGATTCTTCCTCTTGTGGGAGTGGTTCTAAATAATAGTAGTTCATTAAGTGCAAATTTTAAATTCTCGCAAGTGCACCAGTAACTTATAGCAAGTGACAAGTTACCCCGATATCGATCTCTCAAGGAATTTGCGGTTGTTTTAAAACGTTACTTGTTTTCTAAATTAATTGCAAAAAAAAATTAGTCCTAAATATTCTAACAATTGTCGGTTGGGAGAATTGTTGTAAAATTATAAAATTATAAAATCTTAAAACAATTGAAATAAGTAAGTAAAACGTTTGCTGAAATGATATGATGAATGAGTGTGAGAAATTAGCTAGCTAACATTCGTGGATAGAATAACTTAAGTAATTTTCACAATTAAGCATGAATAGTTAGATTTATTAATTTTTTCCACTAAACCTAGAAAATCCCAATTCAATGGAGATTTTTTCCTTAATTAACTAATTAACTTCTTTTATCTAGATCGTTAATTAATTAATTAGCATAAATCCTAGAAAAATAATTTAATCACCTAATTTAAGATAAGTTAATGCACTTAAATTAGGTTTTTACTCAAAATTGCTCAATCAAACAAAGATAATGTTTCTAATGCCCAATTGCTAAATATTCTCTTATTCTCATAAACTAATTTAGTCAAAAATAATCCATGAACAAAGATATGAAAAATAATGAACAATAAATAAATCACTTTAGTCTAAATAAAATTACTTAAATATTCACCCATTTATAGTAGCTTAGCAAAAATCTCACACAAAATATTTAGCATCTCAAAACAAATCAAAAAATAATAGTTTTCATTACAAGAGACATGATTAAAACCTAGAGAGAAAAGAAAAGAAAACAATAGATATACCCCACTTTCACTCTTAAACCAATACTCTTGAACTTAGGTTGTCACCTTTCTCAATAAAACCTTAGAGGACCTTCAATTGAGGTTTCTCTCTCTAGAAAATGGTGGAGAAGATGGAGGGTTTGTATACTGTTCATCAGCTGGGTTTGAGAGAGTTGTTAAGCTGTATTTATAGGTTAGATTTTGGGTAAAAGGAGTGATGCACATTTAAAATGTGTAGAAGGGTTTCTAGTGCATTTTAGGTACGCGAGCTACGCCAAAAAATTCATTCTGCCGCAGCACAAGGGGTTTATCAAATACCACAAATCTACATTTTGCTAATCCACAAGTAAAACTAAAATTAAAAAGACTAAAAAGACAATTAACAAAACTATAAACTTAAATCAACAAAATTTTTCATGCTTTAATTTCTTTTCAATTCATAATCAAAATTTATGCACAAGTTCATCCAATATCTTTACACATCAAAGTTCACCACAAATCTAAACTTCATTACTAAAAACATATCAACATTAATTTTCCCAAACCTAGTATTAAGAATTCTAATTTGCTTCAACTCTATTCCTCACAGGGTTCACTCTTAATATCAAAATAATCATACGAGTTCAAGCTAAACAAAGTATATGTGAATAGAAGTTATGTAAAGAAATAAGCAAAATAAGCTCAAAAAGTGTATAACATTGATCTCATGAAAGGAATCAAATGATAGAATTTATGAAGAAATCACATTACTATTCTTATACACCAATTAAAATCATCAAGAAAATATTCCAAGCAATATGCCTTAAAATGAATGAAAACATTGACTTCAAGGGGATTCAATTCCTTATTTTCTTTTGTAGTAACCATTTCCCCACTTGTAGGTCATATATATATATATATGTTACACATTTGAACCCATATACATATATATTTTGTGAAAGACAAAGTTTTGACTCTTTTTGTGTTGGCTTTAGGGATCCCCATATATCTCTTTTTAAGTCAAGCATGAGTAAAATAGACATATAATCTAAATTTTACTCAAATTATTTAATCTAAGCAATACAAATAAGTGTATGATTCTTCATCAAACGTTAAAAATCCCAGCATTTAATGCAAAAATCTATAAAGATCATCTAATAATTTGAAATAATAAGAAAGGTGTTTAAAAGAGTAGAATGACGATTATCTTTAAGAATGAAATGCTATTAGCTTAATAATCATCTCAAAAGGTAGTCTTGACTATTTGATTCTTAAACACTAGATTTGGGTTCATATCAAATTCAAAATTTGAAGCATGAAACATAGATTGCAAATAAAAACCAATCTTTATAACAAGCCTTAAATATGTTTAAAAGATCGAATACACAATGCATAAAGACTTCATTATTCATCAAAATTTGACCAAAAACATGATAATTTTGTATCAAAATTTTTTTTTATTAGACCTATTTGCATCCACCCAAACCTAAACTAAACATTGTCCTTAAGGTTTTCAACTATGCAAAAGTTCATAAAAGTATTTAAAAGGGGCAAATAGAAAACTAACTAAACTAAAAGAAATGAAAGATATTATTTAAAATAGTGGGCTGCTTCCCACCAAGAGCTAAGACATCGTTTGAGGCTAAGGTGTTTGCACTTCAATGCACTTTACATCCCCATTGTTAATGACTCCTTCCATATAAGGCTTCACACAGTGTCTGCTCACCTTGAATGTCATTGGAGTTTTTGGATTTGACAATTCTATAGCTTTATGGGGAGAGATTTGAACAATTTGATATGGTCCACTTCATCTTGACCCCAACTTTCTTATAAACAATTTAAAACGAGAGTTAAACAAAATTATTTTCATTCGACGATAAAGAAACTTACGAATGAGGTCGTTGTTATGCTAACACTTGGTGTGCTCTTTGTAGATCTCTGCATTTTCTTAGGCTTCATTTCTAATCTCTTCAAGTTCATCAAGTTGAAGTAAGCATTTCTCTCCTGCTTTTTCCATAGTCCATATTCAATTTCTTGATTGCCCAAAATGCCCTATGTTCAAGTTCAAAGGGAAAATGACATGTCTTTCCATAAACCAACTAGTAAGGGCTCATCCCAATGAGGGTCTTGTAAGCTATACAATAAGCCCATAATGCATCATTAAGCTTGGATGCCCAAACCTTTCTTGAAGGTCGCACCGTATGTTTCAAGATCCCTTTGATTTGTTTATTGCTAACCTCAACTTGACCGAAAGTTTGTGGATGGTATGGAATTGCCTCCCTGTGTGTGATGCTATACTTTTTTAGTAATCCATCGAAAAGTTTATTGCAAAAGTAGCTACCTCTTTCACTAATTATGACTCTAAGTGTCCTAAACCTACTAAATATCACATGCTTCAATAATTTGACAACACAGTTAGCATCATTTGTTTTAGTAGGTATAGCCTCTACACACTTGGATACATAATCAACAGCAACCAAAATATATTAAAAACAATAAGAGGGGGAAAAGAACCCATAAAGTCAATTCTTCAAACATCAAATAACTCAAAACTAAATTAAATGTTAAAGGCACCTCATTACGCCTTCCTATATTACCAATCCTCTGACATCTATCACATTGCATGAAAAATTACGAGCATCTTTAAATAAATTTGGTCAGTAAAAAGTAGATTGAAATACCTTTAGGGCCATTCTCTTACCACCAAAGTGGCCTCTACAATGAAGCTCATGGCAAAAGGCTAAAATGCTCCTCCTTAAGCACACATCTCCGGATGACTTGATCTTGGCAAAGCTTGAATAGATAAGGGTCATCCCAAAAATAGTGTATGCAATTATGGAAAAATCTTTTCTTTCTCAGAAAAGAAATGTTTGGCCTCAAAATACCACTAGCATGATAATTTACTATGTAAGCATATCAAGGATTTGGACCTATTTTAAACAATTATTCATCAAAAAAAGTCTCAACAATGTCCATTTCTTTTTCACTTTTAGTAGTGTCAAAATCAAAAATTAACCTAGACAAATGATCAAGTACTACATTTTTAGTTTCGTTCTTATCTTTAATCTCTAAGTCAAGTTCTTACAAAAGCAGCACCTACCTAATTAATCTTGGCTTAGCATTCAATTCCCTTAGCAAATATCTCAAAGCACAAAAAATTTAGACCTTGACAAAAATTTCTCAAGTACACGAGATGTGTACAAGTGATGTGCAAATTATAGTACTCGCAAGTGTACGAATCACTCGTAGAAAGTGACAAGCAAATCTCCGAGGTTGGTCTCTCAAGGAATTGTAATGATTTTAAACAACCTTTTTCTTAAACTAATTAGAGTCCTATCTTAACTAAAAGTACTAATTAGATAGAGTTCTAGTGAAACTGAAACTCTAAGTAACTAAAGTCCTAAACCTAGTAAAACTGTAAAAAGAGTTCGGTTTGTAGCAAGATCAATGGTACGAACAATTAAACGAAAACAATATCGCAAATTTACAATCAATTCAAGTAGATTTGAAAATCAATGGAGGATGTATGGACGTTTAGTTTGGTTGGCCATGCTTGCATCGAAAAGTAATGGTGAAATTGCACGAACATTCTAATAAACAATTTTACTGGCTTTTCTTTTTATTACGAGAATGCCTACGGTCGGGTAAATTCTCTTTGTTGATTAACTAATTAACATCCTACAATCGGGTATATCAAATAGCAATCAAATTATGCACAAGGATATTTATGCCAATCAAACTAATGCTATGACTAAGTCACTAATTTGAAGCTTTGATTAAGTGTTTCGGAATAAAGTTAAGGTGACGTTCCTAAAACTATATTCTCAAATTTTTCAACCTAACTATGAATGTCAAATTGGCTCGTGAAAATTCATAATTAAATATCTAAACATGCTCTTAATCAAAAGGTAATTTATTTATATTAAATCAATAAAACATTCACCAAAAACAATTCTAGCAAACATGACAACATAAACTAAACATCCATAATGAAATTAGCCGCTCATGTTCATATTAAAATTCATAGACAAATATAATATGATCATACACTCAAAGAAGGAAGAAGAAAGATAGAATTCTAAAACAACAAGGAAATCCTAGATCTAAATACCGCTAATGGATGGGATGGCGTTCTTCTCCAAAAGATTGATCTTCGATCGTCAACGGCTTCCTTGGATTCTTAGAATGGATTCTCTCCCTTCGTTGAGTGTGGCAAAGCTCCTAAAAATTGATTGAATACCTTGTTTACTCGCAAAATTGTTGTGTGTAAAAGTTGTATGTAAGTTGGAGTCTAGAGGGGGTATTTATAGATTTAAGGATTTACACAATTCCTGATGGCAATACGAATAGGCACGCCCCTGCATACATTTTTCTCGCCGCGGAGCAACACAAAATTGGAAATATTGGTAAAAACCCGAGAGCTCCCCACTGCAGCATACATTTTCCTCGCCGTGGCGTGCGTCGCCTTTCCTTTCTTCACATTTACCCCCTTACATATGTGCTTGCTCGTTATGTAAGGCTTACATATTTGTCTCGTTTTGCCCATAACTCGTGATCTGAGCACCGTAAGTGTTCCGTCTTTGCGTGTTTGCATTATTCAACTCATTTGACGTTAAAAACACCTGAAATACACTAAAATATACCCATGATTCCGAATTGATAGATTTATGAAAAATGGTCAAATAAACAATAATAACAAATCTATTTTTAAACAATTAAGCGCAATAAACCACGAAATATTAGTACTTTTCGAGCATTTATCACAACCCCAACCAGCTTCTTGCTAGTCTCTAGCAAGAGGAGCGATCTAAAAATTAAAATAAAATGAATAAACTAAACTAACCCAAATCACTTCCGTAGATTGCCACGGTTGCATTTAGCATATGCAACAAGCCCCTAGGTGGCCCTAGTGGACGAGTTATAGTCTCGTGAGGATTTTCAGTAATGATACCCACGAACATGCTAACAAACAAAATAAACTAAAGACTCTAAACATACTTGAATCAATTCATGCATATGTCTCAAAAATTGTCAACAACGAATGTCATACGAAATAGTTAAAATTCACTTAAGTTCAAAAATAGTCCAAATATCAAACCCATCACAGTAATCGAATTTTGAACAACCAATCATGCCACAAGCCCGTTAGTTACACTATCTGATCGTATCATGCATGATATTCATAGATTACATTTAATATCTCATAAATGTGCAAGTGAAATATGAATGAAAATTTTGCACTTACAAAATCTATAGGCTCACTTTTCAAATCCATCTCCACTAATACAAAAATCAAACTACCTAGAATCAATGGGACTTTATTAAGCTTATAAAGTTGTGGTTAGGTGTGTGATTATGAAAGTACTGAAATGATATTCTCAATAGGATAAGAGCACTTTTATTTCACAAACTTATTTTCAACTTTTTCTACCAAGTTTTCTTTTTCATCCTCCTATAAATTCCATATGTCCCTTGGATCTCTTTTGCTTGATTTTCTTTCTTTACTTTTCTTGCTTATTTCAATCATTTTCTCAATTTTTTTTTATAATCAAGCAAGATAAATACAACATAATTGGTCATAAAAATCAAATATTACATTGAGTACTCTCATCACTAAGGGTAGTACAACGTATATCAATGTTGAGTTTACGGGTGTCACTATGGATAAAATAATACGGGGAGGCTTGAAAAGTCCAAACGGTCAAAAGATGGCCTAAATCACTTTCTAAGTGGCATTTGATTCTATCATTTTGTTTTAATGGGTTTTCAAATGAGTTCTAGAGTTTGTTGAGATTTAAAACATATCACGAACATGCACACATTACACAAACCAAAATAGTTATACTAACCATACAAACTACCACATATACCCTAAAATCCTCAAATTAGATGAATCTAACATTTATGTGCTTCGTTGCTTAGGTAAAAATTTAATTTCTTTCATATATCACCATCATTACAATCATGTTAATATCATAGACTTTTGGATTGACTCAAGTGGACACGACACTATCCTAACAAAATTCAAGTGACAAAAATTAAAAATTTAAATTTGGTCAATTTCATGCTCGTGGAATATTTTTCCCACCCCTAACCTAATTTCTACATTTTCCTTAATGTCAAAAAGAAAAAAAAAAGAAATTAAGAAAAGAAGTGAGAGAAGTTACCCCCTTTTCGTATAAGATTGTGTACACTACACGTACGCTCCGGTTCAATATTCCTCGCTTTTCTCATGATAAAGCATTTATTGTGCAAGAAACATGTATGAAACCTCAAAGTATATGCATCACAACTCAAATCCAAATTTAAATAATAATTAAGGCAAATGAAATCAAAAACAATGTTAATTATAGTTAATAACTAATCCAAAAAAAAAAAAAAAAAAAATAATAATAAAATAAAGGAAAAACTGAAAAAGAAAATTAAAATAAAAAATAAAAAGAAAATAAAGAAAAGAAAAGAAGTTGATACTACCGAATATGGTGGGTTGCCTCCCATCAAGCGTTTTCTTTAACGTCTTAGCAAGACGTTGCTAATCTATTTCTATCCACCGTCATCAAAGATCTTGAAGTGTGTGATATCAATTTTTCGAGCTAGTATGTCATTAAACTTGTCCTTCCATCTTGGTAGTTGTTTCCTATGAAGTACAACATACACTCTTTCGTGGAAGAGGTATGGAAAATGATTTGGGGATGTGTAGGTCTTAGGTGCCTTGTGCGGCATGGGAGGTGAAGATAATTCCTCCTTGTTCTCCTTAGAAGTTTGTAGAATTTGATATTCCTTAGCTTGACATTCTTTGAGATTTGCTTGCTCTCCATCTGTATTTTCTACATAAAATGGTAAATCATCAAAAGTTTCAAGAAAATAAATATTTTCAAAATTTTTACCACTTTGAAGGATTGTGTCATTCTTCACTTGCTCAATCTGAGTGGGCAACTCTTCTTGTTTTTGAATTTGTTCTGCTAGTTGCCCAACTTGCATTTCTATCCTTTTCATTGATGCCTCCAAAGACTCCATCCATTTATTAGTAGATTGTATGAAAGAATTCAAGCTCTCCTCCAAGGTGGGCTTCCTAGGTTGATAGGGTGGGTCATATGGATGAAAACTTGAGCTTTGCATTTGGTATTGGGCATAAGGTGAGTCATATGGATAAAAATTTGAGCCTTACATTTTGTATTGGGCGTAAGGTGGGGTAGAGTTTGCTTCCCATGAAAAATTATGGTGATTTTCCCACTCAGGATTATAGGTACTAAAATAGGGATCATTCCAAGGTGGGTAACATCCCTCATTATGATCAAAGTTTGAATTAGTGGATGTATAGTAATCACCTGCAAAAGTGCAAACATTAGCATAATGCCCATATAAACCACAGATGCCACATACCTCTATGTCTTTCATATCATATAGCTCCTCAAAAGGCTTTGTATTGGCTCATGGATTTCAATATCTAGCCTAATTAGGTGCATTTTGAAATTTGTTGATGTTGTCTATGAAGGGTACCTTTCAAAAACTACCAAAAACAACAGAGAAATCAAAGCACCATAAAATATACCACAGATTAAGCAAAAAAAAAAGCACTATATTTTTTTTTTGAATTTTAATTTTTTTTTTTTTGTGTTTTTGAATAAAAGATAAAAATAAAAATAAAATAAAATATAACTAAAATAAATAAATAAATCTAATTTAGAAACTCTAAAAAGTTAAAAAGAAAATTATTTAAAATGCCAATTTTCAGGTAACGGCGCCAAAAACTTGATGTACAAATTATAGTACTTGCAAGTATATGAATCACTCATAGAAAGTGACAAGCATACCTCCGAGGTCAGTTTCTCAAGGAATTGCAATGATTTTAAACAACCTTTTTCTTAAACTAATTAGAGTCCTATCTTAACTAAAAGTACTAATTAAATAGAGTTATAGTGAAACTAAAACTCTAAGTAACTAAAGTCCTAAACCTAGTAAAACTGTAAAAAGAGTTCGGTTTGTAGCAAGATCAATGGTACGAACAATTAAACGAAAACAATATCGCAAATTCACAATCAATTCAAGTAGATTTGAAAATCAATGGAGGATGTATGGACGTTTAGTTTGGTTGGCCATGCTTGCATCGAAAAGTAATGGTGAAATTGCACGAACATTCTAATAAACAATTTTACTGGCTTTTCTTTTTATTACGAGAATGCCTACGGTCGAGTAAATTCCCTTTGTTGATTAACTAATTAACATCCTACAATCGGGTATATCAAATAGCAATCAAATTATGCACAAGGATATTTATGCCAATCAAACTAATGCTATGACTAAGTCACTAATTTGAAGCTTTGATTAAGTGTTTCGGAATAAAGTTAAGGTGACGTTCCTAAAACTATATTCTCAGATTTTTCAACCTAACTATGAATATCAAATTGGCCCGTGAAAATTCATAATTAAATATCTAAACATGCTCTTAATCAAAAGGTAATTTATTTATATTAAATCAATAAAACATTCACCAAAAACAATTATAGCAAACATGGCAAAATAAACTAAACATCCATAATGAAATTAGCCGCTCATGTTCATATTAAAATTCATAGACAAATATAATATGATCATACATCAAAGAAGGAAGAAGGAAGAAGAAAGATAGAATTCTATAACAACAAGAAAATCCTAGATCTAAATACCGCTAATGGATGGGATGGCGTTCTTCTCCAAAAGCTTGATCTTCGATCATCAACGGCTTCCTTGGATTCTTAGAATGGATTCTCTTGCTTCGTTGAGTGTGGCAAAGCTCCAAAAAACTGATTGAATACCTTGTTTACTCGCAAAATTGTGGTGTGTAAAAGTTGTATGTAAGTTGGAGTCTAGAGGGGGTATTTATAGATGTAAGGGTTTACACAATTCTTGATTGCAATAGGAATAGGCGCGCCTCGGCATACATTTTTTCTGCTGCAGCGCAACACAAAAATTGGAAATATTGGTAAAAACCCGAGAGCTCCCTGGGGTGGCATACATTTTCCTCTCCGCGGCGCGCGTCGCCTTTCCTTTCTTCATATTTACCCCCTTACATATGTGCTTTCTCGTTATGTAAGGCTTACATATTTGTCTCATTTTGCCCATAACTTGTGATCCGAGCGCCGCAAGTGTTCTGTCTTTGTGTGTTTGCATTATTCAACTCATTTTGACGCTAAAAACACCTGAAATACACTAAAATATACCCATGATTCCGAATTGATAGATTTATGAAAAATAGTCAAATAAACAATAATAACAAATCTATTTTTAAGCAATTAAGCGCAATAAATCACGAAATATTAGTACTTTCTGAGCACTTATTCACAAGTAATAAGTATTTATAGATAGAGTGTCGAACCCACAATGATTGAATTATCAAGGGTTTGAGAACCGAACTATGGTTACTTTAAACTATTTAGGCTAAAAGAAAATAGATAGGTAAAAATAATAAAAATAGAATATTTACAAGATTTGACCCAACACATCCACACTAACTAATTGAGTGCAAAAGAGTCATAGGAATTCATTGTTGCTCAAAATGGTGTGTAAGATTTTACGCAAGTGCACGTGTTGCAAGCAAGTAATATAATGATATGAAAGATCATTCCCAGAGAGATTGAAATACTAGAAAATATCGTAAAACTTAACTATTAAAATCAATATTTGGTATTTTTGTTTATTAAAATAAAATAAAATAAACAGTACGAGAGGACAAGAGTAAAAATACTGAAATAAAGTTCAATGAGAAGGATATCATGAATTGCAAGTAGATAAATCAGTTAGGATTGCGAATGTGACAAGTGATGTAGACAAACTGCGTTGCTGTAGCAATGTTGTGGCAAAGTGCGCCAGTAACTAGAATTTCAAAAATTACAAAGGATTCTTCCGAATCTGTAATGTTTATATATTCTATGACTCAATAAAACATATTCCTATGCACAACTGAATCTAAGAACAACGTTCATGCACAAGTTAAATTAACCTTTCCAGATTCAATTTCAGTTTACTATCCTATCAATTATTGATCAAGCAATCAATAAGAATAAATCAATAACTTAAGCATAGAATAACTAGCACCCTTTGTCAAGTAAAGCACAAGTTTATAAAATTAAAGCACAAAGTCTACATACACTTGCACATCCACAACCCTAACTGAATGAAAATTTAGCCAAGCATATTTATGAAATTAAACATCAAATTATATTTGCTCAAAATTAGATCCATATAGTTTGGAGAATTTAGAAGAATCAAATAATAATGAAATAATGAAATAAATAAATAAATCCCTTAAATTAACCCTAAACTAATTGGATTATGATTCTTTGTCTCGTTCTTGCTTTCTCTTCAATGAAAATCCTTGCAAATCAGTCCTACAAGTGATTTCCTTCCAGATCCCCCTTGATGCTCTGTTCTGCGTTCTCCTTTCGCTGCACCAAATCTGCCCAGAATTTGTGTTGCCGAAATCTGCCCAGAAATTGTGTTGCCGCACTGTATCTTCTTTCTCTTTTGTTGCCGCCTGTTTCTATATGGAATTCTCCCTATTTTCTGCTGCCCTCTACTATATAAATCAGCACTCTATTTGTGTAGTTAACCCTAGGTTTAATTGGAGACAATTTTTCTTATGTTAACATCCAATATTATCTCTAAAAAGGTGAGTTAATAAGTGCCCAAAATTGTCCTTTTACTGAGAGTCCAAATCAACTCTTGATTTTTTTATTTCCAGATCAAATCTGTTTTTTCATGCTATTTTCCTGGTGTGATTTTACCGCAGCAATGCTGTAGCAAAGCTGGATTCTTGCATTTTGTTGTTGTTTTCTTTATCTCCTGCAAAGGGAAATGAAAATCTAATGAGTGCACATCAAAATATAATTCTTTTTAATAGATTTCATTATTATTTTGGATTTATTATCAAAGAATTTACTTAAATCACAAAGTCCACAAATATTGTATAAATGATTATAATGTGCAAACATTCTCAAATGAACAAGCAAGTATTTATGAATAAGAGCTAAAAATACTCTAATAAATTAGAGTTATCAACTCCCCCAAACTTAGCATCTTGCTTGTCCCCAAGCAATAAATTCTATGATGATTGGCAAGTGGCGAGTGAAAACAAGGATTTCAACCCAAGCTAAAAATATAGTTGTAAAGTAATAAATAAACTAAACTTGTTTCAAAATTAGAAAGAAGAAATCTCAAATTCATAATCCAAATTGATTTTTCTCAAATGTTAGTTTCAATATCTCAAACTCATTCCACAATAACCCCATGTGTGTGTGTGATGTCTCATAATTCATAATTTGATACTTCCCCCAAACTTAGGTAATTTATGTTCCTTAAGCTTAAAAATCATGCCTCCATATGTTGGTCTTTTGAATCCCTCTCCACTAATGTAGATATTCACTAATCAACGATCAAAAGGACTTAATAAAGCTTGAAATGTAAGGCTAGGTAAAAGTAAGGTGAAGGTCATATTTAGGTTTCATATTCCACAAGCACAAACACTATTCAAGAATACTTTTGGACTGTTTATTTAAATTGATACCCCCAAACTTTTCTTCATTTTTTTTTTGCATGAATCTGTTTTGCTGCAGCAATGTTGTAGCAAAGATGTTTCCAAATTTTTTTTTTATGAGGATTGATCTCTATATAATCAAACAAGAGTGGTTCTCATCATAATAAAAATCATTTTCAACACCATAATTTTCTTTCTTCCAAGAGGCATCATCCTTTCTAACAACAATTCATAGAAATAGTAATGCACTTGTGAGGCAAAGATCAAAGGATATGCAAATAAAGAAAGGCTAAGTTTTAATGTGGGTGTTAACAAAAAGGATTTTGATCATTCATGGCTCAAATTAGGTGTGCAAAGGAAATATATTTTTAATCAAGGTTAGCATGAAAAGCACAATCGAATCCAAAGAAGGCCTAAATCATTTCATTGAGTAATGAACTTTCTAAAATTTTGTTTTGAGAAATTCTCCAAACAAATTCTAGAGGCTCAAACTCTCCCATAAACTACCTTTATTCAAAGTTTATATCAAAAAAACAAACAAGTTGACAGTGCATATGAGTTGTGGGTATATATCATAAAATAAGTTTTCAACATTTTTCAACTAACACTTAATCAAATCAATTCTTCTCATAAAGCAAGATATCTCTTCTAATAAATTGACAAATTAGTTTCTTTTTAGAGCCAAGATAACAACATGAAATTTGCAATTCATCATAAAAACACAGCAGATTGTGCATCATAAAATTAAAATTCAGCATAGTAACCACATAAATTCCATCAATTCCACAGTTTAACAGTAGATAGATCAGACAGTAAATAACAGTTTCCTTCCCCCAAACCCAAAATAAGCACTGTCCTTAGTGCGCACCATTAAACAGATCAGACAGCAGCCAAAAGAAAAAAAAAAGTGATAAAGAAAAGAAAGAAAATAAAAAGGAAGAATTAAAGAGAAAAATAAATAATAAAAAAAAGGTGAAGAAATGGCCCTGTTGCTGTAGCATTGCTGTAGATTCAAAGAAATATTCCCACGGTTGCAGAAGCAGAGAATGTTTTGAAACCAAAAAAATTACCCAGGTGAAGTTGGAAGTGCTTACCAAATAAATGACCCAGATGTGTTTTCACAGAGTCGAACAGAGGGGAGTGAATGTTGGGGTGTTCGGTTGACCGGTAGTAGTGGGTGGCGCTTTAAGTGGGTAGCGCACGGTGTTGTTTGGTTTGGCGAGTTGGTGTATGGGTGTTGAGTAGGAGGAAAGTGGTGGTGGTTCGTGTGAGTAGTGGGTTGCGCTTGACCGAGAGGTTGGTGTAATAGGCGACGGTTCGAAGTCTTTGTGGCATTGAATGGCGAGACTGGTGGTAGTTGCTCGGGGCCGAGAAGGAAAGTAGGGAGTTGTGCGTCTAGAGCGTTGGCGGCTAGGGTGTAGGAGAGATTGGAGAGTGAGCGGTTTGATTATTACGATAATGAGAGGGAGGTGTAGGGAGGGGTTTTATGGGTGACCCAAAAAAGGTAAAGGGTTGCTGACCCGATTTGTGTGTCCGCCTCTTTTTTTTTTTTTATTTACTCTTGTGTATTCAAAAATTTTCCATGGGCCAACCTCCATTAGAACCCAATTTGAAGCTCAAATTTTTAACAATCTCCATTGAAGCCCAATCTATAAAACTGATTATTGAATCCATGCCTAAACGCCCTGATCTGAGATGCTGAAAGAAGAACATAATAGAACGCTGCAGCAAAATTTTCTTGTTTTTGTATTATGATAATTTTTGGTTCTGTTGCACATCTCCTCTACTCTCTTCTCTTGTAATGACCTGAAAATGCAACAATATAACTTCTAAGCAAAAGAACTCACACAATTAAATTAAATTAAAAATCATAAACTAAAAATTGAGAAAAAACTAAGAAAAAAGATGAAGAAACATGGGTTGCCTCCCATGAGCACTTGTGTTAGAGTCGAAAGCCCAACTTTTCCTTGATCATGCTTCAGCGAGTGGAATAGAGGACTGCTCCCTATCAACATTTCCTCCCCAATAAGGTTTGATACGCTGGCCATTAACTTGAAATTTTCTCCCAGATTTCTCCTCCATTAATTCCACTGCTCCTGAAGTGAAAACCTTTGTAATTTGGAATGGTCCTGACCAGCAGGTCTTTAATTTTTCAGGAAAAATTCTGTCTCGAGTTGAATAATAACACCTGCTGCCCAACTTCAAAGTTCCTGGGAGTGATTTTTCTATCATGCCATTGCTTTGTTTTATCTTTGTACAACTTAGCATTTTCATAGGCATGGTTTCTGAATTCATCCATTTCATTGAGTTGCATTAGTCTCTTTTCACCAGCAGCGTGCATATCAAAATTCAACTTTTTGATGGCTTAATACACCTTGTGTTCAAGTTCAACTGGAAGATGACAAGCCTTCCCAAATACCAACTTATAAGGAGACATGCCCAACGATGTTTTGAATGCAGTTCTGTACGCCCAAAGTGCATCATCCAACCTCATAGCCCAATCTTTTCTAGATGGACCAACTGTTTTCTCCAAAATTCTCTTTATTTCTCGGTTGGAGATTTCCACTTGACCACTTGTCTGTGGATGATAAGGTGTGGTGACCTTATGTTTAACTCCATATTTGGCTAACAAGACGGCAAATTTTTTATTGCAAAATTTTTTCCACCATCACTAATAATAGCATGTGGAGTTCCAAAGCGTGAGAATATGTTTTTCTTGAGGAATTTCACTACCACCTTGGCATCATTAGTTGGAAGTGCAGTAGTCTCAACCCATTTGGAGACATAATCAACAGCTACAAGGATGTACTGATTTCCATAACTTGAAGGAAATGGTCCCATAAAATCTATTCCCCAGACATCAAATAATTCCACTTCTAGAATATTGTTAAGTGGCATTTCCTGCTTCCTAGAGATGTTACGTACCCGTTGGCATCTATCGCATTGCGACATGAAATTGTAAGCATCTTTGCACAAGGTAGGCCAATAAAATCCAGATTGCAAAACCTTGGAAGCAGTTCTTATTCCTCCAAAATGCCCTCCATATGGGGAGTCATGGCATTGTTGTAGGACATTCTCCATTTCTTCTTCCGGAATACATCTCCTAATCATTTGGTCTGCACACTGCTTAAACAAGAAAGGTTCATCCCAATAATAAAACTTAACTTCGTGGAAAAACTTTTTCTTTTGTTGATGGGTCAAGTCAGGAGGCATCAATCCACTCACCAAAAAGTTCACAAAATCTGTATACCATGGTACTAAAGCTTGAGAAACTGCAAATAGTTGCTCATCGGGAAAATTTTCATTAATGTCAATTAATCGCTTGTCGTTTTGTTCCAACCTGGAGAGATGATCAGCTACCTGATTTTCAGTCCCCTTCCGATCTGTAATTTCTAAATCAAATTCTTGCAATAATAAAACCCAACGAATGAGTCTCGGTTTGGCATCCTTCTTGGCTATAAGATATTTAATAACAGAATGGTCAGTGTAGACAACTACCTTGGTTCCAATTAAGTATGACTGAAACTTGTCAAATGCAAAGACCACAGCTAACAATTCTTTCTCCATAACTGTGTAGTTTAATTGAGCTTCTTGCAATGTTTTGCTTGCATAATAAATGGAATGGAACACCTTGTTTTTTCGCTACCCCAAAACAGCCCCAATTGCCATATCACTAGCATCACACATAAGTTCAAAAGGAGAAGACCAATCTAGAGCTAAAATGATAGGAGCTGACACAAGTTTATTCTTCAATTCAAGAAAGGTCTGCAGACAAGCTTCATCAAAGCAAAATGGTTGGTCTTTTTTGAGCAAAGTACACAGAGGTTTTGAAATTTTGGAGAAGTCTGTGATAAAACGCCTATAAACCCCGTATGTCCAAAAAAACTGCGAATTCCCTTTACTGAATTTGGTGGTGGCAATTTCTCTATTGTCTCGATTTTCGCCTTTGATAGGAACATTTTGTGTGACATTTTTAATGTATTTTCTTACTTATTTGGTTACACCTTCATCTTAATTGTGTTACTTTTAACTTAGTTTGTTGAAATGAGTCCCTAGATAGCATTAGTGTGTAAAAATGAGCAAAAATGAAGTTTTTGAGCTTTTCTTGTTTAATGTAACTTTTCTTTTCTTATAAATTCTTAATTCTTTTGTAGGGAATCTGCATTGGAGATTTTAGGGCTTGTTACACTTGAAAAGGATGGATTGGAGGCCAAGAGACAATCAAAATAAAACTCAAACTTGAAGGAAATCGAAATTTTGACTGATTTCGTAGTCCAACTTCGAGGGGCTCTACCAGACAACTCAGAAGTCCAAAAATCATGAATGAGGTGTCATTGGAAATCCCTACATGTCTAGTTTCCAGAACCTCCAAGAACTTGATCATATCTATTTTGATGGCTGAGATATTCATATTTTAGTAATCTAGGGTCAATTTGTCCGAAAACTTGGATTTGAATTCAACTCAAAAGAGCACACCAAGTCCCACATCGAAATTAAAGCAAAGATTAGCAGAAAATTATCCTATAAAGGAGGTATAATGAGTCCCACATTGGAAAAAGAAGAGAAGATAGCCAACCAATTCTCCTATATAAGGAGCAAGGCTACATCTCTCAAAATCATCTCTTCATTTGCATTAACCTTAGAGTAAAAGATTATTATCAAGATTTCTCAAGGACGTAAGGATCATCATCAATACTTCTCAAGCTTCAAAAGTGTAATATTTATGTTTATTGTTTTTAATTATTTTTGTTATTGTATTGAAGTTATTTGTTTTGGATTCTTTTATTGGAAATATGATTTATTTGCTGTATGTCCTGTTTATTTTCATATTTGATTAAAGCATTAAATTTGATTGTTAATGATATGTAGTTATGAATTCATGAATTATGATTATGTGTAAGAATTTTCACTCTAATTTAGATACGTAGTCTTATATGGTTCGAAACATATAGGGTTTATATATCATTGGTAGTTAGTAGTACTACATATGAACGTTTTCTATGTGGTGATGAAAAGTATCATATTGCCTATTAGGATTCTCATAGGGTGATCCTTATGAGGTTCTAATCAAAAGGTGAAACTTATAAAAGTGTGTGTGAGGATTGCAAGGTAATTATTTATGGTTTGACACCCATAGTCTTAGCTTGTATTCGAACTATATTCATGAAAGCTTAATGATCTACTTTGATTTTCACATGGTTAGACGTTTCTGCTATGTTTAAGTCGGGTAAAATATCTAGGTAATGGACGTTTCCTATATCTTAGAGAATTTAGAAGAATATGTTGGGTATTTGAGGTCGTTGCCCTTATTCTCAAGGGTTCGATTCTTATGCATGCTTATGGGATTGAATTCGTTGCTATTAGTCATAAAAATCTGATTCAATGCTTGGTTATCTATGGTTGTGTGAATGGAGATGATCACTTGTATGTAATTTTTGTTTTGCTTTTAGTTAAAAACCGATTTCAAAATCCCATAAATTCTTATACACATTGTATATTTGTGAATATTTATTATACTAACACTTATTGTAGGTGTCCCTTTAGTCCCTGGTCCCTAACAATCCCTTATTTGTCCAATACTACATTGATAGGTTATTGATATGCAAGTAATTGCAGGTCTATCAAATGGCGCCGCTGCCGGGGATTGAAAAATCTCTAACTTTAAGTGTCAATGATTTTTGTGTTGTTATCAGAGTTTTTGCTTTGTATGTTGCATGGTTGTTTCAAATTTTGTAGCATGCTTGCCTAAATTTCGATATCATATGTAAATTGTATCATCTTATTTTTGTTTCTTGTTGTGAGTTTAGATAAATATTTTATTGTTGCAAGTGTGTAAAATTGTATGAGTAGACAAGGGCCCTCTTGTTAATATTGGCCTTAACCCTTCATTTGTATCCTACTAAGGACTATTGAGGTTGAGGGCGGCCTTTATTAACACTTGGAGAACAGTCTAACACATAAGTTAATTTCTTAGCTGAGTAAGGAGCATATATGGGTGGTGTCTAGAAAAGGACCCTTGGTGACAGGTTTTAAATTGGATCTCAGAGATGCTATAGACCGTGCAAAACCACTATGTGGGAGTAGCCAATCGGGGCTTTGACCTCAATTAATTGAGTAGCCTCTGTAGCATAATGAGTCCTCCCTCTCGCTTATTCCTTATTTGGCCATTCATGCTCTCTGAAACAAAGGAAAGAAACTTATGTCTAGGCAACTATCCCTATATCGTAGCTCACCAATAGTAGTGGATTCTATTGGGCTCAACTTACAACTTGGAATCAATAGGGATATTAACTAAGTTCATTTCATGTAAAAATTGTAGTTTGTATACTTAAGTTATATCAAATTAAACATGACCTTGTTAAGGGTAGTTGTTCTGTAGTCCCATTGCACAATGAAGTTCTCTATTCTAGTACCTAAGTGTTAAAGTTAAAACTAAAATAGACATAGGAGCAAAGATCCTTCATCTCATTTCAAAAATGTTTTAAATGTCTAAATAAGGGATCATTGTTTGCTTTTCTTAGTGATTTTCGTTACTAACTTATCTAGTTTTGTATGCATAACTCTCCATGCCTTATCAGAAGGAGAGGAAGAATCCCTGAACCAGAAGGTATAACTCTTCATGCACACAAGAAGGAACCCACAAGGTGAACTAAGGCCTCTGGACAACGAGTTAGAAAGGACAATTCAAAAAATCAAGAGCACACAAAGGTGAGTACTCACATCTCAAGAAGAAAGTGTTTGTGTGGGTGAGTCTGAGAGTTCAAGGGTACATCAAGAAGAGCACGTATTAGTAGATATTGAAGAAGAAGAAGAAAAGGAGGAGGAACAAGTAGTAATTCAAATTCCAATGGCTCAAACAATTCGAGCTTTATCCAATCCAGTTGGAGGAGGAGCTGCACCTCTTTGTATCACTTATCCTAATCCCAGCAATGGACTTACAGCTGAGATTGAATTGAAGAGTGGATTCTTGCATCATCTACCCAAGTTTCATGGACTCAACAGTGAAGATCCAAATTACCATTTGAAAGAGTTTGAGTTCATATGTGGAAGCATGTGCCCTAAGGCTGCTGACCCTAATATTCTAAGGATGAAAGCCTTCCCATTCTCTTTGGAAGGCAAGGCTAGGACATGGTTGTTCGAGCTAGAGTCTAACACTATCAACACTTGGGAGAGGATGAAGGCTGAATTTCTGACCAAGTACTTCCCACCTTCTATGGTCACTATCTTGAGGAAGAAAATAAGTGGAATTCAGCAAAGTTCTGATGAAACCTTCTGCACTTATTGGGAGAGATTTAAGGCATTGGCAGCAGCATGCCCTAAGCATGGATATAGAGAAGATGCTCTCCCCACATATTTCTATGAAGGAGTCTCTTAGATGCTGCTATTCAAGGATCTTTCCTAGATAAGACACCAATAGATGCTAAGGAACTTTTGGCTCAACGTACTCTAAATTGTCAACAATATGAGGGAGCCAACTCTACTAGGATGGTATTAAGGTGAACTCTAACTCTGGTCTTGAAAAGAAGGTGAATGAAATCTCTACCATGTTAGCCCAAATGATGCAAACAAACCAAGGAGTCCCCATGGCACAAGTGTGTGGTGTGTGTTCTATACAAGGGCATCCAACAGATCAATGCCCTCAACTAATTCAGAATGGAGGATGGGAGACCTTAAATGCTATTGGCTTTCAAGGGAATCAAGGAGGATGATGAACACTATTTTGATCTACTATTTGTGATGTTTTTAAGTGTTTATTTTGCATGTAATCTCGATATAATCTTGTTTTGGAGGGTATTCTACTGTTTTGCAGGGCAAAGTAAGTTTGGAGAGAAATTTGGAAAAAGAGAGCAAAAATGGAGTAAAAATGCATACATATGTAAGCCTTACATTAGGTGCCATACATTATGTAAGCCTTACATTGATAATCAACAGAATATGTACAAGGCATGTACATTCATGTACAAACCATGTACACCCTTACATGCAAGGCGCGCCGCGGCGAGGGAATTGTATGCCGCGGCGAAAGGCTCTCGGGTTGGAACATGAAAACCAACAAAACATTGCGCGCCGCGGCGAGGGAATTGTATGCCGCGGCGAGAGGCTCTCGGGTTGCAATTTGGAAATCATGAAAACATCGCGCGCCGCGGCATGGGAAATGTGCGCCGCGGCGCGCGCGCGCGTACTGGAATCCTTTTAGGGCACGAGACTTACATCAATTATGGAAACCCTTACAAAACCTAATTGGACAAAACTCTATATATACATTCAGCCTCCAAGAGATTCCAAGCCGCCACCACTCCAAATATTGAGCCTCCATCTACAGATTTTCATTGAGCTTCCACCAAATCGTGAACAGTAACGTGAATAGTGCTTCATCTTCTCCACACCTTTTTAGAAAGAAAATCATTCAATTAATGCTCCTCCATTGAAACTCCATTGACAACCTTGAAGAAAGTGATCATCCAACATCAAGGGCTTGTTTGAAGAGTGGAAGTGGGGTAATTTATTTGTAATCTTTTTTTCTTTTTAAAATGTTATTTGTAATGAAAAATATTGATTTGGATTTCATTATGAGTAGCTAAACTCCTCATGTGTGGGATTTTGGTAAAGTAACTATGATTGTATGATTGATTGTGAGGATGATTTTAAGATTAAGTAATTTGATTCATGTTCATTGTTCTTAATACGTATGTTCATCAATTATTTCTGATCAATTTGATTTGTGAATGTATGAAATATTTTAGGGTTGAGTTTTAGAAACGCCATCTGAATTCGATTTTGCACTCTTGAGCATGAACCTAGTTTAAGTACATTGATTTGTCTTGAATTAGGTGATTAAACTATTTTCCTGGATTTTAGGCTAATTAACTAATTAACGGATTGGATTAAAGAAGCTAATTAGTTAATTAAGGGAAGATCACCATTGATTTGGGATTTTCTAGAGTTAGAGAAAATAATCGTTAAACTCTACTTTTTCGTGCTTATTTGTCAAATCCACATAAATCAAGTCATCTATGATTAGTTTACTAACCAATTTCCCACACTCATTCATCTCATCGTTTCAACAAAACTTTCACGCACTTACTTTTATTTTTTTAGTATTTTTATGATTTTAGAAACAATTTGCAACCCAAACTTCGATTAGAGTGTTTAGCATTTATTTTATTATTACGTTTTAGATTACATTTAGCTATTTTAAAAACCACATCAATTCCTTTGAGAGACGATCTTGGGAGTATACTTGTCGCTTACTACAAGTGACTCGTGCACTTGCGAGCTTTTATAAATTACAAAATTTGGTTATCAAGTTTTTGTGCATCAAGTTTTTGGCGCCGTTGCCGGGGAATTGACGTTTTTGAAATCGTTATTTGTTTTCTTTTTATTTTACTTACTTTTTAGTCTTTGTTGTTTTATTTATTTGTTTTTCTTGTTTTTGTGTTTTTTGTTACTCGTTAGAGTCGTATAGTTTCTGGTGCTCTGATTTTTTGTTATTTTTGATTGTGCATGCACGGAAGGAGATCTCTTGGAAATCCGCTCGTGCCGTTCATAGATAACGTCAACAGGAGACGAGCACATTTGAGACCGTTCGGCGCTAACATTTTGGAGGACGAGCAACCACCAACAATGGGAGAACAACTACCTCCACACAGAGAGATGACGATGAAGGAGTATGCAAGGCCAATCATCGGCACTGCAACTTCTTGCATCCAACTAGGGGAAGCAGCTCGAAACTATGAAATTAAGAACATACATTTTAATATGTTACCGTCTTTTTATGGGATTCCTAACGAAGATCCTCTAACTTTTATTCGTGATTTCTATGCTACTGTGCAGACTTTTCCGCTACAGGGGCTAAATGAGGATCAGCTGAGGATGATATGTTTCCCGTACACGCTTAAAGACAAAGCTAAGTCATGGCTTATGACTCTTCCACCTGGATCTCTTTCAACTTGGGACGCAATTTTCAACAAGTTCATGGGAAAATTCTATTCCCACCAAAAGACTGCGGACCTAAGAACCAAAATTGCAACGTTCTCCCAAATGGACGGAGAACCATTTCATGAGGCGTGGGATCGCTTCAAATTGCTTCTGATTCAGTGCCCACACCATCACTTTCCGTTGCAACTCCAGAATCAATTCTTCTATGACGGGTTGACACAACAGTGCCAATTCACTGTGGATAATGCAGCAGGAGGAGCAATGGGAGAAAAGACCGCTGACGAGACATATGACTTATATGAGATGTTGGGTGCTAATTCCCAACAAAAAAGCTCTAGAGGACGGCGGATGGGAGTTAACGAGGTAGCTCCTGGAAATGATATGGCAATGCAAATTGCGGAGCTGACAAAACAAATCGCACTCCTCACTTCCAAGAACACACCAACTCAAGAGGTATGCGGTATTTGTAGTACGTACGGACATGGTGCTAACATTTGTCCTTTTGTCTGTGATCAAAATACAGGTACAAGTTATGAGCAAGCGAATGCTATGGAGGGATACCAACCGAGGCCAAGGAATGATCCTTACTCGAACACGTATAATCCTGGTTGGAGGAATCATCCCAACTTCTCATGGAAAGGAAGTAATAATCAAGGTTATGCTCAGCATAACTTCCCACATCATCCAAACAACAACAATTCCCAGCCTACTCTTCCTCACAAACCAAGCTTGGAGGACAACTTGAACGCATTCATCCAAGTTAGTCGGGAAAATCAAATGAAGAGTACTCAGAGATTGGACTCGTTGGAGGCTTCGATGAAAAGGGTTGAAGGCCAAGTAGGTCAATTGGCGGAGCACCTCCAACGTCAAGAAAAAGGAAAACTACCGAGCCAACCCGAGCAAGCAAAAGCGGTCACGGTCCTTCGCAGTGGTAAGATCGTAACTAAAAATTTACCTGAAATTTCTGATGATCTACTTTCCAATGCAGGAAACATGGAAGAAGGCAGTGCAATACCTAAGGAAAATGATACACCCAAGGCTAGGGAAGTTGAACCTTCAAAAGAATCGAATGGAGAGTCATCTACCGCTCCCCAATTGCACAAATCATCCGAGCCTTACCGACCTCCGGTACCTTTTCCACACCGTCTCAAGGACGATAAACAGGATAAGCAATTTTCTGATCTATTTAACATGCTTTCTAAAGTTCAAATAAATCTGCCCTTATTGGATGTTATTAGAAATGTGCCTTCCTATGCAAAGTTTTTCAAAGATCTAAATACTAGGAAGAGAAAGTATGGTTTAAATGAGAGGATAGTTGTTTCTGAAATTTCTAGTTCGATTCTTCAACAACGTTTACCACCTAAACTTAAGGATCCCGGGAGTTTTAACATTAACATTACTTTGGGGAACAAGAAAATGGTACGTGCCATGCTAGATTTAGGTGCAAGTATAAACTTAATGCCATATTCCATTTATTTGCAACTAGGTCTAGGGGAATTGAAACATACTACCATGTCCCTACAATTAGCTGATAGATCTGTGAAATATCCTAAGGGAATGGTAGAGGACTTGCTTGTACAGGTTGATAAACTGATTATACCTGTCGATTTTGTTGTATTGGATATGCAGGAGAATCCATCTATGGACAAAGAACACACCATTCTTCTTGGTAGGCCATTTATGGCCACTACTAAGACAATTATAGATGTCCATAGTGGAAGTCTAACTATGACAGTTTTGGGGGAAACTGTCAATTTTAGAGTATTTGATCCCTCCCCTTTACCTTCTATATCCTCAATTGATGAATGTTCTTCTATTGACCTTATTGATAATCTTGTTTATGATACCCTTTTGCAGGAAGAAGTTAAGGACGGACTTGAATATGCTTTAACAGATGATGGGATAGAGAAGGAATTGGATGATGAAACTAAGGGTTACTTAGAGCTGTTAGATAATGCTGAACCATTAAAAGAACCAAGTACACCCTTAGAGTTACCCAAAACCCCATCTAGGGAAGACGATGCTCCACCTAAGCTTGAGTTGAAAGATTTGCCAAAACACCTTAAGTATGTATTCTTGGGTGAAGGGGACACTTATCCGGTCATAATTTCATCTACCTTGACCCGAACCCAAGAACGAGCGCTAGTGAATATACTTAGGAAACATAAGAAAGCCATAGGATGGAGCATTGATGATATTAGAGGTATTAGTCCCACCGTGTGTATGCATAAGATAAATCTTGAGGACAATACCAAACCTGTGAGAGAGGCCCAAAGGAGACTTAATCCTATTATGCAAGAGGTAGTGAAAACGGAAATTTTAAAACTCTTGGCAGTTGGGGTTATCTATCCTATTGCGGATAGCAAATGGGTTAGCCCGGTACATGTGGTACCGAAGAAATCTGGGATCACTGTGGTAAAGAACGATACAAATGAGTTAGTGCCCACGAGATTGATCACGGGATGGAGAATGTGCATTGATTTTCGTAAATTAAATTTGTACACAAAGAAAGATCATTTTCCTCTTCCTTTTATTGATCAAATGCTTGAACGTTTAGCAGGGCATGACTTTTACTGTTTTCTTGATGGTCTTTCAGGTTATTACCAAGTGCCCATCGCTCCGGAGGATCAGGAGAAGACCACATTCACATGCCCATTCGGGACATTTGCCTTCAGGAGGATGCCATTCGGTCTTTGCAATGCCCCCGCCACATTCCAACGATGCATGATTTCAATATTCTCGGATATGGTGGAGAAATGTATAGAGGTATTTATGGATGATTTTTCGGTTTTTGGAAATTCATTCGATGATTGCCTGCATAATCTGACTCGTGTGCTTGAGCGTTGTATTGATAGTAACTTGACCCTTAGTTGGGAAAAGAGTCATTTTATGGTTAAACATGGCATTGTATTAGGGCATGTTATTTCAAGTAGAGGCATTGAGGTGGATAGAGCAAAAGTTGATTTAATAGCTAAACTTCCACCTCCCATAAATGTTAAGGGAATAAGGAGTTTTCTTGGTCATGCGGGTTTTTATAGGAGATTTATTCAGGATTTTTCTAAGATAAGTCGTCCCCTATGCAATCTGTTAGCTAAGGATGTTTCTTTTGTCTTTGATACTGACTGCTTGAATGCTTTTAATGTTTTGAAAGAAAAACTAACTACTGCACCCATTATCATGGCACCTGATTGGTCAATCCCATTTGAAATTATGTGTGATGCATCTGATTTTGCTATAGGGGCTGTTTTAGGACAACGAGTAGATAAGCGTTTGCATGTAATTTACTATGCTAGTAAAACTCTTAATGACGCTCAACTTAACTACTCAACCACCGAAAAAGAATTTTTGGCTATTGTGTTTTCTCTTGATAAATTTAGGTCTTATTTGGTAGGATCTAAAGTAATTGTGCATTCGGACCATGCTGCTTTGCGATATTTGTTAAGTAAACCGAATGCTAAGCCTAGACTAATTCGGTGGGTTTTGTTGTTACAAGAATTCGATTTAGAAATCAGGGATAAAAAGGGAACGAAAAATGTGGTAGCTGATCATTTATCCAGGTTGATTTCTGACTTTGACACTACTGAGAGTGACAAAGATATTGCTATTGTTGAGACTTTTCCTGATGAGCAGTTATTTTCTGTAGGTCCAAACCCTTGGTACGCTGATATTGTAAATTTCCTTGCTAGCGGTTTGTTGAGGCCTAACATTTCTTTTCAGGAAAAGAAAAGATTTTTTCATGTGTGCAGGCAATACTTCTGGGATGATCCATATCTATTCAAGATCTGTCAAGACCAAGTCATTCGGAGGTGTGTGCCGGAAGAGGAGCATGCAAGCATCTTAACTTTCTGTCATGAACTTCACTGTGGAGGACATTTTGGCGGTAAGAAAACTGCTATTAAGGTACTTCAATCTGGTTTTTATTGGCCTACTCTGTTTAAAGATGCCTATGATTTTTGCATGCACTGTGATAGATGTCAGAGAACTGGTAACATAGGTAGACGTAATGAAATGCCTCTGACATGCAATCTTGTTGTTGAATTGTTTGATGTGTGGGGGATTGACTTCATGGGTCCTTTTCCCCCTTCTTCTGGTTTTGAGTATATTTTGGTTGCGGTTGATTATGTGTCCAAGTGGGTAGAAGCTATACCCACTAAGTCTAATGATGCTAACTGTGTTGTGAAGTTTTTGAAGGAAACAATATTTAACAGGTTTGGCACACCAAGGGCAATAATCAGTGATGGAGGGAGCCATTTCTGCAACAAACTTTTTGATGGATTGTTGAAAAAGTACAACATCACACATAAAGTGGCCACTCCATATCACCCACAGACATCGGGACAAGTTGAAGTAAGTAACCGGCAAATAAAGAGTATCTTGGAATGTACGGTGCGACCTTCGAGGAAGGATTGGGCTTCAAAGCTCAATGACGCATTATGGGCTTACCGTACAGCGTACAAGACACCTATTGGGATGAGCCCATATCGGTTAATTTATGGCAAGGCATGCCATTTGCCCGTTGAGCTTGAGCATAAGGCCTATTGGGCAATCAAGCAGTTAAACATGGATTGTCAACAAGCGGGTGAGAAACGCTTACTTCAACTTGATGAGCTTGAAGAGATCCGGAACGAAGCCTATGAGAATGCTAAGATTTACAAAGAACGCACCAAACGTTACCATGACAAAGGGCTCGTTGGTAAGTGTCTCTATCTTGGAATGCAAGTACTTTTATTTAATTCTCGTCTTAAACTTTTTCCAGGAAAGCTTCGATCAAGATGGAGTGGACCATACAAGATTGTGGAAATCTTTCCACATGGAGCTGTTGAGCTAATCAATCCCAACACCCAAGCAACTTTCAAGGTGAACAGACATCGTGTTAAGCCTTACTTGGAAGGAGTCGTTCACCGTCAAGATGTGGAGTGCATTGAACTGCATGCACCTTAGCTATGCACATCGTCTTGCTAAGACGTTAAACTAGGCGCTTGGTGGGAGGCAACCCACCGTTTTAGGTATTCTCTAATTGTTTCTTTTAATTTACTTCAGTTTAGTTTCGTTTTTGTTTGCCCTCTCTAAAATCTCTTCTGAACATGTGTGTAGTTGAAAAACCTTGAGGACAATGTTTAGTTTAGGTTTGGGGGTGCATTTTGCATTTTTGATTGATAACAATACTTTCATGCTTTGGTCAATTTTTGATGAATAACTAGTCTTTATGCATTGTTTATCTGATTTTTAAAATATTTGAGGTTTGTTGTAAGGATCGGTTTTAATTTGCAATCTGTGTTTCATGCTTTTGATGTTGAAACTGAATGAACCCAAATCTTGTGTTTAGGAATTGAATTGTGGAGACTACCTTGTGAGAATATTGTTGAGCCCTTAACGTTTTATTCGGAGAGATAAATGTTCTTCTACTCTTTTAAACACCTTTCATATCATTTCAAATTGCTAGATGATCTCTATAGGTTTTTGCATTGAATGTTAGGATTTTAAACATTTAATGGGGGATCATGTGCTTAATTGAATTGCTTAGATTAAATGACTTAAGTAAAGTTTGAAGTGTTTGCCTATTTCATTCGTGCTTGACTTTAAAAAAAAAAATAAAAGGGAATTCCTATATCAAACACAAAAAAGAGCTAAGAAGTAGCCATTCACAAATTACATATGTATGTGGGTCTTAAAAAAAAAAAAAGAAGAGATAATAAGTTTATTATGACCCTAAGTTCTTCAAGTATGAATGGTTAATACAATACAAAAAAAAAAAAAAAAGAGAGAGAAAAATAGGAAATAAGTTCCCCTAAAGTCAAAACATTTTCATTCTATGGCACACTTGAAGTTTTTGCTTGAGGATTTTAATTGAAGCATGAGATTAGTAATGTGATTCCTTCATAAATCCTATCATTTGATTCCTTTCATGAGATCAATGTTATGCACTTTTGAGCCTTTCTTGTTTAATCATATGCGAACCTATTAGCTCGTTTCTTTACATAACTTCTATTCGCATATACATTGTTGAGTGCTTGAACCCATAGGATCGGTGTGATTTAGAGAGTAATTATTGTGAGGATTAGAGTTGAAACGAATTCATATTCTTAACACTAGGTTTGGGGGAGTCAATGTTGATACGCTTTTAGTATTGGAATTTAGATTTGTGAAGCAAAATTGATCTAAATGGTGAACCTTGATGTGCTTGATTGTCGGATAAATTTGTGCATGAATTTTTGGTTATGATTTGGAAAGAAATTAAAGCATGACAAGTTTTGTTAACTTCAATTTTAGTTTTGTTATTTGGCTTTTTAATTTTAGTTTTGCTTGAGGACTAGCAAAAAGTAGGTTTGGGGGTATTTGATGAACACTATTTTGATCTACTATTTGTGATGTTTTTAAGTGTTTATTTTGCATGTAATCTCGATATAATCTTGTTTTGGAGGGTATTCTACTGTTTTGCAGGGCAAAGTAAGTTTGGAGAGAAATTTGGAAAAAGAGAGCAAAAATGGAGTAAAAATGCATACATATGTAAGCCTTACATTAGGTGCCATACATTATGTAAGCCTTACATTGATAATCAACAGAATATGTACAAGGCATGTACATTCATGTACAAACCATGTACACCCTTACATGCAAGGCGCGCCGCGGCGAGGGAATTGTATGCCGCGGCGAAAGGCTCTCGGGTTGGAACATGAAAACCAACAAAACATTGCGCGCCGCGGCGAGGGAATTGTATGCCGCGGCGAGAGGCTCTCGGGTTGCAATTTGGAAATCATGAAAACATCGCGCGCCGCGGCATGGGAAATGTGCGCCGCGGCGCGCGCGCGCGTACTGGAATCCTTTTAGGGCACGAGACTTACATCAATTATGGAAACCCTTACAAAACCTAATTGGACAAAACTCTATATATACTCTCTAGCCTCCAAGTGATCAAATATTCAGCCTCCAAGAGATTCCAAGCCGCCACCACTCCAAATATTGAGCCTCCATCTACAGATTTTCATTGAGCTTCCACCAAATCGTGAACAGTAACGTGAATAGTGCTTCATCTTCTCCACACCTTTTTAGAAAGAAAATCATTCAATTAATGCTCCTCCATTGAAACTCCATTGACAACCTTGAAGAAAGTGATCATCCAACATCAAGGGCTTGTTTGAAGAGTGGAAGTGGGGTAATTTATTTGTAATCTTTTTTTCTTTTTAAAATGTTATTTGTAATGAAAAATATTGATTTGGATTTCATTATGAGTAGCTAAACTCCTCATGTGTGGGATTTTGGTAAAGTAACTATGATTGTATGATTGATTGTGTGGATGATTTTAAGATTAAGTAATTTGATTCATGTTCATTGTTCTTAATACGTATGTTCATCAATTATTTCTGATCAATTTGATTTGTGAATGTATGAAATATTTTAGGGTTGAGTTTTAGAAACGCCATCTGAATTCGATTTTGCACTCTTGAGCATGAACCTAGTTTAAGTACATTGATTTGTCTTGAATTAGGTGGTTAAACTATTTTCCTGGATTTTAGGCTAATTAACTAATTAACGGATTGGATTAAAGAAGCTAATTAGTTAATTAAGGGAAGATCACCATTGATTTGGGATTTTCTAGAGTTAGAGAAAATAATCGTTAAACTCTACTTTTTCGTGCTTATTTGTCAAATCCACATAAATCAAGTCATCTATGATTAGTTTACTAACCAATTTCCCACACTCATTCATCTCATCGTTTCAACAAAACTTTCACGCACTTACTTTTATTTTTTTAGTATTTTTATGATTTTAGAAACAATTTGCAACCCAAACTTCGATTAGAGTGTTTAGCATTTATTTTATTATTACGTTTTAGATTACATTTAGCTATTTTAAAAACCACATCAATTCCTTTGAGAGACGATCTTGGGAGTATACTTGTCGCTTACTACAAGTGACTCGTGCACTTGCGAGCTTTTATAAATTACAAAATTTGGTTATCAAGTTTTTGTGCATCAGAGGACAAAGGTATAATCCCTTCTCAAACGCTTACAATCCAAGGCTCAAAGATCACCCCAACTTTAGATGGTCCAACAATGATAATGTTTTGAACCCTTAACAACAAGGGCAACCCTTCTCACGCCCTTCAGGTTTGTATACAAGGCCTCAGGTACCTCAAACTTTTGGTCCTATAAATTCTACTAAATTTAACTATGATGATATCTTAAAGTCTCTTGCTCAAGGGCAATAGAGTCTAACAAATGTCACTGAGCCTTTAGCTATAGGTCAGAAATCCCATTCCATTGAACTTACAGATATCAAGAAGCAATTGGGACAAGTAGTGGATTTCATGGGGAAGATTCATGAGACTGGGAAACTACCAAGCCAAATTGAACCCAACCCTATCATAGAACACGCCAAGGTGATGGAAACTCGAAGTGGTAAAGTTTTACAAGATCTTTCAAAAGCCCAAAAGAAATCCCAAGTGACCCTTATTAACGATGAGAACATTGAAGCCCGACAGAATGGACTAGAAGTAGACCCTGCTACTTCAAAGGTCGAAATTCAACCACCCAAGAACTCTGGGGTGTCAAAAGGTAACAATGTTAACTCTGAGAATTCAGTTAACACTAACAAGTTTGCTAGTGTTTCCTTTCCTAACAGATTTGCAAAGACCAAGAAGGATGAGTCTGATCAAGCCATTCTCAAAATTTTTAAAAAGGTGGAAGTGAACATGCCCTTGTTTGAATGCCTCAAGCAAGTACCTAAGTATGCCAAGTTTCTTAAGGATCTATGCACCACAAGGAGGAAACTCGTGAGAAAGAGGTGGTAAAAATGAATGAAACAGTGTCTGCAATCTTGCAAAGGAAATTGCCTCCTAAGTTGAAGGATCCAGGGAGTTTTTCTGTCCCTTGTGTGATTGGTAACACTAGGTTTTAGAATGTTATGCTAGACTTAGGAGCATCCATCAATGTTATGCCTTATAGTATTTATCAATCTCTAGGTCTAGGAGCATTAAAGAAAGATAAGGTTATCATTCAATTGGTTGATCGATCTAACAAACACCCATTGGGGTATGTAGAAGATGTTCTTGTGCAGGTTAATGAACTCATCTTTCCTGCAGATTTCTACATTCTAGACATGGAAGACTCGCCTATGGAATCAACTCCAATGCTCTTAGGGCGACCTTTCATGAGAACAGCAAGAACAAAGATTGATGTATATGAAGGATCACTCACCATGGAGTTTGAGGGAGAAATAATAAACTTCAACATCTTCGAAGCTATGAGGTATCCACTTTCTGAGGTTAAACCCTATTGTTCTATTGATATGTAGATGAACTGGCACAAAGGTTCTCTGAAGCCATGAACGAAGATGAGTTGGCAACAATTATCTCTCAAGGAGTTGGATACAATGAGAAAGGAAAAATGACAGCAATAGATGAGTTATTGGAGGACACTAAACCATTTGTGATTGAAACTATAGCCTCTCTTGAGAATCAGCATGTTCAAACTACACCAAGGTATGGCTCTCTATCTTTAGCTATTCCTGTTTCTACTAACAAGTTGTTACCTTCAATTGAGCAAGCTCCAGAACTTGAACTCAAGTCTCTACCTGACCACTTGAAGTATGCATATTTGGGAGAAAATGAGACCTTACCAGTCATTGTGTCGTCAAAATTGGAGGATAGACAAGGAGGATAGCTCGTGGAAGTGTTAAAGAAGTATAAAACTGCAATTGGTTGGACCTTAGCAGATATCAAGGGAATTAGTCCAACAACTTGTGTCCACAGAATTTTGCTAGAAGATGGTGCCAAGCCTACCATAGAGGCCTAAAGACGTCTCCATCCCCCTATGATGGAGGTAGTGAAGAAGGAGATTATCAAGCTCTTAGATTGCCAAGTCATTTACCCTATCTCTGACAGCAAATGGGTCTCTCCAATTCAAGTTGTTCCCAAGAAAAGCGGTGTGACTGTTGTAAAGAATGTTGATAATGAGCTTGTGCCTTAAAGAGTTGTTACTGGATTTCGTATTTGCATTGATTATAGGAAGCTCAATGCCACCACAAGGAAGAACCACTTTCCCTTACCCTTCATTGATCAGATGCTCGAAAGGTTAGCTGGTTATTGTTGCTCACAATAGTATATAAGAATTTACGCAAGTGCATGTGTCGCAAACAAGTAATATAATGATAAGAAAGATCGTTCCCACGGAAATTGAAATACTAGAAAATATCGTAAAAATTAACTATTAAAATCAATATTTGTGTTTTTGTTTATTAAAATAAAATAAAATAAATAGAACGAGAGGACAAGAGTGAAAATACTAAAACAACATTCAACGAGAAGGATATCAAGAATTGCAAGTAGATAAATCAATTAGGATTGCGAATGTGACAAGTGATGTAGACAAACTGCGTTGCTGCAGCGTTACTATAGCAATGCTGTAGCAAAGAGCACCAGTAAATAGAATTGCGAAAATTACAAAGGATTCTTTCAAATTTGCAATGTTTATATATTCTATGACTCAATGAAACATATTCCTATGCACAACTGAATCTAAGAACAACGTTTCATGCACAAATTCTCTTAGGTTATGTGAGATAATTATATATTCCTATATTAATTTCTTCACACTATTCTAGCTTCATCCAACTTAAATTAACCTTTTCAGATTCAATTTCAGTTTACTATCCTATCAATTGTTGATCAAGCAATCAATAAGAATAAATCAATAAATTAAGCATAGAATAACTAGCACCCTTTGTTAAGCAAAGCACAAGTTTTTAAAATTGAAGCACAAAATCTACATACACTTGCACATCCACAACCCTAACTGAATGAAAATTTAGCCAATCATATTCATGAAATCAAACATCAAATCATTCATATTCAACATCAGATCCATAGAGTTATAGAAATTTGAAAAACAATAAAAGAATAATAGAAGAAGGAATAAATTAATAAAACCCCCTTTAATTGATTCTCAATCAATTGGATTCCAAATCTCTAAATCTTTCTTGCTTTCTTCAATGATTATCCTTGCAAATTAAGCCTTCAATTGGTCTCTTTCCAAATCCCCCTTGATGCTCTGTTTTGCCTCTTCTTCTCTGCGAAATTCTGCTCTGTTCTTATCAGTTTTGCTGCCCAAATTTGCTACAGAATTTTCTCTCTTTTCTGTCCAGTTTTTGCTGCCGCAAACTGATGTATATTTTTCTCCTCTGGGTCGCCTCTGTTTCTGTCCAGAATTCTGCTATATATCCCTATTATTTGCTGCCCAGAATTTTGCAGTTTGCTGCCGCCAGTCTTATTGTAAATCAGCCCCCTCTTTGTGTATTTAACCCTAGGTTTAATTGGAGACAATTTTTCTTGTGTTAACTTCCAATATTATCCCTAAAAAAGTGAGTTAATAAATGCCCAAAATTGTCATTTTGCTGAGAGTCCAAATCAGCTCTTGATTTTTTTATTTCCAGATCAGATTCTGATTTGTACGCTATTTTCTTGGTGTGATTTTGCTGCAGCAATGCTGTAGCAAAGCTAGATTGTGCAATTTCTTTGTTGTTTTCTTTATCTCCTGCAAAGGGCAATGAAAATCTAATGAGTGCACATCAAAATATAATTCTTTTTAACAGATTTCATGATTATTTTGGATTTATTATCAAAGAATTTACTTAAATTCACAAAGTCCACAAATATTGTATAAATGATTATAATGTGCAAACATTTTCAAATGAACAAGCAAGTATTTATGAATAAAAGCTAATAATACTCTAATAAATTAGAGTTATCAGTTATCCTTTATATTGTTTCTTGGATGGTTATAGTGGTTATAATCAGATTTGTATCTCTCAAGAAGATCAAGAGAAGACCACTTTCACTAGCCCTTTTGGTACGTTTGCCTATCGTCGTATGCCCTTTGGTTTGTGCAATGCCCCAAGTACATTTCAACGTTGTATGCTGTCCATTTTCTCTTATTACATTGAAAGCACTATTGAAGTCTTTATGGACGACTTTAGTGTTTTTGGTAAGAATTTTGATGCATGTTTGGAGAATTTGGAACTCATTCTGAAGAGATGTATTAAAACTAACCTTGTTTTAAATTGGGAAAAGTGCCACTTCATGGTGACACAAGGGATTGTTCTAGAGGGATTGAGGTAGATAAGGCTAAAGTTGATCTTGTGCGTCACTTACCTTGCCCCACAACTGTGAGGGAAGTTCGTTCCTTTCTTGGTCATGCAGGTTTCTACAGGAGGTTTATCAAGGATTTTTCTAAGATAGCCAGACCCTTGTATTCACTACTTCAGAAAGATGTATCTTTTGTGTTTGATAAGAAGTGCAACAAAGCTTTTGAGAATCTCAAAGAGTTATTGACAACTGCTCCTATCATGTGCCCTCTAGATTGGTCATTACCCTTTGAATTGATGTGTGACGCCTCAGACTATGCTATTGGCACAGTTTTGGGACAAAGGAAGGACAAGAAGCCCTATGCTATCTATTATGCCTCCAGGACTCTTAATGATACACAATTAAATTATTCAACAACAGAAAAAGAGCTCATTGCTGTTGTTTTTGCTTTAGATAAATTTCATTCTTATTTGTTGCAAACTAAAGTTACTATTTACACTGACCATGCAGCACTTAAATACCTCATGACAAAGAAGGATTCAAAGCCAAGGCTAATCAGATGGGTGCTTCTACTTCAGAAGTTCAATTTTGAGATCAAGGATAAGAAGGGAAGCGAGAACGTCGTGGCTGATCAATTAAGAATTGCTCATGAGGGAGAAGCCCTACCATTGCAAGAATCATTCCTAGATGAACAACTCTTTAGAATTGAGGTAATGGATCCTTGGTATGTAGACATTGTCAATTATATTGTAACTAAGGAATTCCCAGATGATTTACCTCATGTTAGTAGAGAGAGACTTAAGTCTCAAGCTAGGCATTATATGTGGGATGAACCCTATTTGTGGAAACATTATGCTGATCAAATAATTAGGAGATGTGTCCCTGATTCTGAACAAAGATCCATACTTGCATTTTGCCATTCTGAATCTTGTGGTGGCCACTTTGGAGCTCGTAGGACAGCCCTTAAGGTGCTAGATAGTGGATTTTATTGGCCTACCATTTTTAGGGATGCATATAAATATTGCATGACGTGTGATCGATGTCAAAGGATAGGAAACATTGGTCCATGAAATCAAATGCCTCTGCATAATGTGAGTGCTGTGGAAATTTTTGATATATGGGGAATTGATTTCATGGGACCTTTCCCTTTCTCAAATGGTTTCATGTATATTTTGTTAGCTGTGGATTATGTCTCAAAGTGGGTGGAAGCAAAAGCCACTCGGACTAATGATTCTAAAGTTGTTGCAGGATTTTTGAGGACTAACATATTTAGCTGGTTTGGAATGCCTCGAGTGCTCATTAGTAATGGTGGTTCTCACTTCTGCAATCAGACGAATGAAGCTTTTCTTAAGAAATATCACATCACCCATAAGTTTGGAACGCCTTATCATCCACAAACTAGTGGACAAGCTGAAGTTTCAAATCGAGAAATCAAGAGAATTTTGAAAAAGACTGTCGGGCCAACACGAAAGGATTGAAGTTTCAGACTTAATGATGCATTATGGGCGTATCGGACAGCTTACAAAACACTAATTGGGATGTCTCCATTCAGAGTGGTTTATGGGAAAGCTTATCATCTGCCAGTTGAGCTTGAACATAAAGCATGGTGGGCGGTGAAGAAATTTAATGTGGATATTGATGAAGCAGGTCTATATAGAAAGCTTCAGCTGAATGAGCTTGAGGAGATAAGAAACGAAGCCTATGACTCTGCATGGTTGTACAAGGAACAGACTAAGGCATTTCATGACAAGATGATTAGAAGAAAGTATTTCACCATAGGACAGAAAGTCCTTCTCTACCATTCTAGACTTAAACTTTTTCCTAGTAAGTTGCGTTCTAGATGGATTGGACCATTTGTTGTTACTAATGTTTTTCCGCATGGAGCAGTGTAGATAAAGAGTACAACAATAGGAAATGAGTTCAAGGTGAATGGCCATCGATTGAAACCTTATTATGAGAGTTTTGAGGAGCAAGCTGTGGAGGAAATGAATCTCAAAAACCCGCCATCCATTTAATAAGTGCGAATGAAGAGTCTAGGCTGAAGACTATAAACATTAAGCGCTACTTGGGAGGCAACCCAATTCATTCAAAAGCTGTGGATGAGCCATCAAAAGTAGATTTACAATTCTATCCCTCTACTTCTTTTGACTAAACTATATATGTTATTCAATTATTTTATTTGCTTTTTATTGTGTTTGTTTTATTGTGAATACCTTCACCATTTTTATATTCTATATAACATGCTTTATTCTGTTACATTGAGGACAATGTAGAGTTTAGGTGTGGGGGAGGGATTTACATGTTCGTGTGTTTTTAATTCATCTTTTAACAAAATCTATAAAAAAAATTATTCCTTGCTTTTTAGGTTAGTTTTGAGTCTATTTGTTTTGTTTTGAGTCTTATGATGCCCTTAACTTTCTAGGATGAGCATATCTTTGAAATTATGGTTGAAAGATGAACACAAGATCAAAATGATTTCTACATGCTATTCTTTGGTTAATTGGGAATCATATGACTTGTAGTAGATGAGGAGTTGAACTTTGGTACAAATTTTGAGCATGCTAAGACTTGTTTTGATTCATATGGACCCTTATGTGAGCTTTTGAGCCTATATATGCATTCTTTTTGGTACAGATTTTTGAGCATGCTGAGACTTGTTTAGAAGAATATGTTGGGTATTTGAGGTCGTTGCCCTTATTCTCAAGGGTTCAATTCTTAAGCATGCTTATGGGATTGAATTTGTTGCTATTAGTCATAAAAATCTGATTGAATGCTTGGTTATCTATGGTTGTGTGAATGAAGATAATCACTTGTATGTAATTTTTGTTTTGCTTTTAGTTAAAAACCGATTTCAAAACCCCATAAATTCTTGTACACATTGTATATTTGTGAATATTTATTATACTAACACTTATTGTATGTGTCCCTTCAGTCCCCGGTCCCTAACAATCCCTTATTTGTCCAATACTACATTGATAGGGTTATTGATATGCAAGTAATTGCAGGTCTATCAGCCTTATCAACTTCAAGACCACTCTTAGATACCTTGTGTCCCAATACAATTCCTTCTTTTACCATAGAATGACATTTCTCCCAATTCAAGACCAAGTTGGTTTCTTCACAACGATGTAGAACCGAAGCCAAATTTTGTAAACAAGAGTCATATGAGTCTCCAAATACTGAGAAGTCATCCATGAAAAGTAGCTGGTGCATTACACAATCCAAACGGCATCCTTCGAAAAGCAAAAGTACTATAAGGACATGTAAAGGTTGTCTTGTGTTGGTCCTCGGGAGCTATGGCAATCTGTTTATATCCGGAATACCCATCTAGGAAGCAATAGAATTATTTTCCTGCAAGGCCATCTAGCATCTGGTCTATGAAAGGGAGGGGAAATGATCTTTTCTAGTGCCCTTGTTCAATCTCCTAAAATCCATGCAGACTCTCCAACCAGTGACAACTTTTGTAGGGATTAATTCATTATTAGCATTCTCCACTACAATCATACCCCCTTTTTTAGGAACACATTGGACTGGACTGACCCATGAGCTGTCTGAAATAGGGTAAATAATTCCAGCATCAAGCCATTTAATGACTTCTTTTTTAACAACCTCCTTCATGATTGGATTAAGTCTTCTCTGAGCTTCTATGGATCCAATTGCACTGACTTCAAGCAATATTTTGTCCATACATAATGATGGACTGATACCCTTTATATCAGCAATAGTCCATCCAATGGCCTTTTTGTGCACTTTCAAAACGTCAAGTAGTTGAACTTCTTGTTCTTCGATAATTGAGCTGAAATGATGATAGGAAGAGTAGACAGTTCACCTAGGTATGCATATTTCAAATAAGTTGGGAGGGGTTTCAATTCCAAAGTTGGTGGTTCAATGGTAGAAGGTCTAGGAACCTTGAATTCTCGAGAAGACAAGTCTAAGGATTCAAACTTGTTTTTCGATTTAAAATAAGTATGTCCTGTCTCTACCAACTTAAGTTTCTCTTCATTTTCTTCACATTCTAATTCATGTTGCAGCAAAGTTGTGTCTGATGTAACATAGCAACAATTTTCAACAACTTCAGATACCAATGAGTCTATAATTGAGATGGATGAGCATTCTTCCAAATCATTGGGAAATTTCATGGCTTGAAACACATTAAAAGTGACTTGCTCATCTTGAACTCTCATGGTTAATTCCCCTTTTTGAACATCAATTAGAGTCCAGCTTGTGGCTAAAAATGGTCGACCCAAGATAATAGGCACCTCATGGTCTACTTCATAATCTAGCACAATGAAATCCACAGGAAAAATAAATTTGTCAACTTTAACCAGAACATCTTCAATTTTTCCTTCTGGGTGAGCAATAGAACGATTGGCTAATTGCAAGGAGACTGTAGTAGGTCTAGCTTCACCAATATCCAACTTCTTAAAAATTGACATAGGCATCAAATTAATGCTTGCTCCCAAATCACACAAGGCTTTGCCAAAATATTGATTACCAATGGAACATGAAATTGTGAAACTTTCGGGGTCCTTAAGCTTAGGAGGAAGTTTATTCTGCAGCATAACACTACTGTTGCTTGTTAAAGCGACCATTTCAAACTCGCCAAACCGTTTTTTCTTGGTTAAGATGTCTTTCATGAACTTAACGTAATTTGGCATTTGCTCCAATGCTTCAAGCAAGGGAATGTTAATGTGTAGCTGCTTAAGAACATCTAGAAATCTTCTAAATTGTAGATCTTGCTGCTGTTTCTGAAACCTTTGAGGGAATGGAGGAGGTGGTCGATGCTGCTGCGAACTTTGCTGCAGCAATGCTGTAGCATTCTGGGTACCAGAATTTTCTGACTTTGTCAAAACTGATTTAGATTTGTCCTACTCTTTTATTTCATTATCTTGGACTACGATACTCTCCTTTTGACTCGTTTTCTGTCCAATTGGTCCCTCTAATTCTTTCCCACTCCGTAAAGTAATAGCTTTGCAAAATTCCTTTCCTTCCCTCCTTGGAATTTCAGTATCACTTAGAAGTGTACCTTGTGGTCTATTCTTAAGCTCATTAGCAAGCTAACCCACTTGATTTTCTAGGTTCCTCATTGATGCAGCTTGGCTTTGGAGGATTGCATCATTCTTGGCCATGTACTCTTTGAGTAAAGATTCCAACGAACTAGCTGATTCACTTGGTTGGTTTCTTTGTTGTTGCTGTTGAAATCCTGGTGGGAATGCAGGGTGGTTAGGCATGGTATGGTTAGCTTGACCACCACCTTGATTGTTCCAAGAGAAATTTGGGTGTTGCATCCACCCTGGATTATATGTGTTGGAGTACGGATTGTGGTTCCTATTGACATTACTCACGAAACAAGCTGATTCAGGATTTTAAGGGCAGTTTTCAAACACATGAGGCCCTAAACAGTAGACACATGAAATTCCTGAATCTTGAATTGAATTCACATTTGCTGTCACATGCTGATTCTTCAATAGATTAACCAAGGATGAAACCTGAGCTGTAAGTGCCGTAACATCATTAACCTCATGCACACCAGCCACTCTTTTTGCAGTTGGTACTCTGTCCATTGGCCATTGGTAATTATTGCTAGCCATCCTCTCAAGTAATTCATAGGCTTCATTGTAAGACTTGGCTAAAAGAGCTCCATTAGCAGATGCATCAACAATAGTTCTCGTTTGAGCATTGAGACCATTGTAGAAAGTTTCCATTTGGATCCAATGCGGAATACCATGGTGAGGACACTTCCTTAATAATTCTTTAAACTTTTCCCAAGCTTCATATAGAGATTCTCCATCCAATTGTTGATAGGAGGTGATATCATTCCTCAATTTAGCATTCTTTGTTGGTGGGAAGCATTTCATCAAAAATTTCTCAGCTAAATCATTCCAAGTCGCAATAGAGTTAGGTGATAGAGAATTAAGCCATGCTCTAGCATGATCTCTTAAGGAATAAGGAAATAATTTGAGCCTAAATGCTTCCTCAATTACCCTTGTCCATTTAAATGAGTCACTGACTTCGATAAACAACCTGAAATGCAGATGAGGATCTTCTGTAGGTAACCCACTGAATTGCCCAACTGTTTGTAGCATCTGAAACATCACTGGTTTTAACTCAAAATGAGTAGCCTAAATATTTGGTCTTGTGATGCTTGGATTCAACCCCTCTAGCATAGGCAAAGCATATTCATTCAAAGCTCTATCCCTATCATCCATTGGAGGTATCAGATTGATTGCGTTGTTTACATTTAGCCCATTGCCATTGTTTCCGTCCCCTGCTTGTACCATTCCTTCAATCTGAGCGAAACCTTGTTGTTCTCTCCTTCTTAGTCTGAAAGTACGCTCAATCTTAGGATCTAAAGGTAAGATATCCTCTTCTCGAAATCTGCTCATACAAAAGACACAAAGGAGATATTAGATAAACAAAAAGTAAATAAAAACAAAAGTTGATTTCTACGAATAATTTCTAATGTTACCAATCCCCGGTAACAGCGCCAAAAACTTGTTGCTCAAAATGGTGTATAAGATTTTACGCAAGTGCACGTGTTGCAAACAAGTAATATAATGATATGAAATATCGTTCTCACAAAAATTGGAATACTAGAAAATATCGTAAAAATTAACTATTAAAATCCATATTTGGTATTTTTGTTTATTAAAATACAATAAAATAAACAGTACGAGAGGACAAGAGTAAAAATACTGAAATAAAGTTCAATGAGAAGGATATCAAGAATCGCAAGTAGATAAATCAGTTAGGATTGCTGATAAGTGCTCGGAAAGCACTAATTTTTCGTGATTTATTGCGCTTAATTGTTTAAAAATAGATTTGTTATTATTATTTATTTGACCATTTTTCATAAATCTATTAATTTGGAATCACGGATATGTTTTAGTGTATTTCAGGTGTTTTTAGCGTCAAATGAGTTGAATAATGCAAACACGCGAAGACGGAACACTTACGGTGCTCGGATCACGAGTTACGGGCAAAACGAGACAAATATGTAAGCCTTACATAACGAGCAAGCACATATATAAGGGGGTAAATGTGAAGAAAAGAAAGGCGACGCGCGCCGCGGCGAGGAAAATGTATGCCGCAACGGGAAGCTCTGGGTTTTTACCAATATTTCCAATTTTTGTGTTGTGCCACGGGGGAAAAATGTATGCCGCGGTGCGCCTATTCCTATTGCAATCAAGAATTGTGTAAACTCTTACATCTATAAATACCCCCTCTAGACTCCAACTTACATACAACTCTTACACACAACAATTTTACGAGTAAACAAGGTATTCAATCAATTTTTAGGAGCTTTGCCACACTCAACGAAGCGAGAGAATCCATTCTAAGAATCCAAGGAAGCCGTTGACGATCGAAGATCAATCTTTTGGAGAAGAACGCCATCCCATCCATTAGCAGTATTTAGATCTAGGATTTCCTTGTTGTTTTAGAATTCTATCTTTCTTCTTCCTTCTTTGAGTGTATGATCATATTTTATTTGTCTATGAATTTTAATATGAACATGAGCGGCTAATTTCATTATGGATGCTTAGTTTGTGTTGCCATGTTTGCTAGAATTGTTTTTGGTGAATGTTTTATTGATTTAATATAAATAAATTACCTTTTGATTAAGAGCATGTTTAGATATTTAATTATGAATTTTCATGGGCCAATTTGATATTCATAGTTAGGTTGAAAAATATGAGAATATAGTTTTAGGAACGTCACCTTAACTTTATTCTGAAACACTTAATCAAAGCTTCAGATTAGTGACTTAGTCATAGCATTAGTTTGATTGGCATAAATTTCCTTGCGCATAATTTGATTGCTATTTGATATACCCGATATTAGGATGTTAATTAGTTAATCAACAAAGAGAATTACCCCGACCGTAGGCATTCTCGTAATAAAAAGGAAAAGCCGGTAAAATCGTTTATTAGAATGTTCATGTTATTTCACCATTACTTTTTGATGCAAGCATGGCCAACCAAACTAAACGTCCATACATCCTCCATTGATTTTCAAATCTACTTGAATTGATTGTGAATTTACGTTATTGTTTTCGTTAATTATTCGTATCATTGATCTCGTTACAAAACCAAACTTCTTTTTACAGTCTAGAATGAATTGTAAAAAAAATTTGTGTGCCGTAGCGGGAAAAATTTGTACCATGGCGAGTGTGGTTCTGTTTTGGGACAAATTTTTGAAATTTTGTGCGTGCCGCGTAGGGAAATGTTTGTGCCGCGGTGAGTGTGGTTCTATTTCACGCATTTTTTTTCAAATTTGATCTGTGCTTCGGCGGGGAAAAACTTGTGCCGCGGCGCGCCTCTAAAGTTTTTCTAGAAAATGGGCAACTCATGGATTCAAAATTTTCTTCCCCAAATTTTCCTCACCTTCTCTCACTTTCTCTCAAACACTCTCTAATTTTCTCTCCACTTTCCTCCTATTTTCTCACAAAAATCAACCTGAGGATGACAACAAGCAGAATGATGATATAGAGGACTAAGCCTCCCAATTGTATTTTCCTTTATTTTCATTTTCTACTTTAATTTTCTTTTTCTTTCATTTTATTTTATTTTATTCTTTGGATTGTTTAAGATTTCTAACTTTGTTTAATGTCTTTGTTTTTCATTTGCTTTAGTTATAATTTAAATTTGGATTTGAATTATGATGCATATACATTGAGGTTTCATACATGTTTCTTGCACACTAAATGCTTCATCATGAGAAAAGCAAGGAATAATGAACCGGAGTGTACGTGTAGTGTACACAATCTCATACGAAAGGGGGGTAACTTCTCTCACTTCTTTTCTTAATTTCTTTTGTTTTTCTTTTTGATATTGAGGACAATGTAGAAATTAGGTTGGGGGTGGGAAAAATATTCCATGAGCATGAAATTAGACCAAATTTAAATTTTTAACTTTTGTCACTTGAATTTTGTTAGGATAGTGTCGTGTCCACTTGAGTTAGTCCAGAAGTCTATGATATTAACATGATTGTAATGATGGTGATATATGAAAGAAATTAAATTTTTACCTAAGTAACGAAGCACATAAATGTTAGATTCATCTAATTTGAGGATTTTGGGGTATATGTGGTAGTTTGTATGGTTAGTATGACTATTTTGGTTTGTGTAATGTGTGCATGTTCGTGATATTTTTTAAATCTCAACAAATTCTAGAACTCATTTGAAAACCCATTAAAGCGAAATAATAGAATCAAATGCCACTTAGAAAGTGATTTAGGCCATCTTTGGACCGTTTGGACTTTTCAAGCCTCCCCGTATTATTTTATCCATAGTGACACCCATAAACTCAACATTGAAATACATTGTACTACCCTTAGTGATGAGAGTACTCAATGTAATATTTGATTTTCATGAGCAATTATGTTGTATTTATCTTGCTTGATTATAAAAAAAAAACTTGAAATTTTTTTTTAAAAAAAAATGATTGAAATAAGCAAGAAAAGTAAAGAAAGAAAATCAAGCAAAAGAGATCCAAGGGACATATGGAATTTATAGGAGGATGAAAAAGAAAACTTGGTAGAAAAAGTTGAAAATAAGTTTGTGAAATAAAAGTGCTCTTATCCTATTGAGAATATCATTTCAGTACTTTCATAATCACACACGTAACCACAACTTTATAAGCTTAATGAAGTCCTATTGATTCTAGGTAGTTTGATTTTTTGTATTAGTGGAGATGGATTTGAAAAGTGAGCCTATAGATTTTGTAGGTGCAAAATTTTCATTCATATTTCACTTGCACATTTATGAGATATTAAATGTAATCTATGAATATCATGCATGACACGATCAGATAGTGTAACTAACGGGCTTGTGGTATGATTGGTTGTTCAAAATTCGATTACTATGATGGGTTTGATATTTTGACTGTTTTTGAGCTTAAGTGAATTTTAACTATTTCGTATGACATTCGTTGTTGACAATTTTTGAGACATATGCATGAATTGATTCAAGTATGTTTAGAGTCTTTAGTTTATTTTGTTTGTTAGCATGTTTGTGGGTATCTTTACTGGAAACCCTCACGAGACTATAACTCGTCCACTAGGGCCACCTAAGGGTTTAAAGGCTTGTTGCATATGCTAAATGCAACCATGACAATCTACGGAAGTGATTTAGGTTAGTTTAGTTTATTCATTTTATTTTAATTTTTAGATCGCTCCTCTTGCTAGAGACTAGCAAGAAGCTGGTTGGGGTTGTGATAAATGCTCGAAAAGCACTAATATTTCGTGGTTTATTGCGCTTAATTGTTTAAAAATAGATTTGTTATTATTGTTTATTTGACCATTTTTCATAAATCTATCAATTCGGAATCATGGGTATATTTTAGTGTATTTCAGGTGTTTTTAACGTCAAATGAGTTGAATAATGCAAACACGCAAAGATGGAACACTTACGGTGCTCGGATCACGAGTTACGGGCAAAACGAGACAAATATGTAAGCCTTACATAACGAGCAAGCACATATGTAAGGGGGTAAATGTGAAGAAAGGAAAGGCGACGCACGCCGCGGCGAAGAAAATGTATGCCGCAGCGGGGAGCTCTCGGGTTATTACCAATATTTCCAATTTTTGTGTTGCGCCGCAATGGGAAAAATGTATGCCGCGGCGCGCCTATTCCTATTGCCATCAGGAATTGTGTAAACCCTTAAATCTATAAATACCCCCTCTAGACTCCAACTTACATACAACTTTTACACACAACAATTTTGCGAACAAGCAAGGTATTCAATCAGTTTTTAGGAGCTTTAACACACTCAACGAAGCGAGAGAATCCATTCTAAGAATCCAAGGACGCAGTTGACGATCGAAGATCAAGCTTTTGGAGAAGAACGTCATCCCATCCATTTGCGGTATTTAGATCTAGGATTTCCTTGTTGTTATAGAATTCTATTTTCTTCTTCCTTCTTTGAGTGTATGATCGTATTTTATTTGTCTATGAATTTTAATATGAACATGAGCGGTTAATTTCATTATGGATGCTTAGTTTGTGTTGCCATGTTTGCTAGAATTTTTTTTGGTGAATGTTTTATTGATTTAATATAAATAAATTACCTTTTGATTAAGAGCATGTTTAGATATTTAATTATGAATTTTCATGGGCCAATTTGATATTCATAGTTAGGTTAAAAAATCTGAGAATATAGTTTTAGGAACGTCACCTTAACTTTATTCCGAAACACTTAATCAAAGCTTCAGATTAGTGACTTAGTCATAGCATTAGTTTGATTGGCATAAATTTCCTTGCACATAATTTGATTGCTATTTGATATACCCGATCATAGGATGTTAATTAGTTAATCAACAAAGAGAATTACCCCGACCGTAGGCATTCTTGTAATAAAAAGGAAAAGCCGGTAAAATCGTTTATTAGAACGTTCATGTTATTTCACCATTACTTTTCAATGCAAGCATGGCCAACCAAACTAAACATCCATACATCCTCCATTGATTTTCAAATCTACTTGAATTGATTGTGAATTTGCGTTATTGTTTTCGTTAATTGTTCATACCATTGATCTCGTTACAAAACCAAACTTCTTTTTACAGTTTTACTAGGTTTAGGACTCTAGTTACTTAGAGTTTTAGTTTCACTATAACTCTATTTAATTAGTATTTTACTTGCTTTAGAACTCTATTTAGATTAAAAAAAAAAAAGTTGTTTAGAACTACTGCAATTCCTTGAGAGACCGACCTCGGAGGTTTGCTTGTCACTTTTCTACGAGTGATTCGTACACTTGCGAGTACTAAATTTATCACATTAAGTTTTTGGCGCCGTTGCTTGGGAGTTGGCGTTTTAAATAATATAAATTAATTGCAATCACAATTGGAGGAAAAATATATCAATTCATTGTATAAGGAAATTGAGTTCAAGACATCTTAACAAGTTTAGCCAATCATAATTAAATCAAATCCATAACAATGAAAATGTACAAGAGAATAAATAAAATACAAAAGATAGAGAAAGATAAATCAAGATTCCAAGCCTTCAATCTTTCATTAACCTCTTGAATTACTTCTCTCTAAACCTGCTGCCTCTTTTTCTAATATTTTGGGTAGAGGTAGAAAGGTGTTGAATCATTTTTTTTTTTTTGCCTCCAAAAGGTCTTATTTATTGGCTAGCAATGCCTTAACTTAGCCCATTATACCTAACAAGTGATCTAACGGTCGAAATTGATATAGAGAAATGAAAACGAATCTGATCTATCAATTTTCATCCAGGAAAATAATGCCTCCCATGATATGATTAAATGCGCATTGTAGCACAAAGCTCTCGAATTCCATATGTAACTACATGGGCCACAGCATAGAATTTTGGCCATGGCATGGAAGGCTCGAGTTTCCCACTAAATGACGAGCACCACAGCACAACACTTTTCCCACCATGGCCTGTGAATGTCTCTATTTCCAGTGTGTGTCCAATTGTATAACATTAACAAGTAGTCCACAAGTCCAATATTGATTCCATAAATTAAAAAAATTTACAATAAGACTGAGGTATTCTCTAGCTAAATAATTTTATCTCAACTGTAATACTAATGTTTTATTTTTCTTGCAAGAGCTCTTTGTGAATTGTGATAAATGAACTATACAATATTAATCCGATATTGAGATTCATCTAGAGATAAATTACAATGAAATTTTAATATGTATTATTGTATAAATATTAAATAATGTGTGTATGGGCTTACCAAGTATAAACTACGTACCCATTCTTTGGCTATTATGGAGTATGGACCAAAGAATTTTTCATTTTTCCAATGATTTTGGAATTAATTCTCTGAAATGATACATACATGATGAAAACTGATTTTTTGTCCAAAATAGCAAAACGACTGTGTTTTGGAAAATTACAGTTGTTTTGTTTCTCTGTTTTTCTCCCATATGAACATCCGCCATGACTGCAGACAGATTAAAGACACTGCAGATAGATTAAAGACAGAGTTGCAAACAAAAGATGAAGCCATGAACTCGTTGAATTTGAGATTAACGAGTGCAGAAAATGAATTGCAGAAAAGAGAAAGAGAGGTTGTGCAGGAAGAACAGTTTGGTGCTGAAACTTCAAGGTAAGGTGTATATACAAAAATGTAAGGTGTACATACAAAAATATAAGGTGTACATACAAAAATATAAGTTGTACATACAAAAATATACGGCTTTTCCTGTACTTTTATCCACATACAAAAATATAAGGTGTACATACAAAAATATAAGGTGTACATACAAAAATGTGAGTTATACATACAAAAATGTAAGGTGTACATACAAAAATATAAGTTGTACATACAAAAATATAAGGTGTACATACAATAAAAATATATTTACTATTTAAGTGAAGCTCACCGTTTCACTACCTAAATTTGCTATTTAAGGTAAAATTGACACTTTTTAACATATTTTTACTATATAGGTAATTCACTCATGATTTTGCGGAAGATATAAGTCCAATGGAGAAGGTGTACCTCTATTGATCAGAAAAAAGTTTTTGCTATTATTATAGTAAAATTTTTCTTTAAAAAATATGTAATTATTAAATTGTTGTATTAGGATTTTATGCTGTGGAAATAGTATCTAGATAAATGCTAAATGTATAAAAATTTGAAAATACATTCGCAATCGTATCAATTATAATATATTATTATATGTCAAATTTAAAAAAGATGAATAAATTTATCAATAAAATTATGTATACTTCAACCCTTTCTCATTACTTCTGAAATTTTGAATTATTTTGATTTTGAATATTTGAATTAATTAACAAACTAGACATCTTTGTTCACGTGACCAGTCCCGGCAAACGGGCAAACCACCTAATTCGCTCATGTATGTCAGTTATGTACCACTAACTTTTAGCATTCAAAGATTTTATTTATGAGAAAGTTTTACATGAAATAAGTACGTATATAACATGAAGAATCTTTTCATTTAGCCTTAATTTATATGCTGCGCTTGTAAAGTTCATTTTTATTAAAAATACACAGTACCTATTGCGCCTGTTTTCAACTTGCGCATGTTCTTCACGAAACAGACGCAACGCTGCACCTGTTTTCAAAAATAGGTGAAAAAGTTGTAAATTTAAAATACTTTATAATTTAAAGTTTTAATTTATTAGTAGAGTCAAGACTCCCTTACGAATTGAAGTGGAGTGCTTGCAACCTTTTTGTGACTTTAAGCAAATAGGACATAGCATTGTGTCATTTTGACTTTGGTAACCCTCTAAAGTTAATTGGTTGTACCATTTTGATTGTGCATGTTTAATAGCTAACTATTTTATTTCCATTTGTAGGCATATGTACTACATATTTGAAGCACGAGCTCAAAACCATTTAATTGGTTTTGTGGATCCCTCGTATACCGATCTTTATATACATGCACCGAAATAAGGAAGAATGAGCCTCTAATATTTCTATGATCATCAGTTCAAATGACTTCATTGGTAAAAGATGGTTGATGCCACATTTTTCAGTAAGTACATTATTTACTAGAATATTTTCTCTATAATTTTGTTTCTAAATAATTAGTTTCATAACGAATGACTAGCTAATTGGATTAATAATTGTGATTTGAAGGAACCAATGGATGTTAGTTGTATTGAATCAACATAGTGATAGCTATTAGTTTTTGGATCCAACACATTCAGAAATTCTTAAAGATATTAAAATTGTCCTAACAAATATTTACTTCATCTCATTACTTGTAATGGTTTAGTAATTACCTATTGCTTATGTGACATATTTTGAATAGTTTGATTTTAGATCTCATATGAAGTGGTGTCATATTGTAAAAAGATCACCAAATTCTCTCAAATGCCTAAAGTAAATAAAATTTTATTAATTACTAATGAGTAATATTTTTGTGCTTTTATGTTTATATTTGTATAGTAATTGTGACTTGATCTTTTAGCCTCTAGAACAACTGGATAATGTTCAATGTGGGTATTATATATGTGATGAAGTACATTCAAGAAATAATAGAACATTTGATTCTTCCGATTGAAAAATTAGTAAGTTGCTTAATTCATTAAAAAATATTGTAATTTTATTTGAATAATTTTTTGTATTTTAATATAATTTATTAAATTTGTCTTTGTGAAGTTTGTAGGTTATCCTTCATATTCGGACAAGACAATATTTGAAGAGTTGAGAAGTGATTAGGCTAAAGCATTTACTGCGAAAGTTATGGATAAATTAATACCTTTCATTCTTGACTTTGGGTATTAGAAAATAATAGTTCTATTGATTATTTTATAGCTTCCTATTCTAATAGATTTTTATTATTATTCTCAACTTTTATAGAATTGTAGTGGACTTGCTAGTTTATGACAATTGGCTCATTAGTTTATGACAATAGACGTATTAGTGTATGAATGTTGTAATTGTGTGTAGAATATAAATTGCAGGTGTATTCAAATTGTTAGGATAAACCAAATATTATAGGGCAAACCAAACATTTTCAATCTTGGAGAAGCCTTGCGCTTGTTTTGGAGTAACCGGCACATATGTTTTTCTACCTTTGCACTTGTTTTGAAAGGAATAGTTTTCCTAAAACAAGTATATAATTCGCTCGATTTTTGCACTTGTTACAAAAACCGGCTCAATGTTTTGCACCCTCACCTAAGGCGTCTATTTTAAATTTTTTTGTAAACTTCAATTTGCGTCTAGTAAAAACAGGAATGAAGTGTAGTATTTTATTATATATCATTTTTCATTCTTTTCATATTTTCTAGAAAGTGGTTTTTTTAATATTGCTTTTTATATTCATACAACTTAGTCTCAATTAATAAGTAGTATCATAATTATTTTATCATCACACATTCTTAATTTTATATTAATTCAATAATTAACACGTTATTTCTTGCATACAATTTGATGTATATATAAATATATATATATATATATATATATATATATATATATATATTTATCCAGGAATATAATCAGTGACAATGAAATATTACTTAATTTTTTATACTCTCATATCTCAATGGTTATATCTTGTTACTAGATATATTTGTTTATGTGTCATTTTTCATTTTCAATGATTATATTCTCAAATTTTTTCTTTAATTACAAAATTATTATTATTATTTATTTTAATTATTTAAGATAAGAATATAAGAGTTTTATTTATTGTTTAATTAGTCCTAGATAACCTAAAGTGCATTTAAAAAATGAATTTTATACCAATTTTTTCTTTAATTATAAAACTATCATTATTATTAATTTGATTATTTAATAATAATGATTACATTATTTTATTATAATGATAATGATTATAATAGTTTTATTTATTTTTTAGGTTTTATTGTCCATGTGTCATTTGTCATTTTGGACGATTTTATTCCAAATTATTTCTTTAATTACTAAAATTATCATTATTATTTATTTTAATTATTTAACGTTAATGATTGCATTATCTTATTATAAAAATAAGATTATAAGAGTTTTATTTATTGTTTAGTTTTTTATAATGATAGTCTTAAATAATCTAAATACATATTTGAAAAAAATAATTTTATTCCCAAATTTTTTCTTTAATTTAACTATAAATATATCATTATTATTAATTTTGCTTATTTAATGATTAATGATTACATTATTTTATTATAATGATAATATTATAATAGTTTTATTTATTTTTTAGATTTTATTGTCCATGTGTCATTTGTCATTTTGGACGATTTTATTCCCAAATTATTTCTTTAATTACAAAATTATCATTATTATTTATTTTAATTATTTAACGTTAATGATTACATTATCTTATTATAATAAATAAGTTATAAGAATTTTATTTATTGTTTAATTTTTATAAGAAATCTGTAAATAACCTAAAATACATATTTAAAAAAATGATTTTATTCCCAAATTTTTTCTTTAATTTATCTATAAAGATTATTATTATTATTAATTTTGCTTATTTAATGATAATGATTACATTATTTTATTATAATGATAATATTATAATAGTTTTATTTATTGTTTAGCTTTTTATAAAAGTCCTAGGGAAATTACCAAAAATAGCACCCCCTAAAAATTATAATAACAAAATTAGCACCCCCTTGTGTTCAATTAGAATTGAACGTTTAATATTGAACGTTCAATATTCAATTTAAACGTAAAATATTGAACGTTCAATATTAAATAGGTCTAATTATCGTCATTCAATTCTAATTGAACGGATAATATTGAACGTTCAATATTGAACGAGTCCAAATTATCGTCGTTCAATTTTAATTGAACACAGGGATGCTAGTTTTGTTATTATAATTTTTGGAGGGTGTTAGTTTTGTTATTTTCCCAAAGTCCTATATAACACAAAGGGGAGCGTTCTAAAAACTAATGATCATAACCAATAAATCTAACAAATCATCTTAATTATAAAATAATTAAAATAAATGATGCAGATGCTAAATTTTTATGAGGTCTATACTTATCTTATAATTATAATTTATATAATTTAATTTTTATAATTATATAATCAATTTTTTTTATCAACTGTAATATAATTTTTTAATGAGATTAACATGAATGTTTTTTTATTTGATATTATCATAACATTTGTACTTTTTATTTTTATTATTTATCCAAAATATTTTTTTCTTACACATTTTCCAAACTTTTAAAATTTACTATATAGTTCCTTAAATTTTAAAATTATATAATCTAGTTCCGAACTTTTAAAATTCAAACATAGGTTCTAGTTAAGCTATTAAAATACATATTTATGAATCAAAAAATTTAAGAACTATAAGTAAAATTTTAAAAATTTAGGGAATAAATTATATAATTTAAAAATTTAAGGATTTATATGTGAAATTTTAAAAGTTTGTGAGAATTTATGTGTAAATTGAATTAAGTTTGAGAACTAATTGTATAATTTAACTATAATTAATAAAAACAACGAATTTTTCATTCCTTTTATAGAATTTCAAAATTTTGATGTTTTTAATAATGTCTACATTTTTGCATGTTATTTTAAAATTAAATTAGAATCAAATCATTTTTCTTAAACAAATCTTAAACCCTACGATTAGTGGTGCAAATTTATTAATATTATGACAAATCTATCACCAGACTCCTTATTAATAGTATAGTTTACCACCAAAATCTTTATTAGTGGTATAAATCTACCATCAAACTTCTTTTTAATTGTATATTTCATATTTGTACTACTAATTATACTTAAGTTTTATTTTTGTCACTCGATAAAATTAAATAATATATTTACAACTTTTGCGATGATTTGGTGATATATTTATTATTTAATCCTAAACATTAATTGCAATGTTGTAAAAGACTATTTTAAATATTGAGGCGCCTTTCTTAAGTGAGGCAAGACTAAGCTTCAAGACGATTTGAGACATAAGCCTCAAAAATTAACTTTACAAACCTTAAAAATATTAACAAAAGTAATTTTTAATCTAATAAGCAATAAATATCAATAGAACATAAAAAGTAACTCAAACTTTAATTTTAAAAAATGTTAAATGCCCATGCTTTCTTATTTTATTTTATTTTAATTTATACACTTTTTCAAGATAGAAATAAAAAATTACAAATCAAAACTCCAATTTATTTATTTTATATTAAATTTTATATATTAGAAATTAAGATTATTTTATGGTGCCTTACAACATGGAAAATATAAATTTCATTAGATGTTTAGCAAGTTAGTAATAATAATTAAGAGTCTAAAAAAAAACAATTTGCAATAATAATTAGGAATTTATAATAAGACATAGCACATGCATTTTACTAATATTATATATATATATATATTGCTTAGCACATGTTATATTTTAATTTTTTGTGTGGTATTAAAATATATATTTATTAAATTTTTTAGTAAATAAAGTATTAAAAATTTAACAACTATTTAATTATGAAAAAAAAAATCTTAATGTGAGCCGCAACATCTAAACTAATGTTTAGACATTCAAACTAAAAAATAAAAATTATGAAAATATTTAACCATAAGAAAAAAAAAAAATATATATATATATATATATATATATATAAAGCATGAAAAAGTTTGCATTACAAACTCAAAAGGATAATTTTCAATTATAAAGTAATTAATATTCTCAAGATATAACTATTGTGGTTCGTTTGAGTATTTTATTTCTGAGTGTATTATGCATAGACAATATAGTGAAGAAATGGCAAAACTTAAGCCCTCCTAATCGCTTATATGACCGCTTGACAATTCATTCAAGAATTTCTAAAATAAAGAATTCTCGAGTAGTTCATACTCTACATGCTTATATAGAACAGAGATTATATCTTGCTCCTGTTGCCCCTTATCACTTCATTTTTAGACGAAGGGATGTAGTTTGATCACACTATTTTTGGGTGTGAGTCAATTTGTTTTGAGTTATTTCTTCTATTCTCTCTCTTTTTATAGCATTTTATATATGTGTTTATTTATGTGTTTTCTATTTTTCTCTAAATGTCTTTATTTTCCTTGCACTCTTCTATCTTTACTTTAATATGCTTAAAATATTTTTTCTGCAATTTTTTCTAATTTTCTTACAAGTTTCTCTCTCTCTCCTTACCCTTTATGGTTATTTGTCGATCACCCTCGTTAAGGTCTTGCCGACCGTTCTCTGGGGTTTACTAAGATCTGATGCACAAAAACTTGATAACCAAATTTTGTATTTGTAAAAGCTCGCAAGTGCACGAGTCACTTATAGTAGACGACAAGTATACTCCCAAGATCGTCTCTCAAAGGAATTGCGGTGGTTTTTAAAAGAGCCAAATGTAATCTAAAACGTAACAATAAAACAAATTCTAAACACTCTAATCAAAGATTGATTTGAAAAACGGTTGCTAAAAGTGTGATTACTTAAAATAAATAAAGAACGATATGAAACTATATGATGAACTAGTGTGGGAAATTAGGTAGTGAACTAAGTATGGATAAATTAGTTTACATGGTCTCCTCAATCAAGCGAATTAAGTGAATTTATTGATTCTTTTCACTAATCCTAGAAAATCCTAAATCAATGGTGATTTTTCCTTAATTAACTAATTAGCTTCTTTGATCCGGACCATTAATTAATTAATTATGATTAATCTTAGAAAAGGTAATTCAATCACCTAAATTAAGACAAGTCAATGCACTCAATTTAAGTCCATGCTCAAGAATGCCCAATTAAACTTAGATGGCATTTCTAAAGTTCAATCCTAAAATAGTCTCAAATATTCATAACTAAATTAGCCAAAAATAATTAATGAATGTAGATGTTAATGAACAATGAGCATGAAACAAATCACTAAAATAATAATCAAACCACATAAATAATATCCATTCAAAGTCACATCCCTAAATTCCCACACACAAGGGTTTAGTTGCACATAATCAAACTCAAATTCAGATTCTTCATTATAAATGACATAGAAAGAATTCTAATGAGAAAGAGAAGGATTACAAATAAGAATCTACCAACTTTCACTCTTGCAACAAGATCTTTGATGTTGGATGATCACCTATTTCAAGTCTCTTGATGAAGATCCAATTGAATAGCCTTTGATGAAGTAAGTTCTCTCCCAAAATTGTATGAAAAACCTAAATTTGGTACTGTTCACGCACTGTTCACCCTTGGAGTCTCGTGTGTTTGTTGTGTTGGAGGCTGAATAATATATGTTGTCTGGCTGTTGGAGGCTGAATTCTCTGTGTGTTGTTCAATTAGGTTTTCTTATGTAAGGGTTTCCCAAAGAGTATGTGCGTGTGTGGCTGGGGGGAATTGCAATACGCGCGCGCGGGCTGCGGCGCGCCTTTTTCCATGCCGCGGTGCGCAATGTTTTTTTCATAATTACGAACCAAAGCAGAAACCTCACCGCTGCGGCGCACAATAACCATGCCGCGACGCCCAATGTTTTCATGAAATTCTAGGATGCAACCCGAGAGCCCCTAGCGGCGGCATATGGTTTCTTCGCCACGGCGCGCAATGTTTGTAATGCTATGTAAATACCTTTACATACTTTGCTGATTCTCGATGTAAGGCTTACGTCCCTAAGCTTTTGTTTGCCCCCTCTTACAAGATGAATGGCACCCAATGTAAGGCTTACATTTTTAAACACTTTTGCTCTCTTTTTCTACATTTCTTTCCAAACCTACTTTGACCTACAAAACAATAGAATACCCTCCAAAACAAGATTATATCGAGATTAAATGCGAAATAAATACTTAAAAACATAACAAATAGTAGGTCAAAATAGTGTTCATCAAATACCCCCAAACCTACATTTTGCTAGTCCTCAAGCAAAACTAAAATTGGAAAGACGAATAACAAAACTAAAATTGAAGTTAACAAAACTTGTCATGCTTTAGTTTCTTTCCAATTCATAACAAAACATTTATACACCAATTTATCCAACATTTTAACACATCAAAGTTCACCATTTAGATCAATTTCACTTCACAAATCTAAATCCCAATACTAAAAGTGTATCAACATTGATTCCCCCAAACCTAGTGTCAAGAATGTGAATTCGTTTCAACTCTAATCCTCACAAGAATTACTCTCTAAATCACACCGATCTTACGGGTTCAGGCACTCATCAATGTATATGCGAATAGAATTTATGTAAAGAAATGAGCTAATAGATTCGCATATGATTAAACAAGAAAGGCTCAAAAGTGCATAACATTGATCTCATGAAAGGAATCAAATGATAGGATTTACGAAGAAATCACATTACTAATCTCATGCATCAATTAAAATCCTCAAGCAAAAACTTCAAGTGTGCCATAGAATGAAAATGCTTTGACTTTAAGGGAACTTATTTCCTATTTCTCTCTTTTGTTTTTTTTTTTACATTGTATTAACCATTCATACTTGAAGAACTTAGGGTTATAATAAACTTATTATCTCTTTTTTTTTTTTTAGACCCATATACATATGTAATTTGTGAATGACTACTTCTTAGCTCTTTTTGTGTTGGATATAGGAATTTCCTTGTATATTTTTTGTAAAGTCAAGCATGAATGAAATAGGCAAATACTTCAAATTTTACTCAAATTATTTAATCTAAGCAATTCAATTAAGCACATGATCCCTCATTACATGTTTAAAATCCTAACATTCAATGCAAAAACCTATAGAGATCATTTAACAATTTGAAATGATATAAAGGTGTTTAAAAGAGTAGAAGAATATTTATCTCTCAGAATAAAACGTTAAGAGCTCAATAATATTCTCACAAGGTAGTCTCCACTATTCAATTCCTAAACACAGGATTCAGGTTCATCTCAGTTTCAACATCAAAAGCATGAAACACAGATTGCAAATTAAAACTAATCTTTATAACAAACCTTAAACATTTCAAAAATCAGATAAACAATGCACAAAGACTAGTTATTCATCAAAAATTGACCAAAGCATGAAAATGTTGTTACCAACCAAAAATGCAAAATGCACCCCCAAACCTAAACTAAACATTGTCCTCAAAGTTTTCAACTACACAATAGTTCCGAAAAGACTTTAGCAATGGCAAACAGAAAACTAAATTAAACTTAACTAAATTAAAAGAAACGATAGATAATACCTAAAACGGTGGGTTGCCTCCCATCAAGCGCCTAGTTTAACGTCTTAGCAAGACGATGTTTATAGCTAAGGTGCATGCAGTTCAATGCACTCCACATCTCCATGGTGAATGACTCCCTCCAAGTAAGGCTTTACACGATGTCCGTTCACTTTGAAAGTTGCTTGTGTGTTGGGATTAAGTAGCTCAACAGCTCCATGTGGAAAGATCTCCACAATCTTGTATGGTCCACTCCATCTTGATCGAAGCTTTCCTGGAAAAAGTTTAAGACAAGAGTTAAAAAAAATACTTTCATTCCAGGATAGAGAGACTTACCAACGAGCCCTTTGTCATGGTTACGCTTTGTACGTTCTTTGTAAATCTTAGCATTCTCATAGGCTTCGTTCCGAATCTCTTCAAGCTGATCAAGTTGAAGTAAGCATTTTTTACCCGCTTGTTAACAATCCATGTTCAGCTGCTTGATTGCCCAATAGGCCTTGATGCTCAAGCTCAATGGGCAAATGGCATGTCTTGCCATAAATTAACCGATATGGGCTCATCCCAATAGGTGTCTTGTATGCTGTACGATAAGCCCATAATGCGTCATTGAGCTTTGAAGCCCAATCTTTCCTTGAAGGTAGCACCGTACGTTCCAAAACACCCTTAATTTGCCGGTTACTTACTTCAACTTGTCCCGATGTCTGTGGGTGATATGGAGTGGCCACTTTATGTGTGATGTTGTACTTTTTCAACAATCCATCAAAAAGTTTGTTGCAAAAATGGCTCCCTCCATCACTAATTATTGCCCTTGGTGTGCCAAACCTGTTAAATATTGTTTCCTTCAAGAACTTCACAACACAGTTAGCATCATTAGATTTAGTGGGTATAGCTTCTACCCACTTGGACACATAATCAACCGCAACCAAGATATACTCAAAACCAGAAGAAGGGGAAAAAAGACCCATAAAGTCAATCCCCCATACATCAAACAATTCAACAACAAGATTATATGTCAGAGGCATTTCATTACGTCTACCTAGGTTACCAGTCCTCTGACATCTATCACAGCGCATGCAAAAATCATAGGCATCTTTAAACAGAGTAGGCCAATAGAAACCAGATTGAAGTACCTTAATGGCAGTTTTCTTACCACCAAAATGTCCTTCACAATGAAGTTCATGACAGAAAGTTAAGATGCTTGCATGTTCCTCTTCCGGCACACACCTCAGGATGACTTGGTCTTGACAAATTTTGAATAGGTACGGGTCATTCCAAAAGTATTGCTGCATATATGAAAAAACCTTTTCTTTTCCTGAAAAGAAATGTTAGGCCTCAACAAACCGCTAGCAAGGTAATTTACAATATCAGCATACCAAGGGTTTGGACCCACAGAAAATAACTGCTCATCAGGAAAAGTCTCAATAATAGCAATATTTTATCACTCTCAGTAGTGTCAAAGTCAAAAATCAACCTAGATAAATGATCAGCTACCACATTTTTCGTTCCCTTTTTATCTCTAATCTCTAAGTCGAATTCTTGTAACAGCAAAACCCACCGAGTTAGTCTAGGCTTAGCATTTGGTTTACTTAACAAATATCGCAAAGCGGCATGGTCCGAATGCACAATTACTTTAGATCCTACCAAATAAGACCTAAATTTATCAAGAGAAAACACAATAGCCAAAAATTCTTTTTCGGTGGTCGAGTAGTTAAGTTGGGTGTCATTAAGAGTTTTACTAGCATAGTAAATTACATGCAAACGCTTATCTACTCGTTGTCCTAAAACAGCCCCTATGGCAAAATCAGACGCATCACACATAATTTCAAAGGGGAGTGACCAATCAGGTGCCATGATTATGGGCGCAGAAGTTAGCTTTTCTTTTAAAACATTAAAGGCATTCAAGCAATCATTATCAAAGACAAAAGAAACATCCTTAGCTAACAGATTGCATAGGGGACCGACTTATCTTAGAAAAATCCTTAATAAATCTCCTATAAAAACCCGCATGGTCAAGAAAACTCCTAATTCCCTTAACATTTATGGGAGGTGGAAGTTTAGCTATTAGATCAATTTTTGCTCTATTCACCTCAATGCCTCTACTTGAAATAACATGCCCTAATACAATGCCATGTTTAACCATAAAATGACTCTTTTCCCAATTAAGGGTAAAGTTACTATCAATACAACGCTCAAGCACACGAGTCAGATTATTTAGGCAATCATCAAATGAATTTCCAAAAACTGAGAAATCATCCATAAATACCTCTATACATTTCTCCAGCATATCCGAGAATATTGAAATTATGCATCGTTGGAATGTGGCGCGGGGGCATTGCAAAGACCGAATGGCATCCTCCTGAAGGCAAATGTCCCGAATGGGCATGTGAATGTGGTCTTCTCCTGATCTTCCGGAGCGATGGACACTTGGTAATAACCTGAAAGACCATCAAGAAAACAGTAAAAATCATGCCCTGCTAAACGTTCAAGCATTTGATCAATAAAAGGAAGAGAAAAATGATCTTTTTTTGTGTATAAATTTAATTTACGAAAATCAATGCACATTCTCCATCCCGTGATCAATCTTGTGGGGCACTAACTCATTTTTATCGTTCTTTATCACAGTGATCCCAGATTTCTTCGGTACCACATGTACCAGGCTAACCCATTTGCTATCCGCAATAGGATAGATAACCCCAACTTCCAAGAGTTTTAAAATTTTCGTTTTCACTACTTCTTGCATAATAGGGTTAAGTCTCCTTTGGGCTTCTCTCACAGGTTTGGTATTGTCCTCAAGATTTATCTTATGCATACACATGGTGGGACTAATACCTCTAATGTCATCAATGCTTCATCTTATGGCTTTTTTATATTTCTTAAGTATGTTCACTAGTGCTCGTTCTTGGGTTTGGGTTAAGGTAGATGAAATTATGACTGGATAGGTATCCCCCTCACCCAAAAACACATACTTAAGATGTTTTGGCAATTCTTTCAACTCAAGCTTAGGTGGAGTATTGTCTTCCCTAGATGGGGTTTTGGGTAACTCTAAGGGCATACTTGGTTCTTCTAATGGTTCAGCATTATCTAACAACTCTATGTATCCCTCAGTTTCATCATCCAATTCCTTCTCTATCCTATCAACTGTTAAAGCATATTCAAGTCCGTCTTTAACTTCATCCTGCAAAAAGGCACCATAAACAAGAATATCAATATGGTCAATAGAAGAACATTCATCAATTGAGGATATAGAAGGTAAAGGGGAGGAATCAAATACTCTAAAATTGACAGTTTCTCCCAAAACTGTCATAGTTAGACTTCCACTATGGACATCTATAATTGTCTTAGTAATGGCCATAAATGGTCTACCAAGAAGAATAGTGTGTTCTTTGTCCATAGATGGATTCTCCTGCATATCCAACACAACAAAATCTACAGGTATAATCAATTTATCAACCTGTACAAGCAAGTCCTCTACCATTCCCTTAGGATATTTCACAGATCTATCAGCTAATTGTAGAGACATGGTAGTATGTTTCAATTCCCCTAGACCTAGTTGCAAATAAATCGAATATGGCATTAAGTTTATGCTTGCACCTAAATCTAGCATGGCTCGTACCACTTTCTTATTCCCCAAAGTAATGTTAATGTTAAAACTCCCGGGATCCTTAAGTTTAGGTGGTAAACGTTGTTGAAGAATTGAACTAGAAATTTCAGAAACAACTATCCTCTCATTTAAACCATACTTTCTCTTCCTAGTATTTAGATCTTTGAAAAACTTTGCATAGGAAGGCACATTTCTAATAACATCCAATAAGGGCAGATTTATTTGAACTTTAGAAAGCATGTTAAAAAGATCAGAAAATTGCTTATCCTGTTTATCGTCCTTGAGATGGTGTGGAAACAGTACCGGTGGTCGGTAAGGCTCTGATGATTTGTGCAATTGGGGAGCGGTAGATGACTCTCCATTTGATTCCTTTAAAGGTTCCTTGGGTGTATCACTCTCCTTAGGTATTGCATTGCCTTCCTCCATGTTTCCTGCATTAAAAGGTAGATCATCAGATATTTCAGGTAAATTTTTAGTTACGATCTTACCACTGCGAAGGACCATGACCGCCTTCGCTTGCTTGGGTTGGCTCGGTAGTTTTCCTTTTTCTTGACATTGGAGGTGCTCCGCCAATTGACCTACTTGGCCTTCAACCCTTTTCATCGAAGCCTCCAACGAGTCCAATCTCTGAGTACTCTTCATTTGATTTTCCCGACTAACTTGAATGAATGCGTTCAAGTTGTCCTCCAAGCTTGGTTTGGTGGGAAGAGTAAGCTGTGGATTGTTGTTTGAAAGGTTGTTGTTGTTGGGATGATGTGGGAAGTTGTTTTGAGCATAGCTTTGATTGTTATTTCCCTTCCAAGAGAAGTTGGGATGATTTCTCTAACCGGGATTATATGTGTTTGAATAAGGATCACTCCTTGGCCTCGGTTGGTATCCCTCCATAGCATTAGCTTGCTCGTAACTTGTACCTACATTTTGATCACAAACAAAAGGACAAATATTAGCACCATGTTCGTAAGTACTACAAATACCGCATACCTCTTGAGTCGGTATGTTCTTGGAGGTGAGGAGCGCGATTTGTTTTGTAAGCTCCGTGATGTGATAAATTTAGTACTCGCAAGTGTACGAATCACTCGTAGTAAAGTGATAAGCAACTTCCAAGGTCGGTCTCTCAAGGAATTGCAGTGGTCTTAAATAACTATCTTCTTAATCTAAATAGAGTTCCAATAAAAATAAAACACTAATTAAATAGAGTTCTAGTAAAACTAAAACTCTAAGTAACTAGAATCCTAGAGTTAGTAAAACTGTAAAAAGGTGTTTGATTTGTAACTTGAACAAAGTACGAGCAATTAAACAAAAACAAAAATTGCAATTATACAATCAATTCAGATATATTTGAAGATCAATGGAGGATGTATGGACGTTTAGCTTGGTTGACCATGCTTGCATCGAAAAGGTATGGTGAAATAACATGAACGTCCTATATAAACAAAACTACCGGCTTTCCTTTTAATTACGAGACTGCCTTTGGCGGGGGTAAATTTCTTTATTGATTAACTAATTAACTGCCTTTGGCGGGGGTAAATCAAATAGCAATCAAATTATGCACAAGGAAAAAAATGCCAATCAAATTAATGCTATGACTAAGTCACTAAATTGAAGCTTTGATTAAGTGTTTCGGAATAAAGTTAAGGTGACGTTCCTATAACTAGATTCTAAGATATTTCAATCTAACTACGAACATCAAATGGGCCCATGATAATTCATAATTAAATATCTAAACATTGCTCTTAATCAAAAAGTAATTTGTTTATATTAAATCAATAAAACATACACCATACACAGTTCTAACAAACATGGCAACACAAACTAAACATCCATAATAAAACTAGCCAGACATGTTCATATTAATATTCATAGACAAATAAAATATGAACATACACTCCAACGAAAGAAGAAGAAAAATAGAATTCTACAACACCAAAGAAAACCTAGATCTAAATACCGCTTATGGATGGGATAGCGTTCTTCTCCAAAAGCTTTATCTTCGATTGTCGACGGCTTCTTTGGATCCTTAGAATGGTTTCTCTTGCTTTGTTTTTGTGTAGCAAAACTCCCAAAGTTGATTGAATGTAGTGTTTGGTCGCAAAATTGTAGTGTATAAAGAGTTGCGTACAAGTTCGAGTTCTGGTGTAAGGGGGGCTCTAAGGGGGTATTTATAGATGTAAGGGTTTACACAAATCTTGATTGCCATAGGAATGGGCGCGCCGCGGCATGCATTTTCCCCGCTGCGGCGCAACACAAATTCTGAAAATAATGTAAAAACCCGAGAGCTCCCCGCCGCGGCATGACTTTTCCTCGCCGCGGCGCGCGTTGTCTTCAGTTTCTTCACATGTATCCCCTTACATATGTGCTGGCTCGACATGTACGGCTTACATATTTGACTCGTTTTGCCCGTAACTCGTGATCCGAGCGCCGTAAGTGTTCTGTCTTTGCGTGTTTTCATTATTTGACTCATTTGACGCTAAAAACACCTTAAATGCACTAAAACATACCCGTGACTTCGAATGGATAGATTTATGAAAATAATCAAATAAACAATCATAACAAATCTATATTTTAAACAATTAAGCACAATTAATCACGAAATATTAGTGCTTTTCGAGCACTCATCACTCCGCAATTTGCATCGCCATGTCATTTCCTAGAGCTACCTCGTTAACTCCCATCCTCCGTCCTCTAGAGCTCTTTTGTTGGGAATTAGCACCCAACATCTCATATAAATCATACGTCTCATTAGCGGTCTTTTCTCCTATTGCTCCTCCCGCGGCATTATCTACAGTAAATTGACACTGTTGTGTCAACCTGTCATAGAAAAATTGATTCTGGAGTTGCAAAGGAAAGTGATGGTGTGGGCATTGTATCAGAAGCAATTTGAAGCGATCCCACGCCTCATGAAATGGTTCTCCATCCATTTGAGAGAACGTTGCAATTTTGATCCTTAGGTCCGCAATCTTTTGGTGGGAATAGAATTTTCCCATGAACTTGTTGAACACTGCGTCCCAAGTTGAAAGAGATCCAGGCGGAAGAGTCATAAGCCATGACTTGGCCTTGTCTTTGAGCGTGTACGGGAAACACCTCATCCTTAGCTGATCCTCATTTAGCCCCTGTAGCGAAAAAGTCTGCACAGTGGCATAGAAATCACGAATAAAAGTTAGCTGATCTTCGTTAGGAATCCCATAAAAAGATCGTAACATATTAAAATGTATATTTTTAATCTCATAATTTCGAGCCGCTTCCCCTAATTGGATGCAAGAAGTTGCAGTGCAATGATTGGCCTTGCATACTCCTTCATCGTCATCTCTCTGTGTGGAGGTAGATGTTCTCCCATTGTTGATGGATGCTCTTCCTCCATAATGTTAGCGTCGAATGGTCTCAAATGTGCGCGTCTCCTATTGACGTTATCTATGAACGGCACGAGTGGATTTTCAAGAGATCTCCTACCGTGCATGCACAATCAAAAACAACAACAAATTAGAGCACCAGATACTATACGACTCCAACGAGTAACAAAAACACAAAATAAATAAAAAAACGAAGAAAATGACAAAGACTAAAAATTAAGTAAACTAAAAAGAAAACAATTAACAATTTCAAAAACGCCAACTCCCCGGCAGCGGCCAAAATCTTGATGCCAAAAACTTGATAACCAAATTTTGTATCTGTAAAAGCTCGCAAGTGCACGAGTCACTTATAGTAGGCGACAAGTATACTCCCAATATCGTCTCTCAAAGAAATTGCGGTGGTTTTTAAAAGAGCCAAATGTAATCTAAAACGTAACAATAAAACAAATCCTAAACACTCTAATCAAAGATTGATTTGGAAAACGGTTGCTAAAAGTGTGATTACTTAAAATAAATAAAGAACGATATGAAACTATATGATGAACTAGTGTGGGAAATTAGGTAGTGAACTAAGTATGGATAAATTAGTTTACGTGGTCTCCTCAATCAAGCGTATTAAGTGAATTTATTGATTCTTTTCACTAATCCTAGAAAATCCCAAATCAATGGTGATTTTTCCTTAATTAACTAATTAGCTTCTTTGATCCGGACCATTAATTAATTAATTAGCATTAATCTTAGAAAAGGTAATTCAATCACCTAAATTAAGACAAGTCAATGCACTCAATTTAAGTTCATGCTCAAGAATGCCCAATTAAACTTAGATGGCATTTCTAAAGTTCAATCCTAAAATAGTCTCAAACATTCATAACTAAATTGGCCAAAAATAATTAATGAATGTAGATGTTAATGAACAATGAGCATGAAACAAATCACTAAGATAATAATCAAGCCACATAAATAATATCCATTCAAAGTCACATCCCTAAATTCCCACACACAAGGGTTTAGTTGCACATAATCAAACTCAAATCCAGATTCTTCATTATAAATGACATAGAAAGAATTCTAATGAGAAAGAGAAGGATTACAAATAAGAATCTACCAACTTTCACTCTTGCAACAAGATCCTTGATGTTGGATGATCACCTATTTCAAGTCTCTTGATGAAGATCCAATTGAATAGCCTTTGATGAAGTAAGTTCTCTCCCAAAATTGTATGAAAAACCTGAATTTGGTACTGTTCACCCTTGGAGTCTCGTGTGTTTGTTGTGTTGGAGGCTGAATTCTATGTGTGTTGTTCAATTAGGTTTTCTTATGTAAGGGTTTCCCAAAGAGTATGTGCGTGTGTGGCTGGGGGGAATTGCAATCCGCGCGCACGGGCAGCAGCGCGCCTTTTTTCATGCCGTGGCGAGCAATGTTTTTTCAGAATTGCGAACCAAAGTAGAAACCTCACCGCCGCGGCGTACAATAACCATGCCGCGGCGCCCAATGTTTTCATGAAATTCTAGGATGCAATCCGAGAGCCCCTCGCCGCGGCATATGGTTTCTTCGCCGCGACGCGCAATGTTTGTAATGCTATGTAAATACCTTTACATACTTTGCTGATTCTCGATGTAAGGCTTACGTCCCTAAGCTTTTGTTTGCCCCCTCTTACACGATGAATGGCACCCAATGTAAGGCATACATTTTTAAAACACTTTTGCTTCACTTTTGCTCTCTTTTTCCATATTTCTTTCCAAACCTACTTTGACCTACAAAACAATAGAACACCCTCCAAAACAAGATTATATCGAGATTAAATGCGAAATAAATACTTAAAAACATAACAAATAGTAGGTCAAAATAGTGTTCATCAAGATCTCATCGAGGTTGTGTTTTACACACTCATGGGCACCTCACCACCCCCTCTGCGAAAGGTAGTCAGCGCGGTGTATGGATTTCTTCTATAAACCCCCTTTCTCATTTGTTTTCAAACCATAGAATTTTCTAAACACTTCCTACCCTTAAATATTTTTGCTTATTACCTTCTAAACTACTTTCATCTACTTTTAAACTCTTTTACCCCAGTTTCTCTCCACAAAATGCCTCATCAAACCAAAATATCTAGTGTTACTCAAGATATAGTTGGTCTTTCTTCTTCACCTAGTGGTTATGGTTCCCAACCTAAGAAGTCTCCATATTGCATTTGTGAGCATGCTGTGTTGATTGAGAAGTTTCCTGCTATCTAAGAAAAGTTTGCATAGTTTTCTTGGCTCTCTCTTTGTTCACTTGCTTACTCCTGTGACCCTACTTTTGTCTCTGAGTTTTATTTTACGATATGTGCTCATCGCACTTGTCATTCTCTATTTCTATTTCTTTTTCTTTAAGGGGACTGAGGTTACCATTTTTAGAGATAATGTCTTAGACCTCTTATCTCTTCAGAAAATAAAAAAATCCCTCTTTTCTTGTTCTTCCTTTCTAAAATGAAAATACTACCGGGCCTAACTTTTTTGATGATTTTGAGCATTGCAAAACTCAAAATTAGCCTGTCATGGCCACCAGACTTTTTGGACCTGACACTTCTTTTATTGGAGGTACTATTTCTTCAAACAGTTCCTCTCCTAGATGCTTTCTTTTGCAAGTCGTTTCTACTTACGTCTTTCCTTGCACTCATGTCTTTTCTATGCCTAATACTAGGGGACATTTTCTTTATGCCATTCTTGATGGAGTCTATAGATCTTGCTATTATGATCTTTAGGACCATCATTTTTCATTCATTCTCTCCTTCTTCTACTTTTCATTATTCTTCGTTAATTACTCGCTGAGGAAAGTCTATCTTGGGCAATGAAATTAGTGTATCTTTGTATGGTTATACTGCCCTTTCTATCAAACACCTTCAGGCTTCACACCCTTCATTGAGAAACTCTGAGTCTTTTTTTCTTCTTCTCAGAGTGTCTCTCATTCTACCCCTTATAGTTCACTTCCTGTTCCTCCTCCTTAATCTTTTGAGTTTGTCTCGCTAAATGCAAAAGTGGATGCTTTAACTCAACGAATGGACAAGGTTCTTGAAGATCTTACTAAAGAGCGCAAGGAACGCAAACTCTACAGAAAGATGCTGATGAACATTAATGATAGGGTGAGTAGAATTGAACATCTTTTGCAGACCCGTCATGGCTCTCCATGGCCCTCTGGTCCTCGATAGTTTGTTCAATGATGTGTAAATTATAGTACTCGCAAGTATACGAATCACTTGTAGCAAGTGATAAGCAAACCTCCAAGGTCGATCTCTCAAGGAATTACAGTGGTTTTAAATAACCTTTTTCTTAAACTAATTAAAGTCCTAAAGCAACTAAAATACTAATAGAGTTATAGGAATTGCAGTGTAGATGAATGTTTGCTGCTATTTCATTTCATTGTCTTATAGGGACTTCAATAATTACTCGAGCATTTTACAGCTAAACTTTTCACTATCTAAATGCATTAACAATATATAGTACTCTATTATCGAGTAATTTTGCAGCTAAAAATGTATGCATTTTAAGTAATTTCACGCCATTAACTTTCTTTTTCTCTCCCCCTAATGGCGAAAATTATTTTTATTTATCAAAATTATATAATAAGCTTGCTTATCCTTCAAAGGATTCAATATAAATGAAAACTCAAAACACATATTTTTAAATTTATTAATGGGTCCATCTCAATGTGTTGAGTTTGTGCAATATGATTAAAACAACTTTATTTTGCCACTAATATAAGTTGTAATTAAAAATTAATAATAAATTTGTGGGTTAAATTGAACCCAAATTATATTATATTTCATAATAAGGTTGACAATATTATTTTCATAATTATGATTTTTCAGAGACGTGAGATTTACTATCAACTTTTGTCAAATATAGTGAGTTCATTTTACCTTAGGAACATGTAACACATATAGTTACCAAATAAATAAAGGTTTGAACTTTGGTCCATGACCATTTAACTTTCTATTGTATACTGAATCAATTTTGATTCTTCATGATAATTATTCAAACTTTTCTCTATCAAAATTTATTTATATTTGCGATATAAATCGAAAGAAGCTTTATAAATATTGACTTCTAGTCATGTATTTGTGGCATTATAATTTAGACCAACATATGCATCATTCGTGCAATTTTAATGATAAAATTGGCCTTTTTAAAGACTTTTCAAATTAAGCTTCTATCTGTGACCTTATATATTATATTATGATTATATTCTTCAATGTCACTATCGTTAAATATATTCAAAATATTAAATTTCTCATCAACTTTGAGAAATTTGAGCACAATTATATATAATATATTTCATTATACTTTAACTCTTCAAAGCCTTTTATTGGATTATACATGAAATTGTGCTAACTCATATATTATTCAACAATAATGAATATTGTTGCATTATTTTTGAGATACATAAGTGTCCACCATTTAAATTGATAAACAATAGTTATAAGCGCACTTTATATTTCTTCATCCATCATTATCCATCAAGATCAAAAGGGGGTATATATTGGATAATAAAAATATTGAACCTTAATTAATATTCTCTTGTTCTGCTTCTGTGGAAACTCATGATCCATTATAAAATTGGAGCTCAAATACTTCATGATATAACAACAACTCCAAAATAAATTTTATTTATCTGTATGGGCTTTCAATAATACAATAATATTGTAACTATCACATTGACAATATTAACACAATAACTTAAACCAAATTCATGATCATTATATAATATTCACTTCTAGTAATGATATGATCAAAATATCTTTATTTTCTTAATAATTTATACAAACACATAATATTTAAATATATGTGTGTTTCTCTATTGCTATTTTATGAGCAAATTTTACTTGTAAATATAGTATATGAAAGATTCATAACTGTTGCTAACTTTACTCTTAATGTTGCTATGTAAGCATACACAAGATCTATGTATATATTTCTTTTTTGCTCTCAATAACCTTTTTTTTTTTCTCCAAAATTTTTCAAATAAAATGTTAATAATATTGAGCAATTAAAAATCTTGAATGATCAAGATTGGATAGTGATTATCAAATTAATCACTCGCAATCTTATATTTTTCTCTTTTAATTATATTCAATTTAATGTCAACATCAAATGACATTCGTTTCAAGAATCATATAATTAAAATGTCCTTACATCCATAATCATATTTAGGACATATGCTGTTTATATATATGTTATTATCTTACTACTTCAATAGCATATTTTACTCATAAACTAACATATAAATATTTTATGATGTCAATTTTTCTCTTGATATTGCTACTTAATAGCATATACGATGTATTGAATATTCTTTATCATATATTATGTTAGTATTGTAGCTTGTGGGCTCTCAATTAATGACATAAATGTAATTCTAAAATATTATATTTTATACTTTCAAATATATTTTTTATTAACATCATAGCCTGTGGGCTCTCAATTAATAACATAGATGCAATTTTAAAGTATTACATTTTTTTACTTCAAGGGAATAATTAAATCCCTTATTTTCTATATATATATATATATATATATATATATATATATGTAATTTTTTTTTGGAATACTTTAGCAATATAGCAACACAATTAATATTCATTAAGAGTGCTCCCAGGAAAAAATGGTGGGGCAAGACCTCCTTAAAAACCAATCTCCTAGACAGAGCAACGTTCCCAGGAAAAACTAGTGGCACAAAGGCTTTTAAGAACTAACCTCCTAAACAATAAATTTTAGCATAATTCATAACACAACTAAATGTCATATACCATGTTCCTGCACATTGCTGCTGAAACTAGAATTAATCAAAATCATATAATCAATAGTCATAATAAAAAATAATTTGACATATTCAATTCAATGATAACATTAAATAAATAACTATATGATAATTATTTCTAACAATTTAATGAACAATTTACTAGGATTTTACATCTAATGTTATCCTTAAATGAGGTAGAAGCAAGATAGTAATCACAATAAAATTTGAAAGAAACAGTTCAGAGAAAAAAAAAAAAAAGAATTAGCTAGTTATCTTCATTAAGTTAAATACCAATTTATAAGTACTTTTATATAAATATGCCAATATAAAAGTAAATCAAAAAATTATCTCAATAGCAATTAGATTATATGTTCTGAATCTACAAAAATTAAAGCAAACTCAAGTAATATATATCACATTTATCACATTCAACAAAAAATTTGATTCAAAATTAAGAAGCAATTTAATGGGATCTAAAAAAAATATATTACTAAATCTATTATCAAACTTGATAAAAAAAATTATGAGTAAAAGAGACAACAATAATTACATAGGTCAAGAATATGGATTATCATTAAATAATAGATAACCTATATAATATTTAATAATTATATAGTAAAATAATTTCTTAAAAGCAACATCACATCTATGACTTATCCATTATAATTAATAATTTATCAGAGACTTAAAATAGTTAAAATATATCCTTATCTTCCAAGGAGAAGAGAATCTTAAATGGCAATTAATATATCCAAAATTTGAACTTACTTATTAGATAAAAAAAAATCACAAAACTAAAAATATGAGTTACAACATCGCAACAATTATCGCAGTTCTATGACATCTACATATGAAACAAAAAATATGAGATGCAATTTTTTTTTATTTTAAATAATTCAAAATAAGTCAGAGCCATTGCAAATGTCATAGATGTAAAACCTTGGAGAATGCAAATTGATTATAATGAAAAATATAAATCATTTGATTCAAGTAATTATAGCATACACAACAAAGAATCAAACTGAAGTATATAAATATTCATTGGAACAATTAGTCATTGTTTGAAGAATACAATATGTGAAAACAGCAATATACATATGCACAAAGAAACAAACTAAAAGAAATGATCTTTGATAAATTAGAAGAGAGGAGAGGAGTGATAATTTAGCCAAAAAAAAAAAATTATCAAGAGTTTAGAAGTTTAAAAGCTTTCGTGCTGATAACGTGTTATAAAACTAAAGAAATAAGAGAAAAAAAGTAGAAAAAAGTAAACAAGTAGAAGTAATTCTCATTTATTGTTGTGTTAATAATACACTGCTAAAAACCCTATTTATAAGATACAATATGAATTTCGAATATAAGATATGATAGATATTGAATCTCTAATTATCTCCAATTAAATATAAATTTATGATACAATAGAGATAAATATTCATTTGAAATAAATTAACCTTAAGATAGATCTAACATATTTAAAATTTGACGTTTAAATTATAACAGTAATATGTATGTGTGCGTGCTATTTTCTTACATTTAAAAAAAAATAGATTAAAAATTAACTAAATATTGTCTCTCATCTTTTTCACATATAAGAAGATTTAAAAAATATTTTTTCTAAACAACTGTACTAGATAGTTCCAGGCCTAAACAAATGATGCACGACACATTTCCAATAGATATAATTGAACTCTATCATCAGATGTTTTTGCTGTATGGCGTTAATCACAGGTATATTCTGAAGAATGACCATTTGATGCTCTAACCTTTTCTTTCAGGCAAAAGTAAAAGAATGTAAATTCTAATAGAAATATAATTGAATGAAATTAATAATATTATTTTAACTTTTATTTGAGCAATATTATTTAAATAAATACTAATATTTAAATAAAATTTATAAAATTATAAATAAAGTATAATTAATAAGTAATAAAAATAGCTTATTCAAAATTTATAATAATAAAAATATTACACATTGTGTTCAAATAATATATTTTTACAATTATAAAAATAATTGTTACGTCATTTTTCTTTGAACGTCCGTCCAATTGAACGCAACTCAAATTAAATTGTAGTAATTTAGACCCGTTTAATGTTAAATATTAAATATCGTTTAATATTATTAGGGTGCTATTTTTATTATTATAAGTTTTAGTAGTATTATTTTTGGCAGCAAGGCACCATAGGTCCTGTAATTATTTAATTTAAGCAGTTTAGTCCATAATTATTAGGTTAGGCATTAATAGTCCTATAATTTTTATATTTTAGTCAATTTAGTCCTATTATTATTATTCTGTTAAATAAATCGTTAAAGCTTACTAAATTATCATTTTTTAAGGATAAAAGATGATTTTACCCTCTCAACTACTTGTCATCCTTACCCTCATTATCTACATTTTCATTAAAGAATAAGCCATTTTTGAGGAGGTAATTATTCATTTTATTTGTTGACTTATTTTTTTTTTTTTTATACTCAAGTTTTTCAAAAATAAAAAATAATTAAAGTTAGTATTCAATTTTTTTTAATTCTTTCTATTTCATATATACTTTCTTGTTGATGCTTGTATGTATAAAATTTATTCCCAACATTTTGGGCAAAAATTGAATGAATAAATTGTGCTCAAAGATTTGACCAAAATGATGTTTGTAGGCAGAGAATGGGGAAAGAATGGTGGCAGAGAAGGACAAAAGAGAAAGGTAAAAGGGAAAAGGGAGAGAGAAATGTGGGGTGGGGTGGGGTTGCGCAAGGTTCTTAAGTTGGTTTTGTTTTGTTTTTCTTTCTTTCTTTCACAATGAGCACTTTAAACGATTGTGTCTTCAAATCTTTTCTTTAATTACAAAAATATTATTATTATTATTTATTTTATTCATTTAATAATTAATAATAATAATTATATCATCTTATTATAAGATAAGATCGCAATGTCTTATTCATAATTTACTTTTTTATAAGAAGTCATAAATAACTTAAAATATATAATTATAAATTTAAATTAATTTTTTCTTTGTTATTTTTCTTTTAAAATAATAGGTTAAAAAATAATTTTCATTTTAGACGATTTCCTCAAATTGTTTCACTTTAATTACAAAATTATCATTAATATTTAATAATAATGATTATTTAAAAAAAAATAGGTTAAAAAAATGATGTAGACAAATAAAGAAGGCAAAAATTTGAAAAATAAAAGATAAGATTATAATATTTTATTTATGGTTTAATTTTTCTATATTACAAGTCCTAGATAAACTAAAATCACATTTATTTTCAAGATAATGATACTACTAATAATTAATGAAAAATTTGACAAAATCTTCAAATTTATTTACGAAATTTTTATTATTATTAATTTTATTTATTTAATATAAAATCTTATTTATTATTTAGAAGTCTACATAATCTAAAATACACGATCTATGTTTGAATTAATTTTTTCTTTTACTTTTCTTAAAATAATTGGTTAAAAAATAACTTAAACAAATAAAGAAGAAAAAAATTGAAAGATAAAAGATAAGATTATAAGATTTTTATTTATGAATTAATTTTTTATATTAGAAACTTTAAATAAGCTAAAATGCATATTTTTCTAAATAGTGACAGTATTATATTTAAAGATATATTGGTTAAAGTTATTGGACAAAATTATTCAAATTTAATTACGATAATTGTTACTATTATTACTTTTATTTAATTAATTATAATAATTATTTTATATTATAATGTTTTTTATTGTAAGAGCTTATTTTTGACTTTATAATTGAAATGTATTTATTTATGTTTGTAATATAAATTTTTTTATACTCTACATAATTTTTATTTATAAAGGTTAATTCTTTAATATTTTTTAAAATTTTAGGATATCAAAATAAGTTTTGATATTATTTTGTTTAATAATAAAAAAAATTGTTATTATTAAATAGATGTTAAATTTTGAGTGTTTTATTTTAAAAAAAATTAATATATATATATATAACAGAGAATATATATATATATATATATATTAGGGATGGGAGTAGGTTGGTCGGTTCGGTTTTTGCCTCAAAAAACTAACCGAACCGATTTGGTCGGTTAGGCATTTTTATAAACCAAAACCGACCTATCTATCAAAACTAACCGAACCGCAAACCAACCTATTTAATCGGTTTGTTCGGTTCGGTTGGTCGGTTTGGACCTACTATATTTATTAAAAAAATATATACACATAATAATATCAATTGCACTATAATATAATATTAATTGAATAAAATCATCAAAATTAAAGTCATGTAATAAGTTTTAAGCTTATATAAATATATCATAATGATAATATGTAAATATTATCATATATAAATGCTAATAGAAATAAAAAATACGTCATTTTACATTAAAAAAATATTATTTTAAATATGTAGGTTCGGTTTGGTTTAAATAGGTTTTTTTTTCACCTAAACCTTAACCGAACCTATTTAATCAGTTTTTTAAAAAGTTGAACCGAACCGAACTTACTAAATTATTATAAACCGACCTAAAAGGTTCGATTTAGGTCCAGTTTAATCGGTTTGGTCGATTTTTTTATTTTATGTCCATTCCTAATATATATATATAAGAGAGAGAGAGAGAGAAAGAGTACTGATATAATATGCGATACAGCCCGTAACTATAGTGAGAAAGGGTAATTAAGTGTTTTAATTAGTTTTATTTAATGTGATGTCAACAAGATATCATGTTGCTTCTGAAAGGTCCCACTATACACTCAACATGTCTGCCCCTCTAACAGCAAGAGATCATGATTGCTTCTGAAAGGTCCCACTAATTACAGACTTTGTAGATGGAATAATTGTTTACGTTAATAATATATAAATTATTAATCAGATATAAAAGTAAAAATATAACATAAAAAAATAATTATAAATTTTTTGATCAATTAAATTATTAAATATATATTATAATATATATAAAATTATAATAAAAAAATTACTTTTATAAATAACATTTGTAGGACACAACAATAAAAATACTACTGTTACATATATACACATATATAATATAAAAATTTGAATTATATTTTTTTTAAAATAAAATTATCTACATATTTTAAGTTATTAATATTAATTATTTTTTAAGATATATTATCATGTTAAGTAAAGATTGTAAATATGATAATGAATTAAAAATCATATCAAATAAGTATTTTAATTATACAATAATTGTCATATTTAATAGTAACTTCAATTATATGATAATTATCATATTTAATAAAAATTTCAATTATATGATTATTATTATTTTTATAAAAATTTTAATATTATATTATTTTTATAATAAATTTAAAAATATAAAAAATTAATTTATATTTATTTTTAATATGTGATAAAAATTAATTAAAGTGGAAAATTAAAATAAGGAAAATAAAGTTGTGATAAAACTCGCGCCCTATCATCTATATCAAGCATTTTTCTTGTGTCTTTTAGGGAACTATTATATGCAATTATACACTTTTGTCACTTAGCAATCAGTTTGTTCTATACATATATATGACATTAATTATCGTCTGAATGGTCAATCAAATTATTGAAAGGATAATGTAAAATTAATGATATAGATTAAGAACTTGTACAAAAGTCGCTGATCTTTTATTGCACGTTTTAACGTCGTATTTTACGCAACTTCAAATGTGTCGCGTAAGAGATCGCGTGATAAGGCGCGCGTTATATATATATATATATATATATATTTATTTATTTTTATTTATTTATTTATTTGACTAAATATATTGAAACAAATAATTGACTACGTGATAACTCGCGCACGTTTCCAAATAACTGTACGTAGGTATTTTGACGACGATACATATTATGATAGGAATAAATTTTTTATTAAGATTTAATCAATAGTTTTTTTATATCGTTAAAAATTTTATAATTTTTTATTATTATAAATAGATATTATAAAAAAAATTTTGAGTAAATTTTTTCATGTATTAACTAATAAGAAAATTCGAGACGAATAATACGAAAAGAACAAGATACAAATACAATTAAGACGACACGATTGTAACCCTTTTGACCCATCATTATTGTTAAACATATGGTTAAGAATAAGTGAATAAATAAATAATTTAATCAATTTATTTAAATTAGTAAATTTAATTTGATCAATTAGATTTAAATTGATTTAGATTGCCGATTTTATACTCAAATAGGATTCGAATCGACAAATTTGATAATCTGTTATAATTTAATATAGACCAAATTATTATTAAAATTATAAATAAATATATATTTTATTTTTAATGTGTATATTTAAATATTATACATATAACGATTATATTAAATTACTATTTTAGTTTAAAAATAAGTATAAATATTATATTATTTATAATAATTTAATATTATTCAAGAACATACTTCTTATTATTTTAATTATCTTAGTTGTAATTATAAATAAATAAATTTTCTTAACGATGTGCCAATTTGAAATTTAAATATTAGTATATATTATGTTTTATATATGACAATAATTTAAAAATAAGTTATAATTTCAATTTGATCTGCTCGAATTTAGATTGGTTTAGATTAAATACATAATCATATCAAATTTAGATTAGATATATTCAACTTTGTTTCAAATCGAATCGAATTCAAATTGATAAAAACAAACAATTTTGATCTGTTGTTCACCCTTAGTCAAAAATATTTTCTTTCATATATATATTTAAAAGCATGAAAGTTATTAAAGCTCTAATAACTAGTGACAGGATGGTCATCAGAACGTCAATAAATAAAATTATACATTCAAGAAAATTTTTATATTATGTAGCTGCTATTAAATATGTGTTTGAATAAATTTTATTTCAAATATTTATTTTGTTTTTAATATATGTTAGTTAGCTAGAGTTTAAAAATAAAAACTATTATACAAGTGGGTCAAAATGAAAATTACTTTAAAAATTAACAATATGTATATGGACTTACCAAGGTTTTTTTTTTTTTTGTTTTTTTTGTTCAAAGGACGTACCAAATATGGAGCATGGAGTATGGACTATGCCATTATTATTTGATTTGGCTCCTTTGGCTATTATGGACCAGTTATTTTTCTTTTCTTTTTTCAGATGAACCAAAGATTATGCTGGAGATATACATGCATGTGAATCAAAAATAATTTTGAATCTTTGAAGTTTGAACTGAATTATTGAGGTCTGATAAATCGAAATGATTTAGGATACATATTTTTTTTATTAAATAATTAATTTTTTAATTTTTGATTTTTTTAAAAAAATAAAAACTAATGTGTTTGATAATAATTTTTACATAGTAATTTTAAAGAAAAAATAAAAAAATTAATTACAAGTTGTTTAGTAACGCTTTTTTTTTGTTAACTTTAATTTTTTTTTTATTATTATTTACAAATTTTAAGTTTTTAATCATTTTTTTAATACTTATAAATAAAAAAATTATAAAACTTAATTTACTCTCGAGAAAAAATGCTTAACAAATTTAGCAATTTTATTAGGCTGAAGCTCATAAATTTTAACAAATTTTACACTCTAATTTTTTTTTTTTTCATAACATGACGTCCATTATATTTTTATATTTAATAATTTTAATTTTAATTTAAAGATAATGAATTAAATATGCTAAATTTTAAAAATTAATGGACAAAATAATGCAAAACATAAATTTTTCTAATATGTTAATTTTGACTATTATAGTATAATTTAATTAAATTTTTAAATTTAAATTAATTATGTTAAATTTTAAAAATAATGAACATATTATAAAAAAAAAATTAAAAGCTTAAAAGCGTAGAATCTAACAAAATTTACAAACTAATAATGTAGTTCAAGTATTTTATTACAAATATATATATATATATATATATATATATATATATATATATATATATTATTGTCATGTTTGAATCACTTAATAAACATGTTTGTGAGTAGTATTGTCAAAGAATATCTAATTTTTTCATCAATGGATATAATCCAATAAAAAAAAATGTATTTATGGGATGAGATTAGAGATCACACTCTTTGTCTCGTCTATTTAGGAATGGACATGGGATGGGTGGGGGCTATTTTTGCCATATTCATTCTTCGAAATCGAACAATTAATTATGTAATCGAAATTGCTTTGATTTGAGTACGGTTATAACCAGGGACGGATACAACAAAAAAATCATCTCATATTTAATTAAAAAAAATCACATATTAAAGCATAATTAGAACTTCTACACAAATAGAAGAACTTTCACACAAATAGTAAATATAAACATCTTTATATCATATTATTTATCAACTTTTTTAAAATACACAAAATTTGATATGATTTATAAATATATTTATATGTTATTATGTAAATAAGAACAAAAGTAGTCTGATGGCATAAGTTGAGATGGTGACACTTAATACCCAAATTTGAGGTTTTAGAAGCAGGTAAATTTTATAAATAAATTTATATATATATTTAAATTAAATTAAATTAAAAAAATATTTTAAGTATGGGTGAGTACGGTTTTAAGTATAATCGTCCCTGTCCCGTTCCCAAAAAATTATAATCGAATATTACCCGAAATCTTACCGGTACCCAAATTAAGCGAGTATTAACCGATCTCTTGGATTAAATATCTGAGAATATCTGAACCTGCGGATAAAATGTCCATCCCTACTTCCATCCTACAAAAGCCAATTTCTTACAATTTTAGACTTGTTTTTATACATTTTTTAATAAATTCAATTATTTTTAATTAAAAATAATGTTACTTTAACTATTTAATTACAAAACAAAACAAATAATATAATAATATATATTATTTATATCAAAAATTAATATTTATTATTGTTAAGTATAAATTTTTTTATTTTACATTAAAAAAAATTATTAATTTTGAATATATAAATTATAAATAAATTTATAATTTTTATTAGTAGAGAATCTCTAAATACTCAAAAAAAAAAAAAAAATCAAAATTTTGAAAGAGAATCGTCACCGTATCTCATAAACATATAGTGTAGGGATAGAGATCTCAACTCCCAACCTGCCCTGACATATTGACAGTGAGTCATTACCTTTGTATTACGCTATATGTTATTATATTATTCAGATTGTTTGTAGTGTTATATTCGTGTTTGATTAAAGTATTAAATAAATAGTGTTTTTGCGCTAGTTTGACTTGTCGATTTTTTACGAGCAACTCATTTAATAAACGCGTTTTTTTTTTATAATATTTAATAAACGTGTTATGTTGTCGTATTAATGTACATCTTATACTATTAGTCATATCTTTCAGTATAAGTGTAACCTAAAAGAAAAAAGGTGAAATAATAAATTAAAAGGAAAATTCAACCCTTATTTATAATTTTCGTTTAAGAAATTGTTTAAAATAACAAAACCATGAATGAAATCTTGAAATTGTCGCAAGAAATTTGGCTAGCCTTTGTCTTAAGGTGTGCGAACCTCAAGTCCAATAAAACTTGTTAAGCCCAAGAAAAGTAAGTCTTACTTAACCCACATTTTCTTTTCTAAGTCCATCAATCATGAATGGATAATAGCTTTCTTGAGTAATACTACCAATATTCACCGAACTTATTATTATTATTATTTTTTAAAATAACAAAAATAACATCTCTTAAAATTTATAATAACAAAAATAACATATTTAAACTTATAATTTTACAATTAAAAAAATGATTGATATATCATTTTTTCTAACACCAATTCAATTATAATTAAACTACGATAATTTTGACATGTTCAATATTGAATGTTCGATATTACACATTTAAATTGAACGTTCAATATTATTAAGGTAGTTATTTTATTATTATAAGTTTTAGGGGTATTTTTTTGATAATTTTTCTATTTTTTTTATAGACCACGCATCGTATTAAATACATGCCCCTAAATATAAAATAATTATATAAGCCTTACAAAATTATAGAAATAATATGTAAAGCATTACAAATAAATCACACAAATAGGAAAAATAATCATATTTTCTAAAAAATCAAAAAATTAATAAATAATAGAAATAGAAACATAAAATATCTCAAGATATTGTTCACAAGAAATAATATTTAGTAAAAAAAATTTGAAAAAATTCAAAAATTAAAGCCAAATCTTAAGAAAGAATATGGATTCAAAGAATCATTATTTTAAAATATAAGGAAAATATTTTCAAGAAAAGATATAATATATTATGAAATAAGTAATAAAAAATGAGTATTACAATAATAAATGCAAAATGAAGGTTTAATATACTATTAATTGATAAAAAAAATTATTATAGATAAACTATAAAAAAAAATTTCCCAAAAAGAAATTTTTTTTTTGAATACATCTATCTAAGAGGAATATAAATTTTAACAAAATCATATTTTAGAGAAGAAATAGATAGATTAATAAAAGTAGCATTATTAGATAATATGATAACAAACAGAAAAAAATGTTTTATTATGAATGATTAATGAAAACTTAGGATATCATATATTAAAATTTACGGCATACACTAGGCTTGTTGTAAACATTAATGATAAAAAATTTAATTAAGTATTAAGCCTAACTTATGATTTTGAACGAAGAAATCTAATAAAAGATAGAAATCATCCATTTTTAATACATTATATAATAGGATATTCCTTAATAACAGTCACAATATTTCAATATATAGACTAAATAAATTCATAAAAATTGATAAAATATTCCAAAAAATAGGACAAATAATAAACTAAAAATATTAACAGACTATAAAATACTTGATGAATGTGATTTAGATATTAAAGAAAAATATCTTATACAAGTAAGAAAAACTTCTTATACAAAGAATTAAATTTATATATATCTAAATAAAATCGATAAAAGAGAAAGATAAATAATAGAACTAAAAGAAGAAATTAAGAAAGCAAAGAATTACTTCATATGAGGTAATAGGATAATAATATCACATTAAAACTTCTTCCAAGAATGTCAAAATACAAATTACAAGAAATAAAATTAAAAAGAAATAGTAGCCTAACAAATATGTCCAATAACCAAATATTTAAAATGAAAATCTTAATTCTTTTAGCAGAAAAATAGATACCACATATGAATTAAACATTAAAGTTTTATAAGATATAAAATAAACTCAAAAAGAACTCCTTAAATAAATAAAAAAATGTAGTTACAGAAAGAAATTACAATTAGATATGCAAAAGAAATTTACAGAATTAAGAAGAGATATTAATAACATACCAATAGGAAATGAAACTTCAAGTTATAAGAGTGACCCATTAAAAGAATTAAAAGAAGAACTCTTTAGAAGATTTGATGCATTAATACTTAAGAATGAATAAAAATTTAAAAGTAAAGCTATAATCTCAATCTAATGAAATATATAAGAAAATTATAGGAACAAAAAAATAAAAATATAGAAGAATTAGTCAGTCTATTAAATCTAACAGATAAAGAATTAGGATAATATTATGAGAAAAACTTTATACAAATAAGGAAGAAGATGATATGACAATAATTAGTGAAAGCGATTCTAAACCATAAAATATAATTCTGAAAATTCATATATAATCCAATATATTGCCAATCCATAACAAGAAAGAACTTCTTACCCACATAGAGAAGAAAGAAATAGACAAAGACCTAATAAATCTTACATTTCTAATAGAAGAAGGCATCGACCTAAAATAGAAGAAGACATCGACCTAAAATGAAAGAAGGTTTACATTGGAAAGCTAGAAGTAGTATTATACCAAAATTTAAACCACATAAAATTATAAATTTGATTTTTGGAATTTAAATTGTATAAGTTATAGGAAAAAGGCTTTAGACAAATGGTCTAGTGGAATGAGTGTAATCATACAAACTTTTTCAACTATACAAACGAACTCTTTAGTCTGTAGAGTATTAGTAACTTCCAAATTGATAGAAATTAAAATTTTGGTTTACAAATTTATCAGAACAACAACATTTACAAAGGCAAAGAGATTCATCTATAAGTAGAGAATATTTAGATATTATAGTAAATGAGATATATAAGAAATTTATTGGAGAAAATAAAGATAGACATATCACTGAATTTAGTGAATATAAAATGGAAGAAGCCAAATGGTATTTAACAAATATGAAAATATATGACATGTGTTATATAAACTCTTTTATATGTGAATATGAAATGTATTATCACAAGTTTTCACCTTCCATGCAATAAATAAATGTTTTTTTAGAAACTACTAGGAATATTACATAAGACAATGACAAAAGGATGAAATAATTAAGATAAAGAAACTATATTTTATACCTTAGGAGGTAGAATAAGAATTCTTAAGAATTGAATAATCATTAAATGTCAAGAAAGAGAAGAATATAAACAAATAAGAGAAAATGATAAAGTCTATTGCGATGCAAGATATTTTAGAATACCAAAAAAATATGAATGTAATATAAAGCCTTGTAAAAAAAATATAAAAAGTTCAAAACATATAAATTTAGAAAACAAAACTTTAAAAAATATAATAAAAGATATAACCAATAACCTTATAAGAAAATATATTTTAGAAGAAAAAAATGTATAAATCACCAGAAAAAAAAATTATTGCCTATCACAAAAAAAATGCAGATATTGAATTTGCAATAAAGAATGACATTATGCTAATAAATTCCCTAATTATATCAACATAAAAACGAATTTAAAGAAGCAAAAATATTATAAAGAGTTTTAAAATGAAATTAAAATCAATAGAAGAATCAGATATATATGATATTTATATTTATCTATTAGAAACAATTGACTTAGAGTATGATTACTACTCATCAGCTACTGAATAATTTTTATAGCATTAAAAATTCCAATAGTACCTATATTAAAATATGACTAAAATTTAAAGTTTACAAAACCAATTACATGCATACATAGACATATGAGCTAGTATGTGTGGAGCTACTAAACATTTATTTCTTTAAGAACTTTGAAAACAATCACCAAAAGAGTCGGTACTAAGAGTATAAAATAATACTACAATAAATCTTAACAAAGGCTTGAACGACACATATGTATTAATAGGAAGAAATTTTTTTCATATTCCTACAATATATTAACAAGAAATTTGCGTTATAGAAAATAATCTCTTAAACTTATATTAACCATTTATCTAGTACTTCGATAAAATAAGTTTAACAACTTTAGATAGTGAAATTATTTATGTATCAAAAATCAGAAAACATTAAAAGTTTCATCACTAACTTTATGTTACAACATAAAAAGTAAAAACGTGGTAAAAATATGGAAAAATAAAAACCCTATTTAGAAAACATTTATTTAGATATAGAGGTTGACCAAAACTCTTTTTTAAATAAAATACAATAAGATAAAACCTTAATAGATATAAGAAAATTATTAAGAATAATATGTTTAGAGAACTCATTAGATCCAAATATCAATAGGTTTTATGAAATAGCAATTATAAAATTAAAAAAAATTTCAAAGGTCATAAAAGAAAAATCAATGATTTATACTCCAGAAGATCAAAAAGAATTTGAAAAATAAATTCAAGAACTTTTGGAATTAAAAGTAATTATTTTCAATAATTCACTAAATTCTAACCTAACATTTTTAGTAGAAAAAGAAGCTGACAAAAGTAGAGAAAAAAGAGAATGGCAATAAACTTAAAAGCTTTAAATAAATAAAATAAAAAACTATTGATGATGAATTACTTTATTTCAAAGAAAAAAAAATTATTATCACTCATTAAAGGAAATAAATACTTCTCAAGTTTTTATTGAAAAAGCAAATTTTGGCAAATAAGACTTTGAAAGAGTCTTAACCCTATAAACAACCAAGATAAGATGATAAGCTACCTAAGGACTCACTCTACTCGTACAAAAAGTGGAAGAGAAACACAAGCAATAAAAGAACAAAAGTAAGCACACAAAATAAAAAGATACACAGTAAAAGTTTTTCAATTACTAAGTAATTCTTATATGTTGGCACATATAAGAATAATTCAATAAGTGTACTCACACATATATCAAAACATTCAAATACAATAATATAAAGTGGTAAATTCACTTAGACTCAAATCCTATGTGGTAAATCCACGAGTTGCTTAAGGCAACCACTCAGCAGCCAAATTCACTAAAAACAATAAATAGTTATACAAACTCGATAAGGTAAAATGCTGATATCTCTAACAGTCGGAACCACCCATCCTAACATCCTAGGCTGCTATCACCAATTGTCACCACAACTACTTTGATCCGTACTGAATCTGGTCATCTCTTGAGCCACACCACTATACATTGTGATACTAGTACGTGTAATCAATATTTGTCAACAATGCGAAAATACACTCAACATATTATTGACACAAAATCTCCAATTAATTTACACAGTGTTTTTAAAAGTAAAAACCTTTGTATTGCAATACAGAAACACACTCAATATATTGCAAATATAGAATCATAATTTTTTGAAATAAGAAGTGTGTTTTTTTGAAACTTCAAATCGTTTATACGAAAAAGAGCCCTCAATATACTAATGATTTGATAAGATAAAAGTTATTAAGGATTTCAGAAAGGAGTCTTAAAATTGACATCGTTTTTGTACTTAAATTTCTTAAGAAAATAAAGAAAATAAATGGGTATTTATAGAAAATTTTCCAAGTATCGTGACTCTCGCGGACTAACCTCAACAAGGTCTTTGCAAGCTACCAAAAAACCCATTGCTAGGTCCAACGGTCAAAAAATCAAATAAAGCAACATTGCTGACCCCTTGCCAACTTCTCCCTAGCCTACCTTGGTGAACACATTGCGAGACCTCAGCAACCTTATGAAATTTTTCTTTTCAAGTTTAGAACAAAAAAAAAAGAAAAAATCTCATAAATACCCAAAATTAGAAAAATATAAAGAAGAGTAAAAACACACTTAAACATGCAAATTATATGCTCTTAACTATCCCGTGGTGTGTGTAACATGCGAACATATAAAGTGTTGGAATCTAAGTGTATAGGATACTGATCACAAGCAAAGAACCGTAAAAAAGGTAGACAAAAATACCAAGTAAAATAAATAGACTCTATATTTTACATACGAGAATGCCAACAAAGACTCAAAGAGACTTATAGGACTTACAATCTCCCCTTTAAGTTTCCTTTGCAAAACATTGTACAACCTATATAAGGCAAGCATCAAATACAATATAATCATGCAAGATGATCTAACAAAGTTCATTCCTATGAATAAACTATGATGCAAACAAGACACCTCCCAACACACCTACACTCCAAGTGCATCAGTCTTGTAGTGCTCCGTCCATATTCATGAATCATAACATCTGTCTTAATGCTAACTCTAGCTCCTAATGAACTATAAGGTCCAAAGCTACATTTGTGTCATGCACATATGAAACAAACACTACCCATGAACGTATTATGTAGAACTACATGTAGTCTAACCAAATACTATCATGTTAGCCCTACATAGGTACACACCAATAGGCTAAGCTCAAGTAGTGAATCGAACTTCCCCTTACTTCATGCAACACTTCCCTTGAATGCATGCAAGTCAAACAACATGATGTGATGCAATCTTACACTCACATTCCAAAACAATGCAAAACATAAAAGTAAGTTGTGCAACATACAAATTTCATCCCCTTTTTAACATAAAAAGCCAAAAAAAAAAAAAAAACCCTTATATAAGGGAGAGAAGGCATACTACATGCAATAATCCTATACACTCATGCAACACATGTAAAGAGGAAATAAAGCATAAGAAATAGAAACAATAACAAACAATCAAAGGAAACAAAAATAGAACATGCTCATAAGGCAAACACTGCAACTCAAGGAGATTGTCATACATCAATGACCTTTCTCAAAATTTCAAATATGATAGAATCTAAAGGTTTCATGAACATATCAGCTAACTTTTTATTAATGATGATATGTTCAACAAAAGAGTATTTGACTCCATTAAGTCTCTAATGAAATAATGTCTAATGTCAATGTATTTGGTCCTTGAATGTTAAACAAGGATTTTTAAAATACAAATAGCACTAGTGTTGTCATAGAGAAGAAAAAGGTCTTTTACCAAGATACCGTAGTCTTTCAACATATTTAATCCAGAGAAGTGGAGAACAACATAACCCAGCTACAATATACTATACCTCGACTGTAGAAAGGAAAATTGAACTTTTGTTTTTACTATGCTAAAAGATCAAAGAATTACCCAAGTAGGAATAACCCCAGAAGTACATTTTCTATCGTCGTTGCACCTTGCCCAATTTGCATATGAAAACCTAACCAACTCTGTAGTAGTATCACGTAGATACCAAATACCAAACTCAGACATACTATTAACATACTTTATAATCCTTTTAACTGAAGCATTGTGACATTCTTTAGGACAAGCTTGAAATCTTATACAAACTCCAAAATTGTAGAATATATCTAGTCGACTAGTAATTAGATAGAGAAGACTGCCTTTCATACTTCTGTATAACATGTGCTCAACTTTTTTACCAAAGGGATCTTGATGAAGCTTAACAGAAATATTCATAGAAGTACAAGCAGGTTCAGCGAACTCCAAGCCAAACTTTTTAACCAGTTCTTTAGCATACTTAGCTTGAGACAAATAGATACTATCTTACTATTGTTTAACTTGAAATCCCAAAAAGAATTTTAGTTCACCAATTAAAATCATCTCAAACTCACTTTGCATAATGAGAGAAACTCTTAGCCAAATCAAATTTTGTAAAACCAAAGATGATATCATCAACATAAATCTAGGCAACCAACACTTGACAATTGTCGTGTTGTACAAACAATATTTTATCACCACCACCTCTTTGAAAATATTAATTAAGAATAAAGGAAGCAAGTCTTTCATATGAAGCATAGGGGGCTTGTTTTAACCATAAAGGACTTTCTTAAGTCTTATTACATGATTGAGAAAGTGAGGATCTTTAAATCCTTTAGGTTGCTCCACGTAAACTTCCTCTTTAATTATACCATTCAAAAAGGCACTCTTAAAATCCATTTGGTAAAGGTTAAATACAAAGTATTAAGTCAATCCAATCAATAATCTAACATATTCAAGATGAGCAAAGGGCACAAAGGTTTCTTCAAAATAAATCCCCTCAGTTTGAATGTAACCTTAAGCAATGAGTCTTGATGTATTTCTAGAAATAACTCCATTCTCATTTTCTTTATTCTTATACAACCAACGTGTACTAATGACATGTTTATCTTCAGGTCTAGGAACTAGATACCATACGTCTGATAACTCTACAAAAGTAGAGTTATTTAGCCACTTCTAAGCTAGCTATTTGTCTTGTTTGTCACTTAAAATAATTAAAATGGTGCAATTTATACATGATTTTAGGCTAAGAGATACGATTCTTGTGTATGTGGCTGATAACTAACATTCTTAAGGGATAGTAGTATATTCTAATTGGCATGAGAGTGTGATTAGGTTAAATTACTATATTGTGTGTAGTTTACTTGAAGGAGGAGTGCATGCATAGGTTAGAGTCAATTGACTAAGTTGTTGGCAATTGCTTGGGATAATGAATTCCTATGACTATTTTTTACTTAATTAGTTAGTATCGTTGCATTGGATCTAATAGTGTAAATATTATATTTTTGTTATTTTTATTATTTTTACCCATATATTTTCGTTAGCCTATATAGTTTAATGTAGCTATAATTTGGTACTCAAATACTTATTAATTCAATCTTGTTTGATACGAAAACTCGATCTTTAAATACTTATTACTTGTACGCATCCCGAGCACTTGCAATTTAGCATGAACAATGTCATTTCTTTGAAATTGGAGTAATTCTTCTTGCATGGAGTTGACTTAGTGTACGTTCTGTAAGGCTTCTTTAATATTCTTAAGAAGGATAGTAGAAGTGTAGCACATGTAGTTGAGTAAATCTTGAAGTTGTCTCCAAGTTTTAACGTCTCCTTCAAAATTTCCAATAATGTTGTTAGGGGGATGGGCACCTTTTGCCCATTTTGGTAAAGTTTCATTTCCTTCATCAAATACTTTTGAGGAACTAGCAGCATTAGAAGTAGAAGTAGACATAGAGAGAGGAGTAAAATAATCAACAATAGGTAGGTCGTCATTAACTAAAGTAATCTTAACTAAGTACGTCCTGCAAGGCTTCTTTAATGTTCTTAGGAAGGATAGTAAAAGTGTAGCACATGAAATTGGGCGAATCTTGAAGTTGTCTCCGAGTTTTAATGGCTCTTTCAACATTTCCAATAATCCTGTCAGGGGGATAGGCTCCTTCTGCCCAGTTTAGTAAAGTTTCCTTTCCTTTATTAGAAACTTTCGAGGAACTAGCAGCATTAGAAGTAGAAGTAGAGGTAGAGAGAGGAGTAGAAAAATCAACAATAGGTAGGTCTTCATTAACCAAAGTAATCTCAACTGAACCCAGTTCTCAAACAATTTGCAATCATCAGTCTCAACCATCTGAGTGAACCTGAATCATTAATGACCATATTGGAAGATTCCATAACTACAAAATTTCTTAGATTGAAGACTCTGTGAGCACGACTATTACCATAATAGCCTAAGAAAATGTTGAGGTCACTCTTGGCCTCAAACTTATCCAAATTATCTTTATCCCAAAGAATGTAACAAGTGCTTCCTAAACATTCTAAGATGTTTGATGTTGGGTCTCTTGTTATTGAACAATTCATAAGAGGACTGTCTGGTGTCAAGTCTTAAGAAACAACGGTTTAGAGTATAACAAGCAATGTTAATAGCTTCACCCTAAAAATGTCTTGCAAGATTCTTACTGGCTAGTATCACCCTGGCCATATCTTGAATAACTTTGTTCTTTCTTTCAACAAATCCATTTTGCTAAGATGTCTTTGCAGTAAAGATTTCATGCTGAATACTAAGATCATAACAAAAAGTCTGAAACTCAAAGTTGTCTAATTCTTTTCCATGGTCACATCTTATTCTTAAAATGTTACTAATGGTATCACTTTTCTCATTCTTAAGTTTGATGTAGAGAGCTTTAAAGTTGATATCATAAGCTTATTTATTGAGGTCTTAAAATTACATTATCCCATCTCATGTATGATCTTTATGACTATATAAGTCATAAGACTTGGTGGGTTTTATTTAGTATATTGTAATATAAAATGAATCAGCTTGGAAGGGCTTTTAGGCTATGCTTTTCTTTTGTTAATGGTTTTGCAAATTCTACTTCGTGCTTCATGAACTTAGAATCTCCCTCTCCCATATAGCTTATTCTGACCATTAAATACTAATATCACACAGCTGATGGAGTTGCTGAATTGACAAGTCAAAGCTAAGAAACGGTGCTTAAGACAAATGCAGACAGGGCCATGGTAAAATGCTGCAGGAAGATTAAGATTTTGTGGATGAAATATATGGTAGGTTATATTGTAAATATACATCACTATGCATTTTTCTGCCCTAGTTAGATGAGAGGTTTAGTAGTGTGTTGTAGATGAAATCTTTGTCATCTTATGTTGTTGTTGTTGTTCCCTTTCTCTGTTGAATATTACAGTCAATGGCATACCATCATCTAATAAGACTGATACTTGTCTTGCCTAGTCTGTTTACGAATATTTATGAGTTATTGGGACTTTAGGAAGTAGAAAGTAGCTAATTTTTCTTATGTTGACTTTTATATTCCTTGCCCAATTGGCAAGGTCCACACACATGGTATGGTAGAGAAGAAATCTTAGGAAATTCTTTAACAGTCTCAAACTTAGAAAGTTTCTTCAACATTTTGTAGTTAACATGACCAAGTTGTTGATGACACAATTCTTCAATACTCAAGCTGGCCCTGTTGTAGAGGAGAGGAGGAAAAGAAAAACCAAAACAATAACAATTATCACCAGATCTGATACCCTTAACAATGACACTCTCCCTAAGTTGTCATACATCATACACTCTCCATCTAAGAACTTAACAAAACATTTCACAAATTTGACTAATGATAATAAGGTTAGCTTTAAGTTCGTCGACAAAGAGATCATTTTGAACTTTCGGATCCCCAGAGCAAGGATAATACATTTTTCACGAATTCTAGCTTTACTGTCATAACCAAAAGTCACTGATCCTTCATTAATTTTTTCAAGAGAAGTAAAGAATGATCTATCCCTTGTCATATGTCTAGAGCAATCACTATCAATGAACCAAACATTAAAAACTTGAGTCTTAAGAGCAGTGTGAACAACATTGTAAAGGTGATCAAATGAGGGGTTAAGGATCTCTTTAGAAATTCTGAGTTTTTTTAGGTAAGAAATAACTTCACTTTTGATAGAAATGGCTACTGCTCCACCGAAAATTCCCTCTGAGCCTACCATATTCTTGCTTAGTAGTTTCCACCACCTATTCAAGGTTGAGCCCTAGGCAGAGGTTAGAGAAAGAACGATTGAATATATCTTCAACATGACTAAGGGTGTCAATATTAGACTAAGAAAGGATACTAGAGGTAGGAAAAATAGATAGAAAGTCACAGGAATCAACTTCAAAACTCAAATAGGAAGGTTCAAAAAAAAGGATAAGAACTTTATATTCTTTAGGTAGGATAGGGGGTACAAAAGTGCTGGCTTGAATAATTCAAGTATTAGATCCAACAGAGTAAGAAACATTTAAGGCCATACCAATCTTACCATGACCATCTATAGAAGCTATAGGGATAGTTCCACATGTTGCATGATGATCTTGTCCAACCACTCCATAGAAATCTGGATCTTAGACCAGCTATAGAAGCTATATGGGTAGTTCCACATGTCGCATGATGATCTTGTCCAGCCACTCCATAGAAATCTGGATCTTAGACCAATTGCACCACAACTACTTTCACTTTAGGACGATAATTTTGCCTTTTAGGTTTGAGGCGTGGGTTCAGTTTCTAACAAGTCTCCTGGAGATGTCCAACATCATTACAATAAGAGCATTGAGGACGAGGGAGATTGGAAATGCTTGGTAGAGGCTCTTGTTGATGAAGTGGAACTGAACTCTGCTAATGGAGGAAATGTACTTGTGATTTTGCTTGAATGACTAGGCTAGATACTTCAACTTGTGCCTGTTTAAGACTTTCCTACTGTGATTCATCCTCATAGATGTATGTAAAAGCTATGGTCAAGCTCGAAGTGTCTGGCATTCGAGCAATTTTTCCTTGGCACTGTTATGTTTTGCGTCAAATCCTCTCTTTCTGGTACCATATAAGGTCCTCCTGATTTTTAATTTTGCACGAACACTTCTGACCAATTTTAGTCCATACATTTTCAGCTTGGTAAAAAACAAAGATACTGGTTGCCCATTCTATTGCATGCTGGCAGTTTTGTACATTAATTTGTGGACCTGTATACTTATTAGTGTAGAGGTCTCTCAGAGTCATACATATGACCTCAGCTGTTTTACACTCTTCTACCATCTGTAGTACATCATCAGTGATGACTCTAAATAAAATTGACATTACTAGGCCATCATCATCTTTCCTCTTAGTATAGGCCTCCACATCATCTTCATGAGGAGCCTTGATTGTTTTAGTCTAATGCCCCATCTTGTGCATCCCAAGGAGATAAACGGACATAACCTTTTTCATGTTTAAAAGTTGGTACCATTGAGTTTGGTACCCTCGAAAGAGCCACCTTTTGAGCTCTTGACAGAGACTTCAAATTTTGGAATTGTAGCGATCTTAGAACCTTGAGTTTCTCTCAAGTTTTCCATTGAAACAGACAATAATAATTTGTAGTAGAATAAACCTTGAGTTGTTTTTCTTTAAACTCAGATTGAGCTGATGGATGATTGGTGAAATATGAGGCTCAGGCTGTGCTGGGTTAATGACTAGTGAAACTATAGGCTAAGCTAGGCTGGTGAGTTGGTATGGTGGGCCGTTGATGAAGTGGGTTGGGCTAGGCTAAGAGAATTGGAATGGAGTGGCCCAAGTGGAGTGGCACGAGTTGGTGAAGTTGTTGGAGTGTCATGAGGACTACGACGTGGGAAACCCTGGAGCATTTATGGGACATTGCAACCACGATGGACAAACGGAGACCAATGTGATGGTGGCAAGAAGGTGACGGTGGCAGATAACGAATCAACAGACCGTGGCAGCTGACGGCACGTGAACAAGCTAGGACAAATCTGGCAGATCTCAACGAATCTAGCAAACGACGGACTAGACGACGACAACGACAGAAAAAACTTTGGTGAGGCCGTGAGACGGGTACTGTGGTGACAGAAATAACGATAGAGGTTTTTGGGTATTGCTGTGAGGGTGATGGATGTAGCATATGGGTATGGACCGGCGATTAATGTGGTGGTGCTGATGATGGTGGCGGCGGTTTGAATGACGAGGCTGATAAAAGGGAAAAAAAAAGACAACTTTCTTTTTAGGCTCTGATACCAAGTTAAATATAACGAGAGAGAATTATATTTACTCACCTCATAGTGGAGGTATACATAGGAAATTACAAGTGTAAAACTTATTCCTGTATAACCTAAGTATGTGCTAAAGATAAGTATTAACCACAATAAGATAGAAAAATATTAATTACAACATATCACATACTAATTACATGACTCAAGCTAACAGTTCGTAGGTTTGGATGGGGTAAAAACCATGCATTGAATTGTAAGGCTTTGTAAGAAATTTTATTCCTCCTTTTGTATTATTTTGCTATCTGTTTGTGGGTATAATTATGAAGTTGTTTAAAAGTATTGCAATTCTTGGTTCCAGATATTGGTTTCGAGATTTCTTAGCAATGAAACAAACTATATTGGGTTTTCAAATGGCGATTTTGATTTCAAAAGTTACTTTTTTCCCTAGGAATTTGGTTACGGTAGCAATAAGGTCATTGAAACCCCAATTGAAACTATACTTGCGTTGGTTCAATTAGGCATATTCGAGTGGAAAATAAGTTAAACAAAGATTCATGAGGTGCCTTGGTGGTTCTTGAAGCCCAAAAAAAAAAATGCAGTCTTGTAAACTACTCAAATAATTGAAAGGATTGTGGCATTCTACTGAATTATGGCGATTTCCTGACAGAACTACAAGTGTTGGGCAAATGCTATCTTTCTACCCTTCCAAACAATTGCCACTTGACAACCACACCGATATCCATTTTCTTTTCAGCGCCAACCGTTGGGAAAAAAAGTTTTTCTTGTTATCGAAGCACTATTTCCTTTCTTTTTACATGTAAAACCCTTAGAAAATAATGTCGTAAAGGTCATTTTGTTTTTATAAAAGATGGTATTTAGTCTTCTAGATTATAAAAAGTGTCTTTAAATCTCTTTGCTTTTAAAAAATGTGTTTTTAAGTCCCTCTACTTGTAAAAAAATGTGTCAAGTAAGGACAAAATTAATTTTTCCATCCAATCTAACAGAATAGCAGATGTGTCATATGTATATTTATTTTTTTCGATATATATATATGTAAAAAAATTAATATTTAATTAAAAATTACTTAATTTTTTTAGTTTTAAAAAAAACTTAAATAAAATTTACAATTAATTTAAATATAATTTTCAATAAAATTTTAATTGTCTAATATTTAAGTCACAACTTCGATAATGAAAATTTTATTTAAGTTTGATCGAATTCAATAAAATTTAAATAGAATTTTCATTGTTTAATATCTAAAATCATAAATTAGACAATAAAAATTTTATTCAAGTTTAATAAAAAGGAATTGTAAAAAATTAGAGTAATTTTTTAATTAAAATTATTTAATTTGATATATATCTATCGAAAAATATAAACATGTATGTGACATATATATTATTCTATTAGATTTAACTGAAAATTGGATGAAAATTTAATGTTGTCCTTGCCTGACACCTTTTTTAATGGACTTCAGAACACATTTTTTATAAGCAAATAGACTTGAATACACTTTTTTATAAAATAGAGGACTAAATGACACATATTACATAAGAAAGGGACCATTTTGGCTCTTTACCCGAACCCTTATCATGCATAATAAAGATTTGTTATATAGGTTGGGAACATTTGATACAGAATCAAAGAGATAAATATATCTGCTTGAGTTGAGGGAAGCCATGGCAGTACATGCTTGGGGTAGTTGTTGGTTTGAGTATCTAATTATGGTTGAAAATTAACTTCCAAGAATCATTACAATATGTGCAGAGGCATCCAAGAGTTTATGAACTCTATCTAGTTAAATATTTAACAAAGGTACGTGTTATTATCAGGCTCCAGAAACTGGGTTACTTGCTCCAGATGTGGTAATCGATCTCTAATATAGAACCAGAGGTAAGTCATCCTCATAAAGTTTATTGGATTGTGAAAGTTATTAAGATCTCTTGTCAATGTGAAAGCAAATATTATGCTGAACGGTGGTGGGGTGGGTTTAGAGCGGACTGTACAAGAATTTTGTTGCTCTCTGCTTCAATGGCTCTCGAATCACTATAATCCCTCTATGATCTCTCTTCAAATATTCATCTCTGCTCTGCATTCTCTACTAAACTTTATTTCTCTATAAATCTAAATTAAAATTTTAGAAAAAGATACACTCTCTTTATTGTTTCTTCCCCAGCCCACATTGTTCTTTTTGGTTGATTTTACTTTTTTCTGTATATGTATATCATAATTTGTAAATATTAAATATGTCAGCCAAGAAAACTGTAAGGTTTATTTGTATTGGCAATTTTTGTGGACAAAATGTTTAATTGTAATCTAGCATAAATGTTCACCGTTCAATCAGATGATACATGATGATGGAGTCACCAAGCTTGCAATGCTCATATGAAAGGTAAAATATGATCTCATGCATACACTATCACACAATAATGTACGTACACTTAGAAGAATTTTTGTGCACACAGTTAGATAGATCGAAGTGTTTTGATAATTTGTTCCACTTATCTTGCTTACCAATTTGACTTCATTTAATGTTGAAAGCAGAATCTTTATATGAGTAGAATTGTTGAGAAAGCAGAATCCTAGTATGAGTAGAAGTGTTAAGAAAGTAGAATCCTTGTGTGAATAGAAGTGTTGTGAAAATAGAGTCCTTATTTGAGTAGAATTGTTTTAAAAGTGGAATCCTTGTATTAGTAGAATTCTTGTGAAAGCAAAATCCTGAATTGAGTAGAATTGTTTTAAAAGTGGAATCCGTGTATGAGTAGAATTCTTGTGAGAACTAAATGCTGATATAAGTAGAGTTGTACTCTATTACAAATCCTTTTTCATGTTAAATTGGACTCTATATAAGTGATGCTTGTTTGTGCAAAACATTTAACCCACACCGAAATAATATGTTCTACATCTGTTAAAGCTTTCAATGAAAAATCTTATTCTCTTCATCTATTAATCTTAGGCACTTTCTTGTTTTTAATTGTTCAAACATATTGTGTGGTTATGTTTGAATAAGTCACGTGCCTAATTGTCTTTCATGATATTTAGAATTGCATGATAGTTCTAGAGTTTACCAGCTGATTTGTTTTTACATCATATGCTGTTGAATCTGCTAGTTAGGATTTTTCATTGTTTGAATCCGCTCTAGGACACACTTTGCACTTGTGCTATTTGTGCTAACGTTTCAGATGACGTGCTCGGTATTTCGTGTGACTCGAAATTACCGAAGTTGACGGGTTCGATTGATCTTGTGGGACTCAAGTAGATCGGAACGTTGGTCCGGATCTAGACACCTAGCTTGTGGAGGCTATGAAAGGAGCGACGGCTCGTAAGTAAATTACAGAAAAGGGGATCTATCTGTGAAGGATAGTTCTATGACCTATGGTTGTAATTGAACATTGATTTTCGTAGTGGATAGTTAGGTGGTCCGGTGGACCGGTGGTTTTCCTCTTAGGTCATTGGAGTGGCCTAGGTTGTTTCCACCTAAAAATATCGTGTGTTATTTTTTATTCCGCATTTTATCTTTACACGCGATTGCATGTCTGGCCGTTGTGATTAGGTTACATAATTAATATTTATTAAAATTGAAAATAACCTATTCACCCCCTCTAGGTATGTTTGATCCGTAACTAAAAACTTTCAAAAACAAAGATAAATAGCTAAAGATTTGATGGTTCAAAGCTTTTATAAAAATTATGGGAAAATACACTCTTGGATATAATTTTTAAAAAACAGAGCTTGAATTTATTTATTGAACCACACCTCTAATTATCGTCTTTGTCTCCACCTCGCTATTACTAATGAATGTAATTTGTTTGCTGCAGTTTTATAACAATCCTGATTCAAAGTTAACCTCTTCATATATATAATTTTTTCAGTTTTAGATTGGTGTTGTTGACATATAAAAAACTGAATTTCTTTATGTAAATTTAAGAAATGTGAAATACCATTAATAAATAAAAATGAATAATAGCATTTTTAAATATAAATAATATTATTCAATTGGTCCAATTCAGAGTGCCGACAAACATTTTATAACCTATCTCATTGCTTTAGTCCAAAGAATACCAAACATTGTGTAAAAAATTAAGACCAACTAAATTAATTATCTAGTGTAATTTAAATATATATCTTTGTTGGGTTAAAATTTCTACATAATAACGGTAACATTTTCATTTTATACAATACTATTTCATTTTACAGCCAAATACATAATTGTACAAAAATTATATAGTCAAGTAATTTCTAAGGTTTAATGTCTGTGTATTCTTACTATTTAAGAAGTTCTGATTCAAACTGAAAATAAAAGAAATTAAAGACTGCTGTTCAGTAAAAACAATTTTGTTTGTCAGTTCCGAGTTAACTTCATCAATCATCCCTACCTACTTTCTTCTCTTAGTTGGGGAATGAGGCCAGGGAGTTGTTTCTAGTGGTCGTATTTAAGTGAATCTTGGTTATTTCATGTTAAGCAGACATCTATAACTTTAAGTTTGGGCCGGATTACAAATAATTGATGTTAAATGTTATTTATTACTCTCTGGAAAGATACTCGTATTGTCATTGAAGTATAAGGCATATGTCATACATATTTATACATAAGTGACGAGTCAGAGTTAGATTTGAAGAAATTTGAACTCATGTTTTTTTTTTTTTAGTACATACTTAAAATATATATCATTTGACACATATTGCTATTTTTTTATACAAACTAATACTTATCCTTGTTTTTAGGAGAGAATCAACAGTCATGAGTCAAAGTGAAAGTGGTATACTTTTTGTCGTACACAAGTAAATTGTGAGTTGATTTTAGAGATCAAAATGGGTCGGTGCGAGTTAGATCTGACCCGATTCGTTTTGATCTACGGCTCAAATTAAACTGAACTATTTCAAACAAAACAGAATCGGTTTAAATAATATCTGCCAATAAAAAAAAAAAAAAGCGAACCGTTGACCCTTTTTTTTTTCCAAATAAAAAAAATTATAATTTTTTTTAAAATTATAATTTTTAGTAAATAAGTGAGATATCCGCACTGTCAGATAAAATTATCATTCCTAATTGATTTGATTAATATAGAGTCCATTGTATCATAACATTTGAATTGATGCTTGAATAAATATTATACAAATTTCCTTTAACTAATATTCAAAAGTTTTTCCGGTTACACTACTACAAAAAAGACATTTAGGAACGGTTAACGACATTTAGGGACGGTTCCGTTTCGAGTAGTAACCGTCCCATATGCGGGCGTCCCAAAAAGTGACACTTTTAGGGACGGTTAAAAGTAAAATGTAACCGTCCCTAAAAGTTTTTAGAGACGATTACTGGGACACTTTTAGGGACCGGTTAATAACCGTCCCTAAAAGTGTCCCAGTAACCGTCCCTAAAACCTTTTAGTTGAAGTTTTTGGGGACGGTTAATAACCGTACCTAAATGGTTTTTTTTTTTTTTTTTTTAAATTTCAATATTATGCTGATCTTATACAAGTAATTACTTGTAAAATGCTAAAAAAATATATATATTCAAAATCACAAGAACGACAATATTACTGTTTACATATCATTACTAATTAATGATTACAATATAATTAGTGATTAGTCACAAAATAATTGGAGTTAAGAATTCTCCAATATATACATTAAACTAAACATATAACAGACCTAGCTAGTTAATTACTAACAAGTAGTAATTAATTACAAAATTTGGTCTAATTCTCAACTAAAATATTAATAACCGTCCTAATATAAATTATATATAAGCAATTTCAAGTTCTACCTATTCTGTTAATGATAAACATACACCATTCATGCACGTTTAACCGCTTCTAAACTGGGTATGTCAGCAAGCCCATTAAGATCAGTGGTGCCACTTGGCGGTGGCTTCCCAGAAGCAGTAGGTAAGGTTGATGAGTTTGGTGCAGTCCCATAAATAACTGTAGCAACAGATGTAGAAGGGACTGATCCATGTTTTGCTCCATCTGAAGTAGATAGTAGTGTCTTCAGCCCCTCTTTTGCTCCAAGGATGGTTGCAGCATAAGAACTTGAGCTAGCAGCACCCTTCTTCAACTGCAAAATTCAAAATCGAATCAGAAGAATCCATACTAAAGAGAAAAGGAATAGCTGCAATCAATAAGGGAAAGTAGGGCGTAGAAAATGAATTGCAAACAAGAGGGGGGAGGCCAGGGGGAGAGGGATTGCCAAACTGGTCTATGGATTTCTAAGTTATACAAGCAGCTTACCTTCTTCAGTTTCTCTGACAATTCCTTCTGAATCTATAAAGCTTTCTTAGCTTTTGCTATCGCATCAAGAGACAGACTTCCACTTTTTCCAGCAGTTGATGACGCCCCATCTGTACTATATTTTTCATGAACCTCAAGAGATCCGGTAATACTAACTCCCTTATTTTCATGGGTGGTAGAAATCATAGATACGTGTAGTACTCAAAATTATTTCATTGAAAATTAATTAAAGTTGCTAACAAAACAATATCCATACTTCTATTAAGTACGTGTGAGCTGCATAATGGTTAAGTTAACCATACCAAAAAAATATATTTGAAACAAATTCTACAAAAATAAAACTATACTTATTTTTAAAAACTATAATTTGATAATGCAAATTAAATCCAGAACACGAGACGGGGGTAGTGGGTGCAATTAATCCAAAAAAAAACAACCCTATGTGTAATTTAATAAAAGAAAACTCGAAATAGAAAGAGAAAAAAGAAAACAAACTGTACAAAAAGAAAACAATAAGGAATATTCATATTGAATCTTTAGTATCTCAGTGCTTCTAACTTAGTGAATGACAATTGATCATATATTGTACATATATAGTGGCTGGTGTAATTCTGTTAGCACCAGAACCAAACATGCACAGCAATATTTCTGTCAGTGACTTAATTAATTACATGCAGCAAGCTGCAAGCCAACACTAAGCCCTAAACTTATACACCATGTGCAGCTCACGTGTACAAACTGAACTAACACATATTGTGCAGGTCAAGTATACAAACAAAACTTATACATTATGTACAGATCACGTGTACAACTAGTAGCAACATAATTATACAACTGATAATTGGATAATTATGAACTTAATTCTAAATACCTCCACTCCCCCAACCTATCACCCTCTTGGTGAAACTAAATGATAAGCAATATAAAGGCATAAAATTCTACTACTTACCAGATTTCTTGATGGTTCCCTCAAACGGGACTTATTGGAGTCTTCAAGATTCACTTGTCAAGAGGTGGTTCTTTGGGTCAGTTTCAGCTTGTAAAAAGGATGCCTACAAATTGGGGGGGGGGGGGGGGGGGGGGGGGGGGGGGGGTGAATACCCAAAAGGTTGTTTATAAAGAGAAGTGAGAGCTCAAATTTTCTGAAACACAACATAGGATGGCAAAGATAAATGGAAACAAAAACTTACCTGCATATCATTAATCTCATAACTAGAGATACATTAAGAAACGCCCAATATTAAACTTGTAGCTCAAAAAAGAATACAAACGATGTGAAAGAAGTAAAATTATACAAAAATAAATGTACAGCTAGAAGAGAGGATGTGAAGATGAACAACTAATTTGTACATTGTTCTTACTGCAGACAGGACAGAAGAACATGAGTATCATTCCCAAAACTGTAAGCCTTAAACCTTATTCAGGTATTTAAATGCACTTCAGAAAAATAAGAATTTCCCTCCATCAAGGCATCAAATAATTGATCAAAATACATTATGATATTTGATCAACTACAAACAGTTATTCAAATGAAGTGGAACAATTAATTATTTGTATCAAATTACCTTAATTGTAGTAATGTATTACAATCTGTGGTATATTTCATTATTCACTTTGTTATTCGAAAATAGAAGTTTCAATGTGAATCAATAACACCATTCTGCTCAAACAAAATGTAGGTTAGTTCTTTCGTGAGATAAAAGGTCACTCAATCGTACACATAGAACTCACACCACTGAAGTACTGAAAGACATATTGAACGCACTACGGTAATATAAGCTAATTCTTAGTTTAACTTAATAGTCCATTAGAAACTCATCCAATCAAACATAAACAAGTAGAAGCCAAATATTCATGAGAATGATAACTTGAAAGCAATGCGTGTTTCTAAAACATAATGTTTAAGATAAGCAAATGGTTCATAGTAAAAGCACATGCAAGAATCAACACCTCAGACAAAATATTCCATACAAACAAATACAAGCATGAGAAGTGAAGAAGAAAGATAGAGGAAACTCACATTCCCCACCGGACCATTCCGACTGTCAGTAAAATTGACACCTTGGGCGTTACCAAATTGCTCATCACCTCCTTTCTTGACCTTTAACTTCAGTATTTTTCAGTTCAACACGATGTTCCCCAGCTCTATAATCGCTTTCTTCTTCATCCTTAACCCGACGATCCTCGAACTTCCTTCCCTCCTAGTGACAGCCATTCGCTTCATGTCCATCCTCAACAGCCTTATCCCCAAATTGTCTCCTCTTCTTCCTCTTATCCTCTGAAACATTAATCCTCTTTTGACCGCCATCACCACATATCACACATTAATACATTTGCATATACACACTTAGGAAAAAATATTATAAATAATTTTTACAAATTAATATTATTAAAAAAAAACAGATCTTGCGACCCATTGCCAAAAATTATATATTAATTCATATATATATATTGCAGGAAAAAAAATGGTGAAGTGTAGCCGTCCCTGACCTGATCAGTGCGGCGCGGCGCGGCGGTGGAGAGCTACCGTGGAGGATGCCGTGGAAGCGCGCTGTGGCTTGGACGGAGGAGCTGCCTGGTACGTGTTGCTGCAGTGGACGCGCGTTGCTGACAGACGACGGACGACGGCGTTGTGGCTTGGACGGAGGAGCTGCCTGGTACGCGGACGATGGACGACGGCGACAGCTAGGGCGCGCAGTGGAGGCACTGGGGGGGGGGGGGGAGGGCTGCTTTCCTTAGGGTTTTCAGGGAACGGTTATATAATCGTCGCCGAAAGGTAACACTTTTGGGGACGGTTAATAACCGTTCCTAAATGTCTTTTACGAAAAGTTACGCCCAACCGTCCCAAAATCCCACTTTTAGGGACGGTTCACCGAATTTTTTTAAAAAATAACCGTCCCTAAATGTATATATTGTTGTAGTGTTAAAAGCATTACTTCAAGTATTGAAAAAGTTTTTTATATATACAAAATAACTTTATAAAATAAAAAGTTTAATTAGGCCTTGCTTCATAATAATTTTAATTTTTGATTAAATAATTATTTTTTTTGTGATTTTTGATTTTTTTTTTTAAATAAACAATAATATGTTTGGTAATAATATTTATTTATTGATTTTTGAGAAAAAAAATTACCTATAAATTGTTTGATAACGTTTTTTACTTTTTTTGGAAACCTTAAAAATAAAGAAATTTTTTGTGTAATATTTACAAATTTTAAATTTTTAATCACCTTTTTCAGCATACAAAAGTCATATGACAGTGAAAATGAAAAAAATCATAAATAAGAAATTTTTAAATTTTTTTTTTAAAAGATTTATAAATCAACCCATATTTTAGTAGAATCAAAATCATTTGAAAAAAATTAAAAAATTAAAAATCAAGAATCAAAATCATTATCAAATATATCTTTAATTTTTAATAAAATCTTAACACTTAACATACTACAAATATGTGTAAAATTTGCGTGAAATTACATTTCTCTTTAATATAGCAACACTCTATATTACGCTTCTCCTCCTATTGCATTACAATTAATGCATATGAATTTATCATTTTTAGTCATGCCTTTCTTCGTAATTGAATGTGAATTTTACACTGTTTATTTTTGGGGAAAAAAAAAGTTAGAAAAGTTTAAACTCCACTCTGAGTCTGTGATGGTTTCTTGATCAAAAGATGCTAGACAAATTGTAAATATTTATCACAAACTATGAAAACAATTTTTGTAATCAAAATAGTGTGAGAGTAAATAATGGGTTGGTTTGAATATGCTTATCTTAAAAGCATAGAAGTTGTTTTAAAAGAAGTGATTTAAAATAAAGTGTTATGTCTAAAAGTGATTTTAAAAAAAATATTTAAGTATTTGTGATGAAAATATTACAAGTAATTTTATTTGACATTTTAGTAATAATATTTAGAATAGAGTATGCATTCAAAATTACGTACTTTTTCTAAAATTAAATATTATTTATTTCTCTTAAAAATATAAATAATACTTCTCAAATTTTTTAAAATACTTCTCATAAAAATTAACAAATACTCTAAAAAATACTTTCATTTATTTAAAAGTATTTTCAATAAAAATAATAAATAAATAGAAAAAGGTTCCAAATGAACCCAACTTTGCCAAAACAATAGTTTATGCTTTGCGTTGAGGATTTTTTCTCACTGTTTTTTTTTTTTTTACTAACTTTATTTAATAGTAAAATGGAAAAAAGAAAAACAAATAGGGGCAATAGATGGTAGGGGTGGCGTACGGACGGGGCCGGTTCGAGTTGGCCTAGCAAATCTAACTTGAATTCACTTAGATCACGTTTGATTTACTGAATATAATTGTAATCGTAATGAAATTTAATGTAAAGAAATAGTATTACTATTACAGTATTTGATTTAGCCACTATAATAAAAAAAAGGAATCAATATTACAATATTTGGTTTGATAACTGTAACGGAATAAAAAACACAATGTTCAATAAATTTTAAATAATTTTATTTTACTATTATTTCTTAAATTAAATAAAATATATTCTTTAAAATTAAATATTTATTTTAAATAATTATTACCTTGAAATTTTAAACTTGTTAATTAAAAAATTAATATTTATAATCATATTGAAACCAAAATTTTAATAATACTATACAATGGTTATTTATCAAATTCAAAAACCCAAATATCATATGATAAATAAAATACTAAATTAATCAAATTATAAAATAGGATTAAATAAGGATAACATAATACCTCAATTCAAATTCTTGAAAAGAAAAAAAAAATCACAATTTTATCCAACAATAACAATTTATCATAATAAAATAGACAATTTACATAATAAAAGTAATAATGTGAACAATTGTGCGTCCCAAAGCAATTTACAATTTACAATTTACAAAACAAGGAGGCAAGAGACTCACCCAAAGCAACTAAGACATTGTGCGTCCTGAGTTCATCAATTCAATGCAAGAGATGCCCCAGTTCTTCAGTTTGTCTTCGTGCCCAATTCTTCAATTCGTCTTCGTGCCTAGCTCTTCAGTTTACAAGAAATGCCCAGTTCTTCAATTTTGCTTCGTGCCCAATTCTTTAGTTAGCAAGAGATGCCTAGTTCTTAGTTCTTCGCAAGGATGAAAAATCAGTTTGTCGCACACGATGCCCAATTCTTAGCACTTCATTCAGTTTACACAATAAACAATCCAACAACCAGCAGTAAAAAAAATAAAAAAAAAAAAGAGCAGATACCTGGCTTGAGAGAGGCTCATGGCTGAAGAAAAGAGAAGAGGGAGGATGGTTGGTGGTGGAGGAAGCCGGGATAAGCGTCGGTTGTAGTGGAGGAACGCACGGTTTCGATTGTGAAGGAATGTAGGGCTAGTGACGTGGGCGAAGAGGAACACAGTGGCTTTGGATGAAGACGGAGAGGTAGGATGATGAGGAAGGGCTGGAGGTTTTTGAGAGAGATTGGTTATCACGCAGCTGGACGGCGCATGAAGAGAATAGCTGGAAGTTTTGAGCGTTCAAACGCTAAGGGTGTGTAAAGGAAACGCGTTTCCTTTTGCTCAGTTATGTAATCCATATTCCTTATTATTTTATAATTGATTACATTACATCTCTTTAATACAACAAAACATTGTAATATGCAGAATCAATTACATTCCTTTTTTCTATTACAACCAACCAAACATAATTCAAACACCTCATAAATTTAATTTGAGTTGATATTACAAATTCAAATTGTTAAAATTTAGACAGATCTAAAATATCAATTAATATTAAAATGTAATTTAATAATTTATTTATAAATTAAAAATCATATAATTATAATAATGTTGAAAATTTTGGCTTAAATTTTAATAAATAATATCAAAATAATCACACTATTTAAATAATTTTTTTTCTCACAATTATATTTTATAGTAAGTTAATAATTAATTGACATATCATTTAAAGATTTAAACCAAATATAAAAATATAGAATCTAAAATCAAAAGTAACATTTTATAGTGAGTTAATAATTAACTGACATATCATTTAAAGATTTAAACAAAATATAAAAGTATAGAATTTAAAAATAAAAGTAACATATTATAAAATAAAATATAAAAGAGTAAATATAAAAGAAAAGGATGATCTTCACTAGAAAAGGATTGATTTTCAGTTTTAATGACAAAATCAAAATGCCCATAATTTCAGCGAACAAACAGAAACAAGGACAAAGTAAACATCATTTAATTTTTATAATAATATATCAACGCAGGCAATTAGAATATAAAGGATTGATCTTCACTACAAGAGATGACTTTTTCTTCAGTTAGCTCAAAACGAATTAACATTAAAAATGGGAAAAGAATATAATAGAAATGACAAAATCAAAAATTGATACCCATAATTTCAGCAAACAAACAGAAATAAGAACAAAGTGAAGAGAAAATAAAGCTAAGATCGTAGTGAACGAGCTCAAATATAACCACGGGTAAAAATCGAAAAATAAAAAGAAAAAACAAATGACTAGCGCAAAGAGAATACAAACACAAAATAGTTAGCATAAAACAAAAAACAAGAGCAAAGAAAAAGTAATCAAACATAAAGAAGGAATAGATGGTGGCTGACTAGCTGTGGAGATCGTGGCTGACTGACTGTGGTGTAGGAGGAGATGGTCTGACTGGGTAAGCGTCTCTCAGTCTCTGAGTGTTGTCCAAGAGGAAAGTAATTAATGCTGTTATATTTATGCCACTATTTGGTATTAAATTGCATATCGATATTGAATGTATTTTTATACAACTTGGAGCATATGGTTATATAAATTGTGTAATGTGCATAAATACATATACTGTTTTATTATGTATTGTTTCCTATAGGCTAGCTAATGCAATTGGTCTGTTTTCTTAAAGTTTTTTCAGGCTCGTGATCTGTGCGTTGGGCTGTTGGATCACAGAGGCAGAATTGCCATTTCACACTGATGTATATAATCACCCTCCCTAGGGTTTTTACTCTACTCTGGTCTCATTTTGTTTCCTTTTATCTCGCGGCGCACCTCTTCATTTCTCTTCATCTTCTTCTTGTTTCTTCCTTATGTGTAATCTGTAATACTATGTATCTTAGTTTGTTGTATGAGTTCAAGAACCTTTTTCGAGTCTGTAAATCATGTATTTGTTAGGTTTTACCTTTGTTTGTGAGTTCTTGTTGCATTACTCATTGTACGAACTAATTTTTCATAGTAGATATGTTTTTACCCTTCATAGTGGATTAGGTTGTGTAGTTTAAGGGTCGAACCACTTTAAATCTAGTGTTATTTATTTTTGCGTGATTTTGCCCTAATTTTTCTTTTGAAACAGAATTATAAAACTTGAATCTTTAAGTTTCTTTGGTTAATAGAGTGAGTTTGAGTGTTGAAATCGTAACAAAGTAGTATCAGAGCCCTGATATTAGTGCTGTTTGGCCTTCGAATTGATATCAAAGAGTACCGAACTCACTAGATCCATATAAGTTGTAGTTCTTTGGATTCTGGTGTGACTCAGTACTCTAGGGTTTCCTAGTTCACTCGAATCTTGCTTTTGAGTCGTGTTTCTTGGGTGATTCAGAAACTAGGGTTTAAAGTTTTCTGAATTCCAAAAGGAAACCTAACTCTTCAACTTCCACGACTCAAATCAGGAAATTTCTCTCGACCCTTTCATTCTATTATTTTTCTTTTTATTATAATGAATACTCAATACAAACTAACTTTGTTTGATGGCTCAGGTGACTATGTCTTACGGAAACGTAAGATGAAAGCTATCTTGATTCAGCAAGAAGTTCATGGTGCTATCGACTCCGATGACCTGCCTTAAAAGGTCTCTGAGCCTGATAAGAAAAAGATTGAGAAAAGGCATTCTCAGCTATATTGCTCAATCTATCTGACAAAATACTAAGGGAGGTTTCAAAAGAGACCACTACATTAAAGGTGTTTTCTAAACTAGACTCTCTTTATCTTACTAAGTCTTTATTTGGTAAAGTTCATTTGAAACACAAATTTTACACTTTCAAAATGGATTCTTCAAAGGATCTTGAATAAAATCTTGATGATTTCAAAAGATTGACTTCTGATTTAAAAGATATAAATCACAAAATTGAGGATGAAACTCAAACTATAATTCTGTTAAATTCTTTACCTGACAAGTATAAAGATGTTAAAAGTGGAATAATGTATGGTAGAGATAATCTGACCTGTGATCTTGTTATTTCTAATTTGAGGTCAAAAGATTTTGAGATAAAGGATAAAAATACTTTCAGTGAGAGTCTATTTGTTAGAGGTAGAACTGAAAAGAAAGAAAAAGGGTTTAGGGGAAAATCCAAACATAGATCAAAGAAACATTTAGATGTTACTTTTGTAAAAAAGGTCACTATAGGAATGAGTGTCCCCTTAGGAAAGGTAATACATTTGACAAGTTGAACCTAGTTCTGAAAGTGAATCAAATTTAGTCTCTAAGGATTATGAGAGTTTTGATGTTTTAACTGTGAGCTCCTCTAGGTCTGAAGCTGATTGGATTTTAGACTTAGGATGCACCTTTCACATGACTCCCTTTAGACACTGGTTTAGTAGTCTTAAAGAATCAGACTGTGGTAAAGTCCTTCTAGGTGATGACTATGAGTGTCAGGTAAAGGGTATAGGATCAGTCAAACTATCCTTAGATGATGGTACAATAAGAGTACTTGTGAATGTGAGGTTTGTCCCTGAACTCAAAAGAAACTTGATTTCACTTGGATCTTTAGATTCCTCTGGTTTTTCCATTAAGGTTGATAATGGTGTTATGAAAGTTATGAAAGGTTCTCTATGTGTGTTTAAAGCTACCAGGGTCAGTGGTCTTTATTTGTTGCAAGGGTCAACCTTAAGTCTTGAGGGTAACGCTAGTGTAGTCCAATCCTTAGGATCTGCTACCTTATGGCATAGGAGGTTAGGGCATGTGAGTGAAAAGGGTTAACATAACTTGCCAAATAAGGTGTCCTAGGTAGTGACCCCTTAGGAAACTTAGAGTTTTGTGAACACTGTGTGTTTGGTAAACAAACCAGGGTTAAGTTTTCTAAAGGTCAGCATACTACCTTGGATACATTAGACTATGTTCATTCTAACCTCTGGGGACCTGCCCCCACTCAATCTTTAGGAGGTAATAGATACTTCCTGTCCTTAGTTGATGATCATACTAGAAGGGTGTGGACTTTCTGTTTAAAGTCAAAGGACGAGACTTTTTTACCTTTAAACATTAGAAGGCACTAATTGAGAATCAAAAAGGGTGTAAGGTCAAGGTTTTAAGAACAAACAATGGTTTAGAGTTCTGTAATGAAATTTTTTATTATAACTGTAAAGAACAAGGGATTGGGAGACATAAGACTGTAGTGAACACCCCTTAGCAAAATGGTCTTGTTGAAAGAATGAATAGGACCATCCTAGAAACGGTTAGATGTATGTTGTCTTTGTCTGGCATGCCCAAACAGTTTTGGGCAGAGGCTGTTAATACAGCCACCTATCTCATAAATAGGTGTCCCTCCTCTGCCATAGGTTTAAAAATTCTTGAAGAACTTTGGGGTGGCAAACCTGTTGATTATAGTAACCTTAGAACCTTTGGCTGTATTACTTACAGTCATATTAGTTAGGGAAAGTTACAGGCTAGATCTCTCAAATTTGTTTTTCATTGGTTTTCCTTTAGGTATTAAAGGCTATAGACTGTGGTGTCCTTCTTTAAAGAAATGTATAACAAGCAAAAATATTATTTTCCTTGAATCTAATTTTTATTCAGATTTAAAATTGGAATCTAATACACCTGCTCACACTGATTCTGTGATTGAGGTGGAGGTAGGTACCATACCTTTCAATGATGGAAAACCTGAGAATGAGGTGGAGGCACCAGCAGCACCTCAATTACCTATTCCCCAGAATGAAGAAAAGGACCCTAGCGATGATGATGGATCTACCGAGGAGCAAAATGCTCCTCATGGCAGTTCCCTGAACTGAACAACTATCTCCTAGCTAGAGATAGGTTTAGAAGACATCCTAGACCTCCTACAAGGTACATTGATTCCTTGTTTTGCCACTCAATCTAAAAATTTTGATGATATTGCTTATGCCTTATCTGTTGCTTCTGAATATGATGATTCTGATCCCAAGTCCTTTAATGATGCCATGAATTCCCCTAATTCTGAAAATTGGATGAATGTCATGCATGATGAAATAAACTCCTTGAATAAGAATAGGACTTGGACATTAGTTAATAGGCCTAAGAATACAAAAATACTTGGCTGTAAATAGTTGTATAAAAGAAAAGAAGGAATAAAAGATGTAGAACCAGCTAGATTCAAAGCTAGGTTACTAGCACAAGGTTTTGCACAAAGAAAAGGGATAGACTTTAATAAAATTTTCTCCCCTGTAGTCAAATTTACCTCTATAAGAATAATGTTTTCACTTGTAGTTCAATTTGACATGTTACTTGATCAAATGGATGTTAAAACAGTTTTTTTACATGGTGACTTGGATGAGGAAATATTTATGGCTCAACCTGAAGGTTTTATTAAAAAGGGAACTGAAAATCTTGTTTGCCTTCTTAAAAAATCTTTATATGGTTTAAAACAGGTCCCTAGGCAATGGTATAAAAAGTTTGACACTTTTATGTTCAAAATTGGATTTGAAAGATGTGATTTTGATAATTGTGTTTACTTTAAAATCAAAAATATTTCAAACCCTGTTTATCTATTATTGTATGTAGATGACATACTTATTGCCTGTTCAAATGAATCTGAAATTGACTTACTAAAATCAAATTTAAATAAGAATTTTGAAATGAAAAACTTGGATCCTGCCAAAAGAATTCTGGGTATGGATATAATTAGACAAAAAGGTCTAATACACTTGTCTCAACAAACCTACTGTGAAAAAGTGCTTAAAAGATTTTCTATGTTTGATTCAAAACCTGTTTGTGTGTCATTTGCTTCTCATGTTAAGCTATCTATTAATGATTGCCCAATAATTGATGAAGAGAGACAATATATGACCAGAGTACCTTATTCTAATGATGTTGGTTCACTAATGTATGCTATGGTCTGTACCAGACCAGATATTGCATATGTTGTTAGTATGGTTAGTAGATACATGTCTAACCCTGGAAAGCCTTATTGGATGGCTGTAAAGTGGATCCTAAGATATCTTAGAGGCACTAGTGATGTTGGTCTGCTATTTAAAAAGACTCAATATAATATTCCCATTGTGTCCGGATATACTGACTCTAATTTTGAAGGAGACAAGGATAAAAGAAGATCATTATCTGGATACATATTCACTGTTTTTGGAAACACAGTTTCCTGTAAAGCTAATCTTCAATCTGTGGTAGCTTTAACTACCACAGAAGTAGAATTCATTGCATGTATTGAAGCTGTCAAGGAAGCCCTATGGTTAAGGGGTTTCACAAGGTAGCTCAATATGGTGAAAAATGATGTTATTGATACAGTATTTTTTGACAACCAATTTGCAATTCATTTTTCTAAACATCCCATGTTTCACTCTAGATCTAAGCATGTAGACATCAAAATGCATTTCATTAGGGACATTGTAAATCAAGGTTTTGTTAAATTAGATAAAGTCTCCACCGAGGATAATCCCTCTGATATTCTCACTAAGTTAGTACCTCAAACGAAATTTAAGCATTTCTTGGATTTGGTTAGAGTATGTCATCTTTAGGCATTAGAATGGAAGGGTAAATTGATTACATATCCACTTCATACATAGTGTCAAGGTGGAGATTGATGTGATAAATTTAGTACTTGCAAGTGTACGAATCACTCGTAGAAAAGTGATAAGAAACTTTCAAGGTCGGTCTCGCAAGGAATTGCAGTGGTTCTAAATAACTGTCTTCTTAATCTAAATAGAGTTCTAACAAAAATAAAACACTAATTAAATAGAGTTCTAGTGAAACTAAAACTTTAAGTAACTAGAGTCCTAAACCTAGTAAAACTGTAAAAAGGTGTTTGATTTGTGACAAGAACAATTATACGAATAATTAAACGAAAATAATATTTCAGATTCATAATCAATTCAAATAGATTTGAAGATCAATAGAGGATGTATGAACGTTTAGCTTGGTTGACCATGCTTGCATCGAAAAGGTATGGTGAAATAACATGAACGTTCTAAATAAACAATATTACCGGCTTTCCTTTTAATTATGAGACTGCCTTCGGTCGAGGTAAATCTCTTTGTTGATTAACTAATTAGCTGCCTTCAGTCGGGGTAAATCAAATAGCAATCAAATTATGCGCAAGGAAATAAATGTCAATCAAACTAATGCATGACTAAGTCACTAATTTGAAGCTTTGATTAAGTGTTTCGGAATAAAGTTAAGGTGACGTTCCTAAAACTATATTCTTAGATTTTTCAACCTAACTACGAATCTCAAATTGGCCCATGATAATTCATAATTAAATATCTAAATATGCTCATAATCAAAAGGTAATTCGTTTATATTAAATCAATAGAATATTCACCATACACAATTCTAGCAAACATAGCAACACAAACTAAACATCCATAATGAAACTAGCCGCTCATATTCATATTAATATTCATAGACAAATAAAATATGATCATACACTTCAACGAAAGAAGAAGAAAATGTAATTCTATAACAACAAGAAAAACCTAGATCTAAATACCGCTAAATGGATGGGATGACGTTCTTCTCCAAAATCTTTATCTTCGATCGTCGACGGCTTCCTTGGATCCTTAGAATAGTTTCTCTCGCTTCGTTTAAGTGTAGCAAAACTCCCAAAACTGATTGAATGTAGTTTTTGGTCACAAAATTGTAATGTGTAAGAGTTGTATTTGAGTTGTTCGAGTTGTCTGTAAGGGGGAGTCTAAAGGGGTATTTATAGATGTAAAGGTTTACACAAATCCTGATTGCCATAGGAATAGGTGCCCCGCGGCACACATTTTTCCCGCCGCGGCGCAACACAAATTCTGAAAATAATGTCAAAACCCGAGAGCTCCCCGCCGCGGCATGACTTTTCCTTGCCGCGGCGCGTGTTGCCTTCCTTTTCTTCATGTTTACCCCCTTACATATGTGATGGCTCGTTATGTAAGGCTTACATATTTGTCTCGTTTAGCCCGTAACTCGTGATTCGAGGGCCGTAAGTGTTCCGTCTTTGCGTGTTTTCATTATTTGACTCATTTGACGCTAAAAATACCTGAAATGTACTAAAACATACCCGTGATTCCGAATGGATAGATTTATGAAATTAATCGAATAAACAACTAATAATAAATCTATTTCTCAACAATTAAGTGCAATAAACTAAGAAATATTAGTGCTTTTCGAGCACTCATCAGAGATTGTTATATTTGTGCCACTATTTGGTATTAAATTGCATGCTGAGATTAAATGTATTTTTATACAACTTGGAGCATATGGTTATATACATTGTGTGTGTGCATAAATACATATATTGTTTTATTATGTATTTTTTCCTATGGGTTGGCTAATGCTATTGGGCTGTTTTCTTAAAGTTTTTTCAGGCCCGTGATCTGTGCGTTGGGCTGTTGGACCGTAGGGGTAGAATTGCCATTTCACATTGATGTATATAATCATCCTCCCTAGGGTTTTTACGCTGCTCTGGTTTCATTTTTTTTCCTTCTGTCTCGCGGTGCACCTCTTCATTTCTCTTCATCTTTTTCCTGTTTCTTTCTTATGTGTAATTTGCAATGCAATACTATGTGTCTTGGTTTGTTGTATGAGTTCAAGAACCTTTTTTGAGTCTGTAAATCGTGCATGTGTTAGGTTTTACCTCTGTTTATGAGTTATTGTTGTATTACTCATTGTACGAACTGATTTTTCATAATGGATATGTTTTTACCCTTTATAGTTGATTAAGCCGTGTAGTATAGGGGCCGAACCACTTTAAATCTAGTGTTATTTATTTTTGCGTGATTTTTCCCTAATTTTTGTTTTGAAACAGAATTGTAAAACTTGAATCTTTAAGTTTCTTTGGTTAATAGAGTGAGTTTGAGTGTTGAAATCGTAACAAATGTGTTTTGATTTTTTTAGTTTTCACTTTAACAAAAAAAAAATTTAATTCTCTAGTCGGGTTTAACATACTGATTCGAACCAAGCCTGAATTCAGATCGAATTTTTTCTAGTTGTTTGGGTAACTCCTTTTTTACCTGAATTTGAATTATTTGTATTTATTTTATATTTTTTTAATTTATTTATTTAAATTTTGATACAAATTATCATCTTTAAAAAGATAGTAGGAATGTCAATGGGATGGATGGAAACGGTATCCCATCCCGTTTAGATAATCACGAAGGTGAAATAATGATTCTTTATCAAAATTTCGTGTTTTTATATGGGAATTTATTCCCTAAAATCAATTATATATTAAATAGTTAAAATTATTAAATTAACATAAAATTTCAATTATATATATATATTATAAAATTAAATACAACGAACTTAAAATTTTGAGTACAAATAATAATTATAGTTAAATTTATTATTTTGTTATTGATAATCATTAAAATAAGTGTTATTTTATATACTACCATCTTGCATTTCTATTATAAAAGTACTAATTTAGTGATAGAAATCAAAAATTAATTATAAATTTATGCAAATATATATTAGTTTTAAAAAAGATTATAGAAAAATGGCAATCAGAGAACAAGCAGGTAAATGAGAGTGATCCTCTCCTCCACCTGCACTCCATAGGTCATTTATATCGGTGTTAAAATCGGAATTTTTCTAAGGATTCCTCCGCAAATCTACATCCCTAGATAGCAGGAAAAGTCACCACAATGAAGAAGCATCTCTAACTCACCTTAAGGGGCATTGCACTTGCAGACTTTCTTAACGGAAGCGTAGAATGATAATGTCCCACACTGAAAGTGTAGAAGCACCATGAACTCTTTATGTATCGAAGTAGAACGTCATCGGTTGTCCCTTCGGGGACATCCGATAAAATTGGAACGATACAGAGAAGATTAGCATGGCCCCTGCGCAAGGATGACACGCATAAATCGAGAAATGGTCCAAATTTTTTTTTCCTTTTTTTTTCCATTTTGCCCAATTATTGCAATTTGGATTAGGGATTTTTCAAACTTCAATTGTAGTGGTTTAAGTTCTACAAATGCTTTGTTCATAATGTCCCTGTTGTTCGTTTACTTGTTTTCTCGTTCTTTGGCTTCAATTATAACCAAAGGTTTCGCCTTTGTCTCTCGGAAGTAAGTTTTTTTTTTTTACTTCCTAAATTTCAGTTTATTATTAGTTAGCTAATCATTCGAAGTTCTTTCTCAGTCAGCGTCCATGGTTATGTATATCCCGTTTGAATCGATACAGTTTTCTCAGCGTTTATTTGTTGAGAGGGTTCTACCCTACATTGATGATAATTGAAGCCACTCCGTTAGCAATTTATTGTACTCTGAGAGGGTTCTACACTTACGCAATTTATTTTCTCTCTCAATAGGTACTGTCAGTGAAGTATTTAGCGGACAAGATGGATCCAAAATCAGTAGAAGACCAGTTCTCGAAACTTCAACCATGCCTACCTTTGAATTCAAGAATTGGGATAGTGGAGGTCCAAGTGGCTTATCAGCTACTTATGCTTTGGCAAAGCTTGGTTACAGAAATGTGACATTATTAGAAAAGTATCATACTGTTGGTGGTATGTGTGAATCAGTCGAGATTGAAGGTAAGAAAAACAAATTTCTGTCTCTTGTGCCTGCTATTTTATTCTGTGGCTATTGATTGTTTGTTTGTTTTGCAAATTACCTGTACAGGAAATATTTATGATCTGGGCGATCAAGTTCTTGCAGCGAATAGCGCTCCAGTCATCTTTCAGTTGACGAAAGAGATGGGGCCTGAACTAGAAGAAATGGACTCTCATAAGCTTGGCCTCATTGAAAGTTCTACAGGGAAGTATCAAGAGTACATTAAAGTTGCAGATGATTATTTATCTGTGATCTCCCTGACATTAGAACTCCTGGTTTGTTTTCTACTAATATACAATAATCTTTTGTTTTCTGCTAATATACCTAGGCCTAGTTTTTAAAACTTAAATTTATCAGTTTTAGGATAAGGCAAAGAATTCAGGTCGAATTGGTGTTCATGCCTTGAGTGAATTTGCTCCAGAAGTAACTCCTCTCTATCTTGATAATCATGGATTAAAATCCATTCCAAAATCTTTGGCTTATGTTTATACTGCTTCTGGATATGCCTACTTTCATGAGTTTGCACGCACCTCAAAAATTCGGCTTTTCAAAGGTGGATATACAAGTCTTTGGAAAAAGATAAGTGAATCACTTCCATATGATGTTCGGTGCAACACTGAAGTATTGGCTGTCAAACGCAATTCTGATGGTGTCAAAGTTGATGTGAAAAATTACAGTGGAGAAGACAGAGTTATGAATTTTGTTAAGATCATTATCTCAGGTTCCTCCTTTCAAACATAGGAAAACTTACAAATCACGGTCTTCAAGTTTGGCAGGTATGTTAGTCTCTTTCTTCTCCATTCTGATTTTCCCACTTTATTTTTTCCCATTCTATTTGAGATGCTAACTAGGAATTCTATCAGCAGAAAATGAAACCAAACCATGCTAACATGAATGACATTGAAAAGGATTTATTTAATAAATTACTAACAGTTGATTACTATACCACTGCATTGAAGATTAAAGGGCTAGACCATTTGCCTATTGGCTTTTATTACTTGAGTGAATATATGGATGATCCTGAGGTCACAATTGGATACCCAGTTGCATTACAGAAATTCTATGCTGACCCTAATATTTTCTTGTTCTGGTCTTATGGCAACTCTGTTGATATTGCGGGGCCAACTATTACTGAGCTTGCAATCAATACAGTTAAAAGTATGGGTGCAGAAGTTGAGCTAGGAAGTCGCTCTACAACGAAGATTTAAGTATTTTGCTCATGTTAGCAGCCAAGGCACATGAAATAGTCAATAACTTGCTTCCTTAGCATATTGAACTGGCATCTGACGAATACTAAATTTTGAAATTTCAATACAAATATGAAAAATGAATTTTATGATAAATTGGTATCTGACATTCAAGGCCTTAGGAACAATTACTATAATGGTGGGCTCATGGCAATTGAGCTTACAGAGAGAAATTCATCATATGCCATGGCTTTAGTTTGCAAACACTTTGCAAGTTAAAGTTCTTCTCCAGTTTTTCCTTATGCCAAGGTAACCTGATATTCTAAATTTCTTTTTTATAAATGATATAGAAATTTGGCTTATTTAATTATTTATTTGGTTTGAACAAGTTTCTCATTGTACCTTTTTGATTTTTTAGAGTCTATTTCCCTTGCGAAAGGATTGCAAGGAATGGAATCCCAAAATTTTGGGGGAGCTTCCATGAGTGGAGTTTCCTGACCTGTCTTCACTTGATGATTACTTGAAATACTGGGAAACTCATCAAGTCACTCAAAATAAGACACTATATACTTGGATAAATGATGGAGGAGCAGTGGTGAGCCAAAGAACATATAAAAAACTTAATGTTAATGCTTTGTGCATTGCTGGAAAGCTCTTGACGAGCAGAAAACCAGTTATAATCCCAGTGACAGGGTTCTTCTGGTTCATGTTCCAGGTCTGGACTTCATTGATGCCTTTTTTGGATGCTTAAAAGCCAAAGTCATACCAGTACCAGTTCTTCCTGCGGATCCTATGCAGAGAGGGGGACAAGCACTTATCAAATTTGAAAACATTGCGAAGTCATGTAATGCAGTAGCAATTCTATCTACAACCAGTTATCACTCAGCATTTTGATCAGGTTTGGTGAAGAATTTGATCTCATTGACTGGAAAAAATGGGAAATCCTCGCTCGGTGTCCCAATCTTCCATGGTTACACACAGATTCCTAGATTAAGAACTCCAAAAATTTGGCTGCAAAAGTTATTGCTAATCAACCTGAACCACGGTCTGGTGATCTATGCTTTCTACAATTTACATCAGGGTCTACCGGTGATGCTAAAGGAGTCATGATTACTCATGGAGGGGTGTCATTCATAATGTAAAATTGATGAAAACGAGATATAAGAGCACGTCAAATACAGTGCTTGTTAGTTGGCTTCCTCAGTATCATGACATGGAGCTAATTGGAGGACTTTTTACTTATCTTGTTAGTGATGGAAATGCAATTTTATTTTCCTCATTGACATTCATTAAGAATCCACTTCGATTGCTACAAATCCTGAGCACATACCGGGCTACTAACAGTTCTGGTCCAAACTTTGCATTTGAGCCAATGGTTCAAAGCTGGAGTCTGACAAGAGTAGAAAATATAATCTTTCTTCAGTTGTTTTCTTAAGGCTGCTGCTGAACCAGTTAGACAGAAAACTAGGAAAAGATTTATTGAGCTCAGTCTTCCCTTTGGTCTATCTGAACATGTGATGGCACCTGATTATGACTTTACAGAGAATTGTGTCTTTGTATGTTGTGCATTTGGAGAAGGGAAGTCCATGAGGGTTGATTGGCAAGGAAGAGTATGTTGTGTGTAGAGGTATCTATGGTCCGATTTTTAACAAAAAAATTAACCAAACCGGACCAGACCGTTTGGCTTATAAAATTGTTGAAATCGGTTGTGATTAACGATCTTTCATGGTTTTTTATTAAATTTTTTTTTCGAAATTATGTTGAAACTTGAAGCCAAACGGTCTAGTTCAGTTTGGTTAACAATTTTTCGTGATTTTTTTTTTAAAATTTTTTTCTTGAAATCATATTATTGAAACTTGAAATTAACATTAAAAAAATTTAAATCTAACTAAATTAATTTAAATATGCAACAAAAATAAATAATATAGTATATCACATAAACTAACAATTACGCTAATAAAATTTATAATAGATAAAATCATGCAACTAAAAATTGTAGATTGTATGTTAAAGAACTGAAATTGCAAAAAAAAGAGTTTAAATGTAGTATTTAATTTTAATAATAATATAAAGTATTTAAAAAATAAATAAATACTAATATATTATATTTAAAAGAAAAATATTTTTTATTTATAAATATATAATAGTCTGGTCTGGTTTATAGATGGTTAAAAAATTTATAAATCAAATTATACTATTTGAGAAATGGTTTGAAAAAATATAAACCGGTTTATGCTGACCACTCAAAAAATTCATAAATCAAATCATACTGTTTGATTTAATTCAGTTTGGAGCGATTTTTGGACACTCCTAATTGTAGGTACGTTGACCACTTAAAAAAGTGTAAGTATACCATATATATACAAGTGATAGGTATTTAAAAATAAAATATTGAATTCACATAAAAAAAAAAAAAAAAAAAAATAGCAAAGTACTAATTCAAATACTAATACCACTATTTGGATAATGAGAAATAAAAAGTTAAAATTACAAAATTAAACCAAATACAGCGAAAAAATATATATGAGAGATAAAAGTAGTCATTAATCTTTGAAATTCTTAAGCATGTGAATCCTTAAATTCATTCATAAAATCATCCCAAATAATTAATAACAAACTATATGATTAATTGATTCTAAATTATGCATTCATTTTTCTCTCAAATAAATTACATACAATATAAAAACCTTAACCTAATCATTTTTTCATACTAATCTGATTAAATTATTACTGTGAAGATTGTCAAATATAAATTACATACATACGAATCGTACATTTTAGTCTAAAATTATGTATGTTATTTGATAAGACAAATATGTAAATACTTATCTCAAAGCTACTTATATGTTTTTATAGATTAATTGATGATCAAGCAATTAATAATTCAAATAAAATTAAATAATATAATTGAAAATTGCAATTAAAAGAGGAGAGATAATTTAGATCAACACATGTTAAAAAATTGGATTCATAATACTCTTAGATTAATAGAAAATTAGCTAGATATGATGTTTATTAAATTCAAATTTACAATTGAAGAAAACATTGAAATTGCTAGAAGAAAGAAGAAAAGAAATAACAAACTTAATCTCTTGATAAATATTACCCAATCTTCTATTCTTGATCTTGTTGTTCAAATTGTTATTAGCATTTTTCACTACAATCTCTGCTGGATATATGGTCCATGAAAATTGATATAATTCTCAAAATTTGTATATTTTTCTCTGTGTAATTCTATACTTTTTTCTCTACAATTCTCTACATTCATTGAGGATTCTAATAATGTATTTATAAGCACACACAAAACCTAGGGACAGTAGGATTTAGTCACAATTGGAATGCTGAAAATCAGGTTTAGAATTTGCATAAACTATACGTGGGCTGTGGCCTTAAAGCAATCACTATCGTGATGCAAGTTGAAATTTGAAAACACAAATGTAACTTGAGAGGTCACCACCGTAACCTAAAGTACTTTACGCCGCAGCGCAAGTTGATCTTCAAAATTGCACAAATTGATCCAAAATGGTCAGGTAGCGGCACTAAGAAGCTTGGGCCTGGGAGCGAGTGCCTGTGTGCCAGTTTGCTTATCTTACATCACACGTGTCGTGTCATGTCGCTTGACATGAGTATTTGCCTTTAAACTCAAAATACCTTAAATACATCAAAACATATCCAATAACTCCGAAAACAATGCTTGTGCAATAATTCAATAAAATGAACATAATTAGGTCCTAAATCTTTCTTTTAATATCAAATAATCTTTGAAATAATAGCATATTTTAGACGCACATCATATATGGATCCAAATAATGCCGATGTTGATATCAAAAGTGTTAGAATTTAACTCTTTGGTGAAAACCATCACCAATAATTGATCCAAAAATATTTATGTTAAATCATCAAAATTAAAGACAAATATGAAAAATCGTACCTGAATTCATAAAAATCATTAAAAATTAAGGACAAATATGCAAAATTCTTTGACCTTATTTTTGTCGTGGAGTTTTATTCTACGATACGTACTCATCGCACTCGTTTCTTATCTATTTCTTTTTCTTTAAAGGGACATGAGATCACCTTTTCTAGAGATAATGTCATAGACCTCTTATCTCTCCCAAACGTAGAAAATTCCCTCTTTTCTCGTTCTTTGCAAATATGAAAATCTTACCGTTCCTAACTTTTTTTGATAATTTTGAGCATCTTAAAGCTCAAAATGAGAATGTCATGGCTGCCAGACTTGTTGGACCTAACATTTCTTTTATTGAAGGTATTTTTCGATTAACAATTTATCTCCTAAATGCATGCTTTTGCAAGTTGTTTCTTCTTGCGTCTTTCCTTGCACTCAAGTCTCTTCTGTGCCTAATGTTAGTGCATATTTTTTTGTGTCATTTTTGATGGTGAGTCTATGATCTTGCTGGTATGATCTTTAGGACCATCATTTTTTGTGCCTTCCTTCCTTCTTCTTCTACTCTTTTTAATCATTCTTTAATTATTAGCTGGGGACAATCTATCTTTGGCGATGCAATTAAAGTTTATATGTATGGTCGTACTCTCCTTTTTATTAGACACCTTCAGGTTTCACGCCTTTCGTCTAGAAACTCTAAGACTTCTTCTTCTTCTTAGAGTGCCTATCATTCTACCCTTTTTACTTCACTTCCTGTTCCTCCTTCATAATCTTCTGAGCTTGTCTCGCTAAATGCAAAGGTGAATACTTTCACCCAATGGTTAGACAAGGTTTTTGAAAATCTTTCTAAAGAGCGTTAGGAACGCAAACTCTACAGACAGATGCTAATGAACATTAATAATAAGGTGAGTAGAATTGAGCGTCTTTAGCAAACCCGCCATGGCTCCCTACGGTCCTCTAATTCTCGACCGTCTGTTCAACCTTCTAATAGGGTGGATCATTCTCATATTCACTCAGTTGGTGTGAGCACTGGTGCTCCACTCTGAGATTCAGAAATTCAGCTGCCTTAGTCTTCTAATTTCTTTACACAAATGTTTGGTTACCTTGCTACCTTCAATGCTGAGTTTTCTAACCTCCTGCAGCCTTCTTTGCACCCTCCTGACTGTAGGCAGTCCCTAACCCAATAAGGTTTCTTAAAGTTGCGGCTCAAAGTGAGTGGTATCACTCACACCTTAGCCAGTAGTAGTTAGTATTGAGCACTTGGTACGGTCAGTATCAGTTCTCAGCGTGACTCTGATAGAGATAAAGGGAGAGGAGAATCTTAGTTTTTTTTTTTTTTTTTTATTTCTTTGTGTTTTGTTATTACATCTAAAAATCTTTTAATAAAAACTTTGAATTTAATAAAATATAATTTCTTGGTTGTGTGCTTACTTCTATCTCTTTTACTTATGCTTTGTTTTCTCTCTACATATGTTGCATGAGTGAATAGGATTATTGCATACTGTTTGCTTTATCTCCCCTCTTATCGGGGTGTTCCTTTGACTTTCTGTATCAAAAAGGGGGGGATAAGTTTATATGTTGCACAACGTGTATACTTCTGTTTTTTGCTTTGTGTGGGATGTGAGTGGTAGGTTTGCATCATTAAGGGGGAGTGTTGCATGAAATCAGGAGGAATTTCTTTGATTACTTGTGTTTAGTCTATCAGTGTGTACCAATGTAGGGGTAAGATAATAGTATTTGCTTAGACTAGAAAATTTTTTGCATGATACGTTCACGAGTATGTGTTTGTTTCGTGTGTGCAGAATACAGATGCAGTTTTAGACCTTGTGGACCACTTAGAGCTAGTGGTGGCGTCAAGATGGATGTGTTGTTTCATAAAGATGGATGGTAGCACTATAAGATGGACGCACTTGGAAGTGTAGGTGTGTTGGGGTGTCTTGTTTGTGTCGGAGTTTATTCATGGGAATAAACTTTGTAAAAGGGGGAGATTGTAAGTCCTTTTATAACTTTGCTGGCATTCTCTGTGTGCAAAATACGGAGTCTGTTTATTTTACGTAGTGTTTTGTCTACCTCTATGTACGGTGTTTTGCTTATGATCAGTATCGCACACACTCAAGTAGATCTTAATACTATTGTATGTTTGTATGATACACATACCACGTGGTAGTTTGGAACATATAAATTGTATGTTAAAATTTATTTTTCTTTGCATTTGTTTCCCTGAGCTGGTGGGTGTTTATGGATTTTTATTTGTTGAAGTTTTGACTTGAAAAACTTATTTTTATTGGCTTGCGAGTGGCTAGCTGAGGTGGTCAAGTGAAGGATCCGCGTGTGTGCACAGGGTGAAACTTGTGACTCGTTGAACCTTTGTTGACATCTATAAAGGGTTTGCTGGGGTGGTCTGTGAAGCCTTACGGGTGTATGAGACGAGGTGGAGGGGAGGGGTCAGCGAAGAGTTTTGGAAGCTAAAAAATCAACTATCCTCTTCTCACTTATTAATTACTCATTTCACACTACTTTAATCCACATTTCTCGTACTCTTTGAACTGATTTGTGGTATTGCATAAAACTTGTTTTCACGTAAAATATTTTTATCAAAAATATTATTTTTTTCCTGTATTACAAATACATTGAGTGTTGTTTCGTATTAGTGATTAAGAAGTATTCATTCACTTGGAGATTTTATGTGAATTGATTTTTGAAAATGGAGATTATGTATTCTCAATACATCGAGTATTGTTTATGTATTGAGATACGAGGTGGTGGTAGAGTTTGTTAACAATATTTTATCAAACGGAGTTGTCGTAATAATAATATATAAAGAATATTTCTATATTTTCATTACGAGGTGGAGTTTATGTATCAACATATGTCGAGTGTGTTTCCATATTGTTGGTACGATGTGTTTTACTCTAAAATTATATTTGGATAAATTGCATATTTCTTGTACACGCATACTTGAATTGCAGATATTTGCAACACACTTTGTGTTGGTGTGGCTTTGGAGGCGAGCCCATTGCAGTGAGGATTAAAGTAGTTGTGGTGATGGCTAGTGATAGCAGTCTAGGCAGTTAGGACAAGTGGTCTCTAACTAATAAAGATATTTGGCGTTTTATCTTTATCGAGTCTGTAGTAACTATTTTATTTTATTTTGTAAAATTGGCTGCTGAGTGGTTGCCTTAAGCAAGTCATTGATGTTAACACTTAGGATTGGAGCCTAAGTAGATTTACCACATTATATCATTGTGTTTGCTGATCTATTGTATGAGTTAGAACAATCTGAGTATTTACGGTATATGTGACAACATATATAATATATACAAATATTAGAAAGCATTTACTGCATTTACTTTTTTTTTTATCTCATCTTTGCCTTATTTATTTAATTACTTGTTATTTGTTAATTGCTTCACGTTGCTTATATGAGAGGGGCGAGTTCTTAGATGTTTGTATCACCTAGACTTGGTTGTTCATCAAGTTGAGACTTCTCTCATTGACGATTGTAATGTATTTCATACTTAGTATTTGAATGGTAAATCGTAATCTCATTCAAATCATATATAAAATGTTATGTTTAATCTTTTGATGCACTATTAATAATAATATAAAATAAAGTGTTACTAATAATTATTAATATTATATATATTTTATATTATCAATTGTGTGGTTACATTAAATAATAAAATTTAAAGTAATTTTGTCTAGGAGACTAGTTTTTGACAACCTTAATACCACTAGTCTTTCTTATTAATGTTGTTTTGTCTAGGTAGATAATTTTTAAGGAGGCATCAACCTACCAATTTTTTTTTTTCTTCTGAAAGCACTCTTAGTGATTACTAATTATGTTCCTACATCGTTGTATTTGTTATGACAAAGTATTCTCCAAAATTACATATATAAATAAAAAAATGATTGAATTATTATCTTAAAAGTCTAAAAAGTAATAATATTGTAGAAATACATATATCTCATTTATCGAGGGCCCACAGGTTACGATGCTAACATAAATATGTGATAAAGTATATTCAATACCTCATGTATGTTATGTGTTTATCAAGGGAAGACTGAAGCTCAGTGTTGCGAGATTGAAGCTCAGAGAAGTCAATGGATAAAAGGAAGGTATTTTTGCTAGAGCAGAGAGCAAGTCTGCTCAATAGTCATAAAAGATGCTTCAACTTGAGCCCTAACCGTCTCTAGCTACCTGTAGAGGTTACAAATGAAACCATCATTTTAGAGGTTATGCATCAATTTGACATAAAATTTGGGAGAAGGAAAGAGTAGGAAATTTTTTAAGATTTTTTTAGGAAGATATATGACAGGAAAAAAACATAAAACAAAAAGAGAGGCAAGGAGTCTTTTAGGGTCTATTATGGAAATATGGACACTTGATGATCATGCCTTAATTACCTGTGCTAGGCAAGAAGGGAGTGAAGGACTGATATAACGACTATTAATAAGATACAATAAAAAAGACAAAAATAGTTTGTTTAGGAAATAAAAGATACATATTTTAAAAAGTAAAGTTATTACTTTATCTAAAATATCCCTTAACTAATTAGAGTTGTAATCGATTCACTCCACTAACCTTAATTAATAGAGGAATATTTTAAGTAAAGTAATGATTTTGTTTTTTAAAAATATATTTTATATTTTCTAAATTTGCTATATTTTGTTTTTTTTGTTGTTGTTATATACAAATATTTACTATATTAAGTCTTTTATTTGGCAAGAAGGGGGTGGCTAGCGGAGAAGTCGCTTGCTAGGAAAGCAGTGGACTGGGTTAGGCAGTTGGGCAAGCAGTGGTGGCTGCTACTAAAGTAACCTATAGAGTTTTTCTTTTTCTCTTAATTTTTTTTTTCCTTTTCTAAATAAAAATTAATTTTTTAGATTTTGTTTTAATAAATTTATATCTAAAATTACATTGTTATCCCATAAAATTAATGTTTTTCTAACTCCATTCAATAGTGTTGAAATTTTTGATATTTTGTAAATATTGAGGGCATTAATGAAGTAAGCTAAGGGCATAGTAAAATTTGCCCAAGAAACGAAGTACTTGTAATTTTCAAATAAAATAGTCATGCTATTTTAAATTTAATTTATCTAAAATATTATATTATTAATTACTCTAAAATTAATAAATAACTTTTCTAAGATAAAATATCAAAATAATTATATGATGACTTACTAATAAGAAGCCAATTATCTAATGGCAAGTTTGCTGATGCATGAACAAATTAAAGATGTTGTGTACCTAGTGGTACCTTTCTTTTCTTAAAAAATACATATAATTGCTATAATTTTTATGGGGTGTATCAAAAGTCATTTTGCTTTTAAATAGAAATAATTTAGTTCAAAATGACCATAAAATGATAAAATTGACCAATTATGAAGGAATATTTTTGTCATATTTGTTGGCGACTAACCTATTAATTTTCATGAAGAAAACAGTTATATATGTTTTACTTCTTTCGTCACTCTGCCTCATTTGCATCTTCTTCTCATTTTTTTCTCTCGTGCCATTTAATTTTTTTGTTGCTAAATTTTTTTTTAATTAAAATTGGTATTAATTTTTACACAAATTTTTCACTAAAATTAGTTCATTTAACAATAAAATGAATGAATATAAATATTTTTGTTTTTTAAGAAAACTTTTAATTCAATCCATATTTTGGACTAGTTATAATCTTAAGAGTCCATACATGTGAGCAGATAATATTTTTTATTTTTATTTTTATATATTATTTTGTTTTGAGTTTGTTTTGTGCATTTTTTTTTTATCATTTTAATTAGGGATATTATTTTATTTGAGATTTCTCTACAAATATTAGATAAATTTCTTGATTAATGGCTTCTCTATTGATGTTTTGTGATTCCTCTAATGATGAAGAAAAAATCAATTTTAGCAACAACAGATGAATTTATTGATTAGTGGCTTCTCTATTGATGTTTTGTGATTCCTCTAATGATGAAGAAAAAACCAATTTTAGCAACAGCATTTTTTTTTTTTTTCTTTTCTTTTACATGTAATCCAGCCATGTGCCCATTAAGATCATCAAAATGGAAGATCTAATGGGCGAGTAAGCTGGACATTCTATAGAGTATGGAATCACTTTGCTATCGCAAACGAAGAAATTGCAAATTTTAGCAACAGCATGAAAAGTGAATAGCTTGAGAGAACATTATAAGAAAATATGAGAGAGAAAGAATGGTAAAATAAGTAACATATATATAATTATTTTTTGTGATAAAATTTATATGATAAACACCAAAAATAAAAATTACATAAATACTCACTTCGCCCAAATTAGTCAAATTTTGTCAATTAAAAAAAATATATATTAATAATATACCTTTATATAAAATAAGGTATCAGTGATATATCCTTATATAATTATATAGTAAATTTTGATATTAAAAAAAAAAAAACTTTTACTTACAAAAATTAATATGTAACATAATTAAATAAAAATAATAAATATGTTACCACTAACAAATAGTTATTAAATATATCAATGCTCATAATCTTACAATTAATTTTCTAAATTGCACCCCTAACTTCAGTTATTGGTGCTTAAGCGTTGCAGATTATCTTATTCGCTCAACCAATTACCGATGGGATTTTGTCTAAAATAGGCAAAATCCTTAATATAGTTTAAAAAAGAGTAACCTTGTGTAAAAGTTTAGAAATAGGCAAAATTTTATTTACTCTCCCGGTAGCCGGTTTGGTTGGGTCATTTAGTTTCCCACCAAAATAATTTTCTTTCTTCTTCTCCCTCCAACTACGCACCCTCTCTTTTTCTCTTCACTGATCTTCTCACCATTGTTGCGTGTCATCGTGGAAAAATTATAAAAATGAGGTTAGTAATATCTTCCAACAATATTTGCAATTTTTATTAAGATGTAAATGTTGCAATTTGTACCAGGATTTTTAAATAATAACTACCAGAAAAATGCGATTGGGACTGATATATTTTCGGAAAATTTCCAACAATTTGCTTCATACTTTCGCGAGGAACTGATATGGGTATTATTTAAACAGATTTTTGGTTGAAAAACCGTATTAAACTGTTACCCCAATTCAATAATAATTAATAGAAACATATATTTTTGGCCGCGTGTAATCGAAACATTTATGAAATGCTATATTCAGTTTTTTATATGTGGGGGTATATGTGGTATATCTGAGGGTATATTGGTATATCCGGTATATCTGGGGGTATATCTGGTATATCCGGTATTTCTGGGGGTATATCTGGTATATCTCATGGTATATCTGGTATATCTCAGGGTATATCTGGTATATCCGGTATTTCTGGGGGTATATCTGGTATATCTCAGGGTATATCTGGTATATCTGAGGGTATATCTGGTATATCTGAGGGTATATCTGGTATATCTCAGGGTATATCTGGTATATCTCAGGGTATATCTGGTATATCTCAGGGTATATCTGGTATATCTCACGGTATATCTGGTATATCTGGTATATCTCAGGGTATATCTGGTATATCTCACGGTATATCTGGTATTTCTGGGGGTATATCTGGTATATCTGAGGGTATATCTGGTATATCTCAGGGTATATCTGGTATATCTGAGGGTATATCTGGTATATCTCAGGGTATATCTGGTATATCTCAGGGTATATCTGGTATATATGAGGTATATCTGGTATATCTCAGGGTATATCTGGTATATCTCACGGTATATCTGGTATATCTGGTATATCTCAGGGTATATCTGGTATATCTCACGGTATATCTGGTATTTCTGGGGGATATCTGGTATATCTCAGGGTATATCTGGTATATCTCAGGGTATATCTGGTATATCTGAGGGTATATCTGGTATATCTCACGGTATATCTGGTATATCTCAGGGTATATCTGGTATATCTCACGGTATATCTGGTATATCTCAGGGTATATCTGGTATATATGAGGTATATCTGGTATATCTCAGGGTATATCTGGTATATCTCACGGTATATCTGGTATATCTCACGGTATATCTGGTATATCTCACGGTATATCTGGTATATCTCAGTGAAATTATGATATATCTCACGGTATATCTGGTATATCTCAGGGTATATCTGGTATATCTCACGGTATATCTGGTATATCTATGTATATGTTGGTATATCTCCATCTATTACACATTTAATCAGGTATATATGTTATATACTAATAACGCAGTTCAATATGTTGTATATTATTTGATATATCAATTAAACTTTACGTATTTTTGAATGAGATAGACCTAATTATTTATAAACATTTTACAGAATGGATAGCCTTAGTATTCTAATCATTCACAATGGTAAATGGTCATTGAAGGATGGTAAAAAAGTATATCAAGGAGGTGAAGGTTTTGTGATGAAGATAAAAAAAGGATGGTTGTATAATGAACTTAAAGAAAAGTTGTTTCTCAAGTTAAAGATGGATAAGTTCAAGTATGAACTTGAAGTGAGATACTTCTATAAGAATGATTTGACATTACCATCTGTTTTAATAGGTGATGATGAAGAATTGGAAGAGTTTTTTGACCTTCACGTTGAAGATAATGAAAGGAAGGCTGTTCTATATGTCACAAAAAATGTGATAAGATCTGTAGGTACAAGTAATTCTATTTGCCATGAGCAAGTTTTTAATACCGGAGGCCGTAATGTAAATTTCTTGAGCGATACTAATATGCAAGAAGGATCTCAAAATCCAAATGGTGGTTGCGATAATGTACTTGATAGTATTCGTGATGATGTAGATCACAATTTAGTTCCGCCGCAAATGGGTGATGAAGGAGATATTGATATGATTAGAGAATATGAATTACCAGATATACCTGTCAACGAAAACGTTGATCGTGATATGTCCTCAATGGGAGGTTTGCATGCAATTCATAATGAAAGGACACAAGTTGAAACAGAAAGGGTCATTGTTAGAAATCATGAGAATTATGGTTTATCCCAGTCTGAAGGAAGAACTGTAATTAGAAACAATAATGAATTAGGTATCGGTCCATCCAGTACACCCACAGAGATTATTTCTAATGGTGACGTTTCGTCGTCTGTGGCACATGTTGAGCTTGATTTGAAAGTTGATCAAGTGTTTGACAATAAGATAGATTTCACAACACATGTCGGTCTTTATGCCATAAGAAACAGATTTGAGACGAGGACACTGACTAGTAGGAAAGACCGTGTTCTAATACGTTGCATTCAATCTACTTGTAGTTGGATGATTAGATGTAATAGGATCACTGGATCTGATAGGTTCAGGGTAAAAGAATACGAATCAAGACATACTTGTGATCCTAACAATTACATGAGGAAGAATAGGACTGCAACCTCAAGAGTGATAGGAAATGCCATAAAAATGAAGTTGGTCCGACCAGGAAGAATTTATAAGCCCAAAGATATTATTGATGATTGTCAAAATGAGTTTGGGATTGAGATTGGTTACACCACAGCATACAGATCGAAAGAGAAGGCTCTTTATTTGCTACGTGGCAGTGAAGAGGAATCATTCCTGAAGCTTCCTTCCTACTGTCATGTTTTGAAGGAAAGAAATCCTGGTAGCGTGACACATATTGAAGTTGACCAGTCCGGAAGATTTAAGTACTTTTTTTTGGCACTAGGTCCATGTATCAGAGGTTTTTTATCTTGTATAAGACATGTAATTACAGTCGACGGTGCATTCCTATCAGGTAGGTATGCTGGGACATTATTCGTAGCAAATGCTTCAGATGGAAATAACAACATATATCCATTGGCCATTGGTGTTGGAGATTCTGAGAATAATGAAGCCTGGGAATGGTTTTTGTTAAAACTATCCGGTATATTTGGGCACATTGATGATCTTGTTATTGTTTCAGATAGACACCAAAGCATTATACAATCTGTTCCTAAGGCATTCCCCAATGCTTTGCATGGATATTGTGCATTTCACATGGAGATGAATTTGAACCACAAATTTAAGAATCCTGATATCACACCTTTGTTCAGATGTTGCGCAAGGGCATATACGAAGCGTGAATTTGACAAATACATGGGGGATTTGAGACTGATCGATCCTGATATAGAGAAGTACTTATTGGAAGCAGGTAAAGACAAGTGGTCAAGATTTCATTTTCCTGGGAACAGATACGGTATAATGACCACAAATGGTTCAGAGTCATTTAATAATGTCATGAAATCTGCTCGTGAGTTACCTATAACCATGCTTGCTGAGTACTACCGTAGCAAAATACAACATTGGTTTGTCGAACGTAGGGAGGTTGGGATGAGATGGGGAACTCGATTACTTACCGATGAGGTCGACTCAATTATGCGTGCAAATCACAATAAGTCCTTAAGGTACAGGGTTTTCAGAATTAATGCACATGTTTTCCAGGTATGGGATCGTACATCATTATATTGTTATTGAATTTTTAAATATGTCAATTTAATAGCGCATGTGTTTTAATTACTTCTAATGTTTAAACCATCTATTTAACTAGTTCATTTATATGATGTCAGGTTGTACACGGTGATACTAGTCAAGATGTTGATCTACTGAACAGAAGTTGTAGCTGCAGGGAATTTGATGTTCACAAAATCCCCTGTTGTCATGCCATTGCAGCGGCCCGTTTTCAAGATGTTGATGTCCAGTCCTTGGTTGACCGATTATACACAGTCAATTGTTATATTATCGCATATGCGGAGGCAATTTTTCCAGCAACTGACAATGGTCAGTGGGACATTCCAGAAGAAATCATGGACCTAGTTGAACTTCCTCCTAACACAAAGAGAAAATCTGGCAGACCACGAAAGCGACGCATACGTTCACATGGGGAAGTAATAAAGAAGTTAATGTTGTGCAGTCGTTGTGGAATTAGTGGTCATAACAGAAGGACTTGTAATGTTTTTCGTCAGATGATTGTAGAACCTTCCCTACCTTCTCAAGAATGAAGATTTTCATGTACCCTGTAATATTTTATGCTGATTTCAAGTTGAACATTTATGTATCTGAATTTTGCATTAATGATAGTGTTATATTATGCCCTGTCTCTAAATTTTCATGTACCACGTATATGAGATATGTGTTGTTATATTATTTTATAAGATATACCATGAGATATAACCCCATATACCATGAGATATACCATAATTACCGTGAGATATACCATAATTTCACTGAGATATACCAGATATACCCTCAGATATACCAGATATACCCCCAGATATACCAGATATACCCTGAGATATACCAGATATACCCTGAGATATACCAGATATACCCTCAGATATACCAGATATACCGTGAGATAACCAAATTTCACTGAGATATACCAGATATACCAGATATACCGTGAGATATACCATAATTTCACTGAGATATACCAGATATACCAGATATACCCTCAGATATACCATAATTTCACTGAGATATACCAGATATACCAGATATACCCCCAGATATACCAGATATACCCTGAGATATACCAGATATACCCTCAGATATACCAGATATACCCCCAGATATACCAGATATACCCTGAGATATACCAGATATACCCTGAGATATACCAGATATACCCTCAGATATACCAGATATACCAGATATACCGTGAGATATACCATAATTTCACTGAGATATACCAGATATACCAGATATACCCTCAGATATACCATAATTTCACTGAGATATACCAGATATACCCCCAGATATACCAGATATACCCTGAGATATACCAGATATACCAGATATACCGTGAGATATACCATAATTTCACTGAGATATACCAGATATACCAGATATACCCTCAGATATACCATAATTTCACTGAGATATACCAGATATACCAGATATACCCTCAGATATACCATAATTTCACTGAGATATACCAGATATACCAGATATACCCCCAGATATACCAGATATACCCTAAGATATACCAGATATACCCTCAGATATACCAGATATACCCCCAGATATACCAGATATACCAGATATACCCTGAGATATACCAGATATACCCTCAGATATACCAGATATACCAGATATACCGTGAGATATACCATAATTTCACTGAGATATACCAGATATACCAGATATACCGTGAGATATACCATAATTTCACTGAGATATACCAGATATACCAGATATACCAGATATACCCTGAGATATACCAGATATACCGTGAGATATACCATAATTTCACTGAGATATACCAGATATACCAGATATACCCTCAGATATACCAGATATACCCTCAGATATACCAGATATACCCTGAGATATACCAGATATACCAGATATACCCTCAGATATACCAGATATACCCTGAGATATACCAGATATACCAGATATACCGTGAGATATACCAGATATACCAGATATACCGTGAGATATACCAGATATACCCTAAGATATACCAGATATACCCTCAGATATACCAGATATACCCCCAGATATACCAGATATACCCTGAGATATACCAGATATACCCTGAGATATACCAGATATACCCTCAGATATACCAGATATACCAGATATACCGTGAGATATACCATAATTTCACTGAGATATACCAGATATACCAGATATACCGTGAGATATACCATAATTTCACTGAGATATACCAGATATACCCTGAGATATACCAGATATACCAGATATACCGTGAGATATACCAGATATACCCTGAGATATACCAGATATACCGTGAGATATACCAGATATACCAGATATACCGTGAGATATACCAGATATACCCTAAGATATACCAGATATACCCCCAGATATACCAGATATACCCTGAGATATACCAGATATACCCTGAGATATACCAGATATACCCTCAGATATACCAGATATACCAGATATACCGTGAGATATACCATAATTTCACTGAGATATACCAGATATACCAGATATACCGTGAGATATACCATAATTTCACTGAGATATACCAGATATACCAGATATACCCCCAGATATACCAGATATACCCTGAGATATACCAGATATACCAGATATACCGTGAGATATACCATAATTTCACTGAGATATACCAGATATACCAGATATACCCTCAGATATACCATAATTTCACTGAGATATACCAGATATACCAGATATACCCCCAGATATACCAGATATACCCTCAGATATACCAGATATACCCCCAGATATACCCTGAGATATACCAGATATACCCTCAGATATACCATAATTTCACTGAGATATACCAGATATACCCTCAGATATACCAGATATACCAGATATACCAGATATACCCTGAGATATACCAGATATACCCTGAGATATACCAGATATAATCTCAGATATACCAGATATACCAGATATACCGTGAGATATTGATGAGTGCTCGAAAAGCACTAATATTTCGTGATTAATTGTGCTTGATTGATTGATATATAGATTTATTATGACTATTATTTCGATTATTTTCATAAATCTATCCATTCGGAGTCACGAGTATATTTTAGTGCATTTCAGGTGTTTTTAGCGTCAAAATGAGTCAAATGATGAAAACACGCGAAGACGGAACACTTACGGCGCTCGGATCACAAGTTACGGGCTAATCAAGACAAAATATGTAAGCCTTACATATAGTGCCATCACATATGTAAGGGGGGACGTGAACAGAAGGAAATCATTGCGCGCCGCGGCGAGATAATTGCATGCCGCGGCGTGAGGCTCTCGGGTTGAATTCTGGAAAACAATGAAGCATCGCGCGCCGCGGCGGAAGTATTGCATGCCGCGGCGTGAGGCTCTCGGGTTTGATCCTGAAAACATAGAAGCATTGCGCGCCGCGGCGAGTAAAAGTTATGCCGCGGCGGGGAGCTCTCGGGTTTGTGCATATTTTCCAGAAATTGATTTCGTGTGATTCTCGTATGATTGTTCCCGTTACCAAAACCAAACAAACTCTTTTTACAGTTTTATTAGCATTAGGATTCTAGTTACTTAGAGTTTTAGTTTCACTAGAACTCTATTTAATTAGCGTTTTATTTTCATTAGAACTCTATTTTAATTAAAAGTTAGTTATTTAAAACCACTGCAATTCCTTGAGAGACCGACCTTGGAAGTTTGCTTGTCACTTTACTACGAGTGATTCGTACACTTGCGAGTACACATTTTAACACATCAGATATACCATAATTTCACTGAGATATACCAGATATACCAGATATACCCTCAGATATACCATAATTTCACTGAGATATACCAGATATACCAGATATACCCCCAGATATACTAGATATACCCTGAGATATACCAGATATACCCCCAGATATACCCTGAGATATACCAGATATACCCTCAGATATACCATAATTTCACTGAGATATACCAGATATACCCTCAGATATACCAGATATACCAGATATACCCTGAGATATACCAGATATACCCTGAGATATACCATAATTTCACTGAGATATACCAGATATACCCTCAGATATACCAGATATACCAGATATACCCTGAGATATACCAGATATACCCTGAGATATACCAGATATACCCTCAGATATACCAGAATACCCTGAGATATACCAGATATACCAGATATACCCCAGATATACCAGATATACCCTGAGATATACCAGATATACCCCCAGATATACCCTCAGATATACCAGATATACCCTGAGATATACCATAATTTCACTGAGATATACCAGATATACCCTCAGATATACCAGATATACCAGATATACCCTGAGATATACCAGATATACCCTGAGATATACCATAATTTCACTGAGATATACCAGATATACCCTCAGATATACCAGATATACCAGATATACCCTGAGATATACCAGATATACCCTCAGATATACCAGATATACCCTCAGATATACCAGATATACCCTCAGATATACCAGATATACCAGATATACCCTGAGATATACCAGATATACCCTGAGATATACCAGATATACCAGATATACCCTCAGATATACCAGATATACCCTCAGATATACTAGATATACCAAAAAATTTCACTACGAATGAGTTCCAGAACTACAAAAAATTTATCCCAAAATTTGGATATTACAATTTCAGTAACAGATGGAATAAATCATAACCAAAACCGATTTCCTTCATTTCATTATTACACCAAAGTAATGTATGAGTACAATTTTACATAAATTGATCACATATATAATTACAAACATTACATAAATGTTCTCATAACCATTACATTTACAGATAGTAACCGATTTACAATATTTGAAGCACGTAATCCATGATACTAAGCCTATGTCAAGCTGCATAAAAGTTCACAACAAAGCACTCCAGAGAAAGCCTAAATAGGCATTGTTGTTGCCTCTGTTGAGTGATATACCAGTTAGTCTTTACAAGAATGAAGCAACATCAGATACCATTTGGAAGTTGCTTACAACCTACCAAAAAAGTGTTATATTATCAGATAAGCCAACAGAAAAATAACCAGATAACAGATATACCAAATATGGGCCATAAAAAATAAAACTAATAAGTTTATATATATGCCATACCCGTTAAGTTGTAAAATGCACAAAAATACCTTAACACATAAAGTCCATACGGTATAATACATAAATGTTCTGCAACACAGAATCATAATCAAGTAGTTGATCAATTATATAAAAATATAATCTTTATTGCATACCAGATTAAACAATTATGTATTCATCGTCCGCAAAGAAAAGTTCACAACAAAGTTTCTTTCTGAAGAAACCTATAGCCTCGTCTTTGATGTCAGTCAGTGGCTTCTCATTTACTAAATACTCAATGAACTTCAGTGCATATATGCCACAGTCACCCCTGTGTAATATATTGAAGTAAACAATAAGTCCGTATAAGTAATGCAATATAACTTATGGTATATCTCACTTAAATCGATGTCACTAACCAAATAATAAAATATACTTACACTTGAACTTGCTGTGGAACAGCTATTGCATTACGATATATGGGCCACTTCTCTATGATTTTGTCATGTTCAACCACATCCAAGTTATGAATCAAGTTTGGGATCATGACAGATAAATTATGTAACCTTTTCTTGAGAGCTCCATCTCTTATGTGTTTAGGAAGTGAATCATATACGTTAATTTGTTGTTGTCTGATGTCAAGTCCGATAGCGATCCAATGACCCTTCTCCAATATAACACCATATATATTGGAGACACGAATCCATGGTTTACCTATATCAGGCCGGACACCTGTTTCAAAACAAACAAGAAATTTATATTATCATATGAAACGATAAAATGTTCAAGTTTTCCCAGATATGCAACACAGAATCATAAGTTTAAAAGTATTTTACCAGTCACGTAATCAAACCACTTCTTATCATTCAACCAAAAAGACAAGTGGTCATTCTTCTTCAACTTCTTCCATTCACTTCCACTTGCATCGATGTAAGCCTACATTTTAAAATATAGTAATTTTAAAGAAAATTTGTTACATCATCTGCAAATTGACCAGATATGACATGGAAAAGTACGATATATACAACATATTTTTAAATTTACCCTCAGATATACTAAGTAAAAGTCTTACCCAAAACGACGAGTCTACAGTTGTCCAATTGTTATTTAGGAACAAGTGCGGATGAAGTTCCTCTTTCTTCCTCAACAGCCATAGTCCGCAATCTATGTGCTGAAGTTATTTTGCCAATTTAAAATTACGCATCGTTGATACCAGACATATGAGATATATGTGTTGTTAGTTTCACTTTAGAATACCAAATATATTGAATAACAATCCATAAACCAAATAACAACATATAACCAGATATATCCATAAATGAACATAACCAAAACATGTACCTCATTGAGTAAAGATGATTGTGGTTTCAATATACGATGAAACCAAGTAGAGTTAGCCATACCCTTACTTGGGCAACCAACAATAATACTTTCCCTACATTTTGAAGAATAACAAAGACATCAGTAATTAACCATATTACGTGGGTTAAAAAAAATACCCTCAAATTGGATGAATAAATAAGACAATAAGTAGTAGGAAATACATACTGGTTGTCGTTATAATGTTGATATAACCATTCCAAGAAGTAGGTATATCTGGATTCATCAAACCCTCTCATCGGATCATACACACCAGCTTGTTGTGCTTGGTCCGATTGGTGGGACTTTATTGATATACCTGATTTCCTCTTCGGCTGCACATATGGGGATTTTAGGGAGGGACCAACTTTTCTCTTCCTCCTACTATATATATTACCAAAGGGTGCGGACGTGCCAGTCGAACTAACGCCCTTTGATGGTATCGAACCTAATCGCACTGAGGTGGTACCGGTGCGGATAGGGGCAGCCTCTAAAATATATTCCAAAGTAGAAAAATCCAGACCTGCCAAGTTATCATCTACTTCGGTTGCATGGACTGGCTGTTTTCCAAGGTTCAGTTCAGTGGGACATTCTTCAGTCACACCCACTGATTCTTCCTGATGATCAGAATGAACCTTGGTTGTTTCCTCCCCAATTTCTTCTGTGCTCAACAGAATCATTTCTCTGCATGTATCAGTACCCACTACTGCTTCTTCCGTGGACGTCACATCATCTTCGTCCACTAAAATATGTACAGAGGCCACCTTACGTGGGTCAGTAAGTGGGACACTTTTTTTCCTGGACGAGTTCCCACCAGGTTTCACTGCATCTATATCTGTTGCAGTCTTTTGTTGTTGTCTCAACAACTGATTCAACACATCCTTCATCCAATTTTGGTTTTCTTTTATTGAGATGACCTCCTTCTTCAATTCTCGAAGCTCTTGCAACACCTAAAATTACAAAGCATAAAAATTTATTCGTACAAGGTTGCAATTAATGACATAAACTAATTAAAAGTCCAAGGGTTTTATATGTGCCGTATTATATTACCTCCATAATGGAAGTTGATGAATGAGATGAAGGTTCATCTTTTTGGACTTCAGGGATAGGGTCACTTTTATCACCACTGTGACCAGATGTGTGTTGATCTTCATCGCCTTTGGAAGGCAACTCATGAGATAAGCCACTAACGTTTGGCACACCAAGGCCAGGTTGCAGCCTCGCATATTGTTGTGCCGAAATTAAGTACGGACTCTTTATCTCCGATTCATTAGGAGTGAGTCTCGTCAGCATATGAAACTGTATCATATACAACGGAAACATATACCAGTTAGTTAAGTACAATCGAAAATATAAATAAAATAAATTTAATAACAAAAACATATAGGCAACAAACTTACATCTGAAGCCTGGAATATTTTATGGTTTATGTCCCAAAACTTCAAATAGTGCCCCTTCTTTTGATTCTCCCAGCGTAATATCCTGGGCAATGCATCTGGAGACGTACAAGTTGCTAAATCAGTAATAGGCACTTGTATGGCCTCGTAGGCCCAAACTTGCAGTGCCCAAGAAAAACCATAGACACTGTAAGTTGAAGCGACCCCTCCAACTTTTTGAAGATTAATATTCTTCAACCTCCTTACGGTGAAGTCATAGACTATCTTACCCCAGGGGTAGATATTAAACTTGTCAACGTCTTCAACTAAATCCAAATATTCATCATTAATGGCCCTCAAATTATGATCGGCCAAAAGAATTATTTCCAGAGTATATATCAGAGCCAACCTCAAAACATCTTCAGGCTCTGTGGACAATGGAAGGTTTGCAAATACCTTCTCCAACTCCACTTTCTTTATTGGCCTATCGGTCTTGAAGAAATTTTTACGCAAACGGCCACTTTGAGCTGGACTTCCTTCGTCACCGATAAACATCATACCGGTGATTAGGCTAAACTCTTCGTATCCAAAGAGGTGGGGTGCACCATTTACAATAACTCGGAGTTCTTTCCCCGATTGATCTCTATCTTGCATCAATAATATATGATGCAAGAATCCAGCTGTAAACTCTATATGTTTCATCCTTGTGATGAAACCAAAACATAAGCCCTGAAATCTATTCAGTAACCCAAATCCTTGTAGGGTCGTCTTCAATGTTGCAAAATTTTGAAGACGTGATATGTTGGTTATTTTACCAACATAATAATCGGATGAGGAGACATAAGGCACGAATGAGATTTTTCCTGCCATTTCCTGCATATTTAACATTTACGGAAAACAATTTCATTAATACTTGTGAACAGGTATACAAAAATTACAATATATATGCGAAAAACATCAATCACATTAAACCAACATAAAAATACATCAAATTTAGGTTCATATAAATGAAACTTATAGAAATACACCAATATATACCACATATACCTTGAGATATACCAGATATACTCCGAGATATACCAGATATACCATGAAATATACCAGATATACCATGAAATATACCAGATATACCAGATATACCATGAGATATACCAGGAGATATACCAGATATACCAGGAGATATACCAGATATACCAGGAGATATACCAGATATACCAGATATACCGTGAGATATACCATAATTTCACTGAGATATACCAGATATACCCTGAGATATACCAGATATACCGTGAGATATACCATAATTTCACTGAGATATACCAGATATACCAGATATACCCTGAGATATACCAGATATACCAATCCTGAGATATACCAGATATACCCTGAGATATACCAGATATACCGTGAGATATACCAGATATACCCTGAGATATACCAGATATACCCTGAGATATACCAGATATACCCCCAGATATACCAGATATACCCCCAGATATACCATGATATACCCTGAGATATACCAGATATACCATGAGATATACCAGATATTCACTGAGATATACCAGATATACCATGAGATATACCAGATATACCAGATATACCGTGGGATATACCAGATATACCATGAGATATACCAGATATACCAGATATACCCCCAGATATACCAGACACAACACAAAATATACCAGATATACCATGAGATATACCAGATATACCCCGAGATATACCAGATATACCCCCAGATATACCAGATATACCATGAGATATACCAGATATACCAGATATACCGTGAGATATACCAGATATACCCTGAGATATACCAGATATACCGTGAGATATACCAGATATACCCTGAGATATACCATAATTTCACTGAGATATACCAGATATACCAGATATACCCTGAGATATACCATAATTTCACTGAGATATACCAGATATACCCTCAGATATACCAGATATACCGTGAGATATACCATAATTTCACTGAGATATACCAGATATACCCTGAGATATACCATAATTTCACTGAGATATACCAGATATACCCTCAGATATACCAGATATACCGTGAGATATACCATAATTTCACTGAGATATACCAGATATACCAGATATACCATGAGATATACCCTGAGATATACCAGATATACCATGAGATATACCAGATATTCACTGAGATATACCAGATATACCATGAGATATACCAGATATACCAGATATACCGTGGGATATACCAGATATACCATGAGATATACCAGATATACCAGATATACCCCCAGATATACCAGACACAACACAAAATATACCAGATATACCAGATATACCATGAGATATACCAGATATACCCCGAGATATACCAGATATACCCCCAGATATACCAGATATACCATGAGATATACCAGATATACCAGATATACCGTGAGATATACCAGATATACCCTGAGATATACCAGATATACCAGATATACCGTGAGATATACCAGATATACCCTGAGATATACCATAATTTCACTGAGATATACCAGATATACCAGATATACCCTGAGATATACCATAATTTCACTGAGATATACCAGATATACCCTCAGATATACCAGATATACCGTGAGATATACCATAATTTCACTGAGATATACCAGATATACCCTGAGATATACCATAATTTCACTGAGATATACCAGATATACCCTCAGATATACCAGATATACCGTGAGATATACCATAATTTCACTGAGATATACCAGATATACCAGATATACCATGAGATATACCAGATATACCAGATATACCGTGGGATATACCAGAAATACCCCCAGATATACCAGATATACCATGAGATATACCAGATATACCAGATATACCCCCAGATATACCAGATATAACACAAAATATACCAGATATACCATGAGATATACCAGATATACCGTGAGATATACCAGATATACCCCCAAATATACCAGACATAACACAAAATATACCAGATATACCAGATATACCAGATATACCATGAGATATACCAGATATACCATGAGATATACCAGATATACCCCGAGATATACCAGATATACCATGAGATATACCAGATATACCGTGAGATATACCTCATATATACCAGATATACCCTGAGATATACAAGATATACCAGATATACCCTGAGATATACCAGATATACCATGAGATATACCAGATATACCGTGAGATATACCTCATATATACCAGATATACCCTGAGATATACCAGATATACCAGATATACCCTGAGATATACCAGATATACCATGAGATATACCAGATATACCCCGAGATATACCAGATATACCCTGAGATATACCAGATATACCCTGAGATATACCAGATATACCCTCAGATATACCAGATATACCAGATATACCGTGAGATATACCAGATATACCCTGAGATATACCAGATATACCATGAGATATACCAGATATACCACTGATATACCCCCAGATAATGTTATTCATGATTAACAACCAGATATACCAGAAATCAGATTATCCATCCATAATTACAAAATCCCAATATTACAAAACCTACATTTTACATAAACATTTAACCTTAAACCAACATTTTACAAAAAACCATACAAAAATAAGGGGTTTTCGTTGAGTTTCAACGAAAACCCAATTAAAAACCAAACTGCATAGCTTCAAAAGGTGAGTAATGGTCGAGTGTTTTCGTGCAAGGAAGACAAATTTGTTTAAAATACTTACCGAATAATGCAGAGCTTCAAAAGTTGATAGTAATGGTCGAGTGTTTTCTGCGTTGATACTGTTCGTCTTCTTCCTCAATCGAAAATGGGAGAGCTTCGCTAATACCAGATAGTGACGAGGGATTCTTGAGAGGTAGAGTAATGCTAGTTGTGGGTTTGTTTGAACTGTTCGATTTCTTTATTTCAAACGGTTTAAAGAGTTACCGGCTACCAAATGGGTCTTTGGGTGGGCGGTTAAAAAAAACCCATTTTTAAACTTTTACGTAAGGTTGTCCTTTTTTAAACTATATTAAGAATTTTGCCTATTTTAGACAAAATCCCATTACCGATTCAATTTCCAGCAATATTATTTTAGGAGGTTCATAAAATATCCTTTCTTGGCTTCATTTTATGGTGTTCAATTCATCTTTACATCTCTCGCACTGTCTGCCTCCTTAAGGAAAAAGAAGTAATCTTGAAAGAAAAATAAATAAAATAATTTTCACGGTATCTCATTTCTTACGACTTAATTGTGGATTCTTCGGAATAGATGGTTGAATTTGAAGAAGGTGGCGCTGATACTTGGTGAGACTGTACTTGATTCTTTTCTTTTTGTTTAACGGAAACACACAATATTTCAATCTTATTGGTGTTTCTGCAACTTATGTTGTTTAATGTTTTTTCTTTTGAAGAATTTAAATAGTTATTGTGTTGATTGTATTTCTGGAGAATACGTGTGTTCTTGGATAAAATCTTGTTTTGGTTAATTGTACTTACGAGATTTGACCACTGAGCTATATTGTTTAGATTTAGGTTTTTTTTTTTTTTGGGACTTATTTTCGGGGTGGAGGGGTCTTCTTAAGAGTTTTTTTTTTTAAACAACATAAACTCACATGTCTGCCTATGTGTTTAATAGCGTTTTATGAATTCGATATTTATTCCATATGTTCTATCTAAATCTTATAGGATATGTTATGGGTAAGGGTTGTTTGAACTTGTTATGGGAAGTATATTCATCGTTAAATGAATGGTCTTTAATGGCAAAAATGCTATACAATATTTGGATTATTGTTTTGTTTTCCTCAGAAAGGTGTTATAGAAGGAAAATATTTTTACTGTTTGTTGTCTGCAATCATGAGGCCTCTGTTTCGTGGAAGCTAATACAACTATTTAGCTTAGTTGAGTGTTTTATATTTTAAAATAAAAAATGATAATTTCTGTGAATTCAAATATTTATTTCCATCACATTTCTCCATAGCAGATCATTTGATTATTTTAATTTCATTGAATGGAGAAAGTCCTTATGGTTTGTAACTAATCCGGTGACAGTTCGGACGTAGAAGTTGAAGACGTGAGGTGTGGAAATTTAGAAGAGAAAGATGTTAGTGATGAAGAGATTGAAGCAGAGGAGTTGGAGAGCCGGATGTGGAAGGATCGTATCAAGCTCAAAAGGATCAAGGAAAAAGAGAAGCTTGCTGCTCAGCAAGCTGCAGAAAAGCAGAAGCCCAAGCAAGCCACTGAGCAGGCTAGGAGAAAGAAGATGTCTAGAGCACAAGATGGAATTCTCAAGTATATGTTAAAGTTGATGGAAGTCTGCAAGGCCCGTGGATTTATTTATGGCATTATTCCTGAGAAGGGTAAGCCAGTTAGTGGCGCTTCAGATAACATTAGGGCATGGTGGAAAGAAAAGGTGAAGTTTGACAAAAATGGACCAGCAGCCATAGCCAAGTATGAAGCAGAATGTCTGGCCATGTCCGAAGCAGTTAATAACCTAAATGGCAACTCTCAAAGCAGTCTCCAAGATCTCCAAGATGCAACTCTTGGTTCCCTTTTGTCTTCTTTGATACAACGTTGTGACCCTCCTCAAAGGAAATACCCATTAGAAAAGGGAGTCACACCACCTTGGTGGCCTACTGGAAATGAAGATTGGTGGGTAAAACTAGGACTTCCCCATGGTCATACTCCTCCTTATAAGAAACCACATGACTTGAAGAAGATGTGGAAAGTTGGAGTTTTGACAGCTGTGATAAAGCATATGTCACCTGATATTGCAAAGATAAGGAGACATGTTCGCCAGTCAAAATGCTTGCAAGATAAGATGACAGCCAAGGAGAGTGCAATCTGGTTGGGAGTTTTAAGCCGAGAAGAATCTTTCATTCGGCAGCCTAGTAGTGATTATGGGACATCTGGTGTAACTGAGATGCCATCAAGTGGCCTTGGTGAAAAGCAAGCAGCAGCTTATAGTGAAAGTGGCTATGGTGTTGATGTTGCTGATGATGGTGTAGGTTCTGTTTCATCTAAAGATAATAGGAGAAATTCTGCGCCCGCCTATATAAAGCCCACAGGGAGCTCAAGGAATGACACTCTTCATTCTGCTCCTGCTAAGGAATTGAGGGAAAAGCAGCCTAGAAGAAAGAGACCTCGAGTGAAATCAAGCCCTACTGATCAACTGGCTCTGCCATGTCAGAATGAGAATCTGCATATGGACTCAAGAAGCATGTTTCCTGATATAAAACACACTGATGCTCAGTTAACTGAATTCCAGATTGATGAAAATCAACAGCTAGATGAGACAATCACAGCTTTGAAGCCACTAGAGAATGATTCTGAAGTTAAGAGTCAATTACCAGCATCTACACTGAACGACTTCTCTGCACTACCTCCTGATAGTGAAATTCCCATTGAGAGCATGCACGTTGACGGACCACCAAGGCATTATCCAGGGTTGCAGGATCATGAGACGCATCAAGGATTTACTCATAATTTCTATAGTCTTCCTGCAGATTATCCTTCTAGTCATGACAGGCAGTTACCGCAGGCTACAATGAGCAAAAACCGTGTCAGGGCACCTGATGAATTCAACTTACCAACATTTCATGGAAACGAAAGTGAGATTGTAGGTGGAGACTTGACCTATTATGAAACAGACATATTCAACTGTGGACATGGTAGACCAATTGATGCTCAGCTTGGATCCCCATTAAGTATGATGTCAATCGACTTTGGAGGATATAACAGCCCTCTGTTTGATTTTGGTATTGACGATCCAAGTCTATTTACTCATTTGGAAGATGATGAGTTGATAAAGCACTTTGGGTCATAGTTCGTTGGATTTGGTACTGAAGAGATTAGATTGTATGTGATGTTTCTTAAAAGCTGTCTATTGTTGTTTATCCTGTTTAGAAATTAATGCGTTCCTAGGGTTGGTTGTTTAATGCTTTTATGTTTTGTTCAGGAGTGCACAAATGTCACATTATACTAACTTGGTGGAGCTCATCACATCACCTTTAGATGTAGGAAACAACTGAAGAACTTGCCTTTTTCAGAGATCATCATTTGAAAACAACTGAAGCCGCGGGTAACCTTTTGTGTTGTAATTTGCCTCACTTTTAAGAAATGATAATTCTGGGGTTCATGTAAATGATTCAATTTTTTGAAACTAGTTTTGAACTTCTTCTGTGCAATATTATATTTTAAAATAAAAGATATTTTGAGTTCTTCCTTCTCTATGCCAATATGTGATTACAAGGATAACTTTATTTATTATTGCTGTTGCTCTGTGTCCAACTTTGTTAGACTATTACCCCCTTGGTTCCAAAGGCGAAGGATTAAAAGCCTTTCTTTTCTACCCAAGATTTTACTCTTGTGGCTATTAGAACAACTTTCATTTCAAATTTGCCGAGGGTTAATGGTTAAATGAGGGATACTAGCTATGTTTGTTACACCGTATTGTATATTCTGACTGTATAATTTATATACAGTCATGCGTTTGGCTGTGAAAGTAAACCGTATCGTACAGTATAAAAATAATACAATTATGTAGAAATTTTGTACGGTCAGGAAAGATGTGTCTAAATCATACTGGATAATTAATTTAGTTTGTCTGAATTTTTAATTATAAAATAATGTCTTAACTTTTTTTTTTTATCTTTAATTAAAAATGATATTTTTTTTATTTTAAAAAATATAATAAAAATATAAAAATGAATTAAATATTAATTTTAATAAATTTTATAATAAAAAATTATTTTAAATATAAATTATTTTAATAAAATATATATAATAAATTTAATCTGATTATATTATACAGTTTTTTATTAAATATTATACTGACTAATTATAATATAATTCAGTTTAATACAACTATATTTAATTTATCTAATTCAGCGCACCAATCATAGCCTCAGTGCCGTAAAATAGTCTGCTCTATATTCTACATCGCAATTTCTTTAATATATTGGTCCTTTGTCGTCAGTCTTAGGTGATATTTGATTTTAGAGTAAACTAACAAATACATCATAGAACCCTTTGGTCAACAAATTTTTTCAATAAGAACCAACAAGTCATTTATAGAATATCCAACCTGGTTTAATGTTGCCTTTTATTTGTTAACTACCATTAAACTAATAAATGGGGCAAATGGCGTGGATGAGAAAGAAAGTAAATTAGAATGCTCAGTTCTATCGCTCTTGGACTCTACTACTTTTTTTTAATAACCATTACACAACTGGAACTAACGCCATACTAAATTTGTGCATTTTATTGGTGGGGTTTTGTAGTTTGTATCTGTAAGATTTAGTTTAATATTTACTGTGGACCGCATAGCCTCGTTCTTGTAATCAAATGCATGGCTCAAGTCGTCGCCGCTAACAGGATTCAAGAAGAGGAGAAAATATTTCTAGATGTATTATGTTCAAGATCTTTAAAAGTTACAAGATTATATCAAGATTAAATTATTTCTAAATAATATCTAGTATATCAATTGAAATAATCAAACATTCGCTTCGAAAAATCAGCATCAGAGTAGGCCGAGAGAAGAAGATCAGACTTGTTGGAGAAGTGAAGGCCGTGAAATATGGTACCTTTGATGTAGCGGAGAATGCGAAGAACAGCAGCATAATGAGTAGATCGTGGAGCAGACATGAACTGACTAACCAAATGAACAGCATAAGCGATGTCAGGACGAGTGACTGTGAGATAAACAAGACTGCCAACTAGTTGTCTGTATAATGTGGGATTTGAGAGAAGAGCACCATCTAATGGAGTTAGTTTGACATTGGTTTCCAGAGGTGTTGATGCAGTCTTGCAATCAGTAAGACTAGCCCGATTAAGAATATCTGAAGAGTCCTTTGCTTGAGAGAGATAATATCCTTGAGAATCAGATGAGATTTCCAAGCCCAAGAAGTAGTGGGGACAACCAAGGTCTTTCATTTCAAAATGATGGTTGAGAAACTGCTTGAGATTAGTAACGTCAGTCGAGTCATTCCCTGTTATGATCATATCATCGACATAAAGGAGTAGAAGTGTAACGTCAGTGGGGATCTTCCGAATAAAGAGGCCAGAGTCATAAGAGCTGGAAGTGAAGCCAAAGTCAGTAAGTGTAGAGCTAAATTTGGCAAACCAAGTCCGAGGAACTTGTTTGAGGCCATAGAGAGCACGACGAAGTTTGCATACTTGATTAGGTGAATGAGTATATCCAGGAGGAGGTTTCATGTATACTTCCTCAGTTAGGTCTCCATTGAGGAAAGCATTTTTTTTTACATCCATTTGAAACATTTTCCAATTTCGGGCAGCAGCAATAGCAATGATACTGCGAACAGAGGCGAGGCGAGCCACAGGTGCAAAAGTTTCTTCATAATCGATGCCATATTCTTGCGTAAAACCCTTTGCAACCAGACGAGCTTTATATCGTTCCACAGACCCATCTGAATGAGTTTTGATTTTGAAAATCCATTTACAACCAATCAGAGATTTATCAGACGGAAGATCAACAAGATCCCATGTATGTGCTTTTGTTAAAGCCTGTAATTCATCTGTCATAGCTTGCTGCCAATGAGGGTTAGAACTAGCTTCTCTATAGTTTTGGGGTTCATGATAAGACAAAATAGTGGAGAAACATTTGTAATCACGAAGATGAGAAGGAAGAGTACTTACTCGAGTAGTACGATGAAGTGATGATTCTGCACAATCAGGTGGTTGATCTTTAGAGGATGTTGTAATTTCAGGATTAACAGAAGGAGCAGACTCGTCAGGAGAGGTCGTAGTAGATAGTGGAGAGGGTAATTGAGTAATGTCAGAAGGGAACAAATCAATAGTTGGATCATTAAAGAATGAGGGTGAGGTAGGAGAAGAGACATGAAATTGGGAAAGAGATGAGAACATTTTATGTTCCCAGAAGATGACATGACGAGAGATGCGCAATCGTTGAGAGAGAGGGTCCCAACAACGATAGCCTTTGTGCTCTATTCCATACCCTAAGAAACAACAAAGACGAGCACGAGGTTCCAATTTATTGCATTCATGAGGGTGAAGAAGAACAAAACAGGCACAACCAAACACTTTGAGCAGATTATAAGATGGAAGAGTATTATAGAGGCGTTCATATGGGGATTGATTGTGAATAACAGGCATTGGAACACGATTGATGGTATAAACAGCAGTAAGAGCTGCTTCACTCCAAAAGCGTTCAGGACAAGAACTAGAAATGAGAAGAGTGCGATCAGTATCAAGAATATTTCTATGTTTTCGCTCAGCTCTTCCATTTTGTTGAGATGTGCTAGGACAAGAATATTGAGAGAGTGTGCCTTCTAGTTGAAGAAAATTTTAAAAAAAAATTTCTTTATATTCCATAGCATTATCAGCTCTAAGAACTTTGATGGTTTGAGAAATCTGGGTTTTAACCATTTGGACAAAATCATAATAAATTTTGGGTAATTCAGATCTATGTTTCATGAGAAAAATCCATGTGAATCTTGAATAATCATCAATAAAAATGACAAAATATTTGCATCCCCCCATAGTAGGATGTGGAGAGGGACCCCAAACATCAGAATGAATTAAGTCGAAAGGGGAGACAGAAATAGAATCACTTTTATTAAAACATAAAGTAGGTTGTTTTCCTAATTGACAAGGTAAACAATTTACATTATCAAAAACAGAAGCAGAAACAGATCCTAATTTACTAGTAGATATTAAGGAACGAAGACGTCCTATAGACGTATGACCTAGACGAGCATGCCATAGGTTGATAGGAGTAGTAGTAGTAGAAGCAGTAGTAGAAAGATTAGGAGAATTGGGTAGATGAAGGTTGATAAGTTCAAATAGGCGTCCAACTTTACGGCCTATCCCAAGGGTTTGCCCTGTCTGTGGATCCTGTACAAGACAACCAGAAGAAGAAAAAATAACAGTAAGACCAAGTTCACATAATTGACCAACAGAGATAAGATTTAGAGTAAGATTGGGTATATGAAAGGTGTCAGAAAGTGATATAGAAGATGTAGAAACTTGACCTATATCGTGAACATGCATATGCGAACCATTAGCAATTTGAATTAAAGGTTTTGAGGTGGAAGATTGTGTGGGAGAGAAGATATGAGTATTATGAGTCATATGGTTGCAACAAGCAGAATCAAAGTACCATGGAGAGTTACCTGATGTGAGAGACAAGGCAGTAGGAGGAGGATTACCAGAGTTTGAAAGGACGTGTTTAAGAAGACCTTCAAGTTCTTGAGTAGAGAAGGTGAATTTGTCATGATTACCTTCAGAAACCATAGCATTGACAGATGAATTACTTGATTTACCTGAAGCATTATGATAGGGATATCGAGGGCAATCATTCTGAAAATGTCCTGGACCTTTCTTGTGACAAAATTTACATACCCGAATGCGACATGTGAGAAGATCATGATTGGTCTTGTGGCAGTAGGCGCAGCCTTGCTGTTTGGAGCCCTCTTTAGAACCCTCTTTTAGGCGATAGTAGGGAGTGGCAAGAATAGAATTAGTAGGTTGAACTTTGAGAACCCCAATCCGTGTTTCTTCAGAGCGAAGCTCAGCCACAGCAGTATCAAAGGACGAAAAAGGACTGCGATGAAGCAAGGAAGCCCGAACAGGTTCAAAACGATTATGGAGAGCCATGAGAAAAATAACAAGACGCTGGCGATTACGATAAGTGGCAAACATCTCAGCATCAGTTTTGTTTGTACATGATGGTTCAGAGAGAGCAAGTTGATCCCAAATAGTATGCATTTCAGAGAGAAATTGGTTAATCGTTTGATCAGACCTCTGACGTTTAGTATGAAGATCTGTCAAAAGTTGACATTGGTTGGCCAGATCTGTGGTAGTGAATCGATTCTCAAGAAATTCCCAAACTTCCTTGGCAGTGTCAAAACGCCCAAACTCACCATGGATCGAGGGTAGAGTAGTGTTGCGGAACCAAGTAATGATTTGATGATGTTTGCTTTCCCAGTCTTCAAGACGTTCAGAAAATTGGGCCTCTATTTCAGTGGTTGCTTTTATGGGTATAGAGATATCACCGGTTATGAGACGCCATAGCTTGCGTCCTTTCAAAAAACTCCTCATTGCTTGTGCCCAAGCTAGGTAGTTAGTATCATCAAGGGTGGTAGAGATTAGATTATGGACATCATTTCTATCCATTTTAAGGAGAATAATAGAGAATAGTATAAATGAGGTTATATATGTCAAATAGAACCTTAAAAATGAAAAGAGCAGTCAAAAACAAGCCTGGAATCGGTCTGAATCGGAGAAGAACCGGCCGTGAGGGTGGTGAACCGGAGCTGGGAAGTGGGCAGTAGAAAACCGGGTCTGAAAATGAGAAGAACCGGGTCTAGCGTGGGCCGAGTATGAACTGGGTCTGGTGAGCGTGGGCCGGGTACTCTTGGAGCGCGGATCTGGAACGGGTCCACTTGCGGGTTGGGTCGGTGACGGAGCGGTTTGAGTTGGATCTGTGGGTTGGCGCGTCAGATCTGGAAGTAGATCTTCAAGTGGCGCGTGAGAGCGCGTGAGAGGCTATATGGTGGTGATTTTGGTGACGTTAGAATATTCTGGTTAAGACGAGTCTGATGGTGGTATTTTTGTTTGGATTGGATTAGTATAGATGATGGTGGTTTATTGTGATGAATAGAGACGAAATTTTGATGGAAATTTTAGAGGTGTTTGAGAGGCTCTAATACCATGTTAAGAGTATAGAGAGATATAGATAAAGAAAGAAAGATGTATTGTATTGAATTTGTGTGTTGTGAAATGTACATAGGGGACCTTATTTATAGGGTCTTACAAATGTAGTCCAAGAGTGTAGTACATGTAATAGTACAAGTATAGTACAAGTAAAGTACACTTGTGTAGTACAAGTGAAGTGTAGTACAACTTATATAGTACAACTTATATATTAACAGAAACAATTGACAAAGCATTTGATTTCTATAACATTTATGCAAAATATGTTGGATTTAGTGCAAGAATGAGTAATATTAGAAAGAAGAGTAAAGAAATGGCATGGTGAACTTAGTTGGAAACAATTTGTATGTTCTAAAGAGGGAAAAAGCAATTGAACAATCTAGTGAAAGGCGAAGGGGAAAATTTAAGAGTAGGATGTAAGGCTAAGTTATCAATAGTCAAGCGAAAAGGAGGACGAAATTGGATTGTGAGGAAGTTTGTAGAAGAGCACAACCAAAAAAAAAGCAAATGTGAAGTACGGTGCATTTCATAAAATCACATCGAAACATGTCAACAACAAAAAAAGCATTAACTCAACGCTTATCTGATGCAAATGTGCCTACTTGTCAAAAACTAAGGTTAATGAAAAATGAATGTGCAGGTCTAGAAAATATGGGTTGTCTTGATAGAGATATTAGAGATTATGAAAGGGATTTGAGAGAAGAGCAAAAACGAATTGATGGAGAAATATAAATTGAGCTTTTTACATTATAAAAGGAAAAAATCCTCAATTTTTCTTTGAATTTGAGACGGATTCTGAAAATAGATTTGTTAGATTTTTTGGGCAAATTCCTTTTCAAGAAAGTCATAATTATTTTGGTGATTTTGTAGTGTTTGATACAACACATAACACAAACAAAAATAGTATGATTTTTTGCTCCTCTCAAGGGAGTAAATCATCATTATCAAACAATAATTTTTTTTTGTGGGTTTTTAAGAAATGAGAAGACATAATCTGGTTATTTAGAAAGTGGTTGGAAGCTATGTCGGCTGGTGCACCCAAAATGATCATCATGATTAAGATCCTGCAATGGAAAAAACTAAGCTCAAGTTCTTCCAAATACCTTCCATCGTTACTGTATATGGCACATTTCCTGAAAAAATTCATGTAGTAATTTATCGAGATCAATATCATGCATTTAATAATGCTATTTTGAACTTCGAGACTATTGAAAAATTTGAAGAGTGTTGGAAGAAGATATTGCATGATGCAAGGTTGCAAGAAAATGGTTGGCTTTGTCATTTATTTGATATACGTAGAAGATGGGTTCCTATTTATGTAAAACATATATTTTAGTGTTGGAATGTCTAGTAGCCAAAGGGGAAAAAGTTCACATGTTTTTTTCAAAAGGTACATTTGTAGGTGAAACTCATTGATGGATTTCATTTCTCGTTTTAATAGTACACTTCGAAATCAACGTCATAAGAAAAAGAAAAGGCTAATCATGTTCATATAAATGAGCAACCGACATGACAATATCACTTTGGCAAGTGAAGCATAAATGGTTCATATATATACCAAAACAATATTTACAGAGTTTCAAACTGAGATTTCTAAAATTGATGCCTACATTGTGAACAATATATTTGAAGATGAAAATCATGTGGTCTACAAAGTTGAAACAATTATTTCAGGTTCATCAAAATTTCATGAGCATGAGCTTATTTACAACAAGCTTTCAGATTTCATTTAATGTAGCTTTAAAATGTATGAGTTCAGAGGAATTCCTTGTAGACACTTGTTAGCAAATTTTCGTATTAATCAAGTCTTGGAATTGACAGCCAAATATATAATGGAAAGATGGAAAAATGCTACAAAAGCTGGTAGGATGCATGATAAAGATACTAGGGATGTTAGTCATGGGCATGATAATTTTTTGATGGAAAGAAATGCAAAGCTATGTCAATTATTCTATTTTGGTGGATGAAGCATCTTTGACTAATGAGGGTACAAATATGATGTTGAGTGAATTTGAAATTTTGTGGAGAAAAATTAAATACATGAATGTTAGTACAAGTATACAAAATTTATCACAAGGTCTTAATCGTAGAGAAAACCAAATAAGAATTGATGAGTGCTTAAAAAGTATTAATATTCTATGATTTATTGTGCTTAGTTGTGACAAATATATTTGATTATAACTCGTTTATCTAATTATTTATATAAATCTATCAATTTAAAATCATGGTATATTTTTATGTATTTCAAGTATTTTTAGCTTCAAAAGATATGAATAATACAAGTACGTGAAAATGGGACACTTGAAACAGTTAAATAGCAACCTAGGAGCAAAAAGGACTAAGGCATGTAAGCCTTACATCATAAATCAACCAGTCTGTAAGGGTTACATAATTAGCTTGTGTTGCGGCGGAGGTTTTTGTGTGCCGCAGGGCACTACTCTCAGATTTCTGTAAGGAGCAATTTTTTGGCATGTGTCACGGCAGATAAAAAGTTGTGCAGCGGCGAGCGTAAATTTTTGGAGAGTCTCAATTCTGTACAATCCTTACATCTATAAAACCTCCCTTACATTTTCAACATTACATAGAATTTTTTCTCACAATTTGGGGACGATTTTCTACTAAACTAAACCAAATTTTGGAACTTTGACACATACTAGATAGGCAAGAGAGGCACATCTAAAGGAAACAATAAGATTTTTAAGATCAAAGATAAAGCTTTTGGAAGGAAATATCATCCAAGCCAATTGTGGTATCTAGATTTAGGTTACTTGTTGTTGTTAGATTTTTCTTCTTCTTCTTGCCTCTCTAGAATGTATGTTAGATTATATTTATCTATGAATATTAATCTAAACATATTTGACTAAATTTAACTATGAATGTTGAGTTTATGTTGACATGTTTGCTAGATTTGTTACGGTGAATAATTTTATTGCATAAAATAAATAAAGTTCCTTTTGATTAAGAGTTTATTTAAATGTTTACTTGTAGATTTTCATAGACTAATTTGAGATTCATAAATAGATTGAAAAATCTTAGAGTTTAGTTTTATAAATGTCACCTTGATTTTACTTTGAAAAACTTAATCAAAACTTCAAATTAATGATCTAATCATGGCATTGGTTTGATTGACATATTTTTTTTTTGTGTGCATAATTTGATTACTATTTAATATACCCGATCTTAGGATATTGATTAGTTAATTAACAAAGAAAATTACCCAATCGTAGAAATTTTTGTAAACAAAAGAAAAGCCAGTAATCTTTAATTATTAGAACATTCATGTTAATTTACCATAATATTTCGATGCAAGCATGATCAACCAAGTTAAATGCCCATATATCCTCCATTGATATTTATCGACCTTTTTGAGTCAGTTTAGATTTGAAATATTATTTTCTTTCTTTGTTTGCCACCATTTATATTGTTCTTGTGTTCAACTTCATTTACAGTTTTAGTTATTTTAGGAGTCTAGTTATTTAGAATTTTATTAGTTTTAGGAGTCTAGTTATTTATAGTTTTATTAGTTTTAGAATCTCAATTAGTTAGTGTTTTACTTGCTTTAGAACTCTAAAAAAGTCAAGAAAAGATTATTTATAACCACTGCAATTCTTTGAGAGATCGACCTCGGAGTTTGCTTCTCACTTGCTATGAATGCTTCGTACACTTGCGAGTACTATGATTTAACGTTGCTAAGGAATTGATGTTTTAAATAATTTTTCTAACTTTTTAGAAATTCTAGGATAGGTTTAGTTTTTTTCTTTTAATGTTTTATTTAATTTTTTAACTATTTTTTCTTATATCTTATTTATTTTTCTCTAAACTTTTTTTATTTATTTGCTTAATTTATGGTATATTTTATGGTGCTTTGATTTCTCTATTATTTTTGTTAGTTTTTGAAAGGTACTGTTCATAAACAACATCAACAAATTTCAAAGTGTACCTAATTAGGCTGGATACTAAAATTCATGAGATAATACAAAGCCTTTTGAAGAGCTACATGATATGACAGACATGGAGGTATGTGGCATCTGTGGTTTATATAGGCATTATGCTAATGTATGCCCTTTTGCAAGTGATTACTATACATCCACTAATTCGAACTTTGATCTTAATGAGGGATGTCACCTACCTTGAAATGATCCCTATTTTAGTACCTATAATCTTGAGTGAAGAAATCACCATAATTTTTCATGGGAAGAAAACTCTACCCCACCTTATGCCCAATAACAAATGCAAAGCTCAATTTTTCATCCATACAACCCACCTTATCTATTGAGGAAGCCCACCTTGGAGGAGAGCATGAATTCTTTCATACAAGCAAGTAGAGCTTCTAATCAACCTAGGAAGCCAACCTTAGAGGAAACCTTGAATGCTTACATACAATCTACTAATGAAAGGATGGAGTCTATGGAGGCATCAATAAAAAGGATAGAAATGCTAGTTGGGCAACTAGAAGAACAAATTCAAATACAAGGAGAGTTGCCTAGTCAAACTGAGCAAGTGAAAGATAACACAATCCTTCAAAGTGGTAAGGTTCTTAACAATATTTTTCCTAAAAATTCTAATGATTTACCATGTATTGTAGAAAATATAGATAGGGTACAAACAAATTTCAAAGAAGCTCAAGCTAAAGAGAATCAAATTCTACAACCTTTTAAGGAGAACAAGGAGGAATCATCTTTACCTCCTATGTTGCATAAGGTACTTGAGACTTATCCACTCCTAAATTCTTATTCACGTCGTTTAAAGGAGACTCATCTTAAGCTTAAAGATAAAAAAGAGTTAAACGTGTGGGAGAATGTGTGTGCTGTACTTCAAAGGAGCCTATTACCAAGATGAAATTATGTGCTTAATGAAATACTAGCTAAAAAATTTGAAATCACACACTTCAAGATCTTTGATGACGGTGGATAGAAACGAATTAGCAACGTCTTACTAAGACGTTAAAGAAAGCGCTTGGTGAGAGGCAAAAAACCATATTCAGTAGTATCAACTTCTTTTATTTTCTATATTTTTTCTTTTTCTTTTTTAATTTATTTATTATTATTTTTTTAGTTGTTTTAGTGTTTCTTCTATATTTGCTACATTTGAATACTTTTCTAAACATATACTTGATTGAAAATATTGAGGACAATATTTAGTTTAGGTTTGGAGGTGTAAATAAAAAAAATTTAATACAAAATAATCATACTTTTGGTAAATTTATGGTGAATAATCGAGTATAGTATGCATATTATGTTTGATTTTCTTTAACATTCTAAAAGTTCGTTGAAAGAATTAGTTCATACTTATAATCCATAAATCATGCTCTTGATATTGAAAATGAGATGAACCTAAGTTTAATGTTACAGAATCAAATAGTAGAAATTACCATGTGAGATATTTGAGCCTTTAGCATTTCACTCTGAGAGATTAATTTTATTATACTCTTATAAACATCTTTTTTATAATTCTAAATTGTTAGATGATCTCTATAGATTTTTGCATTGGATGTTAGGATTTTTATCAATCAAATGAAGTTCATGTTGTGTATTTTTATAAGTCTAATTGAATGATTTAAGTAGAAATTAAAAGTGAGTGTTTAATTATCTTCATGCTTGACTTCTAGTGCATAATATTATATATGAGGTTCATTTAGAGAAGAAAAGTTATAATAGCCACTTAGGAAAAAAAACATACTAAAAAAAATGGGGGTTTAAGGAAAAAAAAAAAAACCAAAATCTTAAAAGTAGTAAAGTGATTATTACAATCTATAAGAAATAACTCTTTGAAGTCAAAAGCATTATCATTCATCCATAGGCATGTACTTGATATTGTTGGCTTAATGAGTTTGATTAGAGTATGATACGGGCAATGTGATTCCTACATAATCCTAGCATCTGATTCCTTCTATGAGATCAATTTTGTTACACTTGAGCTTTCATTCTTTATATGCATATGCAAACCTATTTGTCTTCTTCTTTACATAACTTTTGTTCGCATATACTTTGTTAAGTGCATAAACCATTAGGGTCGGTGTGATAATAATAGTGAATCTTGTGAGGCTTAGAGTCAAAGCGAATTCGGATTCTTGACAGTGAGTTTAGAAAATTTGATATGAATATGTTGGAGCATTGGGATATGGATGAATAATATGAATTTGATTTGCATGATAAACTTTGATATATGTTGATAGATTAAACATGATTATGCATAAAACTTAATGATGAATTATAAAGGAACTAAAGCATGAGAAATTTTGTTGATTTAAGTTAATATTTTTGCTTGTAACTAGTTTTAGTTTATTTTGTTTGTTGAGATGTTTGTGGGTATCATCACTGAAAATCCTCACGAGACTATAACTCGTCCACTAGGGCAACCTAGGGGTTTAAAAGCTTGTTGCATATGCTAAATGCAACCGTGATAATCTACAGAAGTGATTTAGGTTAGTCTAGTTTAGTTTATTTATTTTTCTTTTAATTTTTAGATCGCTTCACTTGCTAGAGACTAGCAAGAAGCTGGTTGGGGGTTGTGATAAGTGCTTAAAAAGTACTAATATTCTATAATTTATCGTGCTTAATTGTGACAAATAGATTTGATTATAACTCTTTTATTTAATTATTTGTATAAATCTATCAATTTAGAATCACAGTATATTTTTATGTATTTCAGGTATTTTTAGCTTCAAAAGAGATGAATAATGTAAGCACGTGAAGATGAGACACTTGGAACACTTAAATAGCAACCTAGGAGCAAAGAACTAAGGCATGTAAACATTACATCAGAAATCAATCAATCTGTAAGGGTTACATAATCAACTTGTGCTGTGACGGAGGCTTATATGTGCCGCGACGCACTATACTCGGATTTCTGTAAGGGGTAATTTTTTGGCTTATGTAGCGGCGGATAAAAAGTTGTGCAGCGGCGCATGTGTATTTTTGGAGAGTCCCAATTTTGTACAACCCTTAAATCTATAAAACCTCCCTTATGTTTTTAGCATTACATAGAATTTTTTCACACAATTTGGGAACAATTTTCTACTAAACTAAACTAGATTTTGGAGCTTTGTCACATCCTAGGGAGGCAAGAGAGGCACCTCTATAGGAGATAAGAAGCCTTTTAAGATCGAAGATCAAGATTTTGGGGAAGAAAACATCATCCAAGCCAATTGTGGTATCTAGATTTAGGTTACTTGTTGTTGTTAGATATTTTTCTTCTTCTTTCCTCTCTAGAATGTATGTTAGATTATATTTTTCTATGAATATTAATCTGAACATATTTGGTTAAATTTAACTATGGATGTTTAGTTTATGTTGCCATGTTTGCTAGATTTGTTATGGTGAATAATTTTATTGCATAAAATAAATAAAGTTCTTTTTTTAAGAGTTTGTTTAAATGTTTACTTGTGGATTTTCATGGGCCAATTTGAGATTCATAAATAGATTAAAAAATCTTATAGTTTAGTTTTAAGAACGTCACCTTGACTTTACTTTGAAAAACTTAATCAAAACTTCAAATTGATGACCTAGTCATGACATTGATTGGATTGACATATTTTTCCTTGTGCATAATTTGATTACTATTCCCGATCGTAGGATTGATTAGTTAATCAACAAAAAAAATTACCCGATTGTAGGAATTTTCGTAAACAAAAGGAAAGCCTATAATCTTTATTTATTAGAACATTTATGTTAATTTACAATAATATTTCGATGCAAGTATGGTCAACCAAGCTAAACGTCCATATATCCTGCATTGATATTTATCGACTTTTTTGAGTTAATTTATATTTGAAATATTGTTTTCTTTCTTTGTTTACCACCATTGATATTATTCTCGTGTTCAACTTCATTTACAGTTTTAGTTTTTTTAGAAGTTTAGTTATTTAATATTTTATTAGTTTTAGGAGTCTAGTTATTTACAGTTTTAGTTATTTTAGGAGTGTAGTTATTTACAGTTTTATTAGTTTTAGAATCCCAATTAGTTAGTGTTTTACTGGCTTTAGAACTCTAGAGAAGTCAAGAAAAGATTATTTAAAACTACTACAATTCCTTGAGAGATCGACCTCAAAATTTGCTTATTATTTGCTACGAGTAATTCGTACACTTATGAATACTATAATTTACACATTAAGAATCAATGACCCTGCTCATGTCAGTGCTAAAGGGTGAAAAAAGACTTAAAAAAAAAAAAAAATCAAAAGAGAAGAAGATGCCAATAGGAAGGCTATGTCATGGATGTGGACTTGACAATCACATGACAAAAGAAATTGTCCAAAATTACTTCAAATGCCATGTAGTTTTTCTTAACTTTATAAAGCCTTATATTTTCTTTTTCATTTGAATTATTAAATTTGAGTAATTAGCTTAATATATTAATACCAACTTGTCATTCATGCTACTTTTAGGCCAGAGCAAGTGTTTTTGTACATTTTTTTAATATCTTAGAATAACTAATTTTTTAACATACATGTAAATACTATTTTGTTTTAGGATCAATTATACTTCATGGTGAACAAAATAATTTCAGTGCTTGATCGCCGGAGGAATTCAAGATAATTTTGATGTCTTTTTAAAATTATCTTTTTTTTGCTTGTTTGCAAGTTGCAACCATGTATTATCAGGTTCTTTTGTTAGTATTAGTATTATGAGGTTGTTTAGTTTGGTAAATTACAAGATTTAGATCACTTAGTTTCAAAAATGTTATTCGAATTTATAAATAAATTTAATATTATTGTTTTTATACATGACTTTTATTGTGTATAACAACATTCTACGGCTATTAATTTGTGAATGGTGAAATCTGAAATAAATATCCACTTAACTTTGATAATAAGATCCTTTGATGGGTTTATGATAATGGAATGAGGTAACTTTCCTAAGTTTCTATGGAGGACTATTGATGATGAACAAATTAATCTTACATTATTTATTCATGGTAATTAAGAGCACTTGATTTTTATTGTTCAGTAAGTTCTATTATTGTTATTTAAAACAAAAATATTTTTTTTTATCAATATTTATAAATATTTAAGAGTTGATATTTTAAGATAAAAAAAATATTAATATAAGAATAATTTAAAATTATGTCTCACAATTTGATGCTTTAGTATTTCTAAAAATAAAAATATTGTTCTTATTTTGGTGCTTTTTATTATAAAAATAAAGCTATCTATTAATTTATTTAATATAATATAATTAATTATTATTAATAAATAATTTTAAAATCAATTTATAATTTTATATTTTATCAATAATTAATAAATAATACCTTTAAATTTAATTTATATTCATACAAATCTATTTAAAATCACTCTAACTAAAGTAAATTAAAAAGATCTGAAGTGAAAATGGCAAAGACAAAAACAAAAAGTTTTGGTCCCACTTAGTTAATGAAAGTGGGAGAGTAAAAAGCAAAAAAATATTTATAGTAATTATGTTGTAGCTTGTAGAAATAAGAGATAAGTTCTAAATATGAGTGAGAAAAATACTGAAATTAATGTTTTCTATCTATTTTAAAAATGGCCTTTAAATAACGACACATCAAATAAATATTAAATATTAACGTGAATTATATAATTAATATATAATATATTATAATTAATATTTATTTATTTTATTATAATTAATACTTATCTTTAATAGATATTTAAATTATATGTAATTAAGTTTTATACTTATAATCTCCTATATATTTTCATGAGATGTGTAAATAATAAGATAATAATTTATTTTCATTATATTTAAGTTAGTATCAAAAAAAAATATCTAATAAAAAAAGTCAAAAGAAAAAAAGTATTCAACAGTGCTGCCTGTCTTTCGTATTCAACTGTTGTCTTCTTCCAACTCTGAGATCGCTGCCTTCATCTCCCTGTCATCATAGCGCTGTTCACCCATCAATTCAACTATCCGACGTCCGTTGCCTTTAAGCTCAACCACGATTGTCTCTATCCACGATCGCGGTCTGTCCACAAGCTACACCCATCAGCCGGTGCAAGGTCCCCTTCCACAGCCTCCATCCCTTCTCCATCGCCTTCATCAACCGGTGCACCCACGATCGTGATCTGTCCATGTCTCTACCTCTTTTCTGCCATCACTGATCGTAGGAATCACCAAAAGATCGCTATTGTTGGATCTCGCACATTTGCCAGATCGTTGCACTCTCTAGATCGTTGAGCACTCCCCTAGCCGTCAAGTACTCACACTAGTCGTAGCGCACTTCCTGGTGCCGTACAGTCCGTCGTCGACCACCACCTCTTCCACTCTCGCACCAGCTACTTCCCCACGATCGCAGCATCATCTAGTATAAGTTAAGCTTCCAGTTTTGCATTCCTTCAACCAAGGCCCAATCATGGCCTAATCTTCAGCTCAGTCAAGGCTCAATCAACAGCCCAATAGCAACACATAAAAAAAGGGCGACTTTTTATTTTGCTGCACATTATTATTGTTTGTTTTAATGGAAGATTCGAAAGAAAATCAGGATTCTAAGACAATAAAGTATCTAGCCTAACCATTCAAGCAAAGTCACCAGTACCATATTTCTATGGAGTTGCTGGACATAATCATCATGCGGCATGTGGAGGTACCCCTACAGCTTGTATGACTGGTTGTGATAAGATTGGTATGGTTTCAAACGTCTATCACTTTATTGGATCTAATACTTGGATTATTAATTTTAGTGCATTTGATCATATGATTTATGATAAATCTTATTTTACTTACTTGTCTTTCCTACCAGTGTCTTATGTTACGAATACTAATGGTGATTGGTGAAGCTTTTCCTATGTTAGGGATGGGGTCAGTTCGTATTACCCCAACCTTACAGCTCCAAAATATTTTATATGTATCAAATTTATCTCATCACTTAATATCTATCCCACAGTTGAATACTGAGTCTAAATGTTCTGTAACCTTTTTTTCCTATGTATGTCATTTTTCAGGATCTTCTTACTAGGAAAACAATTGATCGGGGGTATCCGAGGGACAGATTGTTTCGTCTGGATCAGAACTACACAAGGGAACAACCAGGGGCACAGTCCCACATCGTTTTGATTTTGAATTGTGACCAGGTATGTAAAATTTGGTTATGGCATCGGCGCTTAGGACATCCGTATTTTAGTCTTATGAAAAAATCTATGCCTGCTCTGTTTATTGGTGTGAGTGAATCTGCTTTACGTTACGAGACATGTGTCATAGGTTGATGACTGTACAAGTCATAGGTTGCTCTTCGTAAAATCAAAGATGAAGTTTTTCCAGTTTTTCGTACTCTAGTTCAAACACAATACATTAGTACCATTAAAGTCTTACGTTCTGACAATAGGGGAGAATATGTTAATCATGTTTTTTAAGATTTTTTTCAAACACATGGGATTGTTCACCAAACTACTTGCCCACAAACACCAGAAAAAAATAGGGTATTCGAAAGAAAAAATTATCACTTATTGAGATGGCTCGTGCACTCCTTATTTAGTGCTCATATGCCAAAATATCTTTGGGGCGATGTTGTACAAGCTTCCACCCATCTCATCAATCATCTCCCGTCTAGTGTCCTTCACAAACAAATCGCATTCGAGGTTCTCGCATCTCATGTATCATTGCCATTATTTTATAATCTTCCTGTCCATGTATTTGGATATATTGCTTTTGTACATGTTCCTAAAAATTAGAGGTCTAAATTAGATGCTCAAGCAATTAAGTGTGTGTTTGTTGGTTATGGAGATTATCAGAAAGGGTACAAGTGCTATCGTCTACCTACTAGAAAGTATTATGTCACTATGAAAGTCACTTTCTTTGAGAATATGAGCTTTTTTTTTTTTTATTTGATACTGCTCTTAAGGGAGAGAATTTATATTTTGAAGAGTTGTATCAAGGTGAGGGGGAAGAATTGGAAGGAACTGAAAAAGTAACGCAATCAAGAGATATTTCGATGGGTCCAGTTGAGGTTCTTATCCCATTGAATCCAGTAGTCGAAGAAGCAGATGCTTCAAGTATCCAAGCACCAGTTTCGATCACTGAAAATAAAGACACTCATCTGAGGTATGTACACCCACTGATACTAATAGGATTGAGTCTAGTGTTGGACAATATTTGCTACCAAATAAGTCTACTCGGGGTCAACCAGCCAAAAGATATGAATCAAATATTCATGCAAAATTAAAATATCCAGTAACCAACTACATGTCTACTAAAAGACTGTCTAAGCCATATAAATCATTTGTAAATCAAATATCTACTGTATCAGTACTTAACAAAGTGCAAGATGCATTAGGAGATCCAAAGTAGAGGAAGGCAATAGATGAAGAGATGGAAGCGTTACAGAAGAACAATACCTGGCAATATTTGTTACCAAATAGGTCTACTCGGGGTCAACCAACCAAAAGATATGAATCAAATATTCATGCAAAATTAAAATATCCAGTAACCAACTACATGTCTACTAAAAGATTGTCTAAGCCATATAAATCATTTGTAAATCAAATATCTGCTATATCAGTACTTAACAAAGTGCAAGATGCGTTAGGAGATCCAAAGTAAAGGAAGGCAATAAATGAAGAGATGGAGGCCTTACAGAAGAACAATACCTGGCAACTTGTGCCTCTACCACAAGGCAAGAAGGCAATTGGTTGTCGTTAGGTGTTTACTGAGAAATATAATGCTGATGGATCTGTGACTCGATATAAAACCCACCTTGTAGCAAAAGGGTTCACTTAGATGAATGGTGTAGACTACGATGAGACTTTTGCTCCTGTTGCCAAAATGAATACTATTCGAGTTTTGCTTTTGCTTGCCAATAGCTTAAACTGGTCACTTCGACAGTTTGATGTCAAGAATGCACTTCTTCATGGAGAGTTAGTCGAGAAGGTATACATGAGTCTTCTACCTAGGTATGTAGCTACTTTTCCTGGTAATTTTGTATGCAAATTGAGGAAGTCTTTGTATGGTCTCAAGCATCCCCTCTTACCTAGTGTGAAAGGTTTTCACAGTTAATGCAGAAAGTTAGTTACAGATAGAGTAATTCAAACCATACGTTGTTTCTTAAACATCAACAAGGGAAGGTAACAGCTCTAATTATTTATGTTGATGATATAGTAATTACTAGAAATGATACTGTTGAGATGGATAGATTACAGAGATAACTAGTCTTTGAATTCGAGATGAAAGATTTGGGTGAACTGAAGTACTTCTTAGGGATTAAGATAACTAGGGGACAATCTTTTATGAATAATAAGACAAGTATTCCTCACCTATCCCAAATGTTCATTGTCTAAAGAATATTTTGACTCACAATGCAATAATAGCTTATTTAGCAACTTGACTTGTGATTGTTTAAACGCTCATCCAAGAAATCTGATATTTCTAGATACTCTTTGTAAGAGGAATCTAGCCCAAGATTCCAGAGAATACTATTGAATACCACCTTTTATTTTCTTGGGCTTTGCATATTTATAGTTTGAATTCCAATCTCTTTGGGCCCCAATAAATTCGCGCCAATGTTTAAGAAACTTCGGATGCATGTCGTCTATAACGTTATAGAAACTTGACTTGCTAACTAAGACAAGTATGTTAGATTGCAAACCTAGTGACACTTCCATTGAGCAAAACCATTGTCTAGCAAAGAATCCAGATCAGGTACCAACTGATCGAGCTCGCTATCAAAGGTTGGTTAGGCGCTTAATTTATTTGGCATATACTAGACCACATGTTGCATATGCGGTAAGTGTGGTAAGTCAATTTATGCATAACACGAGTGAGAGTCACATGGATGCAGTTATGAGAATTTTAAGGTACTTTAAGTCAACTCTAAGAAAAGGAGTAATATTCTCTAAACATAACAATCCTCTTGAAGTTTGTGGCTTCACAAATGCAAATTGGGCATAAAATATTACAAATTCAAAGTCGAAATCAAGTTATTTCACTTTTGTAGGAGGTAATTTGGTTATATGAAAAAGTAAGAAACATAAAGTTGTAACGAGATTTAATGTTGAAGCTGAGTATAGAAGTATGACTCATGGAGTATGTGAATTGCTGTGGATAAGAAATTTGTTATCTAATTTGGGTTTCCAACTCAAAAACACTATGCAATTGTATTGCGACAATCGAGCAGCCATTAATATATTACAAAATTCAGTACAGCATAATCGTATTAAGCATATAGAGATCGATCGTCACTTTATAAAAGAAAAGCTATATGTCAAACTTGTTAGCTTCCCTTTTGTTCCCATTGAAAAACAAATTGTAGATGTGCTCACCAAAGAAGTTTCCAGGAAGGCGTTTTATAACTCACTAAAAAAGTTGAGCATTGACGATATGTATGCTCTAACTTAAAGAAAAATATTAGCGTAAGTTGTGTAATTAATGTGTAATATGTTGTAATTAGTATTTATCTATCTTATTGTGATTGTTACTTATTTTTAGTAGATACTTAAATTATAAAGGATTAGATTTTATATTTATAATCTTTTATATATATCTTGATCATAAAATATGTAAATAATAAGATAATAATTTATTTTTATTATATTCAACTATAAATAGAAAGTTTGATATTTGCGCGGCGTTTCGGGACTCTTTTAAAGATGATTGGCCTAGCTATCAAAAGTAACATAAATGAAAAATAAACGATTAGAGCAAGATCAGTTCAAATTTTTATTGTTAATTAAATGGGATTCGATGTGTTTATGCTTATAATATGAGCATGACACATAGTCCCACTTAATCAAAAAGTTAAAAATTTGAACCGTGTAGCATAGCATTGTAAAGGAAGAAGGGGTACAAGAAAGGTTATTACACATTGGATCGTAGAAACATACAAATCAGAACTATTTTCATTTTAAGAAAACAATTCAGCCAATTCAATTAAGAATACATAGTTGAACTATTTATGCTGCTGCTTCTTGTTTTTTATTTATTTATTATTATTTGTTTATTTAAATGTGTAAACATGCTTGAATTATATTTTTTTTTTCTGTTGCTTTTTATATTATTTTCTCCATTTATTATTTTTATTTTATTTTTCTTTAAAATCCTTTTACACATTATACGATTCATTTATAGTATATGTTATTAAGACATATAATAATTAATAAATATTTTCATATTTTATATATAATTATTAATGCATTTATAAATAATTTTTTATGTATAAAATATAAATTAACACATGATATAATATATAATATAAGAATTAAAGTTACAAATAATAATAATAACAACGAACAACATTAATAATAATAATAAACACAACCTTTATATTTTTTATTATTCTACCTTAATTTAATTTAATTTAATAATAAAAAATTTAAATTAATTATAAATTATTTATAAAAAATATATACACGTGAAAAAATTATTTTAATAAAATAGTATCTTTTATTTTGTAATAATTTTTTAGTCATTAAATATGATTAATTGTATAACAAAGCAATAAAATAAATGATTTATAAAATTCTAAAAGAACATAAAAAGTTATAAAGACAAAATAAATATCAAATAATTATGTATAAATTCTAAAAGAACGATAAAAAGATATAAAGAAAAAATAAATATCAAATAATTATTTTGATGAGGTAATTATTGACCTTTACATATACTTTTTAATATTCAATTCAAATTTATAGTATTATAAAGCTCTAAAAAGAAATTAATAACAACAAAAATCTTAAAATAAAGAGAAAAAAAAGACAAGAAATGACAATAAATTTCTTGAATTTTAGTCTTTTATATATCATAAAGTCTATTTAGATTTTACATTACTTTTTGGAATGCTTTTTTTTTTTTTTTTTTCATTTTTTCAATAAAATTTTCATAATAGTTATTTGAAATATATTTGATAACAAAGCCCCGTAACTCAAAAAGAGCCATGCTAAATATAATTATTTTTTCAATTGTCATGTACTAGACAAATGACTTTCATTTACCAGGAAATCTATTGCAGCTCTGTTCTCAATTCTGTTTCTTCCATCTTCAACATTGCAGTCTTAAGAAAATCATCCATAGCTTTAGAGGAAGATCCTTTAAGACCTTTCTCATCTTTCATCGAATTCTCGATCATCTCCTTCATTTCACCAGCTTTCTTTCTCATTTCATTCCCATTCTCTGTTTCAGTCATTATCAACTCAATTTTTGTTACTAAATCTTCATGCCTAACTTCACAGCTCTTTCCTCTTGCTACCTCCACGCAGACTCCTACCTCTTTCTCCAACAACTTAGCATTAAAAAACTGTTCGGCGGCCATCGGCCACCCAAGTAAAGGCACACCATAACTGAGGGCTTCTAGTACTGAATTCCACCCACAATGTGTCAAAAATGCAGAAACTGCTTTATGTGACAGTATCTCCACTTGAGGGGCCCAATTATGAACAAGCAATCCTCTTCCTGAAACTCGATCTTCGAATCCTTTTGGCAACCATTCCTCTGCTTTGAACTCTGAGTTTAAGTCGAAACCGATTGGTGGCCTAATTACCCAAATGAAATTCTTGCCGCTACGTTCCAAAGCTATGGCCAACTGCATCAGGTGTGAGGCAGATATTGTGTTGATTGACCCAAAGGACACATACAAAACTGAATTTAAGGGCTTGGAATCGAGCCAATCTCGGCAAATTTCTGGTTTTACTCCATTTTCTTTCCCAACTCGAGCTCTGTTTTCTGTGGACAAGAGAACCGGCCCGATTGGCCACATTGGCTGGCCTAGTTTTCTTCTAAAGTAAAGCAATCCCAGATGATCAATATTCCCAACAGTGTTGAAAATAATTCCATTAGAGTTCTCATAAGCCGAAAGATTCTCCTTTTGGAATCTAGACCAAGAGTCTTCACCATTAGCCTCATAAATATTTGTGGGCAACTGGGAAAGATGAATTTTTGACGCTTCCTCAAAATCGGGCAAGTAAAATTCGTTAGAATCAACCTTTCGGTGAGGAAGATTCAACCAAAGAGAGTAATAACAAGCCAAACCATACCCACTTGCTCCACTGAAGATAACATGGAACAAGCCCAGTTCTTTAGCAACACTTGCAGTCCACCCTAAGAAAATGTCACCAATGATACAGAGTGGTCTTTGGCCATGTTGGTCTTGGATGAGATCTTGAAGAAGTTTCTGGAAAGTGGGTTTGAAGGAAGTAGAAGCTTCAAGCAAGCGGATTACGAGGTTGTAAGGAAGAGCATCGGTGTTCTCACTGTTGGGAGGGAGACCATGATCAGAAGTAGAGAATGGGATTTCAAGGAAGCGAATGGAGGAAGATGGAGGGACGGAAGATCTGAGCTTGTTGATGTTGAATGGAGTGTTGATGAACGTTATGGTGTGACCCTTAGTGCGTTCTATATGGAGCGCTAATGCCAAAAAGGGAATCAGATGGCCTTGCATCATGAATGGAAACATCACTATGTTGTGCTTACTCCCTGCCATATCTGATGCTTCTTGCTTTGCCTGTAGATTAGGAAGAAAAGAAGGTGGTCCTTTTCATTAGGGTTTGCTTCTTCTCCATTGTTCAAAAAAAAAATGATAATTTTTTTTTCTGATATGAGTAAAAATATTTTATTAATAACCAAACAATAATGAAAAGAAGGAAATTTTGATCATCTTAAAAACATGAGCAATCTTAAAATGATCACACAACGAGCTTCATGTTTGTAGGAAAAAACCAGACCAAGTCTAATCCAATACAAAAGAAACTAATTTGGTAAATTAAAATGTACAAAGGTAACCAAACAAATTACATCAGCAAAAGAAATTTTAAAATATAAATAAAAGAAAAAAAACATTTAGCAGCCAAGTTCGAGGAGAGAGAGACCGTAAGGAAGAATTGGAGGGTCGTCGGCCAAAGAGAAGAGAAGAGAAGAGAGGAGACAAAATCCTAAGTTCTTCTACAGAAATGCGGGAGAAACAATCTTTTTATTGAGAGAAAGAGAGAGCCACTCATAAAGTATGACTATACGTTGTTTTGTTAACTTTTGACAAAGTTGGTTTTTCACCCACCAAAACGAGAAAAAGGAGACAAAGTTTGTTGCTTTTTCATATTTTTTTGAATGAAATTTTTTACATTTCATATTAGAATAATCCTAAGCCACGTGTCACAAAGATACATTATAATTGGCAAAATTATATATGGGTTCATATGTATTTGCCAAGACCAATTATTAATTTAGTATTTTTAATTTCAATGATAAAACGAAAAAAAAAAAGTAGAATCTATTTTCAACTTTTCTGGGTCTTCTTCCATAATAATGTTTGAGAGTGGCTAACTTCCGTTAGCTTTAATAAAAATTGCACCAAAATTTTATTATTATTCAAAAAAGTTTTGTTAGATCCAACACCGGATAGTTTAGATAGAAAAATTATTTGGATGCATTGTGTGAGACTATGGGCTTTGCTGAACAACGAAGTTCATGGGTGTCCAACGAAGCTCATGAGTTCGAGACTCGGAGCATGAGCTTTGATGTCGAGCTTCACCACAGTCTCCCACTGACCTTATGAGGATATATTTGGCTCAGGTTCGGGCACCAACTGGATATGATCTTCGGTGGTGTGGCAGTGTGTAGCAATAGCCCTATCTTCCTTAAATCGTGTAAAGCCTTACTTTTTTTACCAAAAAAAAAAAAGTCTTGTTAGTTTCCAAAAAAAAAATAATAGCACAAAGTTCTTAGTGAGCTTAAAGTAGTCACAAGATAAGTATGAGATCAATTTTTTTAGAGCAATTTTGACCCAATACTTTAATGGTCCCTATAAATATATATATAAAGGGTTTTAAAGTTTCTTTCTTTTTTATTAATAAAGAGAAAATATACTTACACACTCTGGTGGGATTCGAACTTGAATTTTTTGTGAGAGGATCTAGAGTCTTACTACTTGAACCACAAGAGATTCCCAATTTTAATAGTATCTATATGATAACTCAAAATTTTGATAAAAAAGATAGAGATAGTTTTAACATTTAAGATTTTTTTTCCTTAAAAAAAGAAGGTAATAATTTCTTTTAAATATCTAAATATCATTACACACTAATATATAGACATAAATATTTATGGAATCAAACTCATGTCTTTTTAGTGTCTACAAAGATCATATATTATTGTACTATATGATAATTAATAATTTTGTAATTATTAATTTTAAATAATTATATTACTTACACACGTTAACAACATATTTTTTATAAAAAAAAAAACTAGGTGAGATTTTTTAATGTTAACAACAAAAATAAAGGGTAACTATAAGGTAGTATAGCTTTAAAAATACTGTATATTGAGGAGTACTTACTACCTCACTAAAATGTTTATTTTTATTCATACAAAAAAAATCATTTTATTTATTTTATAAAATTATATAAGGTCTTTAAAAAAAATTATTTTTCTTCCGATCTATGTATGTTGTTAATAATTAAAAAAATTATCTAATTTTTTAAAGAAAAAAATCTTAAATGTCAAAACTAACTCTCTCTTTCTGACCAAAATTTTGAATTATCATAGCTTTTTAATAAAATGAGTACCAATAAGTAAACTTGAATACTAAATTAGTACCCTTTTATAACATGGATGATAATGATTATCAAAATAATAATATGAGTTTTATAGTTTAGATGTCAAAATCTTAAATATGATATTATCTCTTTCTATAGTTAGATTTATTTTAAATAAAGATTTATTTTTATCATATCATAAATTCATATTTAATTAGTGATTTAATCACTATCATATATTAAATTTAAAATTTATATTGTATCTTCCAAATCCTATAAATAGGGTCTTCAGCAATGTATTGAAAATAAAACAATTAATGAGAATTATTCTTTTGTTTGCTTTTTTTCTACTTTTTTCTCTTATTTTCTTTAGTTTTATAAGACGTTATCAATACGAATATTGTTTAAAACTTGTTGCTTTTTACATGTGAAATGACATTAACCATAATATACTACAAACATTTTGTGGTATAATGTCATAGCACAAAATTCACAAATTATTTAATTTTCTTATTTTTTACAACTAACTCAAATCTTATTTTCAATTAAAATCTATCAAGATATTTTTTAATATTTTAATCAATTTAATTGGGTATCATAAATTAATAATATTTATGCTTAATTTGCATTTTAAATTTATTAAATTATTTAGTTTATATATAAATATCTATATATATTCATATTATAATTGACTTTTAAATTTGTTAGGTTGTTTGGTTTATATATCAATATCTATATATATTCATATTTTAATTAATTTTTAAATTTATTAAGTTGTTTGATTTATGTATAAAAATTTATATATTGTAGTATTATCTTCAATAATTTTCTATATCATATCATGATGGAAAGCTAACAAATTTTGAAAATACTGAAAAGATATCACATAATGTTTATAAGCTAACAAAGCCTTAAAAGGTCTCAAATCAAACTCACTTATTTTATCGTAGACAACATATGTTATTATTTGCATATATATTTTTCGTGAATAATTTGTTATAACTTATATATATTTTTATTTAATTCTTATTATTATAAAAAGATGATTTGTTATATTTTTAGAAAATTATTTGAATCATTTAATAATGCTTAAATTCAAATTCAATATTATTATAAAACAAAGATTATCAAATAATAGATTCTTAGTTAAACTCATTATTGTGGTCGTCAATAAAATTTGAAACTAATTTATTATAAAATATTAGCAATATATACTAATTTTTTTTTATTTGTTATCTTCATGCTATATATATTGCAATTATTTGATAATATTCTATATTTTAAATATATTTATGAATATAATAACAAATATATTTAACTTTAACAATATAAATATTTATTATTATTAAAAAAAATTATGATTTTTTTGTATATAGATAGATATAAATATTTATGTTTTTGCCTTTAACTTTAATAAATGGATAGATAGCGCGCGCGCGCGCGCGCGCACACACACACACACACATATATATATATATATATATATATATATATATATATATATATTTGTCGTTAATTCTAATTAATAATATATTTATATTTATCTTTTGCTGCAATTAATTATTGATATGTGGAGTACACCGTTTATTTTTATTCTAAATTATCATCTATAGATCTAATCCTCTAGAATATATGGTAACTATATTAATTAAAAATAAAATAAAAATAAAATATTGTTTGTATACATAATAATTGTAATATATTTCATGCTTAATATTTAAATGATACTATCATAATCTCATTTAAATCATATATAAAATAATATATTTGAATAATAAGTTGTTTATATACATGATGATTCATGCTTAATATTTGAATGATGTTACCTTGAAAGCTTTTGTACAACTAGTATTTTTTAGGAATGTTGCACGAAGAATTGTTTTTAAGGAGGCTTTGCTCCATCATTCTTTTTCATGAGTATCCTTAGTGAATACTAATTGTGTTGCTACATATTATTATTATAAAATATTATCTAAAATTTAATTATAAGAAAATTAAGGATAAGACTATTATCTTGAAGTATGAAGAACAATATTTTAAAATTTTATCTATGTTATTGATTAAGAGATCACATACTATGATGTTAACAAAAATATATAAGATAAAGTATATTCAGTGTCTTGTGTATGCTATTAATTAGCAACATTGAAACCAAAATTTTCATCATAAAAATATTATATATGCTATTTACGAATAAACTATGCTATTGAAGTAACAAGGTAATCACATGTATATAAACAATATATGTCTTACATATGACTATAGATATAATGATATTTTGATTATGTCATCTTTAAAATAAATGTTATTTGATGTTGATATTGAAATGAATATAATTAAAAGAGAAAAATATATCTTGAAGGATTGTTAGTGATTAATTTGATATAAAATAATCAGTATCTATGGCTCAAATATGAGTATTATATTTCTAAAATTGAATTATGATCATTCAAGATTTTTAAGTACTCAATATCATTAATTTTTTATTTGAAAAACTTTGAAAATAAAGGTACTATTAAATCATATATTTCATTAAGAGCCAAAAGAAATTTATACAAAGTTCTCGTGTGTACTTACATAACACCATTGAAAGTAAAATTGAAAACTATTATGAATCTTTCATATGCTATATTTACAAGTAAAATTTACTCATAAAATAGCAATAAAAAAATACACACATATATTTAAATATTATATGCTTGCACAAATATTATGTTCATATTATTACTAGAAGTTAATATTATATAATGATTATGTGCATGATTTAAGTTATTATGTTCACATTAATAATGTGGTAGTTACGATCTTTATCGTATTATTAAAATCACAAACTCATATAAGCAAATGAAACTTATTTTGAAGTTATTGTTATGTTATGATATATTTGAACTCCAATTTTATAATAGATCATGAGTTTTCACAGAAACAGAATAAGTAACGTTAATTAAGGTCCACTGCTTTATCAGTATTATCCAATAATGTCCCTTTTTTGGGATCTTGATGGATATTGATTATTAATAAAGTTATGGCTAAAGAAATATATAGTAGACTTGTAACTGTTACCTATCAATTAAAATGGTGAATAGTTATGTGTCTAAAAAATAATGCAACAATACTTATTATTATTTAAGTTAGCACAATTTCATTTTTGACATAAAAGTTTTTAGTTACAAACTAAATATACCTAGAGGGGGATAAATAGGTTATTTTTAATTTTAACATATTTTAATTATGTAAGCAAAACACAACGGTTAGACATATAATTGCGTGTAAAAATAAAATACAAAATTAAAGAATAACAAACGAGATTTTTATATGAAAACAACCAAGGCCACAACAATGATCTAAGAGGAAAACCACCGGTCCACCAGATGACCTAACTATTTACTATGAAAATCAATGTTCAATTACAAGGTCAGATCTTGGACTACCCTTCACAGATAAAGCCCCCTATGTAATTTACTTACGAGTCTTCGCTCTTTTCACAACCTCTACAAGCTAGGTATCTAAATTTAGACAAATGTTCCAATTTACTCAAGTCCCATAAAATCAATCAAATCCGTCAACTTCAAAAATTTTGAGTCACACAAAATACCAAATACAACACCTTTTTGTACCTGAAATGTTAGCATAAATAACACAAGTGTAAAGTGTATTATAGAGCAGATTCAATAATAAAAAATCCTAACTAGTAGATTTAATAGCATATAATGTAAAAGCTAAATCAACTAGCAAACTCTAGAACGATAATGTGAAGCTCAATATCAGGAAAAGTAATTAGGCATATGAATTATTTAACATGATCACACAATATGTTTGAACAATTAAATCAAGAAAATTTCTAAGATTAATATATGAATAGAAAAAGATTTTTCTTTTAAAAGCTCAAACAGATGTAGAAAATATTATGATTAGTAAATGTTTTTTTTTTTCAAACAAAAGTTGTTTATATAATATTCAATTTGACCTAAATGAGAATTAATAGTAAAGAAAAATTATGCTCATGCAATAATTCAGTTTTCATAATTAAATAGGGTCAAATTAATAAAAATAACATATGGACCGAATTAAGAATGATTTGTTGTATAACTGGAAAATTGGATCGATCGATCTGGCCAAAACTCAATCTATCTAGCCAAAGATGGATCAATCAAGAACCTACGCTCGATCGATCTACCAACAATTAGATACTCTCGATCAATTGACCCAAACTTCGATTGATCTAATCATGCATTTTTCAAACCTAAGAGCAACTGGATTGAAGTCGATTGATCTTTGATTGATCTAACCTCGATCTATCTAACTATGTGAATAAAAATTCTTCTAAGTATACGTGCATTATTGTGTAATGGTGTATGCATGAAACATATATTTTTACCTGATACATACGTATTGAAAGCTCAATAATTTATTCAGCTTTGATTAATTGACCTAATAACGAGTCTAGATACTAAATTACAATCAAACATTTTATCCACGAAAATTGCTAACACTCATAAACCTTCCATGACCTAATAAAAAGTTTTGAAGAACTAAAGTATGATGAAGTATATTATATATAATTGTACTTAAAATTTTCAAAGTTGAGAAAAAATTTAATATTCTAAATATATTTGACAATAATGATATTCAAGACTATAAATAAAATATAATTATATTATATTTAAAGTCTCATGTTGAAGCTTAAACTTAATTTTTTTTAAAGATCAATCTTATAATTAAAATTGCACAAATGATGCATTTGTTGTTCTAAATTGCCACAAATACATGAGTTGAAGCCAATATTTGGAAAGTTTTTTTTTAATTTATGTCACAAATATTAAATAAATTTTAATAAATAAAAGCTTAAATAATCATCATAACCAAAAATAAATCATGAAAAATCAAAATTGGTTTAGTATATAATAAAAAGTTAAATGATTGTGGACCAAACTACAAACCTTTTTTTATTCAGTAATTATATGTGTTATATGTTCCTACGGCAAAATAAACTCACTATATTTGACAAAAGTTGATAGTGAATCTCACGCCTCTGAAAAATTATCTATTATGAAAATAATATTGTCAGTCTTATTATGTGAACACGATATATTTTAGGTTCAGTTTAACCCACAATTTATTATTAAAATTTCTTAATTGCAACTTACGTTAGTGCCAAAATAAAGTTACATTATTCTTATTGCACCGACTTAACACATTGAGATGGGCCTATAATAAATTTAAAGACAATTATTTTGAGTTTCATTTATGTTAAATATATTAGACCCTTTCAAGGGTAAGCAAACTTATTAAATAATTTTGATAATAAAAATAATTTTCTCCATTAAGGAGAAAGAAAAAAGATAATAGCATAAAATTACTTAAAATGCATTTACTTATGGAACATGAAGTTCAAAAAATTACTTGATGATAGAGTACTATATATTTTTTATGCATTTAGATAATGAAAAATTTAGCTACAAAATGGTCGAGCAATTGTTAAAGTCCCTATAGGACAATAAAATGAAACAGCAGCAAACATTCATAATTTATCTAAAACTTGCTAATTATATTGTTGCAAACATAATATAATTACTATTGAAATAAAAGGAGTTAACTATCCAAGAAATGATATCAAAAAAGATTATAATAACTATTTACTCCTATAAAGTCTCAGGTACTTGATATAAAATGATATCATTTTGATTACGGGAGAAAAAAATATTAATATGTGAATATAGTATAACATATTTTCTTTCGTATTTCTCTTTAATAAGAGATTATACGAATCCTTAATAATCATAAAAGTTATTAATGTCGACAAAGAAAAGTATTAACCAAAGACAAAATGTTACTTTGGCACGTATTCATTCACTTATGCTCAAAGTGAAATAAATATAGTATGAATACCTGATATGTTCATTAGATATTAATAAGGACTAATTGTTCAAGTACCTAAAAATATAAAATGTGTTGAAAGTACATGAATTTATATAAAAAATGATGAGGCTATGAGATACAAATTTTTTATTCCCGTACGTCTAAGATGACTTTAAAATGTCACTAGTAGTCACATAATATTAATTTATGTAATTATTGATATGAATAAATTAATAGTACTTATTGCTTATAAAATATTGTCAGGACCTGCCCCAGCTCAATACTAGAGCATGTGACGTGTCTTGAGGAAACATAATAATTAACATTCTAAATCGACCTTGGCTTAACTTGAAAATTTTGTGTATGAAATTTGTAAAAATTTGAACTGAGTTTCCCCTAATTATTGATCTATCTTCCCTGCAATAAATGACCACATTTCTAAAAAAAAAATTCACAATTCAGCAAACTTCCTTTAACTTTTACATATCTAAAAAGTGGCTTATGGTCACGTATAACTATACACTATCAGATACATGCTATACACCACATAAGACTTTCGTTTACTAGTCCAAAACAAAATTGCCTAACAAAAAACACTATAAAAACTAGAAAGGAGATAAAAACAATCTAGACTGCACAACAATAGATGGATCCTAAGCCTCCGGACTTACGTGATGTGGTCTCAAAACTTGTGACCTGGGGGAGGAAAATAATATAAAATGGTGAACTTGAGAGCTTAGTGAGTGGATAAGTTTTATAAATTAATGTAATAATCATACAAAATTCATATGAAATGCTTATGAATTATCATGACATATCTACATATATATATATATTGACGATAATATTCTGTACATAATTTTTATGATAATTAATGTACTCACACATGCATAACCTGAGTTTCATAAAATAACTGTAATTTGATACATGTGAAAACTATGAATGATATACTCATGACATAATGAAATAATATTCTAATAAAAACATATATCCATGATCTTTAGAATATAATATGATCAGTATATGAATACAGTGTATAACTATGATAAATATATTTTTATTGCCAAGAGAACTTGGGGATCTGATCGCACACGGAGGAAACATTTAGCACTTGTACTAGCTCTCAACTACATATGTGTGGTATTAATCACATACGGAGGAGACATTTAGCACTACTACTAGCTCTCAACTACTCATGTAGGGAACTTGCTTGATACCTTCATAAAATGGCTCAGTTGGCTTTGCTGATACATAAGTCATGTGCGAATGACTTAACTGAACTTGTTATCATACCAAACTTGTAATATCATACTTAGTTGGTAAACATCATAGTAATATGAACTGGATTAATTTATTGATCATGATGTCTTACCAAGTCACTACATATCTGAATGCTAAGTATAGCAACTATCATAAATACATGAGGGGAAGTACTCTGGCAATTGTAAAATATTTGTGGAACTTGCAAGTTGGTACAAAAATTAGTATAATTAATAAAATTGATTTAATCATAGCGTGCTTGTAAATTATCTTTCATTTACTTGTATCAGTCTATTAATAAAAATGAAATATATTATCATGGTGTAAAAGTTCTTGAAGTGCATTGAAAATGACATTTATATGTTTTTCTAACACTAGTTTACATAAATGCACTTTTCATAAATATGCAACTTGTACAAATTGGATTTACTTGAACATGAATGTTTTTCAAAACAATGCTATCCATGTTTTAGAAAATAATTAGATATCTACTCACAATAATATGTCTCTAATGGTCCTCTATGTGTCCTGTAGGTTCTGCGTGCACAACTCTTCCTAAATAACCATACTTGTGTCAGAATAATAATAATTTCATAACTTGCTTATTTAATTCAAATTGAAAAGTACTTTAATATATCTAAAATAGGGGTTGTTAATGGTTGATTTTTGTTTTAAGTAGCTTTAGGGTTCCCTTAACCTACCCTTGTATATTCACATATAACTTTTGGCATAAATGTCTAAATTTATTTCTATAAAACATACATAAACTAGGCATTTCAATTTTTAAAATCAAATATTACACACTCAAATATCAAATGTAAAACCCTTTCAAATCCTTAGAAAACCAATTACTTTCAAACAGTTTTTCTCACCACAATTGTAGTAGGACGTACCTTTAGTTAAGTTGCTCTAAATTTGTCTAAAAAACTCAAAATAACACACCGTAAAATTCATATTAAACTAGACATCTTAGCTTTAAAACAACATATAAATCATCTCATTCCAATCAGTAAAACTATTTCAAATTACATAAATTTGATTAGTTTTTCAAGCAAGGTTTCCAACACCTCTTTCACTTAACATATCCTTGGTTAAACAAATATAACTTTGTCTAGAAATATCGAAATGAAAAATCGTAAAATTTTTATAAAAATAGACCCATCAAGATTTAAAACAAGATATAATTTGTTCAAATCTAAATTGTATAACCATTTTAAATATCAAAAATACCGAGAGTTCTTACAGTTTGTGTTTCATAAAACAACCTTCATTTAATTAGGTATAACTTTGCATAGAAAACTCCAAATTATGAACCGTAAAATTTGTGATAAACTAGACATCCAGAACTTTTCAAAAATATAATTTACACACCCTAATTCGTTGCGAAAGTTTCTCAGTTTTTATTTCAATTTTCGGAGAAATAGTTTATAAGAAGTTCACAACATCACAATTAATTTATTCTCTGATTATTTTTGAAAAAAAATCATCCATAGCTGATATATTTTTGTTTAGATAATATTTTTAAGATCATAAATAGAATTCAATCAAAAGAAATGAAAAAGAAAGGAAGCTCTAATATATACCTAAAATGTCTTGAATAGTAGTTTGGATTTCTTGTTGAAAATTGTAGAAATTCTATAGAAGAGGAGGAAGAAGAAGAGAAGAAAACATAAGAGAACTTTTAGTTCTCATGGGGCTGCTGGGGCATTTCTCTGAAGAGGTGGGGATAAGGATGTGAGATAAGAAAATCTCACCTGAGGACATGTGTGTCCTCACAAGCAGCAACGTTTTTCCTTTTGTTTTTTTTTTAAATGTGTCACAATAGGAGAAAAAGAGAGAAGGCTGCTGGTCATAATTCATTTTTAATGTAAAAAGACTAAAATACCTTTGTCTCATAACAAGAAAAGTTTTAAGAGTTAGGAACATTTTGGTAATTTTGCTCAAAATTTTTAAAATTTAATTTAAACACTTTTTGATTATTGAAACATCTAAATATTAAGGGTAAGATTATAAAAATTTTGGAATTATAAGTTTGACTCAAATTTTAGATCGTGTAAGAAATGGGGTGTTACAAGCATTAAATTCAAATGTCATTTATTGTTATGACAATTCAAAGGCATGTATTATTAAAGTAATGTGAATTACTGTATGAATTTTAATAGATATCTAGTGCATTCACATTAGCACGTTTTCACATGTTTCATGACTTTGTTATGGATACAAAGCATGTTAATTTATTTTATGTGCTCTTAAAAATATGGCAAAAATAAATAATTATCTTCAAGAGAGAAATACTTATATTGAATTACTTTTAATTGATAAAATATATAGGCATATTATATATCCGATTACTATTTGGTTGCACGATATAAAAATTCTCTTGTATTATTCTTCATTTTATAATCAATTGGTACCATTTATTAAGATAATTGATGCTCTGTTTATTTATTAACATTGATGAATGTTATCAAAGTATCTACGAATGATAAATATGATAGAAGAACAAAATGATGAGTTTTATTATAAATTAAATATATGAATTATTATCATTAGTAAAATATGTTTTATAAGTGCAAGATTTCTAATAATTTTGCAATGATTGACATAATAAGCTATTTTGTAGAATAACATGTACTTGTAAATTAATATTTAAATGTAACATGTTATCGAAATAAATACATTTGGCCTACAACTATGAAATTGTACTATATATGAAATTAAGTGATGACCAAGTATGCCCACTTGTTATGAGATTGGCATAGTGATGTTAAATCGTGTCAATTAAAAGAACATCTTATGTTAAACGATTGTCTTCATCATGGGAGCACATCTGTATATGCGTTGTACTCTTTTTTCTTTCTATGGTTTTGTGCTACTGAATTTTCCTAGAAATATTTTAATAAGGCAACTTAAGCGTACTGTATAAGAATAATGTACTTTTTTTTTCCTTTTGCTAGTTTTTGTCCCACAAGATTCTTCTTGCAAGGTTTTTAACGAAACATATTATCAATGCATTTCACATCCAATGGGAGTGTTATAATTTAAAATTCAAAATTTTAAATATGATATTATATTTTTCATAATTAGATTTATTTTAAATGAAGATTTATATTTATCGTATCATATATTTATATTTAATTAGATATTTAATTTCTATCGTATATTAAATTCAAAATTTATATTGTATATTGCAAATATTATAAATAGAGAATTTAACAGTGTATTAAAAATACAATAATTAATAAAAATTATTTTTTCTCTTTATTTTTCTCTATTTTTCTTTTGTTATTTTATTTAATTTTATAACAATGAGTAAAAAAAAAAAATTATTCACGCTAAGTCTACCACAAAACACCCCCATCTAGGTTCCATTCTCAACACTCATATCCCTTAATTTCTAACCATTGACCCTACCCATCAAAATTGCAATTTTGTAAAAAAATCATTTTGTTTCTTCCATTTCGTTTTTTTAACAATAAATTCATTGGGAAAGCTAGAATAATAAAAGCTAGCTCTGTTAGTTTGATTCATTAAAAAGAACAGAAAGAAAAATAAAAGTAGTAATAGTTAGCATGAGTTGGTTTGTTGGGGAGGGGGATTTCTGAAAAGCTGAAAGGGATGAATAGAGTTAGCGTGATTCAGTAATGAAAAAAAAAAAAAACCAACAGAGTTAGTGGTGGGGTTAATTTAATAAAAAGTCCGAAATTATCCTTCAAAAAGTGGTTGCATGCTTGTTGCGACTATTTTAAGCTAACCAATGAATTTTATGTACATATTTTATTTTAAATAGAAAGATTTTTGGACTCTATTTGATAATAATAAAATTTTTATTTCTTTTTTAAGAGTTATAGAACTTTGAGTACTCTTAGCACTTATAATAACGACATGTTATTGATTTAAATAATTGATCTAAAATTAATTAATAATTTTTTGAGAGATTTTTGCTGATGTTGACGTGTTAGAACGAGTTTAATAAAAATGAAAAAAGTTGGGACGAGATTGTTATAAAGTTAAATAAAAATAAGAAAAAAAAAAACAGAGAAAGTAAATAGAAAGAACAATTCGCATTAATTGTTGTTTTTATAATATAATGCTAAAAATTTTATTTATAAGGTTGATAAGATACAATATAAAATTTAAATTTAATATATAATAAAAGTTAATTTTTATTTAAATACAAATTTAAAATATAATAGAGATTAAATCTTCATTTTAAACTTCAAATAAAAGTTGAAGTAAATATAATCATAAAAAAAATAATATCAAATGTATTATAACTCTTCTCTTGGATATCAAATATATTGAGAATATGTCTCGTTAAAAACCTTGCTAAAAAACCTCAATGGGACAAAAAAAATATCAAAGGAAAAAAAATACATTATTCTTATGCAATACACTTAACTTACCTCATTAAAACATTTTCGGAAAAAGCTAGTAGGAAAAAACAATGGAAAGAAAAAAGAGTACAACGCGTATACATATGTACTCCCCTGATGATAATAATCGTTTAACATGAGATGTCCCTCTAATTGACACATTTTAACAGTACTATATATGACAATCTCTCAAATGTCGAAGTAAAGATCATAACTCATGGCAAGTAAACTTACTTGATCGTTACTTGGCTTCTTATATAGTATAATTTCTCTATATTTTATAATTGTTGTTTAAATGTATTTATTTTAATCACATATTATATTTAATTACTAACTTGCAAGGTGCATGTTGTTATTCAATAAAAATAACTTATTTTGTCAATCAATTCAAAATTAATTAAAACCTTACATTTATAAAACATATTATAGTAATAACAATAATAATTTATATATTCAATTTATTACAATATATTCTAAAATAAAACTTATCATTTTACTTTTATGTAAGATTTAATATTCGTATATGCTCTGATAACATATATTAATATCAATAAATATATTGATCATTAATTATCTTACTAAATAATTTCAACATATTATAAAAAGAAGAACAATATGAGACAATTTTTTTATCATGTAACCAAATAATAATTGGATATATAATGTACATATATTTTATTGATAAAAAATAATTCAATACAAGGTTATCTCTCTTTAAGATAATTACTTATTTTTTCATATTTTTAGGAGCATTTCGACATATTTTGTATCTATAACAAAGTCATAAAACATATAAAAATATTAAATTTTCATGTTAAATTGAATGCACTAGATATCTATTAAAATTCATATAGTGATTTACATTATTTTAATAATAAATGCCTATAATTATTATAACAATAAATGACATATATTTTGCTTGTAGTCTCAAATACCAGTATCGTTATTCAAAATATTAATTTTTTTCTCAACTTTGAAGAATTTAAGCACAATTATACATAATATAATTTATCATACTTTAATTCTTTAAAATCTTTTATCAACTTATATATGAAATTGTGCTAACTCAAAAAATATAGGCTAAATTATATCATTGGTTCCTAAATTTTTATTAAATTTACATTTCTTCCTCAAATTTTTAAATTTTACAATCTAGTTTCCAAACTTTTAAATTTTCATACATAAATCTCTAAACTTTTAAATTCTACAAATTTTTAAAAATTTACACATAGATCCTAAAATTTTGTTTCAAAAATATGTATTATAGTACCTAAGATATGACCTATGTATGAATTTTAAAAAAATTGTGAATTGAATTATAAAATTTAAAAGTTTAGGGACCTATGTGTAAAATTTTAAAAATTTAGGAACTTAAGTGTGAATTTATTTAAAGCTTGGGGACCAATGAAGTAATTAAGTAAAAAATATATCATTAAATAATGATGAGTATTGTCTTTGAAACAAAAAAGTGTTTATCATTTCAATTAGTAGGCAATAGTTATAAGCCCACTATAAATTTCTTCATCGATAATTTTATAAATAATCATTATCCATTAAAATAAAAAAAAGACCTATATTATATAATATTGATAAGACATTAGAGTTTATTAACATTCTTTTATTCTGCTTTAGTAGAAGCTCTTAGTTCATTATAAAAGTTTAAATACATTATAGCATAACAACAACTACAAAATAAGTTTTATTTGCTTATATGAGCTTTCGATTTTAATAATACGATAAAGATCATAACTACCACATTGTCAATATGAACACAATAATTCAAGTTATGCATATAATCATTAGATAACATCCATTTTTAGAAATGATATAATCAAAATATCTTTGTTTTCTTAATATTTTGTGCAATCACATAATATTTATATACATGTGTGTTTCTATATTCAAATTTCATTTGCAAATATAGCATAAATTTTACTCTTAAAGTTGTTGTATAAGCACATGCGAGATTTTAATATATATTTCTTTTGTCTCACAAAAAGAAGTAGATATACGATTTAATAACCCTTTTTTCATACTTTTTCAATGGAAGATTAAAAATATTGAACACTTTAAAGATCTTCAATGATCACAATTGAATTTTAGTAATATAATACTTATGTTTGAATCATTTAAATAAATAGTGATTATTATTAACCACTTGCAATATTTTAAGGTATATTTTGAATATTTTTATTCTTTGATTATATCTATTTTAATGTTAATATCAAATGACATTCGTTTCACTAATGATATAATCTAAATGTCATTACGTCCATGGTTATATGTAGGGCATGTACTATTTATATATATGTTATTATCTTGTTCTTTCAATATCGTATTTTACATTTAAAAATATAATTATAATATTTTATGATGTCAATTTTGCTTTTATTGTTGTTATTTATAGCATCATGAAATATTGAATATTCTTTATTATATATATATATATATATATATATATATAAAATATTATTTTTTAAATTTTCAAAAGAATAGTCCAATCCTTTTTTCTTTTTTTTTTCTTTATATATGTAAATTTTGGGACATAATTTGTCTTAAGGCCTCCTTAAAACCATCCTCTCAAATATAGCAACATATCATTTTAATATGTTATATTATAGGTTATATTATTATTAATAGTATTTAATTAAACATATGATTTAAATAAAATTACGATAATATATTCAAATATCAAGCATGAATATATTACAATCATCAAGAATATAAACAACATTTTATTTTTTTAATTAATATAGATACCGTATACTCTAGAGAATTATATATATATATATATATATATAATGAGAATAAAAATAAAAGTAAAAGGCCTGCTCTACATATCAATTATTAATTCTAGCTAAATGGAAGTATAAATAGATTATTAATTTAAGTTGACATATGTTTATGGGGGCATTCTATTTATCCATTTACTACAAAATGCTCAAAATTCATAAATTTTTTTAGTAATAATATATAATATAGTATGATAAAATGATTGCAATATATTTAGTAAAAGAATAGTAAATAAAAAATATATTAGTATATATTACTAATATCTTATAATAAAATTAATGGCAAATTCTATACACGATTACAATAGTAAACTTAACTAAAAACCTATAGTTTCATATATTTGTTTTATAATAATATTAAATTTGAATCTTAAATATTGTTAGACGATTTAAATAATTTTCTAAAAATTTAACAAATCATATTTTTATAATAACAATTAAATAAAAATACAAATTAATTATAACAAATTATTCATAGAAAATATATATATATAAATAATAAAATATATAGTCTATGATAAAATAAGAGAGTTTAATTTAAAACCTTTTCAAGGTTACTTACCTTTCTAACATGATGTGATAAATAAAATTACTATCAAGGTCAAGGATAAAAGTTATTAAAGACAAAACTCCAATATATATATATAATTTATTACCCTACGAACTGCTAAAGTGTCTGAACTTTACGAAAATGAACCTATGCTCTAGAGTATGAAAAATTGATATTGAAAACTTTACTATTAATTTTCCTTTTCTATAGTATTTTTGAGAAATGAAGTTGCTCATCAATATATAGATAGATAGAGCTCACAATTAGCAAAAGGAATTAAAAGCCAACGAGTAAACAACCCAAGCGAGCATTACAACATTAAAGAAAGAAAGAAAGGTACGATTGTTAATTAATTACTTGATCACCAATTAATATATAGAGACAAATAAGAGAGAGTTAGGCTATGGCAAATATAACTCTAAGCCAGGGCACACATACTTTGGTGGCAATTTTCTTGCTGATCTTCTATTTGATGTGTTGTTTGCACGCATGTGACGCTTTGCACTAAAAAATACTTGAAACATATCAAAATATACTATGTAATTTTGAAAAAGACAATTATGACATATTTTAATAAAAAGAGCATAAATAAATCCTAAAATTTCATTTCAGTCTCAAATAATTATATCGTTCTTTTCAATCACCCGTCACTTTCTCAAATTATGGATTACCAAAAGCCACTATTTTCCCCACACCATAACCATCAGTTACTTGACATTTTGGCTCTACCTTTTTTTTATCTTCTTGATGTCGCTATTCGGATCTTTTTGATTTCGTTGTTCTTATCTTCTTGATTTCTCCAGATTTCCATCTCTCCATATTGTCATTTGATCTTGTTGTCCACTGCTCAACATGTTCTTAATCAATGGTTACTCGACACTAGTCTCACCGTTCCACTTAGATTTCGTCATTTGATATTCTAGATTTCGTCTGAGCTAGTATGATCTTGTTGCATCTGTTATTTCTTCAAGCTTAGAAATTCATCCTATCAGGTTGTGCAAGTCTGAGTATAGGGCTTTGAATCCACAAGCTCAGATTAGGTCCCTATGATCTCTCTCAGGCTCTAAGGTTTCTTTCTCAATTGTAATTGTTTCTATCTTTGGCATTGATCTGATTCCTCCAATGGAAGGTCAGCATTTGCTTGTACATCGTTCTACTAGGAGATTATTTTACTTGGACATCATTCTATCAGCTTGGTGTGTATGGTTAGGGCTCTTCTCCGCTGAGGTGTGAATTACTATTTATGTAAATCCTTTTTTCTCTGTGAGCATCTGGTGTTCATTTTAGCTCATTTTTTGGCTATGTTGAAACTTGAATCATGATTATATTTTGTTGGAATACCCAAGGTAATATTCTGATTGCTACTATAAATGCAATGTTTGATGCTAAGCAGGTGTATTATCCTGATCTTGTAGTTTACTTGCTAGCTTTGCAAGTAAGCATTAGAATTTTGTTTATGTTCGATAATACATGGTACAATTGTTTGAAAGAGAAAGATTTTTAGTCATGTGTAGTGGGAAAGGAAGCTTTAATCATGTGCTCAAAGCCATAGTTGAAGTATGTTTTGGTCTATTTGTAATAGGTTCAAAGAGGGCAACTGGCTAGATTAGGGATGGCAATAGATCGGATCCAATTCGATCTGCTGTTTAAAAATTTTGGTCTGATCTATTTTGATCAGTGGATCATATAGATCATAACCATTATTGATCCGTGGATCATATGGATATTCATGACTCGATTCGAATTGTTCCAATTTTTTCCCATTTTTTTAATACATTATTTTATGTGGTATATTATATACTTTAAATTGATAAATAAAAGAAAATTATAGATTTGTTGAAAAATATTTATTACTTATTTATAATTAATATATATTCAACTTTTTCATTAATATTATAATCTATAAATAATAAAAAAATTGTAACAAAAAATTAACATTATTAACTTGATATCATCTAAAATTATAAAAGAATCATATTACAAATTTTTCTAAATAAATAATTATAAAAATTTGAGAAGTATTTTTGAAATTTGTAACTTTTTTAGTACTAAAATTATAATTTTAAAAATAATTAGTTTTAGATCGATCCATGGATCCAGGGACGTAACCATAAATATTTTTTTAGGAGGGCTAATTTATATTAAAAAAATTTAAGTTTTTTTATTTATAATATCAAGATTTATAGCTAACATTAAGAAAATAATATAAAAATTAAAAATAAACAAAAAAAAATTTATTTAAGTTGTGTCCGACAATGCTTTAGAGCATAAAATTCATTGATTATCAATTCAATTCAATTTCTTCTGTAAACTTCAACAAGTAGTTCTTGAAATCGCTTACTTTTTTGGTTGGTAGTCGCAATAGAAGTATTTTTTATTGATTGTTGGTCATCTATTTTCTTAAAGAATAAATAAAGAGTTTTAAATGATTTAGAGTTTTCGTGAGGTTTATCCATTATAACTTACAAAAAAAATATTTAATGTAAATTAAAGTATACAAATTAAAAATTACAAATTTAAATAGACCTAACAACATATAAACAAAAAATTAAAATAACTAAAGAATCAATAAATAAGTATATGCCTAATCATTTTTTCACTTATTAATAGCAATTGATAAGTATAGAAATTTAAAATAAATTTCATGTTCTAATATAACAATGAGATAATATATATTTTGAAATAAAGAACTCTAATTAATAATTTAAAGAAGGAAAAAAAAACATATTTAATGAAATAATGGTGAATTGTTATAAATAAATAAAAAAAAAAGTACTAAATACATATAAATTTATACTTAAATATACACTTAAATTAATAATTAAATAATATTTATCGATTAAAAGTTTAAAAGTTATAATTTTTAAGAATATATAATACATAATTATTGATATAAGTGTAAAATAAAACTTAAATATTTTAAATATTTAATATTTTTATTTTTAAAGAAAAATATATAATTATAATATAATATATTAGATTATATTTATACTATTAATATTAATTAAAAAAAAATTCGAAAAGGCTGCCCAAGCTCAAGCCCAGTACAGCCCACACACAGATACGTCACTGCATAGATCGATATGATTTGGCTCGATCCATAGATCGATCTATCTCAATTTGATTTGATTTAATCCATTCCGTTGATCTTATGCGTGAATCATGATCCGACTCGATCCAAAAATGATTTGTTTTGATTCGATTCGAAGTGGATCATATAGAGCAGATATTCATGAAACTATGAACTGATGAATGTTTTTTCCATTGTTAGGTTGGATAGCTAAAGCTCAATTTACAAATTCTATGATTTTGAATGCGTTGAAGTTTTCAAGCAAAACAATTCATATTGGACATGTTCATGATGTTAGCTTGGCATGTGATTATAAGATTTTCCATTAGCTCCATTTCAATAATGTGTATATGCTGGATGGTGGATATTCTTGTGCAATTGAGTCTTAAGCAAATCCTTAGAGATGCAGAGTACTACCCATATCTCTATACCTTGCTTACTATGCAATGGATCAGTACAGAGAATCACTTAGATTGTTTAAGTTAAGTGGGATATTAGCCTATATGTATAGTTTTTTTTTTTTTCCATATTCATATAGATGTAGTTAAGTGTTGGATCTTGTAGATTCGATTTCAAGTAATAAAATTTCTCATTTTTATTAAAAAAAAAAAAATCGAAGAAAGAAACGGCAACAACATTAAGCTAGGAAAACAAAACTATGGCTGATTAATTCAAAGTCGTATCCTACCGTTTTTTTCTCTTCAATTTTCTTTTAAAGTCTTTTATTTTTTAAATATTATTTTTATTATTATAAATTTTATTATATTATTTTTATTATTTTCTTATAAATTTTTACCATTGATGTTGAGTGGATCTGATTAATATAGAAACAGGAAGATGGCTTCTTTTGAGCTTGTGGTCATTGTTTGATGGCAGTTAGTTGATGTGTCATGCGTGTTTTCCATCTGACAGCTTTGGTAATTTAAGATTTTTTATTGTACGGTTGACTTTTCTAACTCATTGCCTTAAATTTTGTTTTTTATTATTTTAGTTATGTTATTGATACGGACAATTTATATTAACCTTTTTTTTTTTTTTTTATTTTGAGATACATTTACTACTGATGCCCTTTCCTACAATCTTATCCCAACTTTTCTAAGAGCTTGCTTGTCTAGTTGTCTCTTAAACCCCGCTTCAGGAAACTCATTTTTAAATTTGTTGCTGATCAACAAAATGGCCACCCTTATAATAATAAAAAATAAAAAAAAACTTTGGCCTCCACCCTCCTGTTGATATGCTGAGGTTGTTTGTGAGTTTGGGTTGTTCACCGCAATATTTTGTTGAGGTTTAGTGGTAGATCAATGGGCACCTCAAGTTGATATCTTGTCTCATGCATGAAGCTGTTTCTACATTTTTGAATCATTGTGGATGGAACTCAGTGCTTGAGGCACTAAGTTATGGCTTGCCAATAATTGGTTGGCCTCTGTCAACATAGCAGTTTTCCAAGGCTAATATTGGAAGAAGTGGGAGTTTGTATAGAATAAAAGTTACACATATTATATTAATGAAAATGGCTATACTACACGTTTGTTATAGTTAACTTTATTACATAATATAAAAATGGCTAAAATATACCATTAATTCTTAAATGGTATATTTTAAATTCTACAATTTAGTCTCCAAACTTTTAAAATTTTATATATAAGTCCCTAAACTTTTAAATCCTACAATTTAATGCCCTAAATTTTAAAATTTTATACATAGATTCTAAGATTTTGATTCAAAAATATGTATTTTAGTATCTAAGATAGAAATTATGTGAAAATTTTCAAAAATTTAGGAACTAAATTTAAAAATTTAGAGATCTAACTTTAATTAAAATTTGAGGACAAACGAAATAACCAAGCATATAAAAATTAGTAATTAGAATAGAAGTTTTCAAAACTATAGAATTCATTCTCTCATAACTGATAACTACAATTACATATTTTTTACAAAATTATTTACAATTTAATATGCTATTAATCAAATTGAGTATAACAAGAAGTTCTCACAAGGTGGGCACAGAATAGGAAACGAATCAAGGATTCGTATTTTAAAATATAAGGCAAGATAAAGGACACGAATCTCATTTCCTATCCATTATTATATACTTTATTTTAATAAATATATTTTTATTTTATATATATATTTTTTTATAAATTTAGGTACATTTAAACTCAAAATAATTTAATAATTTATTATATGTTTTAAATTTCATCTTTAAGTTATGTTTTCATTATTTTAAAACATCAACAATTTTTCTTTTATAAGAATTATTTAAACTATTTGTTACGATTTCACACACTAATTCTCAAGGACACATACCAAAAATAACGATTCAGATAAGTTATAAACTATGCAATACAAAATCAAAGACTTAAAATGTAAAGAATTGCAAGAACGTCATATTAAGTAGTTCGACTCTTAAACTACATGACCTAATCCACTGAAAAAGGGTAAAAATATATCCATTATATAAAAACAGTTTGTACAGAGGGTAAAATCACAATAACTATTACAAAGGTAACACTTAACACATTTAGAGGAATTCTTGAACCCTCACAAACTCAAGCAAGAAAACATAATTTACAAAAAAGACGAAGAGCGGCTCATAGAGGAGAAAACAAAAAGAAATGACTCAAAAGTGCATCCAAAACACTAAAAAGGGGTATATATACATTTGGGTGAAATGACCAAATTGCCCCTTGGTCAATAAGCCAATTTCAGCGCTTCACGGGCTTAAAAAAAATACTTACAAAACAGCCCAACACAAGTTAGCAAGCCCAGAGGCCCAATACACAATAATGATCCAAAACATTATGCATCCATGCATTTACACCAATGTACATATATCAATTTTAGATGCAACAAACAAGGCATAAGCAATTAAAGCAACATGCTCAGTTTAAGAAGCAATTAAGGAATCTATATATCTTGATGGAGGCTTTGTTCTTCTTTTGGACCTATCTCTAGCTAGAAAGTAATCACTCAATTGAAATTGTCTTGAGGAGTATTAGACTCCTCGGTAGATCCATCATCATCATTATTAGTATCTGTCCTATCAATTGTAATATATTGGGATTGAGGAGCTGTAGGTACCGCTACCTCACTCTCAGAATTACCATTATAGGCAGTTGTGGCATCTACCTCCTCCTCAATCACAATACCCTTATCAAATGTGAAGTAGGTTCAAGTTTTAAATCACAATAAAATTGGGATTCATTAAAGACTACATTCCTATTTGTCATACACTTTTTAAGTGAAGGACACAAAGCCTATATAAAAAAAACTATGTTAAAAGAAAATCAAATAATCTTTTTGTTAGCATCCCGAAAAAGAGGTACCCTTTAACTCCTAAGGGATAACCTATGATGAAAACACACTTCAAGGATCTAGTCTGCAACTTTCCTTGACCTACATGACTATATGCAATGCAACAAAAGGTGTTAAGGTTTCTACAGTCAACAAATTTACTAATCCAAACCTCCTCAGGTATTTAAGTATTATGACAATATATGTGAAATGTACAACCTGAATCTAAAACCCAATCTATTTCTATCCTATCGGAGCTCACAACTATCACTTCAAAACTATCATAAGCCTTAGAAACTAGGTTTGATTCACTATGAGTACCTAACTTAGTTTTCTCAAACTTCTTACCCTTCCTAAGAGAACACTCGTTCATATAGTGACAATCTTTCTTATAATAGTAGCACTTACGATGTTTCTTTGACCTAAACTTGGGTTTGTGCTTATTAGATTTCCCTTTAAAACTATTGTCTCTCTTTCTAGGTTTGCCTCTAACAAGAAGACTATCACTCACAACATTCTTATCTTTGATTTCTAAGTCCTTAGAGCTAAAGTTAGAAACAACAAGATCAAGAGTTAAATTATCTCTACCATACATTATGCCAAACTTAACATCTTTATATTTATCATGACACTACTACAAAAGAGGGATTTCTTGTCAGTTTTTAACCGCCAAGGTAGACTTTTCTTGGCAGTTAAAAAAACTGCCAACGCATCCAGTGTCGACATAGGTTCTCATGTATGTTGACAGTTTTTAACCACCAAGATAGATAGGTCTATCTTGTCAGTTTCTATAAAAACTGACAAGAAAGTGCACTCTATCTTGTCAGTTATTAACAACTTATGTGTTTCTTTCCCTTATCCTAAAACCATTTGTAGGGATTTAAAGTGTTTATGACAATTAAAAACAACACTTATAATCAAATAGTGCCATTAATGTGTTTTTACTTCTTCTTAATCGCTGTTAACTGAAATTACTTTTAAGTTTTAACACACCATTAGCACTCTTCTAAAAAAGCAAAATACCCCAAACATCATACCTTGTCGAGATTTTCCAAGGAGCCATTAATTCAGAAACCCAGAACAACCATAATGGTGATAACAGTAGCAGTCCATGTTGGGGTTTCAGCCAAAGACTCTCCTTGTTTAATGTCTTTCTCATCCATTACGCACGAGCTCAAAACAAAAATCCTTGAACAAATTCTGTTTATTAGCTCGTGGGAGCTTCAAATTTTAGATCATACACATGAAAATCGAAAACCCATTTGTGAAATTGTACAATTTGTAGAATCTTACCAAATTCTACGAAAATCACTCTCAGCCACAACTAAAATCTTAAGCCCTAATAATATGATAATCTAAACTAAGAGATCAAAATAGTGAAATAGGTAGATAAGGATAATGAAGAACCATACCTGCAAACTTATGAGAACTAGGCCATTTCTTCCCCGAGCTTGTGTGGGGAGTACGATGGGCCTCCTCTGCGACTGGTACTGTGTGGTGTGACGGGAGGAAGCTTTGCGGGGTCTTGAAGGCCAGATGGTGGACGGTGGTGCAATGGGCCAGGAATGCGGGCGGCGATGGCTGGTAGGGATGGTGCGCCGGTGGTTATCTGGAGAGAAGAGACTGTGAAGTGAAAAAGAAATTTTGTTTGAGAAGAGAGGGTTTGTCGAGCAAATAAAGAAATTTAGTTTTTCTTTAAAACTAAGCATAGTATCAGGAAAATCTTTAAAAAAACACTGAAGTATTTTTTTCTTTTTAAAGTAATTTAGTTGAGAACTGTATTTTATTTTTCTCTAACAGTTTTTACATAAGAAAATTGTCGAGATAGTTATAATATACTTTAATAATTTTTAAAAAATTTACTACATATTATATCTTGTCAGTTTTTAAAAAAATCAACAATAAATTTCTGTAAAAAAAAATCACTTTTATAACAGTATCAAGCAAATAATTTAAAAAAATAATTAATTGATTTTTTAAAATTATCAAAATTTTATTCAAAATTTTTTGTTGAATTCATTTTAAAAAAATAAAAAAATGTTTTAAATGCACTTTTCTAGACATACTTAGTAATATAAAGAAAATCATGTTAAGAAAAGACTTCTTAGAAACCTCATTGAGGATTTTATCTGACAAGTTTAATAGTATCGTTGAATATTCTTTTTTATCAATCTTTCTTATCGACTTGAGAGACCTTCTCAGGCATATTATTATAATCAATAGCACTATGGACTTCTTCTTATACCAAGAGTGCCTTCATGTTAAGTTTCCTCAAAACCTAGTCACCTAGGTCATCAAACAGAGTTACTTTATACTATGTATTCATGAAAATATTTAAATAAAATTAAACATAAAAAATCGAGGAAAAAAATATTAGAAAACCCCTTGTTTAAGTCATATAAGTTGAAGAGTCAAATTCTTTGAAGGAACTCAAAAAACTCTAGGAAAATTTAGGTCTCTGAATCACTCAAAAAAAACTCAACCCACAAACAAGATTCAAAGGGACCTAGAAATCCTAGGTCACTTAGTCCTACCAGAATTTCAACCCACAACGAAATATGAGAACCTTGTGAGTACAGGACACTTTGATGATAATTTGAAGGTCAGATAACACTACAACCTTGCTCTAATTCCACTTTGTTGATTTCATACACTCAAACCCTCAAGAACACACACACAAATAACGATTCATGCTAATTGTAAACTGTGCAATACGAAATCAAAGACAAAAAAAAATGTAAAGAAACACAAGAGCACCAAATTTAACTAGTTCGACCTCTAAAGTACATGAATTAATCCACTGAAAAAGGATAAAAATATATCCATTATGTAAAAAATAGTTTATACAAAGAGTAAAATCACAAGAACTATTATAGTGGTAACATCTAATACGTTTAGAGGAACAACAACTCTAAAATACGTTCTTGAACCCTCACAAACTCAAGCAAGAAAACAATTTACAGAGAAGAGAAGAGCGGCTCATAAAGGAGAAAACAAAACAAATGATTCAAGAGTGCATCCAAAAACCCTAACAAGGGTATATACATTCGAGTGAAATGACCAAATTGCCCCTTAGTCCATAAACCTTTAGGGATTCATGGGCATGCAAAAATACACTTACAAAACAGCCCAACACAAGTTAACAAGCCCATAAGCCCAATACACAATATTGATCCAAAACATTATGTATCAATGTATTTACACCAATGTATATATTTATGCATTCCACACATAAGTAAAATTAGATTATTCAACACTAATTTAACATGATTTCTCCTTCATGCTATCAACAACACCATAGTGACATAAAATTAAAAATATTCATTTAAATTATAAAAATCTAAAATCTTATATTAATTATAATTTATATTATTTCAAGTTAGTTTGTAAGAATATTCTATCAAAGTTATTTAATGTAAAAATATTGTATTTATTGTTACATATATTTTATCTTTCTCTTTTCATATAAATATTATTTATTATTTATTATTCATTTTTTTTATTTTTGGCTTAAAAGTTTCTTTTCAATCTCATAAATAAATATTTATCATTGACTTTATTTTTTATAACTTTTCTTTATAATAAAAATAAAAATTATTAATAATTTTAAAAAAATATATTTAAAATATAGTTTAATGTTCTTTCTTGTTTTGGGTCCCCAGTTTTCATTTATCATTGCGATCTTACATGTGCTTGCAAGAACTTTTAAGTAAATATGGATACAAATTTTAAATTGGGAGAAAAAGCTTCACATCATCTTGATGACAACCCTATTTATATAGGTTGTTGAGACACAACCGGTATATGTGAAAAATAAAGTTTACATTAAATATTACACAAACTTGGTACTTTATAGACCGGTAGTAGATAGCTTAATTAATAATATAATTGAGTTATATGTACGAGATTATAGATTCGAAGAATAAAAAAGTCGTTATTGTGCATAAAGATCCCTCTGATGACAGCCTCAAGTGCTAGCTACTATTGTTACTATCAAAACAAGACGTTGATTCGAATGAATGGAGATTAACTAGAGTTATTCTATCTCTCTCGAAGAGCTTTTTTATGTGTACTTTATAGAGTCTAAAAAATCCTAGAAAGTGTATATTTTTATTAATTATAGTGTTAGATGTCATATACATATCAAACAAATTTTTTTTAATATAAAAATAATTGATTTTCTTTAGCTGCTTGTATTGATTTTGAGCATACAGCATGCCGGTAAGATTTTATTGGTGAATTACAGAGATATACTGCTATGTCTTTTAATAATTGTGACATGATATGCCGAAGGAGAAATGGAAAGATTTGGATCTTTTATTTTTTTTCTTATTTATTTGTGATTATTTTTTAATCTTAATTATTAAATTTTATGTCAATAAACTAATATTTAATACTTAAATTAAAAATAATAACTTAATTTTAAAAAATAAAAATAAAAATAAGTAAATGATCTTAATAAGAAAAACTTCAAGAAGAAAAAAAATTGATGTTTATATTGTTGAATTAAATGCCTTTTGGCATTCAACTTTATTATATGTCGGTATCTATGCCTCTCAGCGTTTCAATTTTTTAGTATGTCCTTATTTTATTGATGTAATCTTGCAAGTTTAATTTATGGATATAATTTGTAAAAATTTACAATTTATAAAAAGTTTTTCAGTTTGGTCGAAAAAAAAAATTATATATTGGTGTCAATATTATAATGTTCAACTCCTCCTTCTTCTCCAGCTTCTCAACTCAGAGAGCCAGAGTATACAATAGCAATGTCTGACTTGAAACCAAATGTCGTTATGTTCCCTCTAATGGCACAAGGTCACATAATTCCTTTCTTGTCATTAGCCCATCAAATAGAGCAAAAAAACAACTGCATTGTAACCTTCGTTAGCACTCCACTCAATATCCACAAAATTCAGTTATCTCTTCCTCCAACTTCCACATTTCGCTTTCTCACAATCCCCTTCTCTAGTTCCTTTCATGGTCTCCCTCCTAATGTAGAGAACACTGATGCCCTTCCCTACCATCTTATCCCAACTTTTCTAAGAGCTTGTTTGTCTCTCAAACCCCACTTCAGGAAACTCATTTCTGAGATTGTTGCTCAACAAAATGTCCACTCTCATCTGTGCATAGTTGCTGACATGTTCTTCGGTTGGTGTGCTGAGGTTGGTCGTGAGTTTGGGATTTTCACCACAATATTTTGTGGAGGTGGTGGTTTTGGCGTTGCTTGTTACTACTCACTGTGGCTGCACTTACCTCACTGCAAAACAGACTCTGATGAGATCACCCTTCCGGACTTTCCGGAAGCTTCAACGATTCACATTACCCAGATGTCAGATTTCTTAAGAGTAGCTGATGGGTCCGATGGGGCTTCAATGATTTTGCAGAAATTGTTTCACACATGGAGGAATGCTGATGGGATATTGTTTAACACAGTTGAAGAGCTTGACAAGACTGGTTTGATGTATTTTAGAAGGACGATTGGTCGGGCAGTTTGGGCAGTTGGGCCAGTTTTTGTGTCAATGGGAAACCAACAAGCTCGAGCTGGAAAAGAAGGTGGAATCGCATTAGATATGTGTATCAAATGGCTCAATGCAAAACATGCAAGGTCAGTTCTTTATGCGTCCTTTGGATCACAGAACACAATATCAAGGTCACAGATGTTGGCGTTAGCCTTGGCTTTGGAGGCTAGCTGCAAAAACTTCATTTGGGTTGTTAGGCCGCCAATTGGGGAAGACATCAATTCTGAATTCAAAGCAGAGGATTGGTTGCCATGTGGGTTTGAAGAAAGAATGAAAGAATCTGGAAGAGGATTAGTGGTACATCAATGGGCACCTCAAGTAGATATCTTGTCTCATGAAGCTGTTTCTGCATTTTTGAGTCACTGTGGATGGAACTCAGTGCTTGAAGGACTCAGTTATGGCGTGCCAATAATTGGTTGGCCTCTGTCAGCAGAGCAGTTTTACAATGCTAAGCTATTGGAAGAAGAAGTAGGAGTTTGTGTAGAGATTGCAAGAGGAATAAGCTGTGAACCCAGACATGAAGAAATATTGACCATCATTGAATTGGTGATGAATGAAACAAAGAAGGGAAAGAATCTGAGAAGCAAAGCTATTGAGGTCAAAGACATTATCAGAGATGCCATGAAAGATGAGCATGGTTTCAAGGGATCTTCTATAAAAGCTATGGAAGAATTCTTGAATTCATCTTTGGTGAAGGAGAAAACAGATTGTGTACCAAGTTGTACTAACCAAGAATTGTCCATGGGTTAACTAATAGTCCAGGTCTAGAGCGGTTTAAATTACTAAATGCAGAATAAAGCTATCTTATATTTTTAAAGATAAATAACTTTTTGGATTGGTTTAATTACATATGCAACATGAAACATTTACTTCTTAAGATAGCAAAATTTCATTATTATTTATAAATCATATATTAATATCATACTTAAATAATATGAAATAATACCATGACTAACTGATTCATTTGTACCTGGAGGATTTTAGATTTACTTTGTGCTTCTTATATGTTTTGAAGATATTCAGTTCGGTTTACAGACATCGCTTCCGTTGAAATTTTTTATTTCTATTGCACTGAACTGTGCATAGCTCATGGTTTGAAAGCAAGTTTCATGCGATAAATTAGAGAGCAACAGAGAGAACAATCCAGCCACTTATAATTCCAGGTAAAAGACAATATTGTCTGAATTAAAACGTAAATTACGTAGAAAAATTAAAATCAATATTTGACTCATGTGAGCTTGTTAAGGCAAAAAACAATAGAAATGAAATGGAAGAACATTTGAAGAAATGAGACTTTACATTCCAATCAAGTACACAAACTTCACACATATTTGCTTAGCAGGAATTAAAAAAATAAATCAGATCCTAGTAATGAGATTCCAATTCAGTATTCATCCTTTCCATTAGGAAGTCAATTTGAACTTGTGATTCATATATAAACAGTAAAAACTTGAACTTTAAGCTACAAACTTCACTGGTTTATTACTAATTTAACTTACAGACTTGTACCTACAAAGAACCTTACACCTTAGGACCCTATCCTGAACAAAAAACCCCGGCATCACCAAGATCTTAACGCGGCTTGGACCATGTGACCTCTGTCTTTCCATGAACATGTCTTCCATGTAATGTGGATCAAAGACCCTATTCTCTTCCACTCTTAGTATTCCCAACGAAGGGTTGAAAGAAAATGCCAGCAAATGAAGCAACCAGATGCATTTAGCAGCAACAAAGAATGCTTGAAGAAGTTGTTCAGGCCATTGTCTATTCCAATTTAATGTGGTGATAATGGAGCTCATCTTTTGATCACAAAACTTGCTGAATTCTTCACTGTAATACTTGGTCCCTTTCTTCAACACTTCATTCCAGCTCAAATTTCGCAATGCTACAAATGATGAAAACTGAGCTTGACGATCTTGTTGCGGGTCAAGATGTTTTGGTGAGCCATTTTTTTGAAACACACAGTTCTCAAAGTCTTGGTAGATTGTCTGATTTATGATAGCTTCAAGATGGTATAACACTGCCTTAGAATATTTTGATTGTAAAGAAAGTTTATATGGTTGAAGAAGTGAATTCAAACTCTCCACAAGCATACTATCATTTTCTTCTATTTGGTCTACAAGGGTCTTGCAGAATTGTTTCACTGATAGTCTTGCTTCGGAAACTATCTGTAAGAAGCCTTCCACCATCACTTCTTGGCTGACAGGCATCAAGTTTTCCCCGTCACCATCAACTGATCTTCCCCTTTTAGGAAAATTTTCGAGCTTTTCAGGCAGCTTAGAATTCCTTCCTTGTGTTGCTTGTTTCAATGCTCTCTTCAGATCTTCACAATAACCCTCTAAATTTTCAAGTTTCTGTCTTAGCTCCCCAAGTGAAGATTTCATCTCAGTAACTTCCATTAATGCTGCATCTCTATTCTCATGTGCTTCTATGAGTTCCTTTTTCAAATTTTCAACCGACATAATCCCCATGTCTTTAAGAACTTGAGAAACTTCTTCAGATTCTGCTCTAAGAGGAGAATTTTCATTCTTGTTCTTCTTCTTTAACCGTGGAAACAACCACGACATCACTCCACGACTCTTGGGTTGTGTTTGAACAGATGAATGAGAGTCCGTTAAAGGCACAACAACATTAGAAGTCTTGTAGTTTCTAGCTGCACTTTCAGATTCTGAAGTTATTACAGCAGGCTTACATTTATTACAAGATGACACGGATTTCAAGTCACCTAAACTGTTTCTCCTACTTGACTTGAAATAGTCAGCCCCAGGAGATGTTTGAAGAACAGTGATGTGGTTAGCACAAGAACCCGTGACAGATTTATGATCCTCTGATGGGCACATATGTGGCTCCAAATTTGAGAAATCAGAAGGCAACCCTTTTCTTGAAGATGAATTCTCCTTATAATCTGATAGAAAATTAGTTTCATCTCCATTTCCTCCAAGACCATATTCATCCCAAATTTCAGATATTGAGCGACTTCTCACTCCTGGAATTTGATGATATGCAGACGGTGGCTCATCTTCATAACTCTGTAATACTTTACCCAATTGAGTATACTTTACATTTTCTCTTAACATGAATTACGTTCATTTTTTTCACTGTTGACTCAAAAGAGATAAAAACTTCAATTGAAAGAGCAATTTGTTATTTGTTACTTTTTTATCCATCACACATAACTCACAGAGAAAGTCTAATCTATCATAAAAGAGCCGAGAAGCATTAATTATGAGAATATTCTATGAATAATCAACAACAAGCTTTTAAAGAATTCAGACATAGATTGTACTTTTACGCTAAACAATAATAATTTCCATAAATACGAAAATTTAAAGGCGTAAAGCAGAATGCTTAAATTTAATTGAAAACCCAAACCCATATTAGAGATGCAAAATGTGGGTCGATAAACAATCAAAACCACGTTTAACATAAAGAACAACACAGAATTCAAAAGTTCAGTACAAGATAAACTACTAAGAAAAAATTATAGAAACGATGAAGAGGGTACCAAACTTACAGGGGTGAAAATAGGGTAGTCTTGAGCAGAGAACTGAGAAGCAGGGCGTGAAACAGGGGAAGAAGATGGAAACTTAAAATTGGAAGGACTGTTTCCTTGAACCAAAGCAGCATGAAGAGCTCTGAGCTCCACTGCTTTGGCAATGGCTGCCTGAATCTCTTGCCTATTACCTTCATGGTTGTTATTATGACCGTTATGGTCTTGAAAATCTCTAGTATCAGTTGTAGCAGTAGCCATGGACAGAGGAAGAAAAAGCGTGTAGCATATACACCTCCAAGGGAATGGAACACAAAAAACAATAAAGTTCAATTTTTTTTTCAAATTGGAGATAAGAACAAATAGGATTAATAAGTGGGTCTCAAACGGATGGATTAAATTTGCAGAGAGGAAGATGATATCTAGGTAAGAATCTTGGTGAACCAGAAAGAAAACAGATAGAGAGAGAGAGAGAGAGAGAGAGACAAGAAGAGATAGGTGGGGGTGAAGTAAAGGGAATGGTGAAGTCATGTTAAAAGGCAATAAGCTATTGTCATTGTAAGAAATGAAATCGATAAAATGAGAGCATGTGAAGCAGAGAGAATAAGAGAATTACAGAGAGAGAGAGAGAGAGTAGTTTTTACTATAAAGCAGACAAATTTGAGTTTTACAATAATGCCCTTATTTTCCTAGAACAAGCATGCACAAGCACCACTATTCACATTTTTGCTTTTGCTTTGAGTACAATCATCATAAGATGTTATACTGTATATTATTCCCACTAGTTAATGTGTTAACTTTCAAGTGGTGCTTGCTGGTTTGGTCTTAATGTTATTGCTCCAAGGGTTAAAATATCATGTGAATGTAATCATAACTCTTATTGATTAATTATAAAGAATAATCTCCAAATTGTTTATAATCCCTATTGTCTTAAAATAAATTATTCATATTTCTTGAAATAAGTTGATGCATTTAATTTAGTTATAATGCTTGTTAATTTTTAATGTAAAACTTTACACATAACATATGTAGTCAGTTAAAAGTAAAAGCATTAATCTTTTTATTTGTTACTTGTAATTTCTCTAATGTATTATCATTAGCGAAACATACTTATATTATATTTGTTCACCTATACAATAAAAATAATAATTTTAGTAAAAATTTTGTTTTAAATAATTAAATTAGATAAGAGTAAATTTAAAAATAAGGTTTTTATCGTGTCTAAATAGGGTAAAATAGGCAGAAAAGGTAAAATTATAAATTGTCAAGATTTGGACTTAAGTAAATCGGATGACTTTTAGCCACACTCAAAAAAAAAAAAAGAGAGAAGAAGAAGAAGAAGGTAAATTGCATGATGAATTAATCACTAATAATTCTTAAAACTATTAACATATTAGCAAATAGGCATAATCATTATGCAATTAACATAAAGTGGATATTTAAAACATTAAAATATGTTAAAATATAGGTACATGCAGGTGTGATTATGTAACTGTTTCTAAAAAAAAAAAAAAAATACTAAAATATTTTTTAAAAATAAAATCATTATATTAATTACAACATTATCATTAAGTATCGCAATTATTTTGAATTTGTAATTCCTATCATAATTGTCAACAAAAATAGTCAAATATGAAGTATAATTACCTCTCAAAGATGTCAAATAAGACTGTCAAAAATGAAATCACCATGATTTTATGAGCATATATATTATTCAATATTTACGTATTATACAAAATAAGGATGATTTGGTCCATGGGAAAATAGTGAGCTGTCCAATGCTCAGTCTTTTGGCCGAAAGGAAGGGAAAAGAGGTGGGGGACACAAATTATATCAAAAACCTTCCACAACACTAAATAGTTTTTTTTTTCTCGTTTAACTAATTAGAGAACTTGGAAGCAAGTAATAGGGATTGATGCTGTAGTGGGGTCAAAGGGGTCTAACTTTGATTACAGATATAAATTATCGTTTAATTTTTTTATAGTATTTTTTTTTAACTCACCGATGATACTAGGGGTATAATTTATGCAATATTTTAATTAATTAAATTAAATATAAATTAAATTAAATTAAGGTCAATTTTTGGTGAGCTTAAATAACCTTATCAGCCTATTAACCCAAAATAAAATAAAATTTTAAATAAAAATATAAAAGAAAAGAAAATACTATATTAAAATTAAAATTAAAATTAAAATAATCTTACATATATTTCAGTATTTTTTTATAATATATTAGTTATTTTTTTTCTTTTAATAAATAAATAGTTGTAATTTATTAATTTTGTTACATTATTTGGTATTAGTACTTTTAGCATTTAAATCTACCTAATTCTTTAAAAATATATATATATTCATCTTTAATTCCAATCAGTATTATAAAGTTTCTACTTTGAAATAGATTAGATATTAATCTTTACAGTAAAATTTTAAACATTTTATCAACATGAATCATGCTATTATTTTTTCAACTAATCCATTATCTTGAGAATTATGTATTATGTAATAGTCAAATTTTTATTTTCTTGTGATATTTTAAGTTATTTAGACCTTTCATGTTTTGATAAGTATCTTTGTTTAATTTTACTCATATCTATTTTTTTGTTTAGTGGTTAAAGAAAATTCTATTAAGACTTGAGAGCTCTTTATTTTAATTGTGAGTTTTGATAAAGATACGACGAACTCAGAATTTTGTTTGGTAGGGTTTGTTGGCATTTATCCTTTTTTCTTATTGAATTAGAAATAGACTTCTTGTTTTAAATATTAGTATTTTTTCTCTTATGTTTATTGTTTATTCTTTTGTTGTTTCATATAATATTGCTTGAGATTTAATTATTAAAATATTTTTTTTAATAAAAAAGTCATATTAATTAAAAAAAAATGTAATTAATAATTCGAGCTAGTCGATTATATTTGATTTTAGTTCGAGCTCATCTTTGCTTGCTCGAATTAAATTTAAATTGAGTTATAATTGGATCAATTTAGACGTGGCTAATTAACCTGCACGAATTATCACTCCTATATGGTATATATTTTTTCTTTCAAGTAAATTTTTTTTTTGCATATTTAAAAATATGGTACAAATAATTTTTTATAAATTAAAAAATATATATATTTTTAAGAAGAGTTAAATATAAATTGAATACTAAGTTATAATACACGTAGGATATATAGCATATACCTTTGTTTGTTTCCCAGAAAATAAATTAATACGTTAATTTGAGAAGACAAAACAGAGCCGGTTAGAGCATTTTCAGGGCCGATCATTGTAATAACCTTTTTACACATTACAATTTAACATCATAAAAATATTTTATTGCAAGGTGTCTCAAATAGTCCGCATGATATTTCATCAAATGGATCAAGGATTATATGTTGGAATAGATTCTTTTTTATATTTTTAATTTATAATGATCTTCATTTTGTCATTTTTACAGATTTATCCTTAATATACATTTTTATTTGCTTTATGTTTTTTTATTCTTTTGGTATTTTTAAAGGATTTCTTCTAATTTTGCTAAAATAATATCTAAAAGGATTTTAAATTTTTTTCTTTTTTTCTTGTATTTTCTAAATATTTTAATTTTTCTTTAGAGTATACAAATATTATGTTATTTATTTTTATTTCTATACATGCTAAAAACATTTTGGTAAAATTCTTTTTTAAATCTTTATTATTTTCAGTATTTTTTACTAAATTAAATTAATCCTTTAAAATTAGAGATTTGTAATGGTGTAAGTCTTTTTATTCTTAATAAGTCTTTTATTTGTGATATAACTAAGTTAATTCTACGTTTCATTTGAAAAATACTTTATAAATTATTATCAGTGTTATTTCTTTAGGTAATATTTTTGTTATTTTCTTAATTAGTAATATTAATTCTATTTTTTATTTTTATAATATTTTAAATAATTTATTTCTCTCCTTGAATTAGGTTGATTATACCTAATTTTAAATATATATTTTGTTAATAACCTTCTTATCAAATTTGTTTATGGCTCTAATAACAAATTTTCAAACTAATATATTTTTAAGCTTTAGTTAGCTTATCTTCCTATGTTCCTTAAATAAATAAAACCCAAAAATTAAATTATCAAATTCTTATTTATTTACTTTGACAAATTTTTATGTAAAATAATTTCTTAAATTTTTTTTAGTTTATTAGATATAAAATATTATAAATATAATCTGTATAATAATCTAAAAAGATATCAAATATTTTCTAAACAAATTTCATAACATTCATTGTCAAAATATTGTTATAGTAATTCCATATATTTTTTTTTTTTTCAAAATCTTCTATCTTGGTCACAATTTCTCTTCTTGAATTACAAGTTCAAAATTATCAAGTTTTTTGTCTATCTAAAGACTTAGTTTTTAAATTTTCTTATTTTCTTCTACGATCATTTTTACTAATTCAATGCTTGCTTCAACATTCAAGTGTTATTTGTTTTGATTTTTTACTAAATTATATCTTTTTTCTTGTTTAGAAAATAGTTAATTAATTCTTATAAGTTTTCAATTACTTTTGAATTTCCTGCACTTCTTTTGAAGTTGTCTTTTTATATGTTTTAAAACAAATAAGGACTTGTTTGAAATAAATTGTATCTTTTAAATTTTCTTAGGTTTCAGGATATTTCTTAACTTTACTTCTATATAGATTTGTCCCTGATTTCTTGCTTTTATTTTAATTTATTTTTATAATATTATGTTTGTTTTTTAATTTCTCCATAATTCAAGATATAGTTTATAAATTCAACAATATTAATAAATTCAAGGTATATAGTTTCTAAATATAAATTTACCTGTTTTTTAATATGGGTTCACCTCGTACATCCGCTTCTTAGCTATCTCATTCTAATTCCAAAGAGTTAAACCTAACTCTAGATCTAAGATTTTAGACCTCCTGTCCTTACTTTTTAGGTTTAAAGTGATAACTAGGTTTTGAATTTAAATTGAACTTTTATTCATAAAACAAATAATTTATAACTTAGAGAACTAGCAACATTAAAAGAATTTTTAGTTCATAATCGTTCTAAATTAAAAAGATAGAAATGGACAAGAGCTAGAGTGAAGTGATTTCTTATATCTCTCTAACAGAAGAGAGTTCCATTTTATAGGCTAAGGGTTCTTTGTTTACATTGTTGGGATATCACTATTTTACCTAAATTTTCTTTTGACATCTAAAATGCCTATATTATTGTTGGCTTCAGTGCCGATTCTAAAGGTGGTTCCTACATTATTTATTCCTTGCTTGCTGACATTGAACTCTGTGAAGATCCCAAGTCCACGTCAGATTTCTTATCTCTAATGCAATAAATGCATTTGTGGTCTTTAAATTGTTTTTTTAAATAATAGTAAAACACCTTCTTTGTTTCCTCGCTTACTTCAAGCTTATTACAGTTGAAATTAGTTTCATATTTAATTACTTTTTCACTATCTTTCTTAATTATGACCATATTACTCTAGGAAGTAATAATGACTTTATTAGTGCAATAATTGACCTTAATTTCAGAAGAATTATTAATTCTTCTTATTTTATAGTAAATTTGGCTTAATATTTGTCCTTTTTCTATACATAATTCTTTTGGATTAAATTCATTTTCTGGTAAGACTTTGGGATGAGAGACAAAAGACTTCCCGTTTAGTATTAGTTAATCCACGTTTAATAAAATGATATGGACTTACTGGTGTTTCCTGGTTTTAATTCATTATTGAACTAAAACATCTTAAATAAATTGGTTTATCCATAGCCCTAAATTTTTTTTAAAAAATTTTGATAGATTTTTTGAAGTTTTCAAGAAAATAGTTTAATTCTTTTAAATCATTTTTTGGATATAGATTTTTTATTAATCCAACATGGAATTTCATATAGCAAACATTGGATCAACTCCTTCTAAAATATTAAATTTGATACCTGATGGAAAATATTTTTATGTAGTATAGAACTTCATATTATCAAGATGCTCTTTAGTAGTTTTCCTGGCTAGGTTATATAGGTTTATCATTGCTGTTTTGTTAGGTTCCTATATTTTATCTTTCTTTTTATGATGAATTGCTTGTTGCTTCCTTTAAGATTATTGGTCTTAAAATCTTTCTGAGGTTCTTTAATCTGCTAGTTCCTTCAGTAGGTTGTTGTACTATTAGAAGTAATTTTTTGCTATTTCTAAAGGTGATAGCAGCACTAGGACCCTATAATTAGTAAAGCTTCATTCTTCTTCTATCTTGTTGGTGAAGACTCTGTGAATGATTCCACTAAACCCTAATATTGCTCTGCTTGCCTCTGGCCAACTAGTATAAATTTCTGATTTCGGCCCATTATATACAACATAGATCTTTTTTGAATCTTTCTTCTCGGCTTCATCTACTGTTCTTCTCTGTTTTCTTTTCTCACTTGTTAATACTAGTTTCCTCATTTTTTATTTTGGAATTTTAATCCCTTTCTTTTTAATTTTTTTTTTTAATATTTAACTTCTTGACCCTTTGAGTTTTTTAGTTCTTTAAGATTTTTCTGTTTAATTGAGTCAGCCAACGTATATTTACTGTCTAGAGACTTCTTAAGGTATAATACCTCAAGCTGTTCCTTAAAGATTTTGATTTCATTTTCTCGAATTGAGATTTCCTTTTCTTTAATCTGGATTTCTATATCAAGATGATCCATTCCTGAAATTAAAATACAGTTAGAGGTGCTAATTGTTTGGTTAAAGCATTTGCTAAACTATTTTTAATTCATAGTAAATGTTCTGCATCAAATTTGTAATCGTTAAGTCATTGTTGCCATCTAATGAGTCTTCCTTGTTTATAATCACTTGCAATATTAGTTCTTAAAAAATATCCAAAATTTAAATTGCCAGTTATAACAATAAATTTTGGACTTATAACATATATTGTAAAGTTGTTAATAACTTTTTTAACAGCTAAATATTTTTTTTATTACTATAATAATTTAGTTCGGGGCCTTGAAAAGATCTTAAAGTAAATCTACAAATATACATATTTGTTATTGACTTTTGCTTTTAACACTACTCTCTAATATTCATATGAAACGTCTGTTTTTATTATCATTTTATTATCTAGTCCTATATGGTATAAAATTGGTAAATTTTTTAGTTGTTCTTTAACTTTATCTATATATTTAGTATCTTAATCAGTTTAGTCAAACATAATTCTTTTTAAGCTTTGTTTGTAATAATTTTTTCATTTCTGCTAATTTCTTTATATATGCTTCTGTATATGTTAAATATCCTGAAAAACTTTGTATTGATTTTTATCTTTGATCACACTAGAAAAACTTTGTATGTAATTTAAAATATGAGGTTGTAGATAATGTTTTTCATCTTCTATTTCTAACCCTAAATATTTTATTTTTTGTTGAGAAATAACTACTTTCTTTTCTGATAGTACTATTTCTGAATTTCTACATTCTTGTAAAATATTAATAATGTTTAAATAATTCATTATTGAATAATAATATATCATCTATGTATACACAACAAAAATTGTGAATTTTTTTGAAAATATTATCCATGTATTTTTGAAAGATACCTTGTGCTTGCTTTAATTCAAATGGAACGACTGTCCATTGAAAATTTTCTTATAGGCAGCTAAATGCCGTTAATTTTTGTGATTCATCATCATTTACCAAAATTTATTTTTACAGTCAAAACTTAAAAAATACATATTTTCTTTAATGATGATAATAATTCTTCTTTCTTTGGAATAAAATAACCATCATCAATAGTTTCTTTATTTAAAGCATTGAAATTTATTACCCATTTTTTTTCCTTCTTTTTTCAGCTTCATTTTTTACTAAGAATGTTGGACTAGAGTGTGGTGAATTACTTCAAATAATTACTTTTAATTCTAAGAGTTCTTGAATTTATATTTTATTTCTCTCGATCCTCTGGAATATAAATCATTGGTTTAGCTCTTATGACCTTTGAAAAGTTTTTAAATTTTATGTTTGTTGTTTCATTGGATTTATTAATATTGGATCTAATAAATTTTCTGAACATATAATTTTTAATAACTTTCTTATTTCTATTAATGCTTTATCTTCTTGTATTTTATTTAGAAATTTTTTTTGATTAACCTCTATGTCTAAAGAAATATTTTCTAAATGTGGTTTTTGTTTTTTTATATTCTCACCACATTTTTGCTTTTTATGCTGTAACATAAAAATTAGTGATGAAACAGTTAATACTTTTTTACTTTTTCATATTTAGATAGTCTCACTATCTACGGTTGTTAGGCTTATTTTATCTAAGTACTAGGTGAAAGATTCATATAAGTTTAAAAAATTATTTTTTAATAAAATTTTAACTTCAATTTTTTGTTGATATATTGTAGGTATATAAAAAAAATTTCTCTTATTAATATATCTGTGTCTTGTAAGATTTTATTAATATTTATTGTAGTATTTATTATTAATGACTAAAATTTAAATATTTGAAAGATTTAAATTAAAAATTAAAGTTATTTAAGTAAATACTGAGTGCTTCACCCACTAATATTCATGTGTGGGTATTGTTTTGAATGTTATGTATAATAAATTTCAAATAGTTTTTATTACATGTGATCAATTTTTAATATTTAACTTCTCTGATAAGAATGCATTTTAACGTTAATATAATTAAATTATTAAATTTTATGATAGAGAAATTGAATATTTATTAATTACTACGATGGTGTAGGATAAATAAATACATTTTTTAATTTTCTTGAAAAATCTCAAGTTTTTTATAGATTAAACAATAAGCAAAATAATTATTTCATATGAGTGGATTACTTTTTTTTTTTTTTTTTTGAGATTAGATCATCCTTATAGGCTCTAGAAAATTGAGATCCTATAATTGTTAATTAGGTCATCACCCCAATTATTTGGTGGTAATTATGAAAGATTTTTGTAAAAGAAAACAATATTTAGTGCAATTAAAACTTATAAGAAAAATACACTTATTTATTCTATCTAAGGTGAATCACTAATTATGATAGAATTGCTTAAATTGGTACCTGATTAGTCCTTAATTAAGATAGAAGTTTATATCTTGATTTACTTATTGATTTGACTTTCTTGTTTTAAGTCATAGAAATACACTAATTCTCTAAACACCTTTTGAACTAATTAAAAAAGATAAAACTTTAATATCATATTTAAAAATCAATTTATAAAAATTTAAGAGAAATATTAGATCAAGACCCTCTTCAAAAAGAAGCTATTCTCTAATCGGGACTAAGGTCGCCGTCTATTGGCCTGTGCCTTGTGCCTTGTGCCTTGTGCCTTGTGCCCCTGAAGATAAAACATACATTTTATCTCTGTGTTTTATCTAATTTGGAAATGGAATTCCATGTTGGATTCAGGAAATAATAAAATATAAAATTCGATGTTTTCCATGATAACTTTTTTTTTTTTTAAATAAATATTATTACATTTATATATTTTACTTTCTAAGCAGCCAACTAACTTCATAAAAGTTAGTAAGGTTTTGTCAACCTCCACATGCAAAAAGTGTTATTTCTTGTATACGACATTATATTAAATATATGAGAAGACCAAATCAATGACACTATTATTAATAATATGTTAAGTTCATCAAAAAAAATCACTGATAGGACAGTGTAAAGGAGTCTTTTCGTTAGGATCTTCTTAATCTTTTTAGTTGTCCAAATTAGGTTGCCCTGCCCCTTTCGACCATGCTCAAACCAAGTTGTCAAATCTGTTCGTTTCATGGGTAGCTCGGTATTGTAACAACCGTGTTATGTTCGTAAGGTTTCGTGTTTGTGTTCTCATGGTTATTACTTATTAACACAATAACAAATTTACAAAAAAAAATAATTATAATAATAATAATATAATTTTTAAATTTATAAATAATTAATGACAAATTTTAATTCAAATATTTTTTAGTTGTACTGTATTTAATTTTTTTTTTTTTTTTTGTCACATCAATTTGTTGCGTTAGAATTCACACGCCTTCAATTAAACTTTAGATTTGTTGCCTACGAGCTTCTTTTGGGGCTCCAAACCTTTTTAAAAACCATAAGCAGCTCTTCGCTTGATAAAATTAAGAAACAATATTTAAAATCTAAAATTTACATTTCCTTTCTAATCTAAGTTATCTTAGTGCATAACGTTTTTAACATGTTAAAAATTAAAAAATAAATAAGAAAATAAATAGTTATCCAGCATATTTTTTAAAGTTTTTTTTTTAATTTAAAAAATATCATAATCAGATGGTTAAAATTCATTTTTCTTTAAATAACACAAGTTGCTAGATTGATTTATCAATCTACTATAATAAACAGTATAAGTGTTAGATTTGATATTAAATAACAACTGTCTATAATTAATAAATGGTTAACTTTATTGTGACTTATGATGTTATGCAATAATGCAATCATTAAATTACGATAAAAAGCCATCAGCTATTTAACTATATGTAATTGATTATAAATTTGAGGATGAAATAATTATAATTATGTATAAAAAATTTTTAGATAATAATTTAAAATATTAATCATTATTGATACTCTTAAAATAAAATATTGATCTTAATAAATAGAGCATAAAAAACGTTAAAACGATTTTATGTTAAAAAAAAAATTTTACTATAAAAAGCACTTTTCATCTCATAAATATATTTTTCTCTCACCATTTCCCAAATCTATACATTTATTAGTTGTTCAATGTAAGGTCGACAGAGTTTACCAACCAATGACGATTACGAATAAGGATTGACTAGCGTATGACCATCGAACAAGGCCTTTGAAAGTTCACATATGCATAACGAACGGATTTTTTTTTAAGGAAATTAGGCATGGTTAGATCCTTAAACTATTTATAATTTGAACATCACTTCTTAATTAACTATAACTTTTTAACTTTGATAAATAAAATATACGAATATTATAGTCATATTTTAGAAATAAATAAATTAAACCTTATAAATAAATTCAAATTTAATTTTTAACTAATATGAAATCATCTAACATATAACCCATTTGCTCTAAGAAAAAAAAAAGAAGAAGAAGAAGAAATTAAGCATATAATCATTGTTTAAAAACCAAATATATATATATATATATATATATATATAAATTTTTTTTTTCTCTGTGCTAAAACACCAAAATTTTGATTACTATCCTATTGTGTTCTCCTTAAAGTTTTGGATATGCTTTAGATTTATTTTTTAACCACACAAAAATATTGGAATTTTTTTATTATTATTTTAAGCAATAAAAACCCATTTTATTGGGATATACGTGGGCATGAGCATATGCACGTGGTGATCAGAGGGAGGACACTTGTCCCTTCTGCCTTGATTATATGCAACTTGATATTTTTAATTAAAATATAATAAAAAATAAAATAAAATAAAAAATCCCACATTTTGAAAATTTTCATTGTCAAAATTATAGCTCTAATGTTTAGTTTATTTTTTAATTTCTGATTTTTTTGGTGAAAAATTCATTAATAATTACTTCAATGTCCTCTTTGAATTTGAGTCTTGATCCCCCACTTGAGATGTGAGTATTGGATTTGAAGCTTGCATATATTTTTTATCAATGACAAAAAAAAAAAAAAGGGTGTGCATGCCGATATTGAAACTAATTGCCTACTTAGCTAATTGTGTTGTTTATGAATGTAGGTAGAATGCCCTTTCATTTTCAGTTACAGCCTTGAATGAAAGAAACAAATTATATAGGATACTAGTATGTCTCTTTCTCTGTAATAATGGTCTCATAAATTAAACACAAAAATGGTGAATATGACACGACCAAGTGCAATCAATTGCAGAGGCAGGCCTACGTCAATTAAGCACTTACTTAGAATATAAATATGGCTCTATTTTTCCTCTCATTGTGCATGTGACCACAACTAGTTCCACCACAGCCACAAAACCCTCAAATTAAGGCTCTACATTTTATGAGAGACAACTGTATATATAAAATTCTTTATCATGTCGTTTTAAGTAAATATTCTTGTTATTGGATCCCAAAGTTAAAGTAGGAACAAAACGGAGGCCTTTTAAGTATATATAAATATATGATATATTAGTTGGTCACACTCATACCATTCTCAGCCTTTTTGGCTAAGCTCAAAGTATATGATGCACGGTAGTTGGTACTTTGTCCTGTTTCGGTTGTTTGATCCTATTAAAGCCGGATTCTTTGTGTTTGTACTAAGATATATACTAAAAATATATAAATTTATATTTATTTTTGTTATTATTCTAATTATACTGTGTAAATATTATATATAGAAAATTAAATCATTTTTCCAAATTCTAAAATGATTTTAACATTTAGCACATTATAAAAATTTTGGGTGCAAAAGTTGATATCACTTGTCCTGAGATGCAAAGGCAGATTTGTGTTGGAGTTAAAGAAGGGTCATCTAAATAAAATTTTAAATGTCTTATTTATGAATTAAAGACAAATTATATGTATAAAATAAAATTGTATCTAACTTGATTTTAAATTTTAAATTTTTAATACTCAATAACTCAATAAAAAATTTAATAATTTAAACATATTTTTACTAAAATGTGATATATATAACATCTTTTTTAAATTAAAAATAAATAATAATTGATAAATAACTAGTAGTATTTTTAATGTGTATTTGATGTCTTTCCACGATATACATCATAAATTCGTTGCTATTGAGATGATCACCGTATTCCACAGAGAATAGATACTACAGACTTGAAAGCATAGAGAATTTTGAGAATTTATCCGACCATGGTTGTTCATCCAAAAATGTGCCTTGTTGATTCCCTAAGTTTTCCCAACGTGGTAAAGTTCTTAATGGTACTAAAATTTATTATAAATGTACACTTGAGTATCATAATTATACAAACTTATACAATTAGTTCCTTACTTCAAACAGGGCACACTATATATATATATATATATATTTGAAATTGATCCGGCCAATTTGAGCCATTATAAAGGAACATTTGTGTCATTTTTACTTTTAGTACTTACCTTATTAATTTTTTGCCAAAATAAGTTATATACGTGTTATTTTTTCCACCATTTCTTATTATTCATATTTTCTTATCATTTTTTTCTCTCACATCATTCACCTTTTTTGTTGTTGTTGTTGTTGCTAAAACTATTTTTTTTTTTACCATAAGAGAAAGCACAAAACATCAACAAAATTGTCATTAGTCCATCCTCAATTAAAATGATAAAACAAAAGCATAAAACAAAACAAATAAAATAATAAATAATAAAAAACATTAGCCTCTAGGAGTTGTCATTAGTCCAAGATATGGACTAAAATACAAGTTTTTCATAAAAATAAAAATATTCATGTTCATTAATTTTCATATAAAATGAAGAAGTTTTAGTAAAGAATAAAAAATGGAGCAAAAATTAGTATCGATTTTAATGGAGAAGAAAAAATTAGCAACGAAAAAAGTGAATAACGTGAGAGAATAAAATGAGAAAAAAAAAATGATAGAGGGAGAATGGTAAAAGAAATAACATATATATAACTATTTTTAGCGAAAAAAAATTCATAAAATAAGAGCAAAAAATAATGTACCCCATAAAAATTATAGTATTTACGTATATCTTTTAAGAAAATTAAGATACAATTTGGTGATGTACCCCCCAAAGGCCATGAGAAAAGATAAGACAAAATGTTTTAGCAAATTGGACTTCCAAAATTCCAAAATTTACCTACAGTTGGATAGTCTAGTGGGTAACGCTAATGGGCTACATGCACTAGGTCCTAGGTTCGAGGGGTAAAAAAGTCGTAATTGTGCATAAAGACCCCTCTGACGACAGCCTAGGTGCTAGCCACTGCGGGTACTATTTCTAGGCGGTGATCCGTGTGAATGGAGCATAGCGGGCGTTACCCCGTCTCCCCACGGTGAGTCTTTTTTGTTCAAAAAAAAATTCCAAGATTTAGGAAAAAAAAAATGGGAAAGCAAGTTTTTCTTTAATCTTCTTTGTCTTCCTTTTCTTTAAATAGATAAGTTTTTAATTAAAAAAACAAATTTTTGTTGATTCATTGGAACCTCTCAAGGGTCTCGTAGGTAGCTCGCCGAGATATTTCGGTGAGGGGTCAAAGATGTTATTTTTTGAGTTTTTCTTACTATTGGCTCTTGCAGTGGGCTTGCCAATAGATAATAGATGCCTAGCCGAGGTAGGTCCACAAGGGGTTTACAGGGGTCATGATGCTTGATTTTTTTCTTATAAACACTCATTCAATTTTTTGTTTTCTTTAAGCATTTTTAAGATAAAAAATCTATTCATTTTCTTACTCACTTATGATATTCTAAATATATCTTGTCTTGTCAAATCATTAATGCGTTGAATATTTTTTTTCATATTGGTGATTTGAATCTTTGAAAAATAAAACTATTTTATATTTTCGTTATCATTAATACATTGAATGTAGTTCCGTATTAGTGATTAAGAGAAGAAAACCTTTGGATATAATTTTGTTAAATTATTTTCAAACAGTTTTATCATAATAACAATAAATTAAGATTATTTTTTGTATTGTTATTATGAGGTAACTTTTTTATGTGAACAATATGTTAAGTGTGTTTTATTTTACTTAGTATTTTTGTTTACCTCTTTGTACGATATTTTATTTGTGATTAGTATCGCATACACTTATATAAATTTTAACAATTTGTATGTTCGTATATAACACACACCACGAGGTGGTTGAGAGTATGTAATTTTCATGTTAAAGTGTGTTTTTACTTGCATTTGATTTTTATAGTTAGTTGGTGTTTGTAGATTTTCAAATAGTTAAGTTTTTCCTTGAAAAAATGTGTTTTTAGTAGCTCGCTGTGGATCTCGTAGATGGCTCGCCATGGATCTCGTAGATGGCTCACCCAGGTGGTCAGTAAGGGGTCGACGAGTGTGCACAGTGTGAATTTTTAGCTCGTTCATTCTCATTGATATGTCTTGAGAAGTTTGCCGAGGTGGTCGATAAGAAGGTCTATAAGGGTTCGAGCAGTTGAAAAATTTCCTACACTCACTATTTGTTCTCTCTCAAATTATATCTTTTTACACAACTTTTTGAATTAATTTATATGAGCATTTAAAATCTAATTTTGTGAAAATATGTTCTTGAACTCTTACAAATATTTTACTATTTTTGGATCATTAATACTTTGAAGATTATTATGTATTAGTCGTTCGGAGTTGAGATAAATATCAGTTTGATATTTTGGAGAAAAATATATTTTAAATGGAGTTTCTATATTCTCAATACATTGATTATTCTTCTATATTGAGAATACGAGGAGTGGTGGAGTTAGATAAATTATTTACCAAGCAGAGTTTCTGTATTAATAATATATTGAGTATTTTACTGTATTGTTAATATGAAGTAGAGTTTTTTTTCTGTAAAATTATTTTTGGGTGAATTTTATATTATTTAGAATTCACATTAATTTGATTGTAGGTAATAGTACAACACTACTTGGTGGTGTGACTCTAAAGGTATGACTCTAGAGGTGAGCCAAATGCTGGTCGGATCAAAGTAGTTATAATGATAGGTGGTAAGAGCAGTTTAGGTAGTTAGGGCGGGTGGTCCCAATTGATAGAGGTATTAGTATTTATTTTTATCAAGTCTGTATAATTATTTATTCTTAGTGAATTTGGCTTATGAGTGATTACCTTAAGTAACTCGTGGATATTACCACTTAAGATTGAAGCCTAAGTAGATTTATCACGTTATATTGCTTTGTTTGATTGCTTTGTTGCATGAGTTAGTACAATCACTGTATCTTCAATATATGTACCAACAAATAAAAACTATACTGTGAATGAAAAACATTTATTATTTTATTCTATTTTTATTATCTAATTTATAGTTTATTTGTAATTATCTATTATCTATTTTTTTTTCTCTTTATACAATAAAAATAAATTTTTAAATATTTATATTACTTAAATTTATTAATTTTTTTGAATTAGAACTCTCTCAAATAACATCAAATAAAAGTCTTCTTGACTGTGCACTATTTTTAGCTTCACCTGAATTGATGGGGTCAGTGGCCTCCATAAAACTAGACTAATCATCCTTATTAGATAATCATCATTGTCAGATTTTCTTCCATAAAAAAATCTTATATAAATTTAATTAAGAGTTTTTTATCTTTTAATATATTTTTAATTATCTCTTTAAAATATTATTAAATAAATAACTAAATAGGTAATTATTTGTATGTGATACCATAAATCTTATATTAGATATAATTTGACTTATAGGACACTTTATTTCTTTAATTAATTGTTTATGAATTACATATAGCTATTTTTGTTATTAAAGAAAGACTCCTCTCAGTTTAAGGAGAATAGGGCTATTGCCACATATCATTAAGGATCACCGTTATTTTTGTTTTGATACCGATTAGAGGCGTGTCAGAGGACGCGGGAGAATTGGAGTCTAATGACAGAGCGAGGGAAAAATCAGTGTCCGAGTGCCTCACATATACAACTCCCAACATCTTGAAGATTCGAATCCCCATCTTGCCGTATGAGAACAAGAACCCAACGCCTTAACCTTGATACCCAAACCACTAAGCTGCCGCCTGATGGGTACATATAACTATTCTTGGGAACATTAAGATGTATTATTTTCTTTTAATGAAATTTCTATGTTATGAACCAAAAAATTCAGTTCTACACCCATGTAAAAGTCCCTTTGGAGTGTGTATTATTTATGTAATTTTCTTACGTATAAAAATAATTTTATCATAAAATTTATTTAAATTAATATTTAATTTAGTTTTACGTTTTTATTACATTTTAAAAAATAAAAATATTTTTTAATTTGAAATGATGGAAAAAGTAAATATGCGTAATTTATAATTGAAAATTCAAACAAATTAAGTTAAATATCTAGTGCAATTTAAGCCCACATTCTCTTATAGTACAAAATTAATACACAACTATAGTATTTTTATATTATATGATACAATTTAATTTTACAGTTAAATACATAAGCATACAAAAATTATACAATCAAATTTTTTAATATTATCTAACAAACATGCTCTTAGGGTGTGCTTTATAACAATTTTAATTTTTTATTCTTAGTGATTATTTACCATGTGTACATGTTTGTTAATGATTTATAATTTCCATTTATTTTTTTAATGAATAATTAATTAATTCATAAATTTTTAAAAAATTATCTATCTAATTTGTAATTGTTTTCAATTTAGAGAATGTTTATGAAATCTTATGACTTTTACATTTATAAATATTAGAAAAAATGATAAATTTATAAATAACAAAAAAAAAAGGGTTATTATTTCTCTTTGTTTTTGGGAAAAAATTAGAAATTAAAAAGTGTTGTTAAACATCTTATATGTTTTATCAATTTATTTAACTATTTTGAAAACAATAAATAATTTTTATCAAATATATATGTAATTATTATTTAAAAAAATAAAATGTAAAATCAATTATTTAATAAAATTAGAAATTAAAATCATTAAACTTTAGTCATAAATGTGTAAGAAAACATAGTAGTAGCTATCAATCGATTTGATTATCAGTTTGATTATAAAATAAAATCATGTCTACGTCCATCCAATACCTAAATCTTTGACATGTAAGACCATGTTAGGTAGATGGGGTTACATGAAGGGTCAGCAGAGTTGTTCGCTTCTGGGCCATTTTTAATTTTCCTTCACTGAATGTGTTGAAAGCTCCAATCAGCAAAAGTGGGAATGGATGCGCTCTATGAGCAACTCAAGTCTCAACCTCAACATTTTTTTTTAGGACCATCATTCTTCTCTTGACTGTGATAGCATCATAAGTTAGTAGTACTGGTATGTCCTGGTTAGGACTTGTATTTTGCTCTGTTTTTTCTTTTCTTTCTTTTTTTCGTTCAAATATCTGATTTACTTTTAGTTGGCGTTTGGTTTGCTGAATATAAAAATAATAAAAATAGTAATTTTAATAAAATTAAATATAAAAAAAATAGTATTATTATTACAATATTTCTTTAAGCAATATAATCAAAATAAATTATAATATTAAAATAAAAATTATAAAATTGTAAATGAAGTAAAATTAAATATTAAATATTTTTATTACTAAAAGAAAAAAAATGAAAAAAAAAATTATAAATAATTATACAATTTGTAAGAAAAATAAAAATTACAGTGTATTTTTAAATAATTTTTTTTTTTTTTTTCATTTTTTTACAGTTTTCCTAGTTACTCCAACATCTTTAAGTAACTACAATTATTTTTAACCATAAGAAATTGATAGAATTGAAATATTAAATAAAAAAACAACTTACTTTTTTTGTTTTTTGATTAAAAAAAATAACAACTTACTTGGACACTCAAAGTAATTTATTTTTTTATTTTTAAAGTTTTTTTTACTTACTGGAACTGGAACTGAACCTCTTTGGTCCCAAATTACAATCTCATAACCACAAGAAATAAATATAATAAAAATGCTAAATGAAAAAAACAATTCTCTCTCTCTCCCACTAAGTTACTTTTTATTTCTTAAAATTTTCTTACTTACTCTCTACTCTTTGAGTAAATTAATAGAATTAAAATATTGAATGAAAAACAACGTCCTCACTGTAACTTCTTTTCACTTTATAATTTTTTTTTCTCGCTCAAACCAATTTGAGAATGTACAGTTACTCTTAATAAGAAATAAATAAAAAATTTTAGTGTATATAAGATTCATTTATTTATATAATTTTATTTTTAATTATCATTAAAAAAAATATATATATTATTTTTGTTATAACATATATTGTCCGTAAAAATATATATATTGTTTTACGTTGCAACAAAAACAACATAGGTTATTTTTAGATAGAGGGTTAAAAGTGAAATTTTATATATAAAATAAGATTATATCATGCAATTATACTCTATGTATGAAATAAAATTGAAACGTTGAATTAACAATAACCTACTCGAATCCATTTTTACGATTTTTGAAAAATATCCAAGTAAGGAAATTCTTAAATAGGCTTTTCAATCCACATAAATAAATATAATTTATCTCTATAAATAAGTAGTTCCACAAATCTTCAAACACTCGTCAATTTATAACCAGTGTAATGCTAACACACCCTTTAAAACGTAAACATTTAAAATTGAGATAGCTAGCATTACTTAATGGCATTCGAGTACCATATTATTCATCTTTCTAGTGCGATGACCCTTGTTAAAAAATATTACATTTCTACTATATAACATGAAAAATTATTCACTCTTAAGTCATTTTCAACTTCCATGTTTTGAACATGTTTAAATAATTTTTCACTTAGAGGTACACTTGAACCCAAACATTTCTTGCTTGTTATGATTTGTGTTGCTTCTCTAGTTGCATGCCCATAAGCTCTATGTTTTTCCATTTTGTGTATGTACACAAAATATTATAGAAGAAGCTTACACATTATGGATTAAAGAATATATTTTGATAAATAGGGCAGTCCGTTGATTAGATTTGTCACAAGTTATTATTGCAATGCTTTCAGACCTTTCAAAAAAAAAAAAAAATGTATAGCTTGATGCATGTATAAAACTCCAATTTTTAGATTTACGAGATACAATTAGCAGTAATTAAAAAATTAATTTGAATAAAGTTTCATCTTATGGTCTATTCATTCAAGTAGCTTCTCTAGCTTTGTCATTTTTCTTTGTTTTTGTGATCAACCAATGATTTTTTTAGTTTTCTAATAAGTAAAATACCAGCCTTGAATAAATTTTTGATAATTGGTAAGAGAAAATAACAAGTCTTTAAATTGATAGCCTTATAAGTGGACAGTATTTGAATTAATTAAATGCAAAGTGATTTATTTGTAGTTAAGATAAGGAATAGACTTCTAAAAAAAAAGATGAAAAACTTGGAAGATTTAAACTCAAAATATATATATATATATATATATATATATATATATATATATATATATATATATATATTTTGACCAATTTATTAATTATATGGACTACATATTAATTGTTTAAATTTATATATTTTTTATTTTTAATAAATTTAATAAAAAAAATTAGTTGATTAAAAATGAAAAAAAATAAAGAAAGGAAAATCATGCCTAGAAGAATAAGAATAGACTATAAATCAATAGAAAAGAGACAAAAATGTCACGTTAGCAGTTTTTGCTTTGTCATCATGCTACATCTAATGTGACATCCAGCAGGCAATACGCTAGTCGCTCATGTAGTCCTGTAACAATACTAGCTATCATGCACGTGATACTATATTACTATATATATATATAAATTATACTTTATATATATATATATATATATATTATTATTAAAATTGAATAGTTTTATGATAAATTAATTAAGTAAAAAAACCTTAATTAGTGAGCTTATTTTTTTTTTTTTTACTCATTTTAAAATTAATCTAAAATCTTAAGCACTCAAATAAATTATTAATGCATTTGATTATTAGCCAAAAATAAAAATTTATAATATGACGCCTTATTTACTTTATTGGTGGTTTAATAGCCAACTTATTATTAATTGACCTCATCAAGTTGGTTCTTCATATTTATTGTTTTAGTTTGATTTTGCTTGTAATAAAGTTTTAATTTGTTTAAAAAGTTGAATAAATACGAATGTAAAAAAAAAAAAATTATTTTATATGATCAATAATATATGATTGCAAAATTTTATTTTTAGTAGTGAAATTAATTTCTAACTATTGATAATAGGATTTATTTTTCTTCTTTTCTCAATAACAAATAAAAGATCGTATAAAATTTAAAATTTGTAAAATATTATATATTAGTATGTGTTAAATAACATTACAAGTATGAAAGTGACACTTTGATATAAAATATATAATTCATGTAAATTATTATTAATTTATTAGTCAAGTCATCTACTTAAGAATCACATTTTATTCATCAAATAATTTTAGTCAATTAGTAGTAATTTTAATATACTCAATATATTACAAAAATAATATAATTTCAATCAAGTAGCAATTAAATACAATTAATACTTATAACCGCAAGTACTTATTAGATATTACCACAAAAATATAACGTTACAAGTATAATATAAGTATTTTGTATTAAATGTTATGTTATAGCAACAAATTCTAAGAATAACTTGTAATTTAATTTAAATAATTAGAGAAAGATAACTTGTAACTTTAAAGATTAAAACAGTTTAATTATAAAAAATTTGAATTAATTTTATTTATTTAACCTTTTATGATAATAATAATTAATGATGTAATTTATGACTCTTAAATGAATTTTAATATAAAATATTAAAATATAATTTCAATCAAATAATAACTAAATACAATTAATAGTTATAATTGCAAGTATTTATTAGTCATTATCACAAAGAATTACAACTACAAGTAAAATATAAGCATTTTATATTTGATGTTATATTGTAGTAACAAATTTTAAGAATATTTTATAATTTAATTTAAATAATTAGAGAAAGACAACTCGTAATTTAAGAAATTAAAATTATTTGAACGTAAAAAATTTGAATTAAATTAATTTATTTAAGTTTTTATAATAATAATTAAAGAAATAATAATTATTAATTATAATAATAATAATTAATAATCATTCTTAATAATGATTCTTAAATGAATTTTAATAAAAAATTTGAAAATATAATTTTATCAAACAACTAAATACAATTAATATTTATAATTATAAATATTTATTAGTCATTATCACAAAGAATTACAGTTATAAGTAAAATATAAAAATTTTATATTAAATATGACGTTATATAAACAAATTTTAAGAATAAATTTCAATTTAATTGAATATTTAGATAAATACAATTCATGATTTATGAATTAAAATTGTTCAATTATTGAAAATTTGAACCAAATTAATTTATTTAGGCTTTTATAATAATAATTAATTAATTAATTAAAGATATAACTGATAAATTTTAAATAAATATTTAATATAAAAATTAAAAAAATAAAATAAATATTAAGAATGGAATTATTATAATGGACAAATTAAAGATACAATAAATATAAATATAAATTAATTTATTTTATTTTATTATTATTATTAAAGATATAATTGATGGCTTATTTTATTATTATTAAAGTTATAATTAATGATTCTTAAATAAATTTTAATGTAAATTTGAATTATCTATTTATTTTGTTTTAAGTAATGGCAAGCTTGTAAATAATAAAAATATAAGGATAAATTAGTAAATTTTTTTTTCAAGAGAAAACTTGCTCTTTTATAATAAAAATAGATAGATTAGATTTGTTATTTATAGTATATTAAGTTTAAAAGGGTATTATGGTAACTTCTTAACCTATTTGCGCATATTACGTTCAGATTAGTGACTTTAATTTGACTAACAAGAAAATTTTGATTTAGTCGCTAAGGTCATTTATATAAGAGTATACCATTTTCTTCTTCATTTCTTTTTTTTTAACAAAAAATAGTTTGGAGATTGAATAACGTCCATTTTTCATCATTTATTTAAATCAATATTGATATTAAAAATACCAAATAATATTTAGTATAGAGGTTATTGTTAAATAAGTCTTAGTAACTACTATGTATCTTTTCACCTCTCAAATTCATAACTTCATATATATAGTCCAATTACGTTATCAATTGATTTATCTACTATCAGTTATATAAGAGTATACCATTTACGGAACAATTCTTACTAATGTTGTCACCATTTAGAGAACAAAAAAAATTAGAAACTCATAAGAAATAAATAAACTAAATTATTAGCTAAAATATTTAATTATTTTAACATTATTCTTTTCTTCTATACAGACAAAATTTTTCTAAATAAATCATGAGAACATGAAAATAATTTAAAATAAACTTTAGAATTTTAATAAAGAAAAAATTAGAGCGAGAAAGAAAGACAAACAAGACTGATTTTTATCTAAGATTTAGATTAGATGTGCTTAATTTTAGTTCGGTTATTTTAGCCATGCGAATGAAAGTATAATTATTATTTTTTTTTCCATTCTTAAATGAGAAGTTATTTCTAATAAATGATTTAATTATTTAATTAATTTTAATTTTAATAATTTAGTATGTAATTAATTAAAAAAAATCATTTTGAATTGAGAAGTTATTATTTTTATACATAAATGATTCAATTATTTAATTAATTTTAATTTAAAAAATTTAAGTATATATATGTGTGTATTTATTTTCTTATAATATTAAAAAATATATATTTATTTAATTTTTAAGAAAAATAAATATATATAATTTTTTAAATAAAGATTAAAAATAAAATTTATAAAATATTACTATGTCATACAATTAAATAATATATATTTTTTAATTGCATATACTATTAGTAGAAAAGGACAAAAGGCTTGGAAAAACATCGTAAGGCAAGCCCAATTATAACAACATAAATACCGGCCCATACGAGGATTTATTAGATGGAGCATTTTAATTCAAGTAATTTACTTAAATAGTTTATATTTTGGTTAAAAATTATATTTTTTAAAACTAATAATAATAAGATTAAAATTATGAGTTTTAATTATATTATAATCAGATAAATTATAAAAATACTCTTAACTATATAATACTAATGATATGTAAATTGTTTTACATACTCATTTAACATATATGTAAACTGTATTACATATCAATATGGCAGTATGTAAATGAGTTTACATACCAATATGACAGTATGTAAATGAGTTTACATACCAATATGGCAGTATATAAATGAGTTTAGATACTACTTACATACTAATATGACAGTATATAAATGAGTTTATATATTAATATGACAGTATATAAATGAGTTTACATACTAATATGACAGTTTATAAATGAGTTTACATACTAATATAATAGTATGTAAATGAGTTTACATACCAGTTTCTCTAGAAGCTTCATTAGTTTGGATATCTAGTGGATCTAAACATATTTTCAAGTTTTTTGATACAAATGGATGGCAAGACAATTGAAATGATTAGGAATCGAATAAATAGCTCTTAATTTTCCTCTCAAATGGTTATGGGAAGAACAAATTACAGAAAATTTAGAGAGATTTCTTGAATTAGGTAAATAGAGAGATTATTTTGGAGTATAAAAATAGTTTATTATTTCATAGCCAAGAATCAAGATGTTAAAACCAAAAGGATTAAAGAGCAGTTTTGGTTTGTAAAATTTTTGTTGCATTTTCTTTCCTAAAATCTACAGTGTTATTCATTTTTTCCTTTTGTTTTTACTTTCTGCGAGAATGATAATATATTCATTTTTTTTAATTTCTTGATCAGATTAACTAGAATGATGAATTTTCAACTATTTTGCTCTCGATTTGGGAGTTTATTCATTATCGTTACTAAGAAGAAGAGAGACGAACAAAAGAGATATGTAGCGTATGTAGAAACTGTACAAATATAAAACAACAAAGACAAAAGGGCATAATTGTAAAATTTCATACTAAAAATGACGGCATCCAGCGATTCTTGGAAAAAATTCGATATGATCAAATTGGGCACTATATTGAGTCAATATTTCTTTTAATTCTACAATTGAGTATATTGCCTTGACATAGCAACTATTTTGGCCTAGTAGCATTATTTTCCAAAATTGCTTGACGACTTCGTTTTGATCCATCAAATTTACTATTTAGTCATTTACTTGCCCATTGATCTTTGATGTCCACCATCTTTCATGTTCTCGAATTTTGCAACCATACGCACAAAGCATCCCAAATATCCAAACTAGTCTAAGCAATGCAAGCCGTACTTTAACAAGTTTTCTCTGCCAGTGTCGCAATCAATAATAGAAAAAAGAAGAAGTTGAGATTAAGCTTTAATGGTGGATTGTTGTTTCTTTTGGAACAACAATATCTACAACAAAAATAGTTGTTATTTCTCCTTGTCTCTTCAAAAATGAAAAGAAACACTGATAGCTTAACAACAAAAGGGCATGGTTTATTTTTTAGGTTTGATCCCTGCTATTTCTTATTTTGATTTCTGGTTATGATAATTTCTTAATTGAAAATGTTTGTTATAAGTTGTGGAAAAATATGTAAAAGATGCTTGTCTTTAACCCAAAGAATTGCAATCCATTCTTACAATTGATGTCACCAATAGCTCTATTATGGGTCCAACAGCCATTACTCCAGCCACAAATGTCCATAAGTTGCTAGAATGTCCTATTTGCATCAATTTTGTGTACCCACCAATATTTTAGGTTCATTGTCTTTGATTGTCTCTAATTTTTTTGGATCTCTTATTTCATTCATGTTTATCTTAGAATTTTGTTTTAACATGATCTGTGATCTAGGTTTTCTTTTGTTTGTTTCTAATCAAGGTTTAGTTAATGAAACAATGGAGTCAAATGAATAATAAAGACACATTTGCAAGCACTGTTAGAAGGGGTTTTGAGTGGGAAGATTTTGGGTATGTAACAAGTATTACATATCTCATGTCATGTATGTACTTTGTTACATACTGATGGTATAGGTATATAACAAATATTACATATCATATATCATGTATGTAATACTTGTTACATATTGATATTATATATTGATGATACAAGTATGTAACAAGTATCACATATCACACAATTAAGGACATTTTTGTAATGTATCTAATTTTTATGTAATCAAATCGCACAATTTTGGTTCTATTATTGCTAATTTTACAAAATATTACTTTTAACTAAAATGTAAGCTATTTAGGTCAATCTCTCTCTATAATCTATTACCTATATATAAAAACGAGAATTAGGCCTCAAACAAAGCTTATTTATTTGATATTATTTTGTTATATATATATAAAAGAGAGTTGTCCCCCCTTTATTTATTTGAGAATTTTTTTTTTGAGTTTTTTTTCCTTTTATTTATACTATACTATATAACAAAAAAGAAAGTTGTCTCTCCTTAAATGAGAAAATTTTATTTGATTTTTTTCCCTTTTATTTTTCATAACTCTCTCTCTCTCTCTCTCTCTCTCTTTTCTGTTTTTCTTTTCTTCATAACTTTTTTATTGTTCTTTTTTTTTTTTTTTGATAATTTTTGTATGAAACTTTTTTTCTCTCTATTATTTTAATATAAAAGGAAAATTTTATAATAAAAAGAAGAGTTATCACTCCTTTATTTATTTGAGGAAAATTTGTTTGATTTTTTTTCTTTTATTCTTCGTAACTTCCTGTCTCTTTTTTTGTCATAATTTTTTTAGTGTTTTTTTTTATTGAATTTTTTTTTTTTTGAAACTATTTTTTCTCTATTATTTTAATATAAAAAGAAAATTGCTCCAAAGTATTTTTTTTAACCCCAAGCTATTAATTAGATGATTTTGTTTTTGTTTTTTTTTTTTTTTTTTTATCTATTCACACTTATATTCTTCAAATTGCTGATTTTATACTTATCTATTAACACTTTCATTTTTTAAATTGCTCATTTTATTTTTATCTATTAACACTTATATTCTTTAAATTGCTTTTTTTTTTTTTTTTATACTTTTATATATTTTACTATTATTTTTCTTTTATTTCTTATATACACTTATATCAGGTGTAGAGCTAAAATGATTTCATAACTTTATTAAAGGTCTAATTTAGTCATCAAACTTTTAAGTTAAGCAGAATAAAAATACTAATTCTTCTAAAAATACAGTTCAGTCCTATAACTTTTTAGTTAAACATAATAAGGAAGCTAACTTCATAAAAAATGCCAAAATAGTCTTCTAAATATGATTTTTTTTTTTTTTGACTTATTTGACACTTTTATGAAGTTAGTATCCTTAATATGCATAACCAAAAAATTATAAGATTAAACTGTACATTTAAAATAAGTAGTGTACTTATTCTACTTAACTAAAAAGTTCGAGAACTAAATTAAACCTTCAATAAAGTTACAGAGCTATTTCAGCTAATATTCTCTCTATATTTATGTTTATATCTATACTCGATGTGAAAAGAAAGAGTTGACCACCTCTTATTTATTTGAAAATATTTTATTTAACATTTTTATTATATTTTTTTCCCTCCTATCTATTTGGCAAACTTAATTTATATGATGTTTTATATTTATTTTTGTTATTTGTTTCAAATAAAAGTAAGGCAACACACTATTAAAGAAGAAAATGAAGCTATTTATAGTCATTCTCCTAATCTTACCGTTTTGCATAGATATTAATGGGGGGCCTAATAGGTACTTAAATAGTTATTCCATTTGTTCTTTCACTTTTTTAAAATAATAATTATATATTTACATACAATACAATACAATAAAAGGGTAAGATTTATATTTTTTCATTGAAAAAAAATATATATCATTACACTATTGATTTGAATTTTTTTTTACATAATTTATATCTATACTATACTATATAATAAAAATAAGAGTTGAGTTTTATTTTATTTTGTTTGAAGTCATTTAGTTGGTTTTTTTCTTTTTAATTTGCAAAAGGAAAAAAGGAATATGATGAGACAAGTGAGAAAAATACGGAAGACTTTCACTTTTTTTATAAAACTATTAATTTTTAAATATATAAAGAACAACAAAATTGAATAGAAGTAACAATATTTTTTAAGAAATTGATTGCTTTAGTATTTTGTTGAAGAAATTATGGAATTTCGATTTAGTCTTGGCATAAACTCTATTTCTTCGACCTTGCTTTTGATATTTACACTTTTAAATTGTATGCTGATTTTAAATAATGTTTTCAACTTAATAATTTTAATTATGCAATTAAACTACAATAATGACCCATGCATAGTACGGATCCAAAATTAGTATATATACAAAGAAGAGTTTGTAATTTTGTATTTATTTAATAATTTTTGTTTGACAATTTATATTTTTTATTTCTTTGATTTATCTTTTGGGTAAATTATATTTTTTTAGTAGATAATTAACATAAATATATTTATTTCACACTTTTAATTTTTTTTGACAATTTTATATTTATTTTAAGATGAATAATATTTTTATTTTTTATACTTTCTATTTATATAATATATTTTGTTTGAAATTTTATATATTTTTTAGATTTATTACTTTATATATAAAGAAAATTTGTTTCATAATAATTATTTGACAATAATTATATTTGATATTTTTTTTTTAAATATAAAAGAGATAATTTTTTGTTTTTATTATTATTTTTAGAAAAGGACAAGGTCTAAAATAGAGTTGAGAGAGCTTAAATTATGAAATAGACCTTACTTGAATATCTTTTTGTATTTTTAGGTACTTTGATCTTTATTATAAATGTAAAAAAAAATACTTTCTTTACTTTTTTGTCTATCATTTGTTTTTTACTTTTATTTGATTGACAGTTATTTTTTATTTATTTAATGTTTAAAATATATTTTTTCAAAAAAATTATTGAAATTGAACATTGAGTAGGTCATATCAATTTATTACCACTCATTGTGTTTTTTTCTTCTTATTAATATTACTTTATGACTTCATTTATTTGACATAACTTTTTATACTAATTTTTTTTAGGAAAAATAACAAAATTAGCACACATTAAACTTGTAATAACAAAACTAGCACCCATTGTGTTCAAACTTATATTTTTACAATTAAAAAAAATTATTAATATGTCATTTTTCTTTGAACACTCATTCAATTAGAATTGAACGACGATAATTTAGACCCGTTCAATATTGAACGTTCAATATTTCATGTTCAAATTGAACATTCAATATTATTGGGGGTGCTAGTTTTGTTACTATAAATTTTAGGAGTGCTATTTTTGATAAATTTTCATTTTTATTTATGGTTATATGATCTAAAATGTTATTAGTTACATGTCCATGTTACTTCATATGGGTGTACTCACTATCAAACTCAGGAAGTTATCATAAAATATGAGTTCTAAACTATTATGTTACATTAAAGAATTTTGACGAACAACCATAACTTGTACAATGTAGTACTATATATATATATATATATATATATATATATATAGTTAGTCTTAGTTCAACTTTTTATTTAAGTTTAAAATTTTGGTTTTGATAGGAGACTCATTTTTTGTCTTTTATATTATATAATAAAGATTTTATTTCGTCAATACTTAAAAGTTGTTTAAAATATAAGTTTTAAATAATTTTATTATTGTTTGTGAGTTGTAAGGTAGTCGCACTAGGCCTTATTATAAAATTATGCAATGTTATTGTTTAAAAAATATGTTATTAAAAAAAATATTTTTTAATTAAAATTAACTTTTTCAATTTATGATCATTATTGAGATACAATCACGTACAACGCATGTGACCAAAACTAGTGCTATAAAAAATTATGGAACTAAAATAAGTTATTATGTAAAAAAAAAATTTAATCTTATAATTTTTAAAAGTCTATTCCAATAATAAAATGAGTTGGAGATCGTTGTGAATTAAAAACACGACAAAGATTCCATAATTATTTAATTTAAGTAGTTTAATTTCGTAATTATTACATTAAACACCAGAAGTCTCATGATTTTTGAAAAAATCTCACATTAGTTTCTTTATTATGTACTAAGAATTACTTTAGTCTCATAATTTTTAAGTTTGATACCTATAGTCCCTTTATTTATGAAAGTTAGATATTATAAGTCCTATGTTTTAATACTTTATTGGACTAAAGTGCTTATTTTAAAAAATTATATGATTAAAATTGCTTACTTTTCATAATAATAGTATTTATAGTGCCTAACTCATAAATTACGGGACTAAAGTGCAAATATTTAAAAATTGTGGGCCTTTTTTCCTTTTATTATTAAGAAAATACCATTAAAATCATATATTTATTACAAAAATAATATTTAAGTCTTGTATTTTTTAAACAGTTTAATCTTACTACTACTTAAAGGTAATCGCACAGGAACAAAATCAATTTTTTTCATTTTATTTTTTCAATTACATTGTATAAAATTGTTTTAACTATAAACTATATCTAAAAGAATTGAAAAAAATAAATAAAATACAAATAGAATTTTTTTTTTGATAAATACAAATAAAAAAAAACTAAACTAAAAACATAAAAAATAATCATTTATCCTTATGCGATTAATTTTTTAATAACAATATGACTAAACTGTAGAAAGAAACAAGTTTATGATCTAAGAGAATAAGTATAGTATTTGTATAGTCACATTCCTTTTATTATTTTATTAAAAAAAAATACACTATCTTTTTTTTTTTTTTTTTTTTATCTCTAAGGGCATCTCTAAGGAGGCTTTATATCTTTATTTTAATACAATTTTTGTACTAAAATATTATCTCCAAGGAGGCTTCAAAATTTTGCACTAAAATAATACAATCAACAGCGTCGCGTTAGAGTTGTCAAACAGGTGGGTCATGTCGAGTTCAGGTTGATCCCGTTTCGACCCGACCTATGTAAGCTTGACCTAGACTCGATCTATTTATTAAACAGGTCAGAAAGTGTAATCATGACCAAACCTGTTTAATAAATGGGTTGACCCATTTAATCATATATATATATATATATATATATAACATATATTACATTTTATAATGTAAGAAAATTTGATATATTGTATCGAGTATTAACATATACTTATGTAAACTATTAACATAATAAATTCTAATTAGACTCCAAAAATTAAATTAATTTAAGCATTATTTTAACAAAAATGTTAAAATATTAACTAATATAAAATAAAAATAATATCAATAATCATAAGTATTGTGATATATCAAAGTTAATGTGTTAAAGCCTCAAACATGAATAAAACAGTCTAACAAAAATATATCATAAATTCTTTGTAAATAAAAACTTTTTTAAAGCTTAAAATAAATAATAAAAATATACAAAATTAAACTAAACAACACATTATTATAAATTGATAAAAATACAAAAATAAAAAATAAAATAAATTTAAGCATCATCTCAAGAATATTTCAAAGTACGAACCTATAAAATGATTAAATAAGAATCAATCACCTACATACTTTAATAATTTTAGTTATTTACTTGAGTTATTTATATAAGTTACAGATTACCCGATTACCTGTTATGACCTTTTTTTTTTTTTTAAATGGATTAACCTATTTATGATCCAACTTATATAAGCTCAAACCAAACTTGATAATTTCGTGAGTGGATCGTGTCGAGTTCATGAATTATGTCAAAAATTGTCAGCTCTAATTATATATAGCGCGACACAATTCATTTAGCACAATACTATTCACACATTGTTCATTCAATTTTTTTCATGTTTAAAGCAATAATAAATATAGAAAATATAAAAATATTATTTTAATTTCTATGCTACTCTATTATATATCTTTAACTATAATTTGTTTAAATTATGTTAATCTATGATACTTTACACCCAATCTAGAGAGCTTGTAGAATTGTCTAGACAAAGAAATTAAACGTGATACTTGTTGAGAGGCAATCCAATATTTTTCTGCTTATTTTTATTTGTTTTGTTGGTGAATAAATCTAAAGGGCAGTGGGATGACAAAAATTGGAAAGATTGGATAATTTTGGTAATGAAAGTTGGTGTGGTAATGTCAATGGAGTTTTTTTTTCCTTTCACTACTTGCATTCTTATTCATACATTGAGGATAATTTGCAACTCAAGTGTGGGGGAGAGAGCTTCATTCTTCACTTTAGTAATTAATTGCTATTTTTAAATTTTTTTAGGATATTTTAATCATGACTTGGGTAGAAATTGATGAACACATTGAACTTAAATGCATGTGTTCTTGACATGAAATATATGAATCCAATAATAGAATTAATTTTCATGACTAGGATAAAGAATGTAACATACTCATTAAGATACTTACATTAATCATATGACGTGCTTCTTAATTTTGATTGGATTGATTCATTTTTATGTACATACTTATGATTGATTTTGGTGCTCTTATTAGGAAAAAAATTGATGTGAGTTATGCTAGTTGATAAGGTCTGCCATGTTTTAAAATCTATTTGATCATTTGTTGAAAATAAATTTTAAATAGTATTTAGCTTTAGAAATAATTTAGGCCTCAATTAAAATAATTGAGCCTTTTAAACTAACTAATATATATGTCCTTAGTAACTTATTTGAGCCTAATTAAATACATTTTGTTTCTTCAAACCACATTTTAAGCCTAGTCATATGGGTATTAGTTCTACCCTTACAACTTTAGCTTGTGTAAAAATGCAATCATATATTGTTCTATAGAGTAAGGCGAAATGGGATACCATTAAGAGAATAAATTTAAATATAAGTTTGAAAATGTTGTGAAGTTGTAAAAAAAACGTAGAGTTAAGAGGAAAATAAGAAAGGGTACACTAGGACATCAATGAAAGCTCAATTGTAATTTGCACACTGTATTATGAATAAAAAGCAAGGTAAGGTGTGGATTGAAACTCAATGTCCCTACTTATCTACCCTACCTAAGCCTTACATTACAAGCATGCAAAGTCCTTTTAATGTTTAGCTAAATGCATAATTTACATTAGTGAAAAGGGGTGTTAAAAATAGACTTATGAAATTTTTATAAGACGTAGTCTATTAGCATGCTCAAATAAGTTGATTTTACGAATACATTAGATGGTATCATGTGAAATATACACACACATGAATCAATTCATCAAAAAACTTGCATGCTCTCGCATTAATGGAACATTGATTGATGGTCATGTGAACTTCTTTATAATAGAATTGTACAATCTTTGAGGGAGAAAATTTCTATTGAATATGCATGTATTAATAGATATGTGTTTATAAATGTACTGCTCATATCAAGTTAGTGTTTTTATTTTCATTTATAGTTAGATTTGGTTTTGCTTGAAGACAAGTAAAGAGTTAAGTTTGGGGATGTGATAACTCTACTAAAGTAGACTTATTTTTCCACTTCTAAGTATTGAGACTCCAACTGTAAATGTTCCTAACCCTAATGTGGATGGTTGAAATGTGAACCAAGTGATGAGGTCTTTTGTGGCTTATGAGGTTACCCCAATTTTACCAGTTTTATTTCCTTTGAGTCATGTTGTTGCAGATAAATTAGAGAAGTTCAATAGTTTGAACTTCAAGAGGTAGGAGAGTAAGATGTTTTATCTTACCATTTTGAATCTGGCAAGATATTTGACTGAGAAGCTCACAAACAACCTAATGGAGAAAAAGATTTTCAGTCTTTTAGTGCTATTAAAGCATTTTGATTACATGTTTTGAAACTATATTTTGAATAGCCTAACCGACTCCTTGTACAATGAGTGCAACAAGAAGAAAATAGCTAAAGAATTGTGGAAGTCATTGGACCAAAAGTATGAAACGGAAAATGCAAGTGCCAAGAAATTTTTGGTTGGTTGCTTTCTTGATTATTATATGGTGGACAATAAATCAATATACAGTCAAGTACGTAAACTGCAAGATATCTTAACAAAAATATATGATGAAGGGATGGTACTGAGTCAGACTTTTCAAGTTGCAGCTATTATAGAAAAGTTACCTCCTTCATGGAGAGAGTTCAAGGGATACCTTAAGCATAAGGGTAGGGAAGTGTCTTTGCAGGACTTTCTTACATGGTTAAAAGAGAGTATATCCTGTCAGCACCCAAGGCTAACGTGATGAAGCATGGTCAAAGCTCCAAGCACAACAAGTACAAAGGCAAGGGCAAGTTGGGTAAAGGGTCAAAGTTAGGACCTAAGGAAGAAATTTTTAAGAAGTTAAGTTTCAAGGGGATTTGCTTTAATTGTCAACGAACAGGACAAATCTCTAAACTGCACGTTTCCAAAGAGAAACAAAAATCATGAGATAAACATGGTTGACAACACTCAAGATTTTTCTGATAGTGACTTGTGTGCAGTTGTCTCTGAGGTGAACCTAGTTGGGTTCAACCCATAAGAGTGGTGGATTGATACTGGTGCGATCAGACATGTTTGCTTAGAGAATGGGCTATTTACCACCTTTGAAGCAATCAATGATGGTGAAAAGCTATTCATGGGAAACTTTAATATCTTTGTTGTTGAAGGGCAAGGAAGATTTATATTGAAGATGACCTCTAGAAAGATTCTGACTTTGAACAATGCATTGTACATGCCTGAGATTCGTAAGGACCTTGTGTCCGATTCGTTGCTAAATAAACATGGCTTGACCAAAAAGAGTATATTTGTGGGCAAGGGGTATGATTTTAATGGGATCTTTAGGCTAAATGTTACAACTGTAATGCCTAAAAAAATTAATAAAGTTAATTATTATGCTTACATGCTTGAGTCTTCCAATTTATAGTATGGTAGACTAGGTCATGTTAATAATTAATAGGTTGCATACATTAATTAACATGGATCATATAACCACTTTTCAAATTGATTTCAAACATACAACGTTAGGCTTGTGTTGAGGTAAAAAATAACAAGGTCATCGTTCCATTCAATTGAAAAGAACACAGAATCATTTAACTTAATCCATATTGATTTATGTGATTTAAGGTTTGTTCAAACAAGAGTTGGCAATAAGTATTTTATTACTCTTGTTTATGATAGCACAAAATACTGTTATGTGTCTTTTCTTAAAAGCAAAGATGAGTTTATAGAGAAATTTATTCTCTATAAAGTTGAGATTGAAAATCAACTCAAAAAGAAAATCAAGGTATTGCGAAGTGATCGCGGTAGTATTTGATTTAGAAACGATGCACAAAACAATATTATAGTTCACATGAATGCTAACAACAATCATGTCATCGCTCACCATCTCAAACAAGTGACCCATGAAGGCTCTATTCCTAGTCATATAGTGATGAATCATGACTGGAAAAATTATGATTGTATTCTCTTCAACGACTACTTCATCTAGAATCCTCAATATAAAAATTTGATGTTTCACCCGCAATTTAGAATGGGTCAAAATTTATTCCTTCTTATTTTTAATGTTGTACAAAGTCATGACAACTATTTTATCCAACGAAGGGATAGGATCCGTAAATTCGGGTTGTTTACTTTGCAAAAAACAATAACAGTGTTTCAAATATTGGCGTATGGAGTATCGACGGATGCTATGCTGAAAACATTAAAATAGGAAAATCTACAGTGGTAGAAAGTTTGAAGACATATTGTCGTATTGTTGTTGAGGTATTTGCAAAGGAGTATCTACATAATGCTAATAATGTTGACAAGCTACTTCATTTTGATAAGTGTCGAGATTTTTTAGGTATGTTGGGTAGTATAAAGTGTATGCATTGGAAGTGAAAAAATTGTCCAACGGCTTGAGCAAGACAATATGCAGGTCGTAGTAGACCCCAATTATTATTCTCGAAGCTGTAGCTGATTATGATCTTTGGATATAGCATGCATATTTTGGTATGCCAGGTTCCAACAATAACATTAATGTGTTGGAGACATCTCATCTTTTTGCTAATCTTGCTGAAGGTATTGCACCACCGGCTCATTATCTCATTCAAGGAAAAGAATAAAACGTGGGTTATTATTTAGCTGATGATATATATCCAAAGTGGTTGACTCTTCTACAAAGTATTCACGATCCATATGGTCAGGAAAAAAAAGTTATTTGCAATGAAACAAAAAGCTTGTAGAAAAGAAGTATAACGTGTATTCGGAGTACTCCAATCATGCTTTGCAGTTGTGGTAGGACCGACACATTTTTGGAATAACAATATGTTACATTTTATTATAATTGAGGATGAACGTGATATTTATTCAACAATTAAAGAAGGGACAGAAGTGCCAACTCTACACGTTGAGATTGTGTTAGATGAAAATACTCAATTTTAAGATTTTTTTGCTCAACATAGACAAATAAAGAATAAAGATGCTCACATTATACTTTGAAATGTATTAATTGAAGATTTTCGGACGAATATGCTAATTTGGAAAATGAATGTCTTCTTTGTGTACTTTTAATTATAGTTATTTTTTTAGATTAAATGTAATGTTTATTTTTTGTTAATATAATTTTTATTTGTTACTAATGTAAAGTTTAATTTTCAGCAATATAATATTTAATTCACATAAAAACATAATATTTTATTTACTGAATTTATTTTTTAACTAAAAATATAATTTTTAAATTTATTATAATTAATTAAATAATAATAACATATAATTAATTAATGGGTTTGATATAATAATTATCAAGAATAAATTAATATAAGAAAAATAAAAAGATTATTTTACATTTGTGAAAGAATACACTTTTTACTTTGATATTTAATGTAATAATTTAAAGATAAAAAATAGATAGTGCAATTTTTGTAAAAAAAAAAAAAACAAAAACTGCACTAAAATAAAGTTTTTGGTAAGAGAAAATCTAACCCACTATAAAATATCACACTATATATATATATATATATATTCACCTCACAAATATTCAAGTAATACATTTCGAAGTATCATGGGAATGAGCCTCTTTTTTATTGTTTTGTCTATGTCCATAGTTAACAAAATACGGGAAGGTATTATTCGAACAAATACATACAAATGTAATATGTTTATTTTTAAATAAAAATACATTAAAATTTTGGTATAAAATATAGACACGATAAAAATAAAAAATATATACAAATATGAGTATTATTTGTTTCATTTTAAAAAATATGTTATTAAAAAATATTATAATAATAGCTATATATTTTAATAAAATATTAAGATGTTATATGTTTTTTTAGAATAATATAAAATATTAATAATTTATTTATGTCATGCCCCAGAATACGAGTACATGAATTTTAAGAAAATGGATGAAGTTTGAAAGAAAATTCGTAATTTTAAAGTTAGTAATTATAAAATATCAATTTAAAATCAATCGATTCAATTTTAAAATAATTCGAGTACCCTAAAAATAGTTTATTATTAATAAAACACATTAAAACTCTTAAGAAATTATTAATACCAATGATTACTAATATTATAAATTATGTTACATCAGAGACAGTTATTTCAGTCTGTCTACTCAATAAATAAAATAACTAGTAAAGGAAATATGGTTTAAAGATAAAACCTTTTCAGTTGAACTTCTCGTTATAAATGGGCCTCACGCTTAAGCCACAACTACCACATTAATACAACCCCTAATCTGAAAAGATAAAGGGGAAAGCGAGACAAGCTACAACTAGCTCAATAGGAGTATAATTCATGCACAATTTTTAAAAAAATTAATGATGCATGCTACATTAAAAATATTTTATGCATGTCCAATAATAAATCATCAACAGTTTATCTGTAATGAGAATATTTTATTTTAAAACTCGGGCATACATGTACTTTCTTACTTTCGAAATCGGGTGAAGTGTACATTCGAGATACCACATGCATGCTCATACCATGTAATAATATGCGCTATGCTATGCCAAATCCATATATTAGTAAACTCCAAAATATATAAACACATGTGCAGTTAACCTTTGAGATGCACGTGGGTCTACCTTCGATCCCATGTAAGGTCATACTCTGAAATACATATGACACATGTATTGATCAACTCCAAAGTACATTGATCCTCGCCATATCAGCTGTCTAACTCCGAGATTCATAGACGGACAAACTCTGAAACACAATGGGGTCCAGCTCTGAGGCCCATGTGTAGTCAACACCAAGAATAAAAACTCTCCCATAAATATAATTTCATAATGCATGCATAAAAACTCGGATGTCACGTAAAATATTTTAAATACTCATATTTATTAAGAATCTCAAATATGCATATTAAATGTTTCCAACGGATATTTTAATTATAACATCATTACAATACTTTTACAGGCGTTAATTTCAATCATTCGTATATATATGATGATGAATGACATTTTGTAAAACTAATACATAAATAAAAATTAAAATAATAACCCTTACCTCAAAGAGTTTCATAGGCAAACTTATTCCAAACGTCGTACTTCCTAAATGATACTCGTTGATAAAACTGTCGTTCTAGTTAATTTACCAACTCAACTTTTTGAAACTTCTTCTACATGGATTAAAATCTGTCATTACATTTTTTTTAAGAATGCCAAACATCTTAATACTGTGATCATTCAATAAGACCTCACTTAGATGAATGTGATCAATGGTTCTCACTCGTTTGGTTATTATTCTCAAACATAATGTGTTTTAAACAAAATCCTAATAGATTAATATGGAGTCAATACTACCTAAGTAATATTCTTATAACAACATCTTCACGTACGATCTCATGACTATAACTCATAACAGCATATGCATTCCAAGACAAATTGCTAAAAGAATAATCAAAATATATCCTTAAATTACTTTTAATAGTCCAGATCAAACGTGAAATATTCAAAATTATTGAAAGAGAAATAACAGGTCCAATGCGTGAAAATTAGACTAAAAAATAGACTTGTTTTCCATCGACATCACTGCCAAAAATAACATTTTAGGCACTTCAAGCGTTCAATATTTCTTAACAAGAAGCATTTATTTCACCCCCACTAACAAACACATGCTACAGATGCATTTTCAACTAACAAACCCATGCAAAATTTCCAATTTCCTATGTCATTACTTCACCATAATTCCAGACAAAAAGAACAAGAATTTCAAGGGGAAATTAATGCAGGGAATCAAACCAGCATTAAAACTATTATAATTTAGTATCTTAAATACTACCACATAGTACACAGAATAAAAAACATTGTCTTAGTCCATGTATTAAGCTTCCGTAACAAACAGAGCAAAATATTCCTGAAGAGATTGTAATTTTATGGTATGATATGTATGACATGGAAAACTCTTGAAAACCATGTTCAACAAATGGTAATCTTGTATCATGAGTTAATTTATAAAACAAACAAATTCTCAATAGCATGTGATAAACAAAAAAAACTCTTGTGAAGAAAGTCACATCTGTAATTTCTGTTATAGCTCAAAGTAGCCAAATATTTTTTATAGTGCACATAATAACACAACAGAGAATCGTCGTCCATCATTCAACAAGATAACTGTAAGAAAGAAAACACAATGATCGAAGTTGTGATTGTTAAAAATAACCTCAAAGTTTTTCTTCACAACATGGCTCATAACTTTTACCTAAACCCTTCAATAAGTTATAAGATATGCAAAGTCCAACCATAAGCCTACCTAAATTTTAACACGTACATCCCAAATTCTATACTACTTGAGAGAGAAACCTTACATGTATAGAATATGGAGATGGACTATCACCATTGAACAGCAAAGAAGGGCAGCACTGGAATGGTGCTAATGGCATTGACTAGGAGGAGCAGTGTAAAGGAAATAGGGTTTTCACGACCTGAAAACAACAGTTGTGGAGGATGGCGACAGAGGAATGGCAGTTGTAAAGTGGCCAGCTGGTGGGTGTACGTTGAACAGCGACAGGGCTATATCCACACTGGTTCCCCGAGGCATTTGGGTGCTAAACTCACGCGTGTGGAAAGGACGATGGCGTTGGTGGCTGGCGATGCCTCTCCTCCTCCCTCTCTCTCTCTCACACAACTGTGTGAAAAACTAGCCATCATTCTGATCTACAAGTGAAGAAGGGATTTGGGCTTATAGGGTTAGTTGATAAAATGCCTAAACTACCCTTGCCCTTGATTTTAGAAAGTTTAAAGAAATAGGGGCATTTTTGTAATTTAACACAATTTTTTCAAAATTTTCTAAAAGGATGTATAAAATTAAAAAAAATTATTTTAAACCATTAAAAATTATTTACAAAATATATTTGAAATTACAAAATATTTATTTCGACTAATTAAAAAAAAATACAATTAAATATTTTAACAAGTCAAAATAAAACTAAGTTTAGTAAATAAATTTAAATTATTTTCTTAAAATATTAATTAAAATCAAAATCTTACAATTTAATATAAATTATTTATAATTAAAAATAAATTAGCTGTTAACACATATTTAATTTATTTTTATAATCGTCTGTCTAATTATAATAAATAAAATTTATTCTTGCTCATTTTAAATTACAAGTTTAAACTACATCTATTACTCTCGTTTGATGTTAAATTTAATCTCTTTCTTATATATATTTATAACTAATAAATTTTATTATTAAGTAGTTAATCACTGTATACAGATCTAATTTTTGTAAATATTTTCTTATATATTTGAATTAATCGAAAAATACAGCTATTAATATTTAAATAGACTATAATAACTATAATTTAAATATAATTAGTTATTATTTATATTATTGCATTGTAATAATAATATTAAGGATAACAATAACGATAATAAAAAATAATAAAAAATTAATGTCCAAAAAGGTTTTTTTTTTTTTCATTTATTATTATACAAGAAAAGTATTAATAGAATATAATAATTTTCAACTAAATAATACGCGTATTTTTTCATAAATTTGAAATTTATTCAAAAAAAATAAAAATATCTTTTATTAATTCGTATGTACAAGTACAATACAAATATAATACAAAAAAATGCTAATCATATCTATATCTAAATTAAAAAATATTTCCATATTTCTATATTTTATTTTTATTTAAAAAAAAAAAAAATAATTATATTGCCTTAAATATAACGTAATACTATTTATCCCATTATTTTAATGTTAAAATTTAAAGTTTATTATAAAATTTGTAACTAAAATAATAAAATAAAATATTTTTAGAGATGCTCTAATATTATAATAATTAAAAAAATTCTATAATAATTAATGCATTAATATTTTAAAAAATAAATATATTATTTTAACATTAGAAAAAACTACTCTTGCAATAAAGTGATCTAAATAAATAATAAAAAATCATAATAATATATAAACTCATACATATTTTTACATTCATAACTCTTACATTATGTATTTATTCATTAAAATTATTTTAAAAATTAAAAACATGATTCATTGCTTTAAATAATATTAAAATGCAACACAATATAACTAGTAGTGTAAATTTTATAGTACAAATATATTTTTTTCCAATTAAAATCAAATTTCACACAGTGACATTTAGTAAAGCCGCACATAAGTTAAAATAATAATTAAGTTAAATAACCCATCGACATAATAGAAATATTTATGCTAATATTACAAAAGCATAGGCAAATTTATTTTTTTATTTTTTAGCATTTCTCGTAAACAAATCTATACTGCGGATTCCAATCCGAGTCACGATAACAGAAAATAATCCTAGCCATCTACAAGAGATCTTATAAACGACCCAGATAATTCAGTACACTCAAACCTCATAGACATGGAAAGCTTTTTGAATGTCACAATTCTATTCGTTTCATGGAAAATTAATTGTAAGTTACTAAAAACAACATCAATGACCAAACAAAGAAATTTACCAGACACTAACGCAGCCGATTAATTGGCATTAACAAACACGAAAGAAAGAACGGTACAATACCTTTTGATTCAAAAGGACTTTAATGTTGAGAGGGATATAAGTAGGAAAGTGAAACAATTAATATTTGGTAAATTGCATTCACATTCACCACTTTAAACAAAAAAGAAAGATAAACATTCAACCCATAAACAGAGAGGGAAACTAAAGGAATCAGATTTCTACACAGCAAGTCCTACTAGAATTGAATATTTAACAGTCATGAAGAAACTCATTCATTCAACAATCAAGCCCTCTCGCCCCGAATCCGACGAGCAAGCTGAATATCCTTGGGCATAATGGTGACCCTCTTGGCATGAATGGCACACAGGTTAGTATCTTCGAAGAGACCCACCAAGTAAGCCTCAGCGGCCTCTTGAAGAGCAGATACAGCACTACTCTGAAAGCGAAGGTCAGTTTTGAAATCTTGAGCGATTTCCCTCACTAGCCTCTGGAATGGAAGCTTCCGGATCAGAAGTTCAGTGCTCTTCTGGTACTTCCGGATTTCACGGAGAGCCACAGTTCCTGGCCTGAAACGATGAGGCTTCTTCACTCCTCCGGTGGCCGGAGCAGATTTCCTAGCGGCCTTGGTCGCTAATTGCTTCCTTGGAGCCTTCCCTCCAGTTGATTTCCTAGCTGTCTGTTTGGTTCGTGCCATCTCGAAATGATAAAAACGGGTTCTGGGGTTTAAATCTGGTGAATTCAATAGGAAGATACTAAACTGAGAATTTGATGGTAGGTCTTGGGTTTTTGTCTAAAATGGGCAAAATCCTTAAGATAGTTTAAAAAAGGGCAACCTTGTGTAAAAGTTTAGAAATAGGCTTTTTTTAACCGCCCACCCAAAGTCCCATTTGCTAGCCGGTAACTCATTTAAACCGTTTGAAAGAAAGAAGGGTTCGAACAGTTCAAACAAACCCACAACTCTGAGCATTACTCTACCTCTCCCTCTCCCTCTCCATTTCCCTCGTCACTCTCTATTAGAGAAGCTACTACATTTTTTGTTGAGGAAGAAGACGAACAGTATCAACGCGGAAAACAGTCGACCATTACTATCACCTTTTGAAGCTCTGCATTATTCGGTAAGTTATTCAAACAAACAAATTTGTCTTCCTTGCACGAAAACACTCGACCATTACTCACCTTTTGAAACTATGCAGTTTGGTTTTAAATTGGGTTTTCGTTGAAACTCAACGAAAACCACTTATTTTTGTATGGTTTTTTGTCTGACTGGTTTTACAATATTTTTTGGTAGGTTGTAATCAACTTCCAAATGGTATCTCATGTTGTTGTCGTAATATGAAGGCTTGGGGTATATCAGTTAGCAGAGGCTACAACAATGCCTACTTAGGCTTTATCTACATATCATGTCTGGAGTGCTTTGGAGATAAACTTTATGCTTCTTATTTAGGCTTACTATGATGGATTACGTGCTTTTAATATCTGGTATATTTTACACTAGATGTAAAAGTAATGGTTATGAGAACATTTATGTAATGTTTGTAAATATCTGGTTGAATTATATTCATATTCCTGCATTGTTGAAATCGGTTTTGGTTATGATATAATCCATCTGTTACAGAGTTTACATAGTATGTAAACTAATTTACATACTATGTAAACTGATTTACATACTCCTTTAACAGAGTTTACATAGTATGTAAACTCATTTACATAGTATGTAAACTCATTTACATACTGTGTACACCAGCTTGCATATTCATTTACCAGAGTTTACATAATATGTAAGCCATTATTATGTACAATCTGTTTTACCTTAACAATTATATAAATCAATTATATTGAAACCTGTTTACACAATATATAAATCAAGTATATAAATCATATGTAAACTCATTTACATACTCATGAAACCTGATTTGAAATGTTATGTAAACTGATATACCATACCCTGTTAACAGAGTTTACCATAGTATGTAAACTAATTTACATACTATGTAAATCAGATTTACATACTCCTTTAACAGAGTTTACATAGTATTACCATGAGTTACATAGTATGTAAATCAGTTTACATAGTAGTAACCATGCAATTCATTACCAGATTTACATGAGATATTACCATATATGTACAACTGTTTTACAATATATAAACAGATATATCTGAAATAGTTACCATATATAAATCAATTTAATGCATGTAAACTCGATTTACATACTCCTTGAAATGTTTATGATTAACGTTTATATAGCAGGTATACTCAGTATACTGAGATATAATCTGATATACTCCACAGAGTATATCTGAATATACTCATGGTATATCTGATTATACTCCACAGATATACTAGTATATACCAGAGTATATACTAGTATATAACGTATATACTCATGTTATACATGAGTATATACCACGAGTATATCATGAGATATACTCATGATATACTCTCGTATATACAGAGTATATCTGAGATATACCATATATATAGTATATCTCAGGGTAATATCATTTATGATCTGCTATATTAAGTGTATATCTGGTATATCTGGTATATCTCAGGTATATCTGGTATATCTCATGGTATATCTGGTATATCTCATGAGTATATCTGGTATATCTCAGGTATATCTGGTATATCTGGTATATCTCAAGTATATCTGGTATATCTCATGGTATATCTGGTATATCTCATGGTATATCTGGTATATCTCAGGTATATCTGGTATATCTCAGAGTATATCTGGTATATCTCATAGTATATCTGGTATATCTCAGGTATATCTGGTATATCTGGTATATCTCATAATGGTATATCTGGTATATCTCAGGGTATATCTGGTATATCTCAGGTATATCTCGATATCTGGTATATCTGGTATATCTCATGGTATATCTGGTATATCTCGGTATACTAGGTATATCTGGTATATCTCATGGTATATCTGGTATATCTCATGGTATATCTGGTATATCTCAGGTATATCTGGTATATCTCATGGTATATCTGGTATATCTATGGTATATCTGGTATATCTGGTATATCTCACGGTATATCTGGTATATCTCATGGTATATCTGGTATATCTCAGGTATATCTGGTATATCTGGTATATCTCAGGTATATCTGGTATATCTCATGGTATATCTGGTATATCTCATGGTATATCTCAGGTATATCTGGTATATCTCATGGTATATCTGGTATATCTCACGGTATATCTGGTATATCTCAGGTATATCTGAACTGGTATATCTGGTATATCTGGTATATCTCACGGTATATCTGGTATATCTCATGAGTATATCTGGTATATCTCATGAGTATATCTGGTATATCTCATGGTATATCTGGTATATCTCAGGTATATCTGGTATATCTGGTATATCTCAGGTATATCTGGTATATCTCAGGGTATATCTGGTATATCTCACGGTATATCTGGTATATCTCACGATATATCTGGTATATCTGGTATATCTCACGGTACATCTGGTATATCTCATGGTATATCTGGTATATCTCATGGTATATCTGGTATATCTCAGGGTATATCTGGTATATCTGGTATATCTCACGGTATATCTGGTATATCTCATGGTATATCTGGTATATCTGTGAGTATATCTAGTATATCTCAAGGTATATCTGGTATATCTCATGGTATATCTGGTATATCTCACGGTATATCTGGTATATCTCACGGTATATCTGGTATATCTCATGGTATATCTGGTATATCTGGTATATCTGTGAGTATATCTGGTATATCTCATGGTATATCTGGTATATCTCAAGGTATATCTGGTATATCTCACGGTATATCTGGTATATCTAGTATATCTCATGGTATATCTGGTATATCTGACGGTATATCTGGTATATCTGGTATATCTCACAGTATATCTGGTATATCTCATGGTATATCTGGTATATCTCAAGGTATATCTGGTATATCTCATGGTATATCTGGTATATCTGGTATATCTCATGGTATATCTGGTATATCTCAGGGTATATCTGGTATATCTCACGGTATATCTGGTATATCTAGTATATCTCATGGTATATCTGGTATATCTGACGGTATATCTGGTATATCTGATATATCTCACAGTATATCTGGTATATCTCATGGTATATCTGGTATATCTCAAGGTATATCTGGTATATCTCATGGTATATCTGGTATATCTGGTATATCTCATGGTATATCTGGTATATCTCAGGGTATATCTGGTATATCTCACGGTATATCTGGTATATCTCACGGTATATCTGGTATATCTCATGGTATATCTGGTATATCTGACGGTATATCTGGTATATCTCACGGTATATCTGGTATATCTCATGGTATATCTGGTATATCTCACGGTATATCTGGTATATCTGTGAGCATATCTGGTATATCTCATGGTATATCTGGTATATCTCACGGTATATCAGTTTACATACTCCTTTAACAGAGTTTACATAGTATGTAAACTGATTTACATAGTATGTAAATCAGTTTACATACTATGTAAACAGAGTTTACATAGTATGTAAACTGATTTACATACTATGTAAATCAGTTTACATACTACTTTAACAGAGTTTACATAGTATGTAAACTGATTTACATACTATGTAAATCAGTTTACATACTCCTTGCTATGTAAATCAGTTTACATGCTATGTAAACTCTGTTAAAGGAGTATGTAAACTGATTTACATAGTATGTAAATCAGTTTACATACTCCTTTAACAGAGTTTACATAGTATGTAAACTGATTTACATAGTATGTAAATCAGTTTACATACTCCTTTAACAGAGTTTACATAGTATGTAAACTGATTTACATACTATGTAAATCAGTTTACATACTCCTTTAACAGAGTTTACATAGTATGTAAACTGATTTACATAGTATGTAAATCGGTTTACATACTCCTTTAACAGAGTTTACATAGTATGTAAACTGATTTACATAGTATGTAAACTGATTTACATACTATGTAAATCAGTTTACATACTCATTTAACAGAGTTTACATAGTATGTAAACTGATTTACATACTATGTAAATCAGTTTACATACTCCTTTAACAGAGTTTACATAGTATGTAAACTGATTTACATACTATGTAAATCAGTTTACATACTCCTTTAACAGAGTTTACATAGTATGTAAACTGATTTACATAATATGTAAATCAGTTTACATACTCCTTTAACAGAGTTTACATAAACAAATTTGTTGTAAATTAACCACGACTTTAATTACTTCTGCAACAATGCAGGAATATGAATATAATTCAACCAGATATTTACAAACATTACATAAATGTTCTCATAACCATTACTTTTCCATCATAATAAGCCTAAATAAGAAGCATAAAGTTTATCTCCAAAGCACTCCAGACATGATATGTAGATAAAGCCTAAGTAGGCATTGTTGTAGCCTCTGCTAACTGATATACCCCAAGCCTTCATATTACGACAACAACATGAGATACCATTTGGAAGTTGATTACAACCTACCAAAAAATATTGTAAAACCAGTCAGATAAAGCACCAGAAATATAACCAGATAAAAAATTATGTAATCATCGTAGAATAAAAAAAATAACAGATATACCATGAGATATACCAGATATACCAGATATACCCACAGATATACCAGATATACCCTGAGATATACCAGATATACCCACAGATATACCAAATATACCATGAGATATACCAGATATACCCACAAATATACCAGATATACCATGAGATATACCAGATAGTATGAAGCAAATTGTTGGAAATTTTTTGAAAATATATCAGTCCCAATCGCATTTTTCTGGTAGTTATTATTTAAAAATTCTGGTACAAATTTCAACATTTACATCCTAATAAAAAGTGCAAATATTATTGGAAGATATTACTAACCTCATTTTTATAATTTTTCTACGATGACACGCAACAATGGTGAGAAGATCAGTGAAGAGAAAAAGAGAGGGTGCGTAGTTGGAGGGAGAAGAAGAAAGAAAATTATTCTGGTGGGAAACTAAATGACCCAACCAAACCGGCTACTGGGAGAGTAAATAGAATTTTGCCTATTTCTAAACTTTTACACAAAGTTGCCTTTTTTTAAACTATCTTAAGGATTTTGCCTATTTTAGACAAAAACCCGTAGGTCTTCTGGGTTGGGTTGTTTCGGTACTTATATTCGAGAAGTTGAAAGAAAGGCGGGGTCTTCGAAGTTCAAACTTTTTGTGCCTGCTTAAAATATTTGGAGGATTTTGGATCATTGATGATCTGAACGATCGACGGTTGTAGATTGTGAACAGTAATGTCATGCGGATACTTATCCGTGTGTCTCAAAGCAATTAATAGTTCTCGGTTTTTAAGTTTCACGGCACGGCGGGGTTTCTTTTGTTATTTTCTTTCTCTCCCTTTCTATAATTTTGGAGGCTTAACCGTTACGTGGCCCAAATGATTTTATGGGCTCCTTGTCCTACATTATCCTTCAAAGTAACAACCCAACATGTGAAAAAACAAAAAAATAACAATAAAAAAAAATGTTATAATTTAGATATAAAATCTTAAATATAATATTATTTTTCTTATGGATAAATTTATTTCAAATAAAGACTTATCTCTTGTATCATAAATTTATATTTAATTAAAGATTTAATATCTATCATATTTTAGATTTAAAATTCATATTGTATATTGCAAAACTTATAAATAAAGCATTTAATAGTGTATTGAAAACAACAACAATTCATTAGAATTATGTCTTGTATTTTCTTTCTTTCTACTTTTCTTCTCTTATTTTCTTTAATTTTATAATACGTTATCAGCACGATTATTTATTCAAAATTTGTGATTTTATACATGTAAAATGACCTTTGTCAAAATATGTCACAAACCTTTTATGGTATAATGTCAGATCATAAAATTTACAAGTTCTTGAATTTTCTTTTCTTTATAATTAAATTCAAATCTTATTTTTCATTTAAGATATATCAAAAAAAAATTATTGATTGATTTAATTAAGTATCTTCAATCATTAATGTTTATGTTTTATTTGCATTTTAAATTTATTAAGTTATTTAATATATATATATATATATATATATATATATATATATATATATATATATATATATATATATATATATATATATTCATATTATAATTGATTTCTAAATTTGTTAAGTTGTTTAGTTTATATATCAATATCAATATATATCTATATTATAGTATTGTTTTCAATAATTTTAGATATATCATGTTAAGAAGCTAATAAACTCTAAAAATGTTGAAAAGATATCACATCATGTTTAGAAGACAACAAACTCTTAAAAGATATTACATCATGTTAAAAACTAACAATCTATGAATACAAATTAAATTCTCTTATTTTATTGTAGACTACAAATTTTATTATTTACATATATTTTTATATGAATAATTTGTTATAGCTGATTTATATTTTTATTTAATTATTATTATTAGATAAAAATTATTTATCATATTGTTTGAATCATCTAACCATATTTAATATTTAAATTCAATATTGATATGAAGACAGTTATTATCTAATAATACATTTTTTTTATTTAAGTTCAATGTTGTGGTCAATAATAGAATTTATATTAATTTATTATAAGATATTACCAAATCTAATTTTTGTTTGTCCGTTATTAGCCTACTAAAATTTATTGCAATCATTTAATAATATTATATTTAAATATATTACAAATATATTTATAAATATAATAATAAACATATATTTAAATTTATCAATATAAATATTTTTTGAATTTTGAATATTTTTGTAGTAAATTCATTACGCTAAAAAATGGCTTTAAAGATGGTCATTAACAGTCATTGCAAAGCTACAATAATGCTTAAAAAAATACAGTGATTGTTATCTATCCAAGCATCATCGTAAAAAAGCATTTTTAATGGAAGTCGCAATTATCATAGAAAACAAAAAATGACAGTCATTAAAAATTGTAGAAAAACAAGTGACTGTCCTGTAAAATATATTCTATAACAGTTGTTGTTTTATAACTATCATTGTAAACTAACAACGACTATCACAAAAAATCTCAAATAAATTTGAAAATAACAACTAGTACATTATCTTATGACAATTAATTAAAATGATTGTCCTAAATATATATATATATATATATATATATATATATATATATATTGACCATACAAATAATAAAATATCAATGACTTTATTAATAAACCCGTAATCTCAAAAAATTTTACAACCATGACATAAATGCTAATAAATCTATATATACAAGCTTTCTTAATATATTTATAGTTTCTAATTAACTTTTAATTTTTCAAAACGTAAATAGATCTATACTAAAATGGAAAATATATATACATATTGAACTTGATGACTAAATCAGTGTGCTAAACTTTAAATGTTCTACTATTCACGAATATGTATTATCACATATATGCACCACTACTGCCTCAATTAAAATAATTCTTTCTTTGCATAGCGCAACTTGTGCTTTCACTACAAACATTAGATACAAAACAAAGTTTAGTAAAATATTTTAGATTATATTAAAATGTAGACATATATTACATAAACTATTGATAATGGTTAAATATTAAAAATTAATACCAACTCAATTATATTTATACGAGGGCTATTAACAATGTCTTTCATAAATTGCATGACATAGTAGCCACATTCATAGCCTCCCGCTTGTTTTTGGCACTATTCACAATAAAATTTAAACAAAAAATATAAATAGTCAAGTAAATAAATACTATAATTGGACCATAAATAATTAACTATCATATATACCTTGATTTGATTGACTTGTAAAGTCTATGAATTCTCTCTTTGAATCATGACACCTCACACATTATAAGCCTTATGTACAATAATTGTTATCAAACAAAAGAATAAGAATTTAAAAAAAATACAAACAAACAAATATATATAGTTCTTGGTCTTACTCTTGTAAAATTTTTAAAAAATCAATTGGTATAGTTTAATTGATGGAATCCATCAAATTAATTTTTTCACTCTATGAATTCATCAATGCTAACATCAATGAGTACTACATATTTGAAAAAATTTCTACATGTTTAGTATATGTTTCATGAAAGTAAAAGAATATAAATTAATAATTTTTTTATTACACTTACCCTCTCCAATATCAGCAAACTAGTAAAGTATTATTCTCCATATCCATCATTCTCATAGCAAGCATTTGAACTTGGTGATATTTATTTGCCATTTCGAAAGAAATTTAATTTGACTCCATAAATTGATACAAAGATAAACTTTTGGATTGTTCCTTCATCATGCGCTCATGCAATATACTATCAAAAAATAATTAAAACAAAATTTTGGGATCCATATTAAGTAATAAAATTTTGTTGTGCTATTTTGAGTCACCATAAAGCTACCAAATTTAGACCTCAAAGATTCTAATTTTGCCTTCAATTGTGTATTTTCATCTATAAGTTGTTGCTCTCAGAGTTGTTCGTCTTTGAGATGCTTTTCAAGCATTAATGCATTATTAGATAGATTGGATTTTGGTTTTTGAGAAGACACGCGTCATGTTTGTCCCCCAAAATATTTGGTTAATGTGATACCATGACCGATACCTCTCACACACCCTAATGCTCTTCAGATTCCAATGCCATTAATAATATGTCTTGATGACCTTTAATTTTTAGTTGTCCCTCTTCAAGCATCTTTTCTAATTCATCTCACGCATTTTATGAAACTAAATAAAATTTATTGCTTAAATAGTCATATATGTAAATAATCAAATGGATTCTGAACCAGATGAGAGAATTAAAATATACAATTCCTTTGAACACCTCTTTTGTTGCCTGATTAAATAAATTTTCATTTTTTTCCACACGAACATGTGTCCACATTTGATATTGTTAAGGATCAAAACCCTCAAGAACATTCTCCAACTGTAACATTGGAAAAATATTATAATTCATTTATAATTACTTCAATTCATGGTATAAAATGTTTGATTTGATTCATACCATCATCTCCCAAATATTAGCATAACTTAATCGAGATAAGCGATGTGAATATTTATGCTTCTTTCGAGATCTTTTAGCTTTTTGACTTATTTTCTACACCAATATAATATAGTCATTTAGCATAATAATAATAAAAAAAAGAAGTGAAAATACAATAAATAACTTTATGAATAGAAAAGGCATAATAACTCACTCATCACTAAGCATCCTCTCTACGAAAGCATCCAATATATAGTTTTATATGTGGATAATCTTTCAGTGGGCATGCTCGCATTTTGGGACAATCCTTATATCGTGCACATTTGTTGTGTTCAATGAGCTTTTAAAATTGTTCCATTTTTTGCCTAGTTCACTTAATGAAAAAATCTTAATTTCCTCCAACCGATCTTCATCAAATATAAATGAAGTCTAAGATACAAAATAAGCATACTAAAATTAGAATGCAACAAATACAAATGAAAAACATATATTTATGTATCAATGTACTAAGTATACTTACCATGATTTCTTCCCACAATCAATCTTTCAATTTAGGACACACACTTGGCCAATTTTCATCAGTTATGAGAATATTATCTCTTGCAATCACCCTTAATCTACTCATAAATTTCTTACCATTGGTGCCAATAAGTTGACATTTGGCATTAAAAGTAACTTGTAAAGGATTACTCTCACTCCTTAAGGATACTATTTCATTCATTTTCGTACGTCCTCTTCCTTGACGAGGTTGTTTTACTCCACTATTATTGTTTCTCTTGTGTTCCTTACCTTCTTTATAACCATTGTCCTCAATAGAAACTTATGACAATTCCATCCTCTTAAGATACGTTCCAAATATATAAACATAAAAAACAAAAGAAATTAAATTGAGTTAAAGTATCTTATTACAAAAAAATTAAGGAAAATATTTAATTTTATAAATTTTCAAATACTTACTCTATGTAAGGTTTAACTTGTTCTATGTTTTCTAGCACGTACCAATGTGCTTATTCCCATAACTCATGACTTATTGTCTCAATTATTTTTCCACCCACTGCCTTTTCATTAACATGATTCTTATGCTTAGGAATTCCAATAGGATCAATGTCATTAAAAAACTCTGAACAAAACTCTATAGCTTATTTAGCCATATAACATTCTACTATACACCCTTTTAGATTCTTCTTATTCATAAAATAATTCTTAAGAACTTTCATCAATCTTTCTAATGGATACATTCACCTTAAATACACTGGTCCACATAATTTTACCTCTCTAGGAAGATGAACTGTTAGATGAATCATAATATCAAAAAATGACAGCAAAAATATCTTTTCAAACTTGCGTAAAGTAGCAACAACTTACTTTTGGATTTTATCCAAATTATTTTTATCAATTAACTTTTTACAAATTGAATTAAAGACGAATAAAAAGTCAATTATAGCATTTCTCACTTCCTTTGGCAACAAACCACGAATAACAATTGGTAAGAATTGTTGCATTAGTCCATGACAATCATGTGATTTCATGCCATTTAGTTTATTCTCATCAATAGAAACCAAATTTCTTATGTTTGACGAGTATCCAATTGGAACTTTAATGTTCATCAATGAGGACAACAAAGTTTTCTTCTCTTGCTTTGAGAGGGTGTAACAAGCATGTGGTATGTACAATCTCCCTTTGTCATCTTCTCTTGAAACTAGTTCTTCACAAATGTCAAACTCAACCAAATCTTTTCATATAGATAAACCATCCTTATTTTTACCAGGAATAGATAATAATGTACTAATGATGTTATCATAAACATTTTTTTCTATATGCATTACATCAAGAATATGCCTAATCTCCAAGAATTTTCAATATTCTAACTCAAAGATTATAGCCTTTTTTCTCCAACAAATTTATGTATCCACTTTGTCATTGATCCCAGACTTACCGCGAGGAAAGTGTAATCCCTATACTTCTTCCAATATTTCAAACCCCGACAATGGAGTTGGAGCTAGATCAACTTCATCATGTCCATTGAAAAACTTTCTAAATTTTTCATAGGATGGTATCGACTAAGTCACCTTCTATGACTCATGTACGACATTTTCTTTGAATATTTACCACATTTATAACTTGTTTTATTGCTTCAATTTGGACACCCTAAATAACAATTCACAGCATGCTCAGACAAATTTTCATAAGTTAAAAAATCATTAATGGTCCACAATAAGATTGCTCTCAATGTAAACATCTTTTTAAAATATACATCATAAACTTCTATACCTTGACTCCACAAAACTTTTAGATCGTCCATCAGTGGCTCCAAATACACATCAATATCATTCCTTAGTTGTTTGGGGCCTGATATCAAAAGTGTCATCATCATAAACATTCTCTTCATGCATAGTCACGATGGAAGGTTATAAGTAACAAGTATGATTGGCCAACAACTATACTTGCTACTTAATGAACTATATGGATTTATACCATCAGCACCAAGTGCAAGTTGAAATTTCTTTGTTCATAAGCAAATTCTGGCCATTTCTTATCGACTAATTTCCAAAATGCAGCATTTGAAGGATGTCGTATTATGCCATCATTTTTGTTTACTTATTCATGCCATATCAAATTTTTGGATGCTTTAGTACTCCGAAACATTTATTTGAACCGTGAAATTGGAGGAAAATACCATAACACCTTTGTAGGAACATTAAGTATCTTCTTCACTTCATACATTGTAGAGGGTAACTTATTATTCTTAGGTAACAACTCCGCTAAAATCTTTAAGAGCCTTGTAAAACTCTTATTAAAATGACCAAACATCACCTTTAAGTTATATAATGTCACCAAAGTCGAAATCTTAGTAAATTTTATACATCTTTCATATAAAAGTTTTTCGACATCTTCTAGTTCAGTATTAAAGTTGTGGTAATCATTTTTACCATTAACATTAACATCGTCAACACCATCATTGGGATCATAAATTGCTTCTACCATGTTAACTGTTTCAATAAAAATGTCATCTACTTTTTCAACTCGTGAAGTAGTTTATTTGTTTGACAGCTCTTTTCCTTACTAAATCCAATTATTATAACTTTGGTCAATACCATGAAAAAATACATGATTTTTAACCTCATTCAAATCAAGACTTTTGAAATTTTCACACTTAAGACAAGGACACCTAATAATATTGGGTTATTACTGTTCTTGCTTGCATATTCTATAAAAGCTTCAAGTCCCTTCAAAAATTCTAATGATCTTCTATCTTTACTCATCCAAGATTTTTTCATTTTAAAACCTATATTTCAGTGATTTCACAATTAAATGACAAACAAATTATTTAACAATTACACATTCAACAATTAAGAATAATTAATGATAATAGAACTAAATTTATTTAGTCTAATAATCATGTAAATAAATAGAGAAAAAACAAGCAAATTATGCAAAGATAAAGAAGAATGTGCATGAAAATTGAGTTAGAGTAAACTTATGGGTCAAAATTGAATGTGAATAATTTTGGGCAGAATGGTAGCAAATGAAGGCAGACAACTGCCACCAGTATAATTATATTTCATAAACCAAAAAATTTGATGTTGAATTCACTTATAATTTGGGATTCAATAGCTAAATTTGAGAATTTTAGAATTCATGAGATAAATAAATAATTTCTTATATTAATATTAAAAAATGATATAAGATTTAGGTCACTATACGTGCACATCCCCATCTCAAAAACTCTTGGTTCTGCAAATAACTTTATTAAAACTACAGTTCTATTCTATTAGCATAGCAAAACCAATGTCAAAATAAAATTACTATTGTAATTCTGATTATTACTGTCCTATGCGACTATTAAGCATAAGAAATATCGTATCAGAAAATATGTAACTGCTTTCAAATAGGTTTAAAATGATCAAACTTTTTATTATGTTGTCCATTTAAGGAATGTAACCGATGATTTTTATAGTATTTTTCAAGAGCTATAAGATAAACTTACTAGTTTTCGTGTAAATATTCTGACATTGTTGGCCATTTAAACAAAATGCAAGAGGATTATAAATGAATTAAGTTATAATACAAATAAATAGAAATAAACCACAAAACAAGTATTGTAATAATATCCCAAAATCGAAAACCAAGGAATATAATATGTGGTAAAACCATGAAACCTCAATTCGTTACCCACATACACTTGCTTGTACCTCAAAAGGTAATATAATATTGTCATAAGGGCAAGTTTTCATCGAACCTCCAAGATAATCAGAATGATAGTATCCCACCAAACTAATAGCCAGCCCAAGCCATGTAACTGCTTCAAATAAGTTTAAAATGTTCCAAGTTTTTTATTCAGTTGTCCATTTAAGCAATGTAACCAATAATTTTTATAGTATTTTTCGAGAATTATAGATGAACTTACTAATTTTTGGGTAAATATTTCGGTATTTGTAGTTATGACTGAAGAAAAATTGAGTTAAATTATGTCAAAACTTTAAACAGTTATAACTTTGTGCCGAAGGTAGTTTGCCCAAAATTTTCTCAAAAAATGTGGTTTTTCTATCTTTAATCAAGTTACAAACGTTTTTACCAAAATTTTACAATATTTGAATTTACTATTATTTAACAATAAAGCTACCAAATCCAAATATATTATGTTGATGTGTAAGTTATTGTATCAGGCAATATTTTGACAGAAACCAGTTCGATAAAAATTGCAATATATTAAACCCACCAATTATGAACAAATATTAATAGTTGACAATTTAATAGGATGGGCTTGTGGTGCTAGTTGCATTCATATTGAGCTTTTTTCCTTTGTGACAAGGTTAGAAACTTGGCAATAGCATTATTTTATGCCCATTTTATGTATTCATTAAAATTATGGATGTATTTTGGAAAAAACATATTACATTATAATTAAAAAAAAATGCTACTTATCACTATTAAATTGAATCATATTTCATTATGCTTCATTCAATAACTATTTTACATGTAAGTCATGATAGAAATTACAACTCACTTCAATAGTGTTACCTTGCATTACTCTTATAATTCCTTAACTAATTAACGCTTATAGTTGGCAGTTTGTCTAAAAAATTTCTCAAAAAATGTTGTTTTACTATCTTTAATCAAGTTACAAAAGTTTTTACGATAATTTTATAATATTTGAGTTTAATATTATTTAATACTATGTCTCTCAGACACAAATAACTGATATTTTTGTTGCTTCATACATGAGCTTTATAATTTCTTTCTATTATGTAATTAAAAATATGAGATTAACAAGTATTTGGTATTGAATCTACTAGAAAATACTCTTTAGAAATATGATATTAACAAGTATTTGGTATGGGGTTAATGATAGAGTCGATGAATAGAGAAGAAAAAAATAGATTTATATTGTTGCTTCATACATGAGCTTTATAATTTCTTTCTATTATGTAATTAAAAATATGAGATTAACAAGTATTTGGTATTGAATCTACTAGAAAATACTCTTTAGAAATATGATATTAACAAGTATTTGGTATGGGGTTAATGATAGAGTCGATGAATAGAGAAGAAAAAAATAGATTTATAGAGACATATACTAGTGTAGATGAATCGGCCATGGTGACTGATAATGACGATGGGCAAACGGTTGTGGAACGGCAACGATGCATCAGCTATGGCATTAATGATAATGAATGGCAACAAATGACAATGACGATGGCTATGGAACGGCAACGACGATGGTTGTGGAACAGCAACAAACTGTTTGTGGGTAACCAATCTGAGAGATTGATAAGTGATTACAATGATGATGAGCAGAAGCTAATAAAGCGACGACAATGTAATTGTTGGGTTGGAAAGAAAAATACAATATATACCTTAGGAGTGTTAGTTACGTGTGATGTAATAATGTGAAGGAAAATTTTGTATTATTAATTTAAAAAGTTTTTACGATGGTCATTTTTTTATCGATGACTATTGTAACTTAAATGACTGTCATAAAAAATATTTATTCTTTATTTTAAAATTTTAATGAGTGTCATTTTTAAAACGACCATCATCATAACTTTAAAATTTATAACTATTATCGTAACTTCATGTACACATTTTCAACGACAATCAATGTTTTAAAAAACGGCTAACCGTCCTCAAAAGCCATTTTTGGCCTAGTGATTGATAAATAGTAATGTCCTATAAAGATCTGTCAATATTTGACTTTAGCTTAAACTAATAACCCATGTGTACTTACCTTTGGTTATAGTTAATGATTCATATGTGTAGCACTCTTGGTGAATACTAATTGTATTGCTACATCACAATTATTATTTTGATAAAGTATTTTCCAAAATTTACATACATACATACATACATACACATATATATATATAAAAGAAAATAAAGGATTAAATTATTCTAAAAGTCTAAAATATAATATTTTAAAATTACATCTATCTCATTGATTAAGAGCCCACAGAGTATATGATAAAGTATATTCAGTGCCTCGTTTGTGAAATTAGTAGCAATATTAAGAGAAAAATTAATATTATAAAAATATTATATATGTTATTGAAGTATCAAGATAATAACATCTATATAAATAATATATGTCCTATGTATGGCTATGGATATAAGGGCATTTTGATTATGCCATCCTTGAAATGAATGTCATTTGATGTTGACATTGAAATAAATATAATCAAGGGAGAAAACCATATTTTGAAATATTGTAAGTGATTAATTTAATATATAATAATCACTATATATGGCTCAAATATCATTAACCTTTCATTGAAAGCGAAAAGAAATATATACAAATATCTCGTGGTGCTTACACAACAACTTTAAGAGTAAAATTAGAAATAGTTATGAATCATTCATATGCTATATTTGCAAGTAAAATATGCTCGTAAAATAGCAATAAAGAAACATACATATATTTAAATATTATGTACTTACACAAATTATAAAGAAAAGAAAGATATTTTGATAATATCATTATCAAAATTGAAAGTTATATGATAGTTATTAAAATTGAAAGCTCATATAAGTAAATAAAATATATTTTAGAGTTATTTTTATGCCACGACATATTTGCAACTTCAATGTTATAATGGATCATGAGTTTCCATAGAAGCAGAATAAAAAAATGTTAATTAAGGTCCAGTGTTTTATAAAATTTATCCAATATATGTCCCCCCTTTTTTATCTTGATGGTAATGATTAACCATAAAATTATGGATAAAAAAATATAAAGTGAACTTGTAACTATTGTCTATTAATTAAAATAGTGAACATTTATGTGTCTCAAAAACAATACAGTAATACTCATTATTGTTAAATGATATGTTTTATGAGTAGCACAATTTCATATATAATTTGATAAAAGGTTTTGAAGAAAGTATGATAAATTATATTATATATAATTATACTTAAATTTTTCAAAGTTAATGATAAATTTAATATTTTAAATATAATTTGTGATAATGATATTCGAGATTATAAAAAAGAAGTAAGACTCTCAATTCTCCCACCAAGAACCGAAGTTTGAATCCCACACGAGTGTGTGAGTATATTTTCTCTTATTAATAAAAAAGAAGGAGACTTTAGTGCCCCTTTTAAAAAAAATGATATTCAAGACTATAAAGTAAAATATAATTATATTATATCTAAAGTCTCAAATATAAGCTTAAACTTGAAAATTTTTCTAAAAGATCAATCTTATGATTAAAATTATATAGATGATGTATATATTGGTTTAAAGTATAATGCTACAAATATATAGTTAGAAGTCAATATTTGAAAAGTTTATTTAATTTATATTACAAATATAAAATAAATGTGGATGAAAAAGGCTTAAATAATTTTCATGACCAAATAAATCATGAAGAATCAATATTGGTTCATTATATTATGGAAAGTTAAATGGTTGTAGACTAAAGTCCAAACCTTTCATTATTCAATAACTACATGGGTTACATTTTTCTAAGAAAAAATGAATTCATTATATTTGACAAGAGTTGATAGTGAATCTCACGCCTATAATTTATTGATAAATTATCTATCATAAAAATAATATTGTCAGTCTTATTATGAAAATATGATATATTTTTGAATTTAATTTAACCCACAAATTTTTTAATAAAAATTTTTAATTGCAACTTGCATTAGTAGCTAAATAAAATTGCATTATTCTTATTACACCGAATAAACATATTAAAATGAGCCCATTAATAGATTTAAATTTATATGTTTTGAGTTTCATTATTTATCGATGAGTATTGAATATATCAGACCCATTGAAGGATAAATAGGTTTCTTAAATCATTTTGATAATAAAAATAATTTATGCCATTAGGAGGAGAGAAAAGATAATGGCGTGAAATTACTTTGAATGGATCAATTTTTTGGAACATGAAGTTCAAAAAATTACTTAATGATAGAGTACTATATATTGTTGATGTATTTAGATTATGAAAAATTTAGCTGTAAAATGTTCGATAATTTATTAATGTCCTTATGGGACAATAAAATGATATAGCAACAAACATTTATCATTTGTTTAAAACTTGCTAATTATATTCATGCAAAATTTATATAATTATGTTGGAATAAAAAGAGATAACACTCCAAGAAATGATATTGAAAAAAGATTATTACAATTATTGACTCCTATAGAGTCTCAGGTACCTGATATAAAATGATATCTTTTCAATTACAGGAGGAAGTAAATATTAATATATTGATGTTGTACAACATATTTTCTTTTATATCTCTTTTTAATAAGTAAGAGATGAAATAATCCTTAATAATGTTAAAAGTTATTAAATGTCAACAAAGAAAAGTATTGACTAAATACAAAACATTATTTTAGACACATATTCATTCACTTATGCTCAGAGTGAAATTGATATATTATGAATATCTGACATATTCATTAGATATTTATAAGGATTAGATGTCCAAGTGCCTAAAAATATAAAATGTGTTGAAAACACATAAATTTATGTAAAAAATGAAGCTGTGAGATTCAAAAAATTTACTTCTGTATGTCTAAGATGACTTTAAAATGTGACTAATAGTTACATAATATTGATTTATATATAATTATTGATGTGAATAAATTAATAGTACTTATTGCTTATAAAAGCATTAAATTTAAATGTTATTTATTGTTAAGATAATTCATAGACATATACTATTAAAACAATGTAAATTATTGCATAAATTTTAATTGATATCTAGTGCATTCACATTAACATTTTTTACATGTTTCATGACTTTGTTATAAATACAAAGCATGTTTATTGATTTTATGTGCTCCTAATCATATGACAAAAATAAATAATTATTTTAAAGAGAGATAAACTTGTATTGAGATACTTTTTATGGATAAAATATATGCACATTATATATTCGGTTATTATTTGGTTGCATAATATGAAAATTGTCACATATTGTTCTTCATTTTATAATTAATTAGTACTATTTAGAAAGATAATTTATACTCAGTATATTTATTGATATTATGAATATTATCAAAGCATATTCAAATGTTGAATTTTACATGATGAGTTTTATTATAAATTGGATATATAAATTATCATTAATAGTGTAATATATTTTATATGTGCAAGGTTTTTAATTAATATTTCAATAACTGACAAAACGAGTTACTTTATAGAATATGTACCTTATAATTTAGTATTTAAATATAACATGTTATCGAAGTAAATATATTTGGCCTACAACTATGAAATTTATTACATATGAAGTTAAGTGACGACCAAATAGGCTCATTTGTCATGAGATATTACATGTATTTCAACATTTGAGAGATTCTCATAGTGATATTAAAATGTGTAAATAAAAAAAAATCTCATGTTGAACGATTGTTATCATCAGAGAGAGCACATCTAAATACGCATTGTACTCTTTTTTCTTTCTATGGTTTTTTCGTATTGGATTTTCTTGGAAAGGTTTTAATGAGGCAACTTAAGCGTATGATATAGGAATAATGTACTCTTTTTTTCCATGCTAGTTTTTTGTCCCATTGGATTTTTCTAGCCAGGTTTTTAATGAGGCATATTCTCAATGCAATTGACATCCAAGAAGAGTATTATAATTTGGACGTTAAATCTTAAATATAATATTATCTTTCTTATAGTTAGATTTATTTCAAAAGAAGATTTATCTATGTTGTATCATAAATTTGTATTGAACTAGAGATTTAATATCTATCATATTTTAGATTCAAAATTTATATTATATCTTACAAACTCTATAAATAGAATATTTAACAGTGTATTGAAAACAACAACAATTAATGAGAATTGTTTCTTATATTTACTTTCTTTCAACTTTTCTTCTCTTATTTTCTTTGATTTTATAATAAAAAATAAAAGCTTACAACCGAAAATATTGAGTTTAGCAATGGCTACCTTAGTTGTCTTCCTTTTTAATTTTAATTACTCTTTTTTAACAATATTTTTTATGCTTATAAAAAAAAAAAAACTAATATTTTTATAGAACTAATAGTATAATATTATATTGATACACTCCACACGATGAATGAGAATATTTTGTTTTGTTCCAATAGATAAGGGAAAATAAAAGAAGCAGCAGCAGCAGCATTTCAACTACAAGTAAGAGAGGGGAAGGGAAGGGAAATAAGAACAAAAAAACTATAAAAATTAAACTGAGTAAATTACCTTCATTAATTGGTCATTTGTCTAACACGAGAAAATTTTCAAATTAATGTTCTAATTTCTTTAAATTGGTTCATTTTAATAAATAAAATAGCCAAGTTCACCTCCAGAACAGGGTAAAAATGTATCATTATAATTTTGTAAAGAAATTACAGAGAATGCTCAAATACTTTTTAACCTATTGGTTCATTTTTAGTTAAGATATTAGGTATCATAAGTGTTAAGATATTAGGATTTGATTGCTTTATTAATAATTCCTATAGTTTAGGAAATGTTTGTTGTTGTTTGACTTGTTCTTAGCCATTTACCAAGTACTTAGGAAGTGTGAACGTGGGCTGCATTCTCAGTTTTTCAGTTTCATTGTAAAGGCTATATATTAGCCAACTTGTTCAGTTCAATAAAACAAGAGATTATTCTCCCAAATTTTGCAGACTTTAGATATTGTTATTATTCACAACAATTTGGTATCAGAGCCCCCACTAGGCCTGAGGTGACAAGAACAAGAAGAAGAAAGCAGCATCTTTTTTGTGTGTGACTTGCAGCATCAAGGACTATGGTAACAGACAGCAATTATGTGCAGCCTTCCATTCCTCGCTTCAATGACCATTGGAGTATGTTAATGAAGAATTTCCTACGATCTAAGGAGTATTGGAGTCTCATTGAACCTGGTTTTGCTGAACCCCGTGAAGGAGAAGTGTTAATAGCAGCACAAAGGAAAACGTTGGATGACCAGAAGCTGAAGGATTTGAAGGCAAAGAACTATTTGTTTCAGGTGATTGATTGCACGATTTTGGAGACCATTTTCCAAAGGATACATCGAAATAGATATGGGATTCTATGAAAAAGAAGTATGAAGGCAATGAAAGAGTCAAACGTTCTCACCTTCAAGTACTACGCAGGGAGTTCAAGATCCTTGAGACGAAGTCTGGTGAGTCTATTTCTGAGTATTTTTCAAGAGTCAGGACAGTTGCAAATAAGATGTGAAACCATGGTGAAAAGATGCAGGATGTGACGGTAGTGGAGAAGATACTCCGCTCCTTTAGTGACAAATTTATAAACGTAGTTTGTTCTATTGAGGAGTCCAAAAACACCGATGAGTTATCCGTTGATGAACTGCAAAGCTCATTGCTGGTTCATGAACAAAAGCTTAATCGACACATTGTTGAAGAACAAACTTTGAAAATCACTGATGAAGATCGGTTTGGAGGAAGAGGTCGGAGTCATGGATTTTTCAAAGGAAGAGTGAGACAACAATTCAACAAAAAGATGGTAGAATGCTATAAGTGCCATCAATTGGGACATTATCAATATGGGTGGCCAAGCTGGGATAAGGAGGCAAACTATGCTGAGATTGGAGAGGAAGAGGAGATGTTGTTAATGAGTTATGTGGAGTTAAATGAAGCTAAATGAGAGGATCTATGGTTTCTAGATTTAGGATGCAGTAATCACATGTGTGGGGATCGAAGTTTCTTCTCTGATTTAAATGAAACTTTTCGGCAGAGTATGAACTTGGGGAATAATTCAAGAATGATTATGATGGGAAAGGACAATGTAAGGCTGCAAGTAAAAGGATTCGCTCATGTTATCACAGAGGTTTTCTATGTGCCTGAACTGAAGAATAATTTACTAAGCGTTGGCCAGCTGCAAGAGAAAGGGCTTGAAATTCTTATCTGACATGGGAAGTGCAAAATCTATCATCCAGAGAGATGTCTGATCATGGAGATAAATATGTCAGTAAATAGGATGTTTATTTTGTTGGCTACATTCAACCAAAAGGAACTACATGTTTCCATACAAGTACAGAAGATTCATCTCATCTTTGGCACTGTAGATATGGACATCTCAGCTTCAAAGGTCTGAGAACACTTCAGTACAAGAAGATGGTGAAAGGATTGCCATAACTTAAAACTCCTTCAAAGGTGTGTGTTGACTGCATGGTAAGGAAGCAACACAGAATCTCAATCCAAAAGAAGAGCACATGGAGAGCTTCTCAGAGGTTGCAACTAGTCCATGCTGATATCTGTGGGCCAATTACACCTATCTCAAACAGCAAGAAATGGTACTTGATCACCTTCATTGATGACTTTAGTCGTAAAGTTTGGGTCTATTTCTTAGCTAAAAAGGCAGCATGTTATGAAAGAAATAGGTTCGTATGTGAAATGTTACACACGGATAGGTGAATTTACATCTCATGAGTTTAATGATTTATGTAATAAGAATGGTATAAAGAGGCAGTTGACAACTGCATATAGTGAAAGATATGACTCCAGAAGAAGCTTGGAGTGGAGTTACACCCTCAGTTGAATATTTTTGAATTTTTGGTTGTGTTTCTCATGTACATGTGCCAGATAGTAAAAGAGTCAAGTTGGATGACAAAAGCTTTAATTGTGTTTTGTTCGGGGTTAGTGAAGAATAAAAAACCTATAGATTATATGATCCAGTTTCTCGTAAGATCATAGTGAGCAAAGGCGTTGAATTTGACGAAGACATGCACTGAGATTAGGATAAGAGCTATGAAGAGTCAATTATAGCCATTCTAGAATGGGGTGATAGTGAAGAAGAAATAGTTGTGAATGATGTCAATGAGGAGGAACATATTGCAGATGGTGAAGAGAACACTTCCTCAAATGATCTAGTTGAAGAGAGTTCACCTATTTCAAATGAAAAAAGAAACAGGAGAGTTTCAGGATGGATGGTAGATTATGAAAGTGGAGAAGGCCTCTCTGGGGAAGAAGAAGATGTGGCTAATTTTGCTATGTTTGCAGCTGCTGATCCAACTTATTTTGAAGATGGTGTGAAGAGTGCAAAATGGAGGAAAGCTACGGATTTAGAAATTGAGGCAATAGAAGAGAACAACACATGAGAATTGATTAACTTGCATACTGGAGGAAATAAAATTGGAGTGAAATGGGTTTATAAAACTAAACTCAATGAGAACGGAGAAATGGAAAAATACAAGTCGGAATATTCTCAACAATATGGGATAGATTATTCTGAAGTGTTAGTACCTGTGGCATGTTTAGATACAATTCGTTTGGTGATCTCACTACAGCTCAGAAAGGATGGGTCATCTACTAATTAGACGTGAAGTCTGCTTTCTTACATGGTGAACTCAGTGAAGAGGTCTTTGTGTAGCAACCTCGTGGATATGAACAGAAATGTAAATAGCAGAAGGTGTATAGACTCAAAAAGGCACTATATGGACTAAAGCAGGTTCCACAAACTTGGTATAGTCTTAGGAGTCTTATTTTGTGAAGCAAGGCTTTGAAAGGTGCCCTTATGAACCTACTTTGTTCATCAAAACAGAAAAAGGAGGTAAAATTTTTGTGCGTCATTATGTTGATGATCTCATATTCACTGGGAATGATGATTCTTTGTTTGCTGAGTTTAAGAGTTCTATGATGCATGAGTTTGACATGACTAACCTTGGGAAGATGAGATACTTTCTTGGTATAGAGGTGCTGCAAAATTTTGATGGAATTTATATCAGTCAAAAGAAATATGCATTAGAAGTGCTGAAGAGGTTTGGTATGGACAAAAGCAATCCAATTGTTCCTGGTTCTATGCTTTCAAAAGTTGAAGATAGAGTGAAGGTAAACAACACTTTTTACAAGCAGATTATTGGAAGTCTCATGTACTTGACTACAAGCAGACCAGATATGATGTTTGTAGTAAGTCTTCTCAGCAGATACATGAAAATGCCACTGAAATTCACCTACAAGCAGTAAAGAGAACCTTGAGGTACTTGAAGGGTACAATTGATCTTGGGGTCTTCTCCAAAAAGGGAGGGAGTAATGAATTGTTTGCCTACACTGATAGTGATTATGCTGGAGATCTGGATGACAGAAAGAGCACTTCAGGATATGTGTTTTCACTAGGCTCAGGAGCAGTGTCTTGGTCTTCAAAGAAAAAGCCAATAGTCACCCTATCCACCGAGGCAGAATTCATTGCTACAGCCTCTTGTGCTTGTCAATTAGTATGGTTGAGGAGAATGTTAAGAAAGCTTGGTCATATTCAGGTAAATCTACTAGAGTTTACTGTGATAGTAGTTCAGCAATTAATCTCTCCTGGAACCCAGTGATGCATGCATGGACGCAGCAAACATATTGATGTTTGTTTTCATTTTCTTCGTGATCTCACAAAGGATGCAGTGGTGAAGATGGTTCGTTGCAGCACACAGCAGAAAATAACAAATGTGATGACTAAGCCTCTGAAACTTGATGCTTTTGTGAAGTTTCAGGTTCTTTTAGGCATGTGCCCAGCAATAAGCAATCTAAGGGAGAATGTTAAGATATTAGGCTTTGATTGCTTTGTTAATAATCCGTATAGTTTAGGGAATGTTTGTTATTGTTTGACTTGTTCCTTATCCATTTACAACGTACTTAGGAAGTGTAAACGTGGGCTGCATTTTCAGTTTTTCAGTTTCATTGTAAAGGCTATATATTAGCCAACCTGTTCAGCTCAATAAAACAAGAGATTATTCTCCCAAATTCTGCAGACTTTAGATACTGTTATTGTTCACAACAATAAGTACTAGTTTTAACCCATAAGCCAAGTCAGAATCATCAATCTCAATACCAATTTACCTAAAAAAATAGCATTAATAGGTAGCAGCAGATGTTGGTACAACAATTGAACGGGTGTGATGGTATGGAAGTTTCCTAGGATACAAGGTTATAGATTTTCTATGATATATTAAATTTGAAAAATGGGTTCCTCTAATGCTCTGATGAAAGTCAAGTGTACCGAATATCTTAATTGTGGAGATTTTTGAGATCAGCCTCCTTTGGCAGCAAGTACTAGAGTTTGTTACCATTCTTTTTCGTATTATGAAGTCTTGGGATGAAGTTTTGGGGTCGCAGGTAAGAGATCTGAAATCCATTAGGCGAGGTCCTCGTGAGAGCCAATGACTCCATTTAGGTGGTCCTCTTCCTTGGCATATATTGAACGCAACAATAACATGCATTAATACTATCGGGGCTCTAGTAGAGTAAAAATAAATTAATTAGAGTTTCTTAATATTGTGTTAGCCTTTCCTTAGAGGCAATATTGGTATTTTAGATGGTTAGAATAAGAGTAATATGCACCAGGGATATCCATGGTCCGGTTCGATTTTTAGCAAAAAAAAAAATAACCAAACTGAACCGAACATATTGTTTTAACTAAATCGAACCAAACTTTTGGCTGATAAAACTATTAAAACCGAATGGTCTAATTCAATTTGGTTAACGATTTTTATATATATTTTTTTCCTCCAAACTTGTTAAAACTTGAAAATAACATTAAAAAAAAAAAAAATCTTTGCATTTAAACAAATTAATTAATATATGTTACAAATATAAATCATATTGCATAAATCACATAACATCCTAAAACAATCATCGAATCAATTACAATCTAGAGCTAAATATTTTTGTAAATTCTACAACAAAATACAATAATACATTAATCCATGAATAATATATTAAAAATAAGTTAAGGAGTTAGGGTTGCATACTTTGATTATGAGAAGATATATAATTAATATATATTTTTTGATTTTTTTTAAGAATAATATATTAAAAAATAATTTTAAAAATAATTATAAGTAACGGTCCGGTCCTGTCAGGTTCAGTTTAAAAATTTGTATAATCAGATCAAACCATTTATAAAACGGTTTGAATAAATAAAAATTAAACTGGAGTGTTTGATTTACAAAACTGTTTGGTCCAATCCGATTCAATTTTTTGATTTTAATTGATTTGATAAGGAATATGCACTATCTTTATATTAATTGGAGTCTAGTGGTATAGCAAGATAATGAAATTGTGTAAAAAAACAAAAATTACAATACTGTCCTAAAAAAAGGTGAGTACATTCTTTCACATATACTTAAATATTTTTGGTACATCTATTGTTAGATTTTTTTTCTCACTCCTACCTGGATTGATAAGGAAAATATGACGAGTAAAAAATAAGATAGAAGAAATGTTCAAAAAGTTTCAAATTTTTTTTTATTATATAAATATTCATATATATTCAATTCATAAATAATATATAGAATAATTTGATGCATTTTTTTTACCCCCATATTTTTATTACAATTTTTTTTTCTTGCAAATTCAAGATCCTAACATAGCATTAAAGAGATCAAAAGTGGAGAAAAACTTCACTTTAGGTCCATAGGTTTTTTTTTAAGAAACTCTTAGCCAATTTTGAAAGACTATAACAAATTATCACTTATAATTAATGTAGAGTAGATGAAAAATTAATAGGGTATATATAAATAATATCTCTAACATTTAACATAGATTCACAAATATTCTTAAAGTTTTAAAAATATCACAAATACCTTTAAAACTTAATGAAAATTAAAATTAACAGAAATGAATAATAAAATGACTAAAATAATAAATAATAATGAAAATTGTAAAACCAAACATAAATAATAGAATATCAAGATATAATGGAAATTAAAACACAAGATATTTTATAATATTTTTCACAAAAAATTTAAAGAAATTCAAAAATTAAAATTAAATTTAAAAGAAGGTGATGGATTTAAAGAATCGTTTTTTTCAAAGATAAGAAAAATATTTTCCAAAAAATATATAATTTATTATAGAACAAGTAACAAAGAAATGAGTTATCATAACAGATACAAAAGGAAGATTTAATATATCATTAATTAATAAAGAAATAATTATGAATAATTATCAAAAAATTCACATAAAGATAAAGAAAAGATTGGATATATTCATCTAGGAGGAATACAAATTCTAATAAAAATACATTTAAGAGAAGAAATCGATACACCAATAAAATTAGCATTAATGGACAACATAATAATAAACATAAAAAGATGTTCTATTATGAATGATCCATGAAAACTTATAATATCAAAAATTAAAATTTATAGCGTACTTTAAATTTGCTATTAATATTAAAGATAAAAACTTAAATCAAGTATTAAATTTAGCCTATGAATTTAAAAGAGAAAATCTAATGAAAAAAGGAAATCACACATTTTTAGTACACTATATAGTAAGACATTCTTTAACCAATAGTCATAATAGTTCAATATATGGACAAAATGAGTTTATAAAAATAGAATTTTTTTCTTCAAATAATAAAACCATAAATAATAAAAAACTTTAAAATATCAAAAAAATGGAACTTATATATTAAAGAAAAACCTCTTATACAAGGAAGAATAAGTAATATTTTAAGAATTAAGTTTACTAATGATCAAACAAAAATTAGTAAACTTCAATGAAAAAAACAAGAAGAAATGAAAGATTTAAAACAAGAAATTAAAAATTTATTAATTTATGAAGTAATAAAAGATTAAAGGATGTTAAAATTTAAATTACAAGAAATAGAATTAAAAGGAAATGAAAATATAAATAGTAATATAAAAACTATAATGAAAACGTTAATTCTTTTAGCTGAAGAAATAGATACAACATGTGAATCAAATAACAAATATTTACAAAATCTAAATGGCACACAAAAGGAAATTCTTGAAGAAGCAAGAGAACATAATTGTACTAAAAAATTACAACTTTATATGTATAAGAAATTTACATAATTAAGAAAAAATATTAATAATATACTAAGAAAAAATAGATTAAAATTTGACCAATTATGCAGATTAAAAGAAGAACCTTAGGAGATTTGATGCATTAATACCCAAAAATGATAAAAGAAGGGATGAAGAAAAATTTAGAGATAAAGGAAAAGATATAGTCATAGTCTAATGGAATACATAAAGGAATTGGAAGAACAATTTATGATCATGAAAATAGGGATATTGGAAAATTAATTAGTCTATTAACCTTAAAATATAAAGAATTAGAAAAATATTATGAAGAAAAACTTTATACCAATAAAGAAGAGGATGATGACAATAATTAATAAAAGTGAATCTGAATAAGAAAACATATAACCAAGAATTCATATAAAACCTATATTATCAACCTCACAAAGAAGAGAAACATATGATCTACACAAAGAAGAAAGAAATAGACAAATATAAGAAAAACCTGAATCTTTTAATAGGAGAAGACAACAACTTAAATTGAAAGAATATTTATATTAGGTACTAGAGATAATATTCCATCAGAATTTAGACCTCATAAAAGTTATAAAACTAATATTTTAGATTTAGACTACATAAGAGATAGAAAGAAAAACTTAAACGAATGGGCTAGTGAAATGAGTGTAAGCATACAAACTTCTACAACCACACAAATAAACACTCAACTTATAAGGCATTAGTAGTTCATAAAATGACAAGAAATGTAAAAATTTAGTTTACAAATTTAAAAGAACAACAACATTTACTAATACAAGGAAATGCTACTACAAGAAGAGAATACTTAAACACTATTGTAAATAAGATATATAAGAAATTCATTGGAAAAGACAAAGGTAAGTATATTATTGAATCTAGTAAAAATGAAATAAATGAAACTAAGTGACATTTAGCAAACATGAAAAATATGCAATATGTGTAATATAGATTCTTTTATATGTGAATATGAAATATATTATCATAAATTACCACATTCTATGCAAGGAACTTATAAGAAAATATTTCGTAGAACATTGTATAAAACTATGATAGAAGGATGAAATAACATAATAGAGAAATCACACCTGATACATGATGTGCAAATTATAGTACTCGCAAGTGTACGAATCATTCGTAGAAAGGGACAAGCAAACCTCCGAGGTCGGTCTCTCAAGGAATTGTAATGGTTCTAAATAACCTTTTTCTTAATCTAAATAGAGTCCTAACTCAACTAAAAGACTAATTAAATAGAGTTCTAGTAAAACTAAAACTCTAAATAATTAGAGTCCTAAACCTAGTAAAACTGTAAAAGGAGTGTGGTTTGTAGCAATATCAATGGTAACAAACAATTAACGAAAAGAATTATACAAGTTCACAATTAATTCAAATAGATTTCAAGTATCAATGGAGAATGTATGGATGTTTAGTTTGGTTGGCCATGCTTGCATCGAAAAGTTATGGTGAAATAACATGAAAGTTCTAATAAATAATTTTTACCGGTTTTCTTTTTAATTACGAAAATTTCTACGATCGAGTAATTCTCTTTGTTGTTAACTAATTAACATCCTACGATCGGGTATATCAAATAGCAATCAAATTATGCGCAAGGAAATATATGTCAATCAAACTAATGCTATGACTAAGTCACTAATTTGAATCTTTGATTAAGTATTTCAAAATATAGCTTAGGTGACGTTCCTAAAACTAAATTCTCAGATTTTTCAACCTAACTATGAAACTCAAATTGGCCCATGAAAATTTATAATTAAATATCTAAACATGCTCTTAATTAAAAGGTAAATTTATTTATATCAAAGCAATAAAACATTCACCAAAACAGTTCTAGCAAACATGACAACACAAACTAAACATCCATAATAAAACTAGCTGCTCATGTTCATATTAAAATTCATAGACAAATTCAATGTGAACATACACTCAATGAAGTAAGAAGAAAAATAGAATTCTATAACAAGAAGGAAATCTTAGATCTAAATACTGCTATTGGATGGGATGGTATTCTTCTCCAAAAGCTTGATCTTCGATCGTCAATGGTTTCCTTGGATTCTTAGAATGGATTCTCTTGCTTTGTTGAGTATGGAAAAGCTCCAAAAACTAGTTCAATCTCTCTTTTGCTCGCAAAATTGGAGTGTATAAAAGTTGTATGTAAAGAGGATTCTAAAGGGGGTATTTATAGATGTAAAGGGTTACACAAATCCTGATTGTAATAGGAATAGGCGCTTTGCGGCATACAATTCTCCCGCCGCGGCGCAACACAAAAATTGGAAATATTGGTCACAACTCTAGAGGTTCCCGCCGCGGCATACAATTTCCTCCCTGCGGTGCGTGTTGCCTTTCCTTTCTTCACATTTACCCCCTTACATATGTGCTGGCTCATTATGTACGGCTTACATTTTGACCTGTTTTGCCCGTAACTTGTGATCCTAGTGTCGTAAGTGTTTTGTCTTTGCGTGTTTAATTCAACTCATTTGATGCTAAAAACACCTAAAATACACTCAAACATACCCGTGATTCTGAATTGATAGATTTATGAAAATAATCAAATAAACAATCACAATAAATCTATTTTTAAACAATTAAGCATAATAAATCAGAAATGTTAATGCTTTTTGATTATTTATCACAACCCCCAACCAGCTTCTTGCTAATCTCTAGCAAGTGGAGCGATCTAAAAATTAAAATAAAACAAATAAAATAAACTAACCTAAATCACTTCCGTAGATTGCCACGGTTGCATTTGGCATATGCAACAAGCCTTTAAACCCCTAGGTGGCTCTAGTGGATGAGTTATAGTCTCGTGAGGGTTTCCAGTGATGACACCCTTAAACATCGTAACAAAACTAATAATGACTCTAAACATACTTGAATCAATCCATGCATATGTCTCAAAAATTGTCAACAACGAATGATATACGAAATAGTTAAAAATCACTTAAGCTCAAAAACAGTCAAAATATCAAACTAATCTTAGTAATCGGCTTTTGAACAACCAATCAAACCACAAGCCCGTTAGTTACAATGATCGTGTCATGCATGATATTCATAGATTACATTTAATATCTCATAAATGTGCAAGTATAAAATATGAATGAAAATTGCACTTATAAACTCCATAGACTCACTTTTCAAATTCATCTCCACTAATATAGAAATCAAACTACCTAGAATCAATAGGACTTCATTAAGCTTGTAAAGCTGTGTTTAGGTGTGTGGTTATGAAAGTAAGGAAATGATATTTTCAATAGGATAAAAGTACTTTTTATTTCACAAACTCATTCAACTTTTTCTACACAAATGTTCTTTTTTATCCTCCTATAAATTCCATATGTCCCTTGGATCTTTTTGCTTGATTTTCTTTCTTTACTTTTCTTGCTTATTATTTCAATCAAATTTTTATTTATTTATTTATTTTTTATATAATCAAGCAAGATAAATACAACATAATTGCTCATGAAAATCAAATATTACATTGAGTACTCTCATCGCTAAGGGTAGTACAACGTATATATCAATGTTGAGTTCACGGGTGTCACTATGGATAAAATAAAATGGAGAGGCTTGAAAAGTTCAAACGGTCCAAAGATGGCCTAAATCACTTTTTAAGTAGCATTTGATTCTATCATTTCGCTTTAATGGGTTTTCAAAGGAGTTCTAGAGTTCGTTGAGACTTAAAATATATGACAAACATGCACACATTATACAAACCAAAAACAGTCATACTAACCATATAAACTACCACATCTATCACAAAATCCTCAAACTAGATGAATTTAACATTTATGTGCCTCTTTACTTAGGTAAAAATTTAATTTCTTTCATATATCACTGTCATTACAATCACATTAATATCATGGACTTTCGGATTGACTTAAGTGGACACGACACTATCCTAACAAAATTCAAGTGACAAAAGTTAAAATTTAAAATTTGGTCTAAATTCATGCTCATGGAATATTTTTCCCACCCCTAACCTAATTTCTATATTGTCCTCAATGTCAAAAAGAAAAACCAAAGAAATTAAGTAAAGAAGTGAGAGAAATTACCCCCCTTTCGCTTGAGATTGTGTACATTACACGTACGCTCCGGTTCATTATTCCTTGCTTTTCTCATCATGTAGCATTTAGTGTGTAAGAAACATGTATGAAACCTCTAAGTATATGCATCACAACTTCAAATCCAAATTTAAATTATAACTAAAGCAAATGAAAGCCAAAAATATTAAACAAATTAATTAGTAGTCTTAAACAATCCAAAGAAAAATAAAATAAAAAAAAATAAAATAAAATAAAAGAAAAAGAAAATAATGAAAATAAACCAAAAAAAATACAATGGGAGGCTCAGTCCTCCATATCTTCAGATTGCTCGTTGTCTGAAAATGAAGTCATGTCCCGGATATTGCGGAGGTGGCCCGAACTAGGTGAGGTCTACTCCACTCTGTGTCAATTAGAAGCTCATCATTCGGTGGAGTAGAGCTTGGTATTCATGTTGGTACTTCATTTGATCACTGAACCAAGCCTGTTGTTGAGTCTGGTACTCATGTATTTTATTAACCTTCACTTTTAGATTTACCAACCTGTCTTTTGTAGAAGCATTCTTGGAAGAGGTTGCCTCACCCTTCCTACTTCCTTGTCCAGCTTTCGTACCACTTGTCAAGTGTTGCATGTAGGCGAAGGTTAATGTTTCACCTGGCTGCAATAAGACCTCGCCCGTGTCATATCGGACTCCGTGCTTGACACATAGGGAGGTGATCAGTTGGGGAAAGAAATAACTGATGTTGTGATGCTCAGCTGAGTACACAACCCTTTGTTGGATTACCATTCCTACATCTATTGAGCGCTTGATCTCTATGGCAAATTGCAGAATAGCTCGCTCCCAATCGACAGTACTATAATGCCGGGTCGGCATTAACCAAGAACAGACAAAGTATTGCCAAATACGGGAATGGGTCCTAAGGTGCTTGGCTTGAAAAATGTTCACCATATCCCCCTTATACTCCCACTCCGCGTAACCATCGGTTAGGGTGTTAATGACCTCGTCGTAATCAACCTGTGTTAAGTAGGTTTCATACCCGTTGTTTTAGATGTCCCTCAACCCATAGTAGGAGTTAATCACTGTCCTATTAAAGGGGACCTCAACGCCCCTCACCCATATTAATCCATCTCTAGCTTTCGGGACATTCGCATAGAATTTTCGGACCAATGAACTTACGCCTGCCTATGGGGATATGCAAATTTCCTCCATCCTAAAACCTCAATTTTATTAGATATTCCCATAACACCCACTTGGCCAAAATTCATCCCTCTCTCATTCACAAATCTCTTATTTCTTTTGGCGGCACCTTCGTACCGCTCTTGTGCCTTCTGACTTACAAACCGAGAGGCGTCATAATTACGATCCTCAACTACTTTCCCCTTCCCCTTAGAACGACTACCCTTACCAGCCTTTCTTTTTGGAGCCATAACAATTCTTATACTAGAATACTTCATACCCACAAATCAATTTCAAAATTTTGCAGAAAAACCCCAAAAATTGTTCCCCTCTTATCCAAAATTTTCACTTAATTTCAAATTTCAGACAAATTTCACAGATTCCAGAAAGTTATTACTAAATTGAGATGGAAATGTGAAGAAATTTACCTCTTGGGAATGCAATTGAACCCTTGAAGAAAAACTCTCAAATTTGCTTGAAACCCTAGATTTTGAAGATGAAGAGAAACTTAATTTTTGGAGCAAATGTGATGAAATTGATGGAGGGAAAAGTGTTAGCAATGTTTGAATGAAGAATTGATTGAGTAAAGTTTCAATTTTGGTGAGGATTTGGGAAGAAATTGGAGAGGAGAGTAGAGAGTGTTTTGGAGAAAATGAGAGAAAGTGAGGGAAAAAATTTGGGAAGAAATTTGAAATGAGTTTGAATGTGCCCGAGTGCCCTTTTCTGGAAAATTTTCAGAGGCGCGCTGCGCCACAAGTTTTTCCCCGCCGCGGCATGGACAATTTTTGAAAAATTGTGTGTGAAACAGAAAGTCCCTCGCCATGGCACAAATATTTTCCACTGCAGCGTGCACATTTTTTTGTGAAACAGAGTGTCCCTCGTCGCGGCGTACACATTTTTTTGAAAAATTGTGCGTGAAACAAAAAGTCCCTCGTCGCGACACAAATTTACCCCGCCACGGAGCACACATAATTTTTGAAAATTTTTGATTTTTTGGAATTTTTGAAAACGTGCAACGCATTCACCCCCAACCAAGACTTGGGAATGTCCTTATTTCCTTGAAAAACTTTTAAAAACAAAAATATAATAAAAAAACAAAAGAAATAAAAGCAACGAAAGAAATACAATACCGAATGGGTACCTCCCATTAAGGGCTTAGTTTTATGTCTTAGCAAGACGTGGCCACTCTCGTGTTTATGAATCAAGGAGACGTATTGTTTCGATGCTTTTCAAATTGGTGTCTCCTTCCAAGTATGGCTTGACACGATGCCCGTTTACCTTGAACGGTTCCTGCATTTTGGGATTGAGCAACTCGACTACTCCGTGTGGACGTACATTTGCAATTGTATATGGTCCGCTCCACCTAGAATGAAGTTTTCTTAGAAACAAACGCAAACGTAAATTTTATAATAGAACTTTCATTCCATGAATGAAATACTTATCGGGGAGCCCTTTGTCGTGATAGCGCTTAGTACGCTCCTTGTAGATTATGACATTTTTGTAAGCTTTGTCCCGAATTTTCTCAAGTTCGCTCAGTTGGAGTAGTCATTTTTTCCCAGCTTTTGCCATGTCCATGTTGAGCTCTTTAATAGCCTAATAAGCCCTATGCTCTAGCTCAACGGGTAAGTGACATGCTTTACCAAAAATTAACTTGTAGGGGCTCTACCAATGAGTATTTTGTACGCTGTACGATATGCCCACAAGGCATCATTCAATTTAACTGACCAATCCTTTCTTGAGGAGCGCACTGTGCGTTCCAATATTCCTTTGATTTGTCGGTTGCTCACTTCCACTTGCCCCGAAGTTTGGGGATGGTATGGGGTAGCCAATCTATGAGAAATGTTGTATTTTTTCAAAAGTCTGTCAAAGATCCTATTGCAAAAGTGGCTACCTCCATCACTAATGATTGCTCTCGGTGTTCCAAACCTGCTAAAAATGTTATCCTTCAAAAATTTAACAACAACGTTAGCGTCATTAGTTCTAGTGGGTATTTCTTCTACCCGCTTTGAAACATAGTTGACTGCGACTAAAATATAAGTGTAGCCAAAAGATGGGGAAAACGGACCCATGAAGTCAATTCTCCACACGTCAAATAATTCCACTGCAAGATTAGATGTCAAAGGCATTTCATTACGTTTTCCTATGTTACCGGTCCTTTGACATCTATCACATCTCATACAAAACATGTTAGCATCTTTAAATAAAGTAGGCCAATAAAATTCAGATTGTAATACCTTTAGGGCTGTTTTCTTACCACCAAAATGGCCCCCGCAATGTAGTTCATGGCAAAAGGTTAAGATGCTCTCATGTTCCTCTTTGGGCACACACCTTCGGATGACTTGATCTTGACATAACTTGAACAAATAGGGGTCATCCCAAAAGTATTGCCTGCAAACATTGAAAAACCTTTTCTTTTCCTGAAAAGTGATGTTAGGTCTCAAAATACCACTAGCTAGATAATTAACAATGTCAACATACCATGGATTTGAACCTATTGTAAACAATTGTTCATCAGGGAAGGTTTCTATGATTGTGTCCTTACTTTCACCCTCAACATTTTCATATTCAGAAATTAACCTAGACAGATGATCAGCTACTACATTTTCAGTACCTTTTTTGTCCTTGATCTCTAGGTCAAATTCTTGTAAAAGTAGGATCCACCTAATGAGTCTAGGCTTAGCATTCGGTTTAGTCAATAGATATCTCAAAGCAGCATGATCTGAACGAATAATAACTTTAGTTCCTACCAAGTAAGACCTAAATTTATCAAGTATAAATACAACAGCCAATAACTCTTTTTCAGTGGTGGTGTAGTTAATTTGGGCGTCATTGAGTGTTTTGCTAGCATAATATATAACATGTAAACGTTTATCCACTCTTTGACCCAAAATAGCTCTTATAGTATAATCAGACGCATCACACATGATTTCAAATGGTAAAGACCAATCAGGAGCTATAATAACAGGTGTAGAAGTAAGTCTATCCTTTAAAGCATTGAAGGAAGCAAGGCAATCATCATTAAAATCAAACAAAGTATCTTTGGAAAGTAGATTACATAATGGACGACTTATTTTGGAAAAATTCTTAATAAACCGTCTATAGAAACCTGCATGTCCTAGGAAACTCCGTATTTCCTTAACAGATGTAGGTGGAGGCAACTTTGCAATTAAATCTACCTTAGCCTTATCTACTTCAATTCCTTTGCTAGATATGACATGTCCTAACACTATGTCCTGTTGGACCATAAAATGATTTTTTTCCCAACTCAGTGTCAAATTACATTCAATGCATCTTTCTAACACTAAAGTCAATTTATGCAAGCAATCTTCAAAGGAATTACCGAAAACAGAAAAGTCATCCATAAATACCTCGATAAATTTCTCCACCATGTCTGAAAAGATCGACATCATACATCTCTGAAAGATGGTGGGTGCATTGCATAGTCCAAATGGCATCCTCTTGAAAGCGAAAGTTTCGAATGGGCATGTGAATGTTGTCTTCTCTTGATCCTCCAGAGCGATGGGTACCTAATAATAACCTGAAAGACCATCCAAAAAGTAATAGAAATCGTGTCCAGCTAATCTTTCTAACATTTGATCAATGAAGGGAAGGGGACGTGATCCTTCTTTGTGTACAAATTCAGCTTTCGAAAATCGATACACATCATCCAACCCGTAATTATCCTAATGGGCACTAATTCATCTTTCTTATTTTTAACCACGGTTATTCCAGATTTCTTTGGTACCACATGAACTGAACTAACCCACTTACTATCAGCAATTGGATAAATTACTCCTACTGCTAGGAGTTTCAAAACTTCTTTCTTAACAATCTCTTGCATGATTGGGTTTAGTCTCCTTTGTGCTTCTTTAACCGGTTTGACATTGTCCTCCAAATTGATCTTATGCATACACATTGCTGGACTAATGCCTCTAATGTCCCCAATACTCCATCCTATTGATGCACAAAAACTTGTTAACCAAATTTTGTATTTGTAAAAGCTCGCAAGTGCACGAGTCACTTGTAGTAAGCGACAAGTATACTCCCAAGATCGTCTCTCAAAGGAATTGCGGTGGTTTTCGAAAGAGTTAATTGCAATCTAAAACGTGACAATAAAATAAATCCTAAACACTCTATCAAAGGTTGGTTCTGAAAATGGTCTCTAAAATAATAAAAATACTAAAACAATAAAAGTAAATGCGTGAAAGTTTTGTTGAAACGATGAGATGAATGAGTGTGGGAAATTGGTTTGTAGACTAATCATGGATGAGTTGATTTATGTGGTTTTGACAATTTAGCACGAAAAAGTAGAATTTAATGATTATTTTCTCTAACCCTAGAAAATCCCAAATCAATGGTGATTTTTCCTTAATTAACTAATTAACTTCTTTGATCTGGACCGTTAATTAGTTAATCAGCCTTAAACCTAAGAAAATAGTTTAATCACCTAATTCAAGACAAATCAATGCACTTAAATTAGGCTCATGCTCAAGAGCGCTCAATTGAATTCAGATGGCGTTTCTAAAACTCAACCCTAAAATGTTTCATACATTCACAAATCAAATTGGCCAGAAATAATTGATGAACATACGTATTAAGAACAATGACATGAATTAAATTACTTAATCATAAAAATATCCACATAATCAATCATCCAATTATAGTTACATCACCAAAATCCCACACATAAAGAGTTTAGCTACTCATAATGAAATCCAAATCAATATCTTTCATTACAAATAACATTCTATGAATTCTTAAAGAGAAAAGAGATTACAAACAATAAATTACCCCCCTTTCACTCTTGAAACAAGATCTTGATGTTGGATGATCACCTTCTTCAAGATTGTTGATGGAGCTTCAATGGAGGAGCATTAATGGAGTAATTTTCTCCCTAAAGAATGTGGAGGCTGGAGATGTGTTGTGGAGGCTGGAGATGATTAAAATCTGATGGAGGCTGAAAAGTATGTCTAAGGTCTCTATAATCTTCTTGGAGGCTGAATATATATTGTGTCCAAAATTAGGTTTTCCTTTCTTGTAAGGGTTTCCATATATTCTGTAAGTGTCATGGCCCAGGAGGAGTCCAGTCCGCGCGCGCGCGCCGCGGCGCACATTTTCCATGCCACGGCGCACAATGTTTTTACAATTTATGAGCCAAAACAGAAACTTCCTCGCCGCGGCGCACATTTTCCATGCCGCGGCGCGCGATGTTTTCATGATTTCCAAATTGCAACCCGAGAGCCTCTCGCCGCGGCACACAATTCCTTCGCCGCGGCGCTCCTTGCATGTAACAGTGTACATGGTATGTACATTTATGTACATGCGTTGTACATACTTTGTTGGTTATCGATGTAAGGCTTACAGAATGAAATGACACCTAATGTAAGGCTTACATATTTAGACATTTTTACTTCATTTTTGCTCTCTTTTCCATATTTCTTTCCAAACCTACTTTGACCTGCAAAACAATAGAATACCCTCCAAAATAAGATTATATCGAGATTAAACGTAAAATAAACACTTAAAAACATAACAAATAGTAGATCAAAATAGTGTTCATCACCTATTGCCTTTTTATACTTCCTAAGCTCTCCAATCAATTTCTCCTCTTGTTTTTGGGTGAGTGTGGATGAAATAATAATTGAATAAGTCTCATTCTCTCCCAAAAATACATATTTCAGATGCTTAGGTAGTTCTTTAAGTTCTAATTCAGGTGGAGCAATCTCATCATCATGTGGGACATCCAATAAATCTAAGGGTGTACTAGAGTCATCTAATGATATGACATTGTCTAATAGATCACTGTACTCCCTAGCCTCATAGTCTAAGATATCATCTACCTCTCCAACTGTAAGTGCTACCTCTAATTTATCATCTAATCTAGCTTGCACAAAAGTATCATGAATAATAGGATCTAAACATTCAACAAATGAGCATTCATCAATAGCAGATATAGAAGGGTAAGGAGATGAATCAAAAATCTTAAAGTGTACAGTCTCTCCCAAGACTGTCATTGTCAACTTTCCACTTTGGACATCAATGATGGTTTGGGTAATGGCCATAAATGGTCTACCCAAAAGAATTTTGTGCTCCTTGTCCAAAGATGGATTATCCTGCATATCTAAAACCACAAAATCAATAGGTATGATTAGCTTATCTACCTGTACAAGTAAGTCCTCAACCATGCCTTTCAGATATTTAATAGATCTATCCGCAAGTTGAAGGGACATTGTTGTTGGTTTTAGCTCTCCCAAATCTAGCTGTAAGAAAATAAAGTAAGGCATCAAATTTATACTAGCACCTAAATCAAGCATAGCCTTAGTTACTTTCCTATCGCCCATAGTAATATTAATGATAAAGCTACCTGGATCTTTTAACTTAGAGGGTAAGTTACGTTGAAGCACCGCATTAGCAATTTCAGACACGATAACTCTTTTATTAAGCTCATACCTTCTTTTCTTAGTGTTTAGTTCTTTGAAAAATTTTGCATAAGAAGGCACGTTTCTAATTACATCTAACAATGGCAAATTGATATTAATTTTCGAAAGCATGTTAAATAAATTAGAAAACTGTTTATCTTGCTTACTGTCCTTTAAATGGTGTGGGAATGGTACTGGTGGTTGGTATAGCTCTGATGACTTGTGTAGCTTAGGTGGGTTAGATGACTCTCCAATTATCGCCTTTGAAGGCTCTTCATGCTTGTCACCTCTTTCCTCCAATTCCTTAGAAACAATGTTGTCATCTTCCATGTTACCTGCACTAGAAGATAAATCATTAGAAAGTTCAGATAAATTTTTAGTAACGACCTTACTACTCTGAAGAACCGTGACAGCTTTCGTTTGTTCGGGTTGACTGGGTAGCTTTCCTGTCTCCTGTTTGTGCATTTGTTCAGCTAGTTGCCCCACTTGTATTTCCACTCTTTTCAGTGAAGCTTCCATAGAATCCATCCTTCCACTATAGGATTGCATGAAATTATTTAGGATTTCCTCTATGGTCGGTTTATTTTGTGGAAATTGTCAGTTTATGTTTTTCCCTTGTGTTTGATTTTGGACAAATGGTTGGCTATTGTTTTGTTTCCAACCAAAGTTAGGGTGATTTCTCCATCCAGGGTTGTAGGTATTTGAATAAGGGTCATTCCTAGGTCTAGGTTGGTACCCTTGCATTAAATTTGCTTCTTCAGTAGTACTTGTATAAGGATCACCTGCAAAAGAACAAACGTTAGCCCCATGTCCATAAGAACCACAAACTCCACATACCTCGTGTTTTGGCATTTGATTCATAATAGAGGTAGTGAGAAGTTGCACTTGTTTCGTCAATTCAAGGATCACCTGCAAAAGAACAAACGTTAGCCCCATGTCCATAAGAACCACAAACTCCACATACCTCGTGTTTTGGCATTTGATTCATAATAGAGGTAGTGAGAAGTTGCACTTGTTTCGTCAATTCAGCAAGGTGCAAAGCCATTTCGTTGGTGGAGCTTAATTCATGAACTCCAGCTCTTTTTCCTCTAGCGCTCTTTTGTTGGGAATTGGCTCCCAACATCTCGAACAATTCGTAAGTTTCATCCGCTGTTTTCTCACCCATGGCTCCTCCTGCAGCATTGTCAACTGTGAATTGACATTGTAGTGTCAATCCGTCATAGAAAAACTGATTTTGTAGCTGCAACGGGAAGTGGTTATGTGGACACTGTATCAAGAGCAATTTGAATCTGTCCCAAGTCTCGTGAAAGGGTTCTCCGTCCATCTGCAAAAAACTAGCAATTTTGTTCTTAGGTCAGATATTTTTTGATGGGAATAGAACTTACCCATAAATTTGTTGTAAACATCGTCCCAAGTGGCCAAAGAACTGAGTGCCAATGTCATAAGCCAAGACTAAGCTCTATCTTTGAGAGTGTATGGAAAACACCTCATCCATAGTTGATCTTCACTAAGTCCCTGCAGTGGAAAGGTTTGCACAGTTGCATATAATTCACGCATAAAATTTAAAGGATCTTCATTAGGGATACCGTAAAAGGAGGGAAGCATGGAATAATGAATATTTTTCAACTCATAATTCCAAGCTGCCTCTGTAAGTTGAATGCACGATGTGGCGGTCCCAATGATAGGTCTTACAAGCTCTTTGTTCATCATCTGTCTACCCACGTTGTCACCCATTACTGATTGTAATTGTTGTTGGACTTCTTCCTCTTGAATTTAATTATCCAGTTTCTTTGATCGGTGTTTGATCCTATAAATGTTGTCAATGAAGGGAGAGAGTTCCTTGTTAAGTGACCTTCTACCTTGCATGCACAAATAAAAAGCAAACAAAGATCAAGGCAACAGAGAAATTGCAATTTAAGCACTATTTTTTTTTTATTTTTTTTGTATTTTTGAATAAAAGATAACAAATAAAATAAATAAACAAATAAAACTAATTCAGAAACTCTAAAAAGTCAAAAAGAAAATTATTTAAAATTCCAATTCCTAAGCAACGGCGCCAAAAACTTGATGTGCAAATTATAGTACTCACAAGTGTACGAATCACTCGTAGAAAGTGACAAGCAAACCTCCGAGGTCGGTCTCTTAAGGAATTGTAATGGTTCTAAACAACCTTTTTCTTAATCTAAATAGAGTCCTAACTCAACTAAAAGACTAATTAAATAGAGTTATAGTAAAACTAAAACTCTAAATAACTAGAGTCCTAAACCTAGTAAAACTGTAAAAGGAGTGTGGTTTGTAGCAATATCAATGGTAACAAACAATTAACGAAAAGAATTACACAAGTTCACAATTAATTCAAATAGATTTCAAGTATTAATGGAGAATGTATGGACGTTTAGTTTGGTTGGCCATGCTTGCGTCGAAAAGTTATGGTGAAATAACATGAACGTTCCAATAAACAATTTTTACCAGCTTTCCTTTTAATTACGAAAATTTCTATGATCGGGTAATTCTCTTTGTTGTTAACTAATTAACATCCTACGATCGGGTATATCAAATAGCAATCAAATTATGCGCAAGGAAATATATGTCAATCAAACTAATGCTATGACTAAGTCACTAATTTAAAGCTTTGATTAAGTATTTCAAAATATAGCTTAGGTGATGTTCCTAAAACTAAATTATCAGATTTTTCAACCTAACTATGAATCTCAAATTGGCCCATGAAAATTTATAATTAAATATCTAAACATGCTCTTAATCAAAAGGTAAATTTATTTATTTCAAAGCAATAAAACATTCACCAAAATAGTTCTCGCAAACATAGCAACACAAACTAAACATCCATAATAAAACTAGCTGCTCATGTTCATATTAAAATTCATAGACAAATTCAATGTGAACATACACTCAATGAAGTAAGAAGAAAAATAAAATTCTATAACAAGAAGGAAATCCTAGATCTAAATACCGCTATTGGATGGGATGACATTCTTCTCCAAAAGCTTGATCTTCGATCGTCAATGGTTTTCTTGGATTCTTAGAATAGATTCTCTTGCTTCGTTGAGTGTGAAAAAGCTCCCAAAATTGGTTAAATCTCTCGTTTGCTCGCAAAATTGGAGTGTATAAAAGTTGTATGTAAAAAGGATTCTATAGGGGGTATTTATAGATGTAAAGAGTTACACAAATCCTCGTTGCAATAGGAATAGGCGCTCTGCGACATACAATTCTCCCGCCGCGGCCCAACACAAAAATTGGAAATATTGGTCACAATCCGAGAGGTCCCCGCCGTGGCATACAATTTCCTCGCCACGGCGCACGTTGCCTTTCCTTTCTTCACATTTACCCCCTTATATATGTACTGGCTCGTTATGTACGACTTACATATTTTGACCTGTTTTGCCCGTAACTCGTGATCTGAGCGCCGTAAATGCTCTGTCTTTGCGTGTTTGCATTATTCAACTCATTTGACGCTAAAAACACCTGAAATACACTAAAATATACCCGTGATTCCGAATTAATAGATTTATAAAAATAATCAAATAAATAATCATAACAAATTTATTTTATAAACAATTAAGCACAATAAATCACAAAATATTAGTGCTTTTCGAGCATTTATCAATACATTAGGAGGAATAATAAGAAGTCTTAAAATTGGATGGTAGTAAAATGCCAAGAAAGAAAATAACATTAACAAGAGAAAATGATAAAATATGTTGTGATTCAAGAGATTTTAAAATGTTAGAAAAATATAGATAGAACATAAATCCTACAATAAATATAAAAAACATAAAAAAATTTGGAAAGTGTAGAAGGTATAAATTTAGAAAACAAAATTTTAAAAAATATAAAAGAAGATATAATAGGAAACCTTATAGACTAAGATATTTTAGAAGAAGAAAAAATAATACACCATAAAAGAAAATTTATTATGCATCATGAAAAAAGAAATATAGATGTTGAATATGTAATGAAGAAGAACATTATGCAAATGTATGCCTTAATAGACTTCAACATAAGAAAGAATTTAAAAAAGAATTCCCTCAAAAAGCAAAAATCTTAGAATAAGCTTTTAAAATAAAGCTATAACCAATAGAGAAATTTGACATAGATGATACATATAATATTTATTTATTAGAAGCAACTGAAGAAGAAATAACAGACTCAAAAATATCTAATTATAATTCTGATTAATGGATGAATTATTAAGTATAACGAGTTCAAATAGAAAATATATAAAAATACAATTAAATTTAAAAGATATAATAATTATCATTTACATGCATATATTGATACAAGAGCAAGTATTTGTGTAACCAATAAATATATATTTTTATAAGAATTTTGGAAAACAACCCCAAAAGAATTAATAATAAGAATAGTTAATAATACTACCTTAAATTTAAGCAAAGTCTTAAAAAGATATAGATATATTTATAGGAGGAGAAATCCTTCTCATTTCTACAATATATCAACAAAAAATAGGAGTTGATGTCTTATTAGAAAATATATTCATAAACTTATATCACCATTTATCCAGTATTTAGACAAAATAAGTTTGACAACCTTAGATGGTGAAACTATTTGTGTCAAAATTAAGAAAAGTATTAACATTTTCATCACCAACTTTTATGTCACAACATAAATAGAGAAAACGTTGTGAGAATATAAAATAAAAAAAATCCATAAATAGAAAATATTTCCTTAAAAATAGAGGTCAACCAAAGCCCTTTTTCTAAATGAAATACAAGAAGATAAAATTTTAACAGGAATTAGTAAATTATGTTCAGAAAACTCATTAAATCTAAATATTAATAAATACAATGAAATAGCAAGCATAAAATTAAAAGATCCTTCAAAGATTATAAGAGTAAAACAAATGATTATACTCCAGATGATCGAGAAGAATTTGAAAAATAAATTCAAATTTTTTTGGAATTAAAAGTAATCATTTATAGTAAATCATCTCATTCAATCACTGCTTTTCTAATAGAAAAAGAATCTGAAAAACAAAGAAGAAAGAAAAAAATTATCATAAATTTTAAAACTTCAAATAAAAAAAATAATAGATTATGGATATTTTATTTATTATCTTTAATAAAGGAAAGAAATATTTTCAAGTATTGATTGCGAAAGTAGATTTTGACAAAAAAGACTTGATAAAGAATCCCAAAAACTAATAGCATTTAGTTGTTCACAAGGACGTACAGTTCCAATGGACAGTCGTTCCATTTGGATTAAAACAAACACCAAGAATTTTTCAAAGGTACATGGATAATATATTTAAGAAATTTCATAATTTTTGTTGCATCTATATAGATGATATATTAGTATTTAACAACAATCTACAAAAATATTATATAGATGTAATAAATATACTACATGAATGTCAAAAAATACGAATATCTTTTTCAGAAAAGAAAGCAGTAATTGCTCAAGAGAAAATAAAATATCTAAGACTTGAGATAGAAAATGAAAAATACTATTTAGAGCCTCATATCTTAAATAACATACAAAAATTTTTCAGTATTATAAAAGATAAAAATTAACTTCAAAGATTTTAATATACTTGACATATGCTGAAGCATACATCAAGAAATAAGCAGAAATGAGAAAATTATTATAAACAAAGTTTAAAAAAGATTATATTTGAAATTAGACTAAAGAAGATACTAAGTATATGGATAAGGTAAAATCACAAGTTAAAAACTTGCTCTCCTTATTGCATCTATGACCAGATGATCAAATGATCATAAAAACAGATGCTTCTCATGAATATTGGGGAGCAGTACTAAAAGCAAGAGTAAATAATAAAGATGAATATCTTTGTAGATTTACTTCATGATCATTTCAAAGCCTTGAATTAAATTATCATAGCAATAAAAAATGAATATTAAGCAGTTAAGAAAGCAATAAAGAAATTTGACATTTATGTTATTAGTACCAAATTTATCATTAGAATAGACAATAAAATTTTAGACATTTTTTAAGGACTAACATAGCAGGTGATTATAAGCAGAGACTTATCATACATCATATGTCAACAATGATTTAATCATTATAAGTTTGATGTAGAATATTTACTTAGAATTAAAAATGACCTAGCAAATGCATTAACTAGAGAACTAGCTCGACTAACAATTTTTACCATCGCAGAAATCATGAACAATCTTGATATAGAGATCATGATCAAAGAAAAGGAGTTGAAATTATAACAAAATAACTTGAGGTTTTATATCTCAATAAATCATTATGGAATAATAATAAGGAAGAAATTAGTTCTCCAGAAAAGAGAGAGATCAAAATTTCAGCATAAGGTAAAACTTCTAAAGGAAAAGAAATCCAAATCTCTCAATAAAAGGATAAAAACTCATAAGCAATTCAAAAGGAATGAGGTAACTCTTCAAAAAATTTATGGTCTAACATTGCAGATGAAAAAGAGCCCAAGAATTTTTTTTTAATTTTTTTATAATGGACAAACGCCAAGAATATACAAGACATGGCCAGAAGCCAGCAAAACAATAACTAAATTTTCAAGAGTGACACATAGAGCATTCACTAGCAGAATTGAAGCAGAAGGAAGCTTTGCCAGCTATAGAGCTCCAAAACTTTCTAGACCAAATGATTTAGTAGTTAATCTAGAAGAAAACTATGCCGAAGCACTTAGAAACTCGTCAATTGCAAAGAACAATATGATAACTCTAGGAAAAGTACCAAGACCAGTAATCTTTAGGAAAGCAGATGATACATTTCTTGTCCTAGAAGAAGAAAGGGAAAACAAATATAACATCAACTCAGACCAATGGTTAAATTTTTATAATTTGGCCAAACGATAAGGAAAATAATAATTAGAAGTCATGAAGTTTTTACTATAGAAAATGTTCATGCACTAGGAACTAAAAAGATTATCAACAACAGATGCCAAACTCATTTACCAATTATTTTATTGTGAATTAATTGAAAATATTTATCAAAGTAATAATTTAATGAAATTTACATATTTTCTAGAAAATTTTAAAAGAGCAATCAAGAACTTCAGAAAATGAGTTACGTAAATGATAGGCGAGTCTTCTTAAGATTTTTTAGTTCACTTATGGATTGAAATAAAGGATAACTAATGAGTCTATATCATTTCATCAAAATAGGAATGAAATCTTCAACAAGGACAGTCGAATAATCTAGAACTTTACTAGAAGAAAAGTTATTGAAGAATTGTTAAACTAGGAATGAACAATAATGTTAAGTCAGATTTATTATGAAACAAGAAAAATAATTTTTTAGAGATAAAAGTTAATTATTTCAACAATAAAATTATAATAATTTCCTATATAATTTAGGAATTAGCCTGGAAGATGTTGAAAAAGTAGTCAACTTTGAGGTGCCATTCAATTGTAATAAAATAGACACCAATGAAGGAACAAAACAAGAATTTTTCCAACTAGCAAAAAATCATACCAAATATCACAAGTGTATTTATTGCATCAAGGACAAAGATGGCTCCAAGTTACCAAACTCTACGATGAGTGTGTTGGCAAGTGATTGTGAGTGAAGTATCAACAACTCAAAAGAAATGATAAGGATAAAATGTAACTTTACACATGTTCTTATCTCATAGGAAAGATAAAGATAAAATGTAATCTTATCTTTACAGGTGTCGGAAGAAGGAAAAGATAACCTTATCTTTTCACGTGTTTTGAACGAACAATAAGCCTATAAAAACAGTGGGATTTCATAGATAAATCTCTTTCTATTTTTCATTGTATTCTTAGACAAACCTCATGTATCAGAAAACTCATATAAAGTAAAAAAGCAGGAAAACTAGGGTTGTAATAAGACTATTTTCTTAATAAATAAAAGTTTCATTTCTCCAAAAATTCAATGTCTCTCTTATATTTTAAGAAAAATTATGGATCCTATTTTCTGTTGAAGGTAGTTGGCCATTTCTCCACACAGGAGGTGAGGTTTTTTACAAGATAAGTAAAGATCATATCTAAGGTAGCGGAAGGCAGAAATAGACCCATATTTAGCAAGAACAAGGTATAATCAACTCTAAATTCTATTTGTTAATCATAAAAGTATGCTGAAAAATTTATATGACAATAAAAATTTATGAATTTTATATTAACATGCTGTGCTTGAAATTTTTGGTATTAGAGCCTGGTAATGAATTTAAATAATGTTTAAAATAAAACTTATTCAATTTAATACAAAAAAAGAAGTAAATTATTTAAAATATTATAAAATAAAATAAAAGAATTAATACTTTTGATTAAAGAAATAATAAAAGAATTACCTAAGAAATCATCACAAATAATAATCCATAAAGTACTTTTTAGTTAGAACATAAATTAACCTGGTTATATTATAAATAAGGCATTATTAAAAAAAGAAAATATTTATATCATTACAAATCTCTAATTTAAAATAATTATTTAGTTTAGTTTGAAATAATCAAACCAATACAAATTTTAAGAAAGATTTCACTGAAGTATCTTTAGCATGTATAAAAAAAAATGAATGATATAATATTATCATAAAAATAAATAATTACATTAAGATAAAATTTAGAAAAATACAAGAACACAAGAAAAATTCTTAAAGGAATTTAAAATCTTTCTAGAAATTATTTTAGAAAAATTGAAAAAAATTCTTTAAAAATACAAAAAAAAAAAATGGATGGAAAACTTAACATTGTTATTTATCAAGGGCATCCTTGATATAAAGTATAAACCTCAAGGACATCAAAAATATTTTTACAGAGGTTGAGAATATTATTAAAGATATGCTAAAATTCAAGAGCATAAGAGATAATATTCTAAAGTTAATATAATCAAAATGTTTAAAGGAAAAAAAATAAAGATAAAAAGTTTTGATAAGTAGTTATTACTTGTAAGTAAAACAATTTATTTGTAGTCATTTTTAATAACAAAAAACTATATATTACATCATCTGATGTTTTTCAAAAAAAATTTATTGCTATTTTAGACAAATATCCTAGGTTTGGTATTTTAGTAGTTCTAATATTTAACAAAAGATATGCATGTGAACTTATATTATCAAATTAGTATACTAGTAGTCCCTTCATTTAACAAAAAGTACAGTAATGGTTTAATTTAAAAACAAACTAATTTATAAAAGGTCAATTTTATATTTATAAAAATATTAATTATTTTTTGTCTTCTCTCATATTTTTTTGTCTATTTTATTATGAAAACAACCCTATCCACTCCAACAACTATGTATACCTTCATCATCCTCTTTGTCCTAGCCCTGACTAGTCATATTCTTCCACCTATCAACCACCTTTCACTGTTTACTACAGAATAATTAAAAATATAATTTTTATCAAAACTAAAGTTAACCAACCACCAACTCATTTGAAGCATCATTTCACTACCTTCGATTTTTTTCACCCCTTATCCTTTTTCGACCATCTTGTATTCAATAAAAATCACTTTTTTTTAAAGTTTGATCACATATAAAGTAGTCAAAAAAATAAAAGTAGACAGTGAGATTATAGAAAAAGAACTAGTAGTTGTGCGATCAGGGGCAAAGATGGATATTTCAAAAGAGTTAGTGGTATTTGTAACTAATGATTTGTAAAAAAAAAAATTAAGTTTTGAATTATTCTGTAGCAAATAGTAAAATTTGGTGGCCAACATATGAATAAAGCAATATCAAGAGTGGGACAAAGAGAATGACGAAGGTTGACGATAATTACTAGAATGGTATGAGATATTTGTATTAAAATGAACAAAAATAAATGAGATAATGCAAAAATAATAAATATTTTCATAAAGATAAAATTGTCCTTCTATAAATTAGGATTTAAAAAAAAATTGAAATATTGGTGGACATTTTATTAAATAGAGGGATTACTAATATACTAATTTGATAATATGGGTCTATGTACATACTTTTTATTCGATATGAGAACTACTAAAATATGGAGCCTAGATGGGTGTGCTCTAACTTGTAAATCAAGGCTTAGCATCCGATGAGATTAAAGAAGAATTCTTATGCATTGATTTTTTTTATTTTATTTTTAATATAGAAATTTTCTTTTTTATATATCACTTAATTATTTAAATAGTTTTAAATTAACTCTTAAAAAAATATTTTTTATATTATAAAAAAATAACAATTTTTTTATGAAAACAATATATTTTTTTACATCGTAAGAAAACATATGTACACCAACTAAAAAAGTTTAAAAATGAAATTCTATATATAAAAAATTATATCCAATTAAATGTAGTAGACATTAATTAAGCAAAACAACAATTCAATCTAGTGTTGTCAATTTTTTCTACTAAGGTGGGTAACTATGGAGAAAATTTGAATTTTCATTGATTGAGAAAATGCTTTTTTGGGATGGGTTAGAGGATTACACTTCCTACTCTATCAAATACACAAACTCAAATTTCTTACAAAATTTTATATAATTTCTTATATATTTACTTAAAAAATACAACATTATATAATTAAAAATACATTTTATTTAATTTTTTAACAACCATTGAAAAAATAAGTTAATTATATCTATAAATTTTACATTACATCTAATATCTATAAAACATAATTTTATTTTATATTTTATATTTCAACATAATTTTGTTAATTTGGAACATAAAATATGTAATTAACCATGTATTATTTGTTAGTAGGAATACCCGATCGTTGCAAGTTCTTTGAAACTTCGATATAGAATACTCGCCCTATCCCTACAAATATTTAGCATAGAAATGGAGATATAAAACCTGACCTTACTTCGCTCCATTGACAAATACTAATTCAAACGCAAAAAGACTAGAAAATTAAATTGTGTAAATGTGTAATTTGTCCCTTTTATATTTTAAACTTTTATGTATTGTCGTTTATATTTTATTTGTTAAATACATATGCATATGCACGTATATTGGATAATTATATACACATATATACACAGACGAGTAAAATACACGTGCAAATGCACTTGTTTTAAATATGTATGTATAATATCTTATATCTTATTAAATTTATAATTCAAAATTATATATATATATATATATATATACCCACACTAGTAAAATACATGTGCAAATGCACTTGTATTAAATATTTATAATTAAATATATATGTATAATATCTTATATCTTATTAAATTTATAATTAAAAATTTTAAAAAAATAACAATATAATATAACGTACATGAACAAATTAATTGAAACTTTTACTATTAAAATTAAGTAGTCTATTTTTTATATATATAAATCAAAAAATTAATTAATATGTTAAATTTTAAAGTTTTAATATTGGTATTCATGACTTATAAAAGACTTAAAAGAATTAGAACTCAAACAAAATAAATTAATAATATATACTTATTTTTCATTGACAAATAAGAGACTTAAAAATAAAAAAAAATTATATTAAAAGTAAGATTCTAATTCTATAAAAAAATTTATATCTAACTATATAAACTAAATTAATAATATATATGTATTTTTAATTAAATAAAAATGTTAGATAAAACCACCTAAAATTTATTAGCTACGCATTCACGTCTGTATAATAGTAATAAAATATATATATATATATATATACTACTTAAAAATACGTGCTTTGCACATAAATTATTTTACTATTTTAATTTCTTTTTTTTTTGTTAGTTTCTATAATATATTTAAAATAAATACGAAATTAATTTTCATATGTTTCTAAATTAATTATGAAAGTAAAATAATATTTAGAGTCTTTATTAGTTATGATAATCATTATATTATTAGAGTTCTTATTTGATGTAATCCTTACTCTATTATCATGTTTAGAGTCTTATTTAATGTGATAATATCTTCTAAAAGGGTAACTAATGTTAATAACTTAAAATATATTGATAATTTTTTCAAAAAAAATTATACGTGATTCAAACTTTTATATATAGTATAGATATATATATCATTTTAATTATATAAAGAAAATATATGTTTAGAGTCTTATTTAATATGATAATATCTTCTAAATGGTAACTAATGTTAATAACTTAAAATATATTGATAATTTTGTCAAAAAAATTAGGCTTATTCAAATATATATATATATATATATATATATATTATATATCATTTTAATTATATAAAGAAAATATACATATAAATATAATTTTTTTTTTTTTGAATAATTTCACCAAAAGAAAAGCAAGTATGAATAAAACTTAAATGATAATAACATGCAAGTGATATTAATGGAAGAAACTAATAAATTTAATAAAAAATAATTTATTTTATTGAATAATTCAAAAATAAATAAAATTATGTGGAAAGATAAATAATATAAAGTTATATTACAATTAAAATATAAAAGTTAATGCTCAAAGATGCAAGAAGGAAAATGATATGTGATACTGACGTAATTATTAATATATGTAAATGCTTGTTTTTGTAAGAAGAAACTGAAGTAATACATTCTTTAATATAGTTTTAGATGAACAACAATTTTGATTAGACTTGGAAAATAAAATTTCTAATATCAAAAAACAATTATACTAATTCATGTTAGATAACTGTAATATATGAAGTTTTTTTTTAATTAAAGCATCTAAATCTAAATTTTTCTACAGTAATTTTATTTTAATTAAAATAAAATTCAACTAATGTAAGGAACAACAATGGTCATAAATAAATGCGGACAAAATCATCTAAATTTTATTTGATGCTCATTCGTGTATTTATAATAGTAATAAGAATTCTTCTATAAATAAAGCAAATATGTAATTTTGTGAAAACTAATCAAAATGATTCAAGTAAAAAAAAAAGGCTCTAAAATATTGTAATTCAGACAATGTGCTGCCCACAAAATATGTTAACATTACCTTATAGCTTTTCTTTTTACATGAATAATGCAATCTCTTGGCATAGTTATCTTGTAATATTTTCTTATGTATACACGTAGAAGAATAAAGGGAACACACAATGTCAATCAAGTAACAAAAATCATACCCAATTACTAGATAATGAAAATTCATGAAATCTAAAAGAGACTTCTCCAGCCGTGTCTCGCTCAAGCCTAGCACTACCACTCTCATGATCATGAAGTATCTCATGTGGTGGTAGAGGCAGTACTTGTCTCTCACTAGGTTGGCGTGCCAATTGAACTTGAGGTGGCAGTGTCATTACTTGTGGAGAAGATATCACTGGCCTAAATCTAGGCTGTTGGCTTCCACTTGTTAAAGCCAACGATCGATCCCAGAGGAACAGATGCAGAGAAATAGGAACCTTAGCATGCCGGTGCAATGAAAGCTTCTGGCTAAGTGAAACAGTATCAAAGCATCTAATTGCTCCAGTTGAAGACACCATCCATGGGAGTACCTTTTGGTTTGAAACTCTTGACACCACCAGCAATCTAGATGCATCTACTGCTTCTCTGTACAGATCATTGAGTCCTGATCTCTTTGAGGGTACGTCTTCATTTCCATCAATAACTGATGATATGTAAATAAAGCCCTGACAATTATAACAATTGAGGAAATGGTGAGACAATTAATTATAGAACTTTGGTTAAGGAGTAAAGAGAAAGTTATATAAATGGGAAAATTAATGAACCTCTTCTGTGCGGCTTATGGCAAAGCCGAGTTTGGTGTCGCCATCTTGAATCTTGATTTCAATACCAAACTCTCCTCCAAGAGGAGCATACCAAAGACGAGCAGCTCTAACAACACCAATGTCAATGCCATGGTAATCTTCAAAGCCATATAAGCTGGCATTTGCAAGATTAGCCAAGTCAGAAAGTGATCCAGCATTCACTGTAGAAGATGCTGTCTCACCTGATATCTGAAGCAATTACAACCAACTTATTAGCACTTAAAAAAGAAGAAGATTAATAATGTAGAAATTAGTAATAAAACTATATATATGTTACCTTGGTAAGCAGGGGTTCAGTCTGCATGTTCATGAAGACAATAGGGATGCCAGATGCCTGAGCCATAATAAGCCAGGCGTTAGCCCTGGCAAGAGTGTCCTCCAAGTCATTATAATGAGAAGCAGTTCTGTCTGAAGCTTTTGGAAGAAGGAGAATAGACAGAAAGGGACTTGAATTAGGAACAGGTAGTGCCTCTTGCATCCTTCTCTCCCACCGATACGCGACATATCCATCTTGAAGCCGAGTTTTGGTTAGTGCATTAACCATCCGGGAGATCCTTGATGCTGCAAACCACAACTCACTATATTTCAGCACATCGAATCTTGACAATATATATAAGTGAATAAATACATTATATGTATGCATTATCTTGTACTATGAGATTCAAAGTAAAATTTGGATGGTGATGAAAAAACGTGGTTAAGAACAAGGCAGTCTTATCCAAAGAGCAAAACAAGAATTTGGAACTCTATCTATGCTCATGCTGTCAACAAGGGATATCAAAGCAACACTATAAAATATACTCCGGTTTCCTTTTTGTATAAAAATTGCATGCAAGAGGCAGTATTAAAATGGATTGCATGCATTTTGGCATCATAAGCTAACAATGACTCGCATTCTCCGGTAAGTTATGTTCCTGGCTACCAAGTATGACATATTAACAAATTTGTCAACTTTAAATCTATGATCAATTGTCCAATGCCTTCAAATAAACACGTGCATGCTTGCAAGGTCACGGGTGGGACATTAGTTACTGCCAGGCTAAAGACTTTAAAGACAAAGAATGTTTATAAAGCTGGCTAGTACTGCAATTCTACGCAACGGGTTGTCTACGTCTGATCTAATGTTCCTAATAAACTCATAGTATTGTCTAGTTCATTTCATTTAAATATTATCTTATTTTATTTAATTTCATTTAGATACTAACATATGAATCATTTTTTTTATTAAACTTATATAATCACTCCCTATTAGTATTGACTCTTAAGTTCTTGAAAGAGTTATTTTTCTAGCAACTTTTTAAGATGGTATTATAACTGGAGCACTCTAATTATTGAATCTAATTATTGAATCGCAAATATTTGACTTATATAATGTATAAGGCTAAATACTTGTGGAGAGCTCTAAATGTAAAAAATAAATATTGACCCGCTTCTATCAACTCAAATATTTAAAAGAGTTAATTTTAACTGGTCTTTTCTTTTCCGATTTCCTTAGGACAATATTTATTTGTTTGTTGACGTTGACTACATTCATTATAATTTAAAACTTCGAACCCAAAAAAGAAAAAAAGAAAAAAAAAAATTGAGAAAGCAACAGCAATATAACATGGAGTACCACAAGATACACTTACAACTGAGCAAACAACTGATCAATCCGATAAAATTAAAAAAAATTCGATCCGATCCGAAATGGTGGATTGATTTCAAATCCGATTTCGTTCGGTTTCGGATTTGGATTAAAAAATTTCAACACAAATTCTAGATTTAGGTAGTTTACTCTTAACAGTAAACAATTAAAACATGAATTATTAATACATAAGTTAAATCTAAAAAGCATCTTTTTTGGAAGTAAGATAACATCGCTAGAAAATGCATGTATTACATTATTAATATAGAATTTCACGACTTAAAATACTACAAAAATAATCTCTTAATATATATATATATATATATATGAAAAAAAGAAAGAAAGAAATACACTAGATAAAGCAGGGCCAGAGAAGTAGAAAGAAAAAAAGAGAGAGAGAAAACAAATCGGAGCAAAAGTCAAAAGTAGTGATAGTCATAAAGAATTCATTACCTTGGAGGTCGAAGCACTCGGATTCCGTACGATCCAAGAACCCAACGGCGTAATTCGGGTCATCAATGGACCTAAGCATGTATTGCTTTTTACCAACGGATTCATTGGGCACAATACATGCCTGCAACTCAGAGAAATCGTCTCGTCCTCGTCTAACTCGAACCAAAATGGAGGTATCCTTAGACCTGAAGGAACTATGAAGAATCTTCTGGACCCCACTTCGACCATTTTTGAAAGGAGACTTGACGATTATGGAGTTTCCGATACGAAGCTCCTCTACTATGTCGCCTGTTTGGAGCATATCGCCGGTCCATTCTTCGGCTTTGGAACTTCCTTTGAGACATTCGATTGAAAGGACCACTTTTGGAGATCCGGGGTCTCTGTCTCTGTTTCTGGTAGGTGAGTCGGAGCTCTGCTGGGCTCGTTCCATGGTCATTTCAATCCCAAAAACTCATTAATACATGAAGAAGAGAAAGTACGGGTATAGGCCTACAGCTTACTGTGGTTTGAAGAACCTGATTCCAAGGTTTTATTTTGCCAAAATGGTGTTAAGGTGTTTGGTTTTAGACTTTGAAATAAAAGGGCCTGAATTCGGAATGGAGCGAGGATTATGAGAGAAAAGGGTGCGAAGAATTATGAGAATGGATGGAAAGAAGAGAGAGGAGTGGGGTTCTTGTGATGAAAATTAAAATTTCTAACTTTTCTATATATATATATATATATATATATAGCATTTTTTATTTTTTAAAATGTTGCATCTTAGGAATCATTATTTTAAAATGAAAATAGTTCGGATTATCGTTCAACTGCGTAACTTTTACCTATATAAAATTTTACTTTTAATTCTCACAAATATATATATATATATATATATATATATATATTATATATATTTTTTTTTTAAACATAAAAAAAAATACTATTTTAATATTATACATTTTTTTTAATGTAAAAACATTTATTTTTTAAAAATTAAAAATAAAATTTATTAAATAATAAAGTCATGTATAAATCATAGACTCAAATTATTCTAATATGTAATTTATTGTCGTAAATATAACTTAATAAAAATAATTACATTCATCTAATTAACATAATATTATTGAAATTATATGTTATTTAATGAAAAATGTATTTATTAACAAGATACCTATTTAATTAAACTAATTTAGTAATTTCAAACTAATTTAGTAATCTTGTACAGGTAAGTAGCTGTTTTTTAACCCATTTTTTCATGAGTCAAGAATCTATATATCCTTAGTAAATCAAATTTTTTTCTTAAGGCTTTTTCACAGATTTCTTGATTTGAGGTGCGAAATCTCCTTTTTATGACTTCCACTACTCGAAAAACAACCAAGGTCCTCCCTGATTGAAAGGGTTTATAAGCTGTACTCGCCTTATAAGCCTACACCTGTGTAGAGTGGATCATTCAACATCTACAGCACAAACTCATTTTTGACCTATTGGTTTTGGTATCATAAGCGGCCGAATGACTGCCCCTTAATTACTAGACAAATTTGCTATAATAATTCCATAAACACCTAGCAAAGATATGGCAAACAAATAAAGTAGCCCTATGTTTGAATCTGACAATACCATAATCAAAAGGTACAATGACCCAAGCAACACTTAACATAAATGTAGTCATTGTAGCCATTCTAAAAAAGGACAAATTAGCACTACTTTGTGAAATAGGTTCTTTTAGAATCAATTTCAAATCATCTGCTAGAGGTTGTAACAATTTGAATGATCCCACTACATCAAGACGCTTTCGACGTTGCACAAAAGCCATTACTTTATGTTCAGTCAGCATGAAAAAGGCTATTCCTAGTAGAAGTGGTAGAATTATTCCAAGTATTTTAGCTTGAACAACTATGTATGTTTTCGATTTTCTATTCATTCATGATTTGTTAACCTAATCATGACATGATATTTCACTCATGATCTGTCGACCCAATATGATATTGAAGGTACCTTTTCTTGAAATATGGTTTTAGAAAGAACCACCTTTCTGGCTTGACTAAGAACCCTTTCGAGCATCTTATTCATAGACTTCAAGCTGTAGAAGAGATAGTGTTTTAAGGAGTGGGCTACGAAGAATCACCTATTTAGTCCCAAGGGATATCAGTCAGTCCTTAATTGGTAGCATCATGGTACGGTAGGTACCATTACTGTATTTTGGAACAACATATTGGTACACAACATTTTCATACATAGAGCAATAACAAAATATGAAACATATTGGATAGCATTAACACAATTTGAAACATGTACACATAATCCCAACATTAACTAAAAAATGTACTGTTATCAAAAGAAGGGTTACATAATCCCTGGTTGTATTTCGCTGTTCCCAATTCAAAGCAAAGTCTGACCCAAATCTGATCTTTGCAGCCACTAAATAAATTGGGATAGAAAAACTAGAGTTTTGGACGTAAAGTGGATTTATATTAATTTAGGTCCTTAGACGAGTGATAGTGAAAGTCCTTTTGGCATAGCCAATTAATTCAAAGTCCTCCAATGCTTATATATAAATGGTGGGATCTCCGATTTGACTGACACTAAAAGAGTAAGGGAACAAGAACCACTTCAATAGCGTAGTCCCTAACTTAACCCAATATAAGTGCAGCTTCGGTGATTCATGCCATGTCGGATGAGCATGATATGCAGAAGATTAGGGGCTTTTCTCCTCGTTCCCTTTTACCTATACCATAATGCTCATGGGTAGCTTATCTTTAATTGGATTTCCTTTTCTAACTGGATTTTATTCCAAAGATGTGATCTTAGAGCTCGCTTACACTAAGTATACAATCAGTGAGAACGTTGCTTTCTAGTTGAGAAGTGTCCCTACTTTTCACTTCTTATTACTCTTTTCGTTCACTTTTTCTAACATTTATACTACCAAATAATTCATTTTGGCAAGACATCTTACGATGTCATGATGTGTCTATTCCTTCAATACTTCTGACTTTTAGGAATCTCATTGTAGGATAATTGGCCAAAGTGTGACCCCGTTAGCTGCCAGCCAATACTATTTACTGTACCATAGTTGTTGTTCACCCGACATGATTGTACGAGGTCATATCACAATTCACCCAGGTCATTTGGGGTGAACAAGAATTAAGGATCGGATGCGGGCGAACTTCCCAAAGCTGCATCCACAATTTCTCTAACAAACACATTTATTTACAGAGTTGCTAACCCCAAAGCTAAGGGTTCCTTATTCAGCTTAGTCAGCATATGTATGGGCTTAGAAAACAGGCTTACGGAGGCAATTGCCTTAAGAAGCACTATTGAGAGGAAGTTCCTTTTGATAGAGGAGGGAAATTGGCCTTGGCCTTCTCTACAAGGTTCCATTTCTTCAACTAACATAGGTGAGTGACAATGAAGCAAAATTGAATACAATAATAAAAAGCTCACCTTCCTTTTGTGGACAAAACATACTCATTTTTTCAAATCTAGTGGTAGGTAAAGATGGGTTTTTTCGTCTCATAGCATTTCTCATTGAACAAATAAATACGAGATACTGTAGGGTCACTAAAGTACTTAGTTACTTACGATTTAAGGGTTAACTCATTAAAGATATTAAAGAAACTAAGGTGTAAACAACTTACCAATTGAAAAGTGGTACAAGGAAAGGGGAAAAAGCACCATTAATACTATGTACTATACTACAGTTGTTGCTCACTCGACATGATTGTACGAGTCACATCACAATTCATTCACCCAGATCATCCACGGTGAACAACAATTGGGGATCAAATGCGTGCAAAATTCTTGCCAATGGATAAGATGTTCAGTCGACTCCCCTTTTGTGGTGTGGGGGTCTGTCCCTACAAGTGAGTAGAAAAAAAGGGAGGAAAGAAAGAAAGAGGCCATGGCGACCAATTAGTGAACAAGTGTAAGCTTTGTTGCCCGACCACATTGAGGATAGACCCTGAAACGAAGGATGGAAACGAGCGAAATGTGTTCCCATTTCTAGCCTTGTACTAACCATCTACTGGACCATGGACTAAACATTGCTTGACTAAAAGGAAGGACTATGTCCACCCCCACAAGGTACATATTGCACCTATGGGTCGTTATAACTATCCAAAAAGACACTCAAAATTGGAAAAATCCATTAGATTGTCGAGCTACAAGTCTCACATAGGACAGGAATTCTCTAAAAAGCCAAGGGCTCGGGTGGCCAAGAGGGCTCACTTGGAGAGAGACTTGGGATTTCAAAACGACCAAATGCAAAGGTTGCTTACTTAAGCATCGATAGGCAAAAGAGAACTCTGATTTGCTGTATAGCAATAGGGAATACTCTAACCTTGGGAATTGGGTCACCATATACGATTTTGGGTCTAAATGTAGGATTCATTCGAATCAACACAAGTTCGAGTAAGCCCTCACTAGAGCCAAGCTAGCTCTAAGAGTTAGAGTTGGTTGATGGCGAGTAGGGAGGGACCCCTATGGGTTTCATAGTGCTAAGTAGCGAACCTTAAGCCCTTACCTATAACATAGGGAGGGAGGACAAAACAATAGGAAGAAAGATGCATGCATAAAGAAAAAGGGGCCCTTGAAGACTCTTTCTTATGCAAAAGTGCAATATCAAAAGGTAGTTGTTATGTGCACTTGCTCTACCTAAACCAATCATCATATCGGTCCTTAGGCCCTATTGCTGGACAGGTTCGACTTCAAAATCGTACATGGAGCTTCCGCCTCATACGACTCATCTAGGGATGGACCCAACCTAGGCTTTGTGTTAAGGTTTTTGTACATGACCTCATAAAAAAGGTCTAATCCCAAAGAGGAAGATTCAAACATGCATGACATGTGCAAAGCAGCTGTATCGAAGTGGAAAGGGGCTGCGTTAATGAGCTGAAGCCCTTATGGCTAGAGCAATAGAGCATTCACTACAACAATAAACTCATTTAGTTACGGTTGTATTATTAAAAAATAAAAAATAATTATATCTAAATAACTTTAGATACAGTTACCCACGTATTTTGAAAGAATTAGTTATAGTTATAATTGTTAACCATATCTAAAGTAAAGCAAAACACATAACTTTTTAAAAAATTTACGAAAATTTTCAAGTATGATTGTTAATTGTACCTAGCCTAAAGGCATTTAGGTACAGTTGTTCGTTTTTAAAATATTTTAGGTACGGTTATTAATTTTACCTAAATCTTTGGCAAGACAAAATATTAGGGCTCCACGCGAAGAGCTCCACAAAATCTAACACTTTTTTCTCTTCTTCCACACAGCCCGAGCTTATGATCCCTAGCACTGTTGCCTTTGTCCGTCCACCCTAGCTACCAACGTCGATCTCTTCCATTGACATCACAACATTCAGCGTTGTCCAACATGCCATGCTGTTTGACCACTTCCCACCTGTCTTAGCCACCAACGCTGTCGTTGCTTCTTTTTCTCCAGTAAGGTATATTTGTATTACTCTTTTCCTTAACTATTCTAAGCAATGGCTGTGATTTTTTTTTTTTATTGTTTAACTGTGTTTAATGGAAATGCCGTGAACTTGCATTTTTTTCTCTTCAGTTTTTTTGTTTATCAATTTTTTCTTTAATTATTTATAATATTCTAATAAACATATACATTGTATGATTTTTTTTGTTACTGATTTTGTAATTTTTTAAATAAATTTTTTTAATATTTAATATTTGAGTTATATATATTGGTGAAAAATCCTCCATTTTCTTCTTGCTTTTGTTAGCCCAGAACTGCAGGTACAAACATTGTGTTTTTGAGCTGTTGTATGGGCTACTGGGCTTTGCTATTACCATCCTTCATTGTCACTTTGCTTTTCTCTCATTATCAGGCTCTATGTCAGATGACTGGATAATATTTATTTATTAAGATTTATTAGTTCAATATATATTTTATAAAAAATAATTTTTTTATTTATAATTGATGTGTTTATCTCATAAATAAATAAAAAAGTTAAAGCTGCCCCAATCATGTCATCATATCCTTCCAAGTGGCCTGATTCATCAAAGGTAAGTGTTGTTCTATTTCTTTCTATTTTCATGTTTTGTCATTTTTTCTAGGTAGCCCTTTTGGAATTAGACTGATGCAATAGAATTGTCCCTAGCAGTCGGGCAGAGTTTCATCAAAAAATATTTCATCAGAGCCTAAAAAGATTGAATCATTAGAAGTGAATTCAACTGGTGACATACCATCTAAAGAACCCAAGAAGACAAATCCTATAACCAAGGATGAGTCAAAAAATAACAATTATCCTCTTCCTTCTCAAAGGATACCAACAAATTCTTAACATCCAGCTACTTCCACAGGAATGAATACTATTTTTGGGGCAATGCCAGCAAATCTGAGGATAAATGATGTAAAGAGTAGCAGTTCCTCTTCGACTCGTAGCAATAACTTAGAAGGTGGCAATGCATAGGGCCACATACTAGTGGTGACGTGCGGTGGGAGGCTATTAACATGATTTCCAAAGGTGGACCACTTAATCTTAGCCATTTTTTGTCTTTTGAAGCACCTTGATTATAAAGATATTGGAAGTGTTTATCTTGTTCAACTTAGAGGGACTAATGCCCATTTTGCAATGAAGGTCATGGACAAGTCATCACTTGCTAGTAGAAACAAGATTCTTAGAGCACAGACAGAAAAAGAGATACTTGGACTTCTTGATCACCCATTTTTGCCTACTTTGTATTCATACTTTGAAATTGATAAGTTATATTACTTGATTATGGAGTTTTGTAGTGGTGGGAATCTTCATTCTCTTCGACATAAGCAACCTAACAAGCATTTTATTGAGGAAGCTGCACGATTTGTTTCTTTCCATCAACTATCTCTCTTGTGATTTTATTTTATTCTTTTACTTGCATTTCACAATCTGTTGAGGTTAAAACTTTTTTTTATAGAGAAAATGAGATGTTGTAGTTAGACTAGTACTTTTGATCCCTCGATGAAGCTTTACAAGTCCTGTTACGAACATTTTTCTTATGTGCTAATATAGTTGATTTGGTTAGAGGAATAGACTCATGTATTTTAATTTACCGATGTGATGTGTGATACGCTTTGGTAGTGATCATATATGCTTGTTTCTATTTTTGATTAGTGAAATATATCAATTTATGATCACATATTCATTCTTGCATGTATATATAGCATGCGATATGAGCAGGGATAAAATAAAAATATTGGATATAGTATTTCATATAAAAACAAGTAAAAAAATTATAGTTACAAAAAATTAATATTAAAAAAAAATTTAACTTTTAGGTATGGTTGTTAACTGTACCTAAAAGAATTTAAAACGATAATTAAAAAATGACAACTGTACCTAAAACGTTTTTGGTAGGGTTGTCATTTGTTTAAATACAGTTATTAATTGTATCTAAAACGTTTTAGGTATGGTTGTTAATCGTAGCTTAAACTTTTTAGTTACGCTTACAAATACTTTTAGGTATAGTTGTCAACTGTACCTAAAATATTTTAGGTACGGTTGACAATGGTACCGAAAAGTGCAGCCTATGGTGACAGTACCTATTGGTACGAATATGAAAATAATCGTACCTAAAATATTTAAGTACAGTTAACAACCGTACCTAAAATCATTTTTTCTTGTAGTGATTAAAAGGGGAGGGAACCCCCTGCATTATGAAGAACTCTTTAAGTAAGAACAACAATATGGATAACGAGCGTTGTGGAGCAGACTTGGTTAGTGAGATCCCTTGTAGAGTAGAGGCATAGAGAGTTGCTTGTTAAGGAAGGCTAAAATAGTGAAGTCATGCATGAACTGGAAGAGGTCTCTTCTCATCAGCAGGAGAAGGAAGAAGAACCGGAAGAAGTCTTTTCTCATCAATAGGATATGCTGCTCATTCTTCAATGAGATCTCAACTTCTTAGACCCCTTACTCCCTTCTTTGCTTTCTTTGAAAGATCTTTAGATCTTAATTAAGATCGAGAGAGTGCTAAAACCCTAACTAAATCTCTCTTTTAGAGGCTGCTAATTTAGTAGCGCTCGCTTAAGTGAAGCAGGAGTCTCTGACTTCTCCCCTATGATACCCTTTTTTGTGGTATGCCTTAAGTAAACATAGAGTACCTTACCTACCTATATGTATGTATTCATTTCGTATTGATGAAAGAGTTATCAGATTGGTATTTCAATTGTGGTGAATGCTGTTAACAAAGAAAGAGTTCTAAGTTCTTTGTATTCCATAGTACTTGCGGTATTTATTGTTATTGCTTTCTATATTTTTGCTTTTTGTTATATTGAATTCGGTAGATCAAATTCGTAATTTAATCGTAGTTGTGTATCCTATGATGGGAATAACAAAGCAGAAATTATGATGTATGAAATGAGCACAAAGTGTCAATATATGAATTGTTTCATTATTCGTTATTTCTAGGTCTTTTTGTTGCATTCACTTACAACAAGAAACAACCATTAGCGTTTGGTGCAGCCCTTACATTTTGGTGCATTTTTCTTTCTTTCCTTGGTCTTTCATTCCATCATATTCATAATAACTTATAAAATTAGAATAATTTGTCTTACTTATAAAATATTCTAATAACAAAATTAATTATAAATTTAATTTAAAAATTAAATATATAATTATTAGATAAATAAAATCTTAAAATTATTTTAACTTTTAAAATCATAACAATATTTATATTATCATACATATATAAATTTATTTATTTCTTATTGCCATCAATTATACAATATTAAAATGCTTGATATATTTAATTAAACTATTAATGATAACACTTTAATAAATGGATAAACCTTGGCAGTGATTAAGAAATTTCACTAATAAAATTTTATAATGTGTCATCAGTTATTGAACATAAAACAATCTAGATATTATACATTAACAAAAAATTATTATTAAATGAAACATCATGCAAAATCTACAACAATTACTAAGGAAGATTTAACTTACATTTCTTATAAGTTATGTCCACGGAAGTAGCCAAGATTGGTATTTAGGGGGCCACCGTGCATAAATTTAATAGAAAAAATAGATGATTTTGGCACTGCGTGAATGATAACAATAATAATGGATAATTTTTTGAATCGAATTATTGCGAAATCATGCGTAAAAGTTTGTGATAGTGTTGAATTTTTTTTATGATAAATTTCAATGTTTTTGAACATTAGACCACTAGTCTTACATGTCAAATGTGCATTTTATTATATTTAAATAAAAAATCAAAATTACATAAATTAAGTTGTAATAAGACTAAATTGTTAAAAGTTGTTGGTGACTAGCTCTCCCAAAAGCTTAAGCTGTTAGGAGAAAGGCCAATATTGCTTTTATTCATTTATCACACCCCTACAAATGTTGGCTCTGTACACCATGTAGACTAAAGACTTGCAACTTAATAATTGGGATTGCTAGGCCTTGAATACAAGACCTTTATCTCTGAGACTATGTTAGAAGTTATTGTTTACTAACTCTCTTAAAAGCTTAAGCTGCTAAGAGGAGGGACAACTATACTTTTATATATTCATCACTCCCTTACAAGTGTTGGCTTGATGTACCATGCAGGCTAAATACTTATAATTCAACAATTTGGGTTGCTAGGTGTAATGGTCCGCGAGTTTGCGTAGCACAAATTTGACGTTGCTTCTCGGTATCAAGGTTACCTTACCAAGCTGCTCACCCCATCGTAAAGTTCGACATCATCAAGGCATTATACCACACGAATGCTCACCCAACTGTGCAAGTCATACATGTTGATAGTAAGTAGTATAACAATGTACCAAGACTTAGTCGGCTTTCCATACCTCTTGTTGGGTCTCTTCTTGCACACTCTCGAATAAGCAACTTGACACTAAGGGCTACCTCCATGCCTAAAGATCCACTTCCTCTTGCACCTCTTATGCACATATGCTAGATTCTCTTCTGCATACTTAACTCAAGCTAACACCCATGCCAACTTATCCTTAAGTCATCTAAGCAAGTGTGTCTTCTATGCAAGTAAGCTCCATTCATACAAACTCACATGTTGCTTGAGTGAGCAACTCTTTGATTCGAAGCCCTACATTTGATGCCTTCATCTTAGCACGTTGTCGTCCATTTTTGTGCCATCAAGCCTACAGATCCTTAGTGCTTGGCCGAACTCATGACCAACGCATGTCCCCACTCGACATTACCATCATGAGGGTTGTCACATTCGTAATATGCCTTGCTTAGAGCAACACTATCTCATTAGCATGCCACTACTTATTGATGCACCATCACTTGTGCAACGCCGCCCATAAGGCATGCCGCATTCTCAAGAAGCTACTTTCTTTTGCTCACATCAAGTAAACCCCCAAACATATCCATCCTTCACATGTAGCCTCTCGTGTGGGAATCGCAGTATCGACTCTTCCACATCACCGATACTGTCCCTAAGACTCTCAGTCTTAAGGAGACATTGACGTGTCTGCTTAGCACACCGTGCCCACGGGTGTTAGGGTTGGAGAAGAGTTTGACACCATGCCTCCCCCTAACAGGTAGCTCACTTAGCACACCATACCCACGAGTGCTAGGGGAGGTAGAGAGCTTGACACTATGCCTTCCTCGAAAGAGCTCTTAGGGCAATTTCTCTTGTTTCAGGAAGAAACATCATTTTACGTGATGAGACATAAGCCCAAAATAATTCAATAATAATTATTTTGTCAATTACTGAAGTGTCCCTCATGCAGACCTTGACACTAGGCCTTGAATACAGGACTTATAGCTCAGATACCATATTATAAGTTGTTGGTCACCAACTCTCCCAAAAGTCTAAGCTGTTAGGAAGGGGACTAACATTGCTTTTATATATCTATCATAAATAACATAGCTCTATATCTATGCAAACTAACAAAGAAAATTTAAATAATTAAACAACATAAACTATAGCAAACATAAAAAAATCCAAGTATGTGAAAAAAAGGTACAAGCAATATTACATAGTATAAATAACAATCAATAGTTACATAATTATATGTAATGTAACAAAATATAGCTACATTGTATGGGAGAAAAACTATGACCTCTTTAAAAAATCATACATATAGAAAAATTGAATTAGTAATATTTATGAGAATAATTAAATTTTTGTCATTCTATTATAATTCAATAGTTAAAAATTATATAATATTAGAATAAAAATAAAAAATATATGAAAAATGTTAAATGAATTGTAGTATGACAAAATAAAAAGAAAAAATATATATTTTAATAATAAACTTGAGAGGAGATACTCCTATATATTTTTGTAGAATAAAAGAAACATATTTATAAATATAACATGTAAAAAAAATTATAAAAAAATTAAGAAGGGATACGTGCTCCCATTGAAACACATATGGCTCCGTCCCTACATCTCCTACTCATCAACTCATGCATTGTTATTTTTAAAAATATTTTTATAGATAAGGTTTACTTGAGAAAATGATAGGGGTTTAAATGGGTTAGATAGAATATATAACGTAGTATGATCAAAATTGTTAAACATTAAACTTGTCATACATAGCTACACAATACAATAATATGTCATTGAATAAAAATAATTGTTTCGAAAACTATTTAGCATGTAATGTTCATGTAACGGAAAATATTTCAAATAAATAAATAAATGAATTATATATATATATATAATCGATATTTTATAAATAATATTATGACAATATTTATAATTTACACGATATTTTGTCAACAAAAAAAAAAAGTTCTTGACAATAATACTCTTTCGACAATGTGGTAACATTTTAAACAGTTTTGGATTTTTTTTTTGTCAAATAAAAATTGACTTTGAGGTATAGACAATTTCATGAAAACGTTGACAAGTGACAACCGTTTCCACTTTTTCATCTTAAAATCTAAACTTCTACCCGACCAAAAGAAGAATAAAAACGTAGTGATATATATTTAATTATTGTGTGTATTAAATAATATGTTTGAGTATAAAATTAAAAATATAAAATTGTGAAGTAATTATTGAATTAATTATTAATAAGAGTTAATTAAATTATATTATATATATTAATATATTCATTGTAATTAAAAAAATGTTACACCGTCAATAAAATAATGTGAAAATTGGAAAACGAGTTCTATAAAGACATACCGAAAAGTCAATAATTTTGATTTGAAATGAAAGCTTTCTTTGAGTTTTATGATGTGAAAAAAAAAAAAAAAAACTATATATTTATCTTTCTGGTAAATTTCGCAATCAAATATTCACTAAATCTGAAGTTCTGAACTATATAAATAGAAATAGAATTCAATCAGTCTGAGTATTAGACTATTGGAAAACTACATTAAATTTTAAACAAGTTGAATTGCTTGGAGTTTAATAATAAATAAATTTGAAAAATGTTCAATTTGCTTGCAATTAATATTGTGAAATATTTGGAGTAGTTTTTTTTAGTAAAAATATATGCGACAATAAATGGTACTATTTTTTTAAGTGGTGTTATAACTTTTATTTTTTAATACTTTTTTTTTAATAAATTGATTTGTTGTATGCGTATAAAAAGGTTGGAAGGATGAAAAGAGAGTTCTCTATCAAAAGCCGGTAAAGAGATCTTGTTAAAAGCAGTTTATCAAGCCATACAAATTTATGCTATTTACTTATTCAGGTTGTCTGTTAGTATATGTGATAGAGCTAGAAAAATGGCAGCAAGGATGGTCTAATAAGAAGAATGGTGGTGGTATGCATTAGGTGTTGTTGAGATAAATAGAAAAATTATAAATGTTTAAGGCAAAATAGGAAAGTAAATCAAAATCTAATATAGTAGCAATATCATACTAAATTAATATCTTTTTTAGCTTTCTTATTTATAGTATAAATACATGTGTTTTGTATGAATCAAACATCAAAAAATAAACAAGCAACTTTTCTCATCTCGTTTTACATGGTATTAGAGCCAACTAGTTTTTTGTGAATAAAAAAAAATCAAAATCGCCACCCAAACTAGCCACCCAACAACCCAATTCCACCAACCATCAGATCAACACCAGCCCACAACCCATCGCTGCCGCTGCTCATTCAAATAGATCCCCATCGCCTCCTGCTCATTCAAACAAACCCGAAACCAAAATCATCCCAAATCACCCACAGATCCCACCATATTCATCCCAAATCAATTCATCCAAATTAAACTAAACCAAAATTCAAAACCCAGAAATCAATAAATCCAAAAATCATAACCCACCATGAAACCAACAGCCTCACCGTAAAATCGCTACCCCCATCGTGAAACCCAACCAACAGCCCCTCAGAAATCACAAAAACCCACCAAAATCACAAGTCGTCGCAAGGATAATCACCAACGCCGCGTAACGGCTACTCCCAGCTCTCGTTGCCACCAATGCCGCTCCCACCACTCGTCGCCACCAGCGTCGACTCGATTTCTTTTTTTTCTGTTTGTCTCTCAATTAAAGCAGACTTATTTAGGGTGCACAATAATACAAAACAAAACAATAAGGAAAAAAGTACAAAACAAGAAGGAAAAAAAAAGAAAAAAAAAACAAAAAAAAAAAGGAGAAAGAGATCAAATGAGTGACAGAATTGAATACCCCAGCATCAAATTTGTTTTGATTGTTCAAACCAAGGTAGCAAATAATATTATTGACAAAGCTTCGACATTGGTAATCTATGCAGACAATATTGGTAAGGCTTTAAATATTTCTACATTTGTTTTGAATAATACATGGATAATTGATTTTGGTATAACAGATCACATGACAAATGATGCTAGACTTGTTTCATCACTTCAACCCTCTATAAAACAATTTGTCTCTATTGCAAATGGTACTTCAACCCCAATCATTGGGGAATGATCTTTAACTCTAACTGATACATTAAAATTAGAGTTTGTTTTAGTTGTTACATCTTTAAACTATAACTTGTTGTCTGTTTCTCAAATAACCACTGTATTATCTTGTATTGTAATTTTCTGACCTGATTGTTGTGTGTTTAAAGACATCAAAACTAGGAAAACGATTGGCTGTGATATTCGACGGGGGCAACTGTATTACTTAGATTTGGACTCAAAGAATATTGAAAGCTCACAACAAGCATTGACAGTTGTTAGTTCTAAAGAAAGGAAAAGAAAAGAAATATGGTTATGGCATCACCATTTTGGACATGCTTCCTTTGGTTATCTAAAAAGGTTATTCCCTAGTTTATTTTTAGCAGCTGATGTTTCGAGCTTCCATTGCGATGTTTGTGAACTTGCACCAAGTCATCGTGCTTCATTTCCATTACGCTTAAACAAAAGTCCACTACCTTTCATGACTATTCACTCTGATGTCTAGGGTCTATCTAAAGTTATTACTTTGGGTGGGTCACGGCAGTTTGTAACGTTTATTGATGATTGTAAAAGGATGACATGGCTATGCTTGATGAAATCTAAGAGTGAAGTGAATTCGTTATTTCAAAGGTTCCATAAAATGATTGAAACTCAATATCGTACAAAGATTCAAGTTCTTTGAAGTGACAATGGTAGAGAATACCAGAGTATTGAGCTTCAACAATTTTTGGAAACACAAGGAAGGATTCATCATACAACTTGCTCCTACACACCGCAATAAAATGGGGTGGCAGAACGCAAGAATTGACACTTGTTGGTTATGGTTCGAGCTTTATTAATTGAAGCCCATATGCCATTATCTTATTGGGGAGAAGCACTCACTTCTGGAACCTATTTAATTAATAGCGTCCCCTCCAGCACCATCAATTTCAAAACACCATTCCAAACCCTAACAGATGCAGTTGTTGCCCCAACTGTCTCAAATTTACCCCCTCGTGTCTTTAGTTGTATGGTGTTTGTATACCTACACAAACATCAAAGCACAAAACTAACTCCTCAAGCATTGCGATGCGTTTTTGTTGGGTATGCTAGTCATCAAAAAGGATATCGATGTTATCATCCCCCATCTCGAAAATTATTTGTCACAATGGATGTTGTCTTTCATGAAGATACAATGTACTTTTCTGAAGCTGAATTTCAGGGGGAGTACCAAAAGGAAATTCAAACTCTCAATTATGATGGAAGTGAAAACCAAAATGTGGGTAACTTAGATATAAATGGCATAGCATTGGATTACATTGTTGATAACTCACAAACTGAACCAAACCAAACAGTATATGAATTAGATTCAAGTGGTACGACATTAGATCAAAATGTCAATGAGAACCAAATAACTGAAGAAATAAGTAATGAACACACCATTGACGAATTGAGTACTTCTCAGCCTGAAATTGAGCCATTGGATAGTATGGCTCCATCTCCTGTCGATATATCACACCAATTGTTTACTGAAGTGGTTCTTGAGCTAAACAGAAGACAGTTACCACAACGTAACAAAAGAGGTATTCCTAAACCCACATATGAACCCGAGCTTTCTAGTAAAGTAAAATATCCCATGAGTCACTATGTGTCTAACCATCGTTTGTCAAAATCAAACATGTCATTTGTGAATCAATTATCTGTTGTATCTATTCCTAATAGTGTGCAGGAAGCTTTAGCTGACCCAAAGTGGAAAGCTGCTATGAATGAGGAGTTGAGATCCTTACAAACAAACAAGACTTGGGAACTTGTTGATCGCTAACTAACAAAGAAAGTTGTTGGGTGTCGATGGATTTTTATAGTGAAGTACCAAGCAGATGGTACGATTGAACGTTATAAAGCAAGATTGGTGGCAAAAGGATACACTCAAACATATGGGATTGACTATACAGAGACTTTTGCACCTGTAGCAAAAATAAACATCGTTCGAGTCATGTTATCCCTAGCTGCAAATCTGGATTGGCCATTATATTAGTTCGACGTAAAGAATGCTTTTCTACATGGAGATTTATATGAAGAAGTCTACATGGATCTCCCACCAGGAAGTATGATATCAGAAATTCATAATGAAAAAGTGTGCAGATTAAAGAAATCACTGTATGGATTAAAGCAATCTCCAAGAGCATGGTTTGGCAGGTTCACAAAGTCTATGAAAGAATTTGGCTATCAGCAGAGTAATTCAGACCATACTTTATTCCTAAAGAAACAGCATGGTAAGATCACTATACTTATTGTATATGTGGATGATATGATCGTAACAGGAAATGATCCTGAAGAAAAAAAGGCTCTTTAAAGTTATTTGTCTAAAGAATTTGAAATGAAAGACCTTGGGTTCTTAAAGTATTTTTTTGGGATCGAGGTTTCTCGATCAAAGGATGAAATCTTTTTATCTCAAAGAAAATATGCCTTGGATCTACTACAAGAGACTGGTATGACAGCGTGTCAACCAGTTGATACACCAGTAGAAGAATGTCTAAAATTGTGTGTTGAATCCAACCAGGTACCAGTTGATAAAGAAAGATACCAAAGACTTGTTGGGACGTTGATGTACGTATCTCATACTAGACCAGATTTGGCTTATGCTTTAAGTATTATCGGCTAATTTATGCATAATCCTGGAGAACAACATATGAATGCAGTTACTCGCATTTTGAGATATTTAAAGTCTGCTCTTGAAAAAGGAGTACTATTCACCAAAAACACAAACTATCAAAGTATAGAAGCATATACTGATGCTGATTGGGCTGGTGATAAGGTTGACAGGCGATCTACTTTTGGCTACTTCACATTTGTAGGAGATAATCTTGTGACATGGAGAAGCAAGAAGCAAAATGTTGTAGCTCGCTCAAGTGCAGAAGCTGAATTTAGAGGTTTAGCAAATGTACTTTGTGAGACACTATGGCTAAGACTTCTCTTACAAGATTTGGGTTTATCTTCTGAACAACCTGTCCAAATATTTTGTGATAATAAAGCAGCGTGTGATATTGCACATAATCTAGTTCAACATGACCATACAAAACACGTCGAGGTAGACAGATTTTTTATCAAAGAAAAGTTGGATGGAAAGATTGTGGAATTACCAAGGATTCGTTCAGAAGATCAGTTAGCTGATATTCTCACCAAAGCAGTCTCAAATCGAGTATTCTTAAAGTTTATAGACGAGTTGGGCATGTTGGACATTTATGCACCAAATTGAGGGGGAGTGTTGAGATAAATAGGAAAGTTATAAATGTTTAAGGCAAAATAGGAAAGTAAATCAAAACCTAATATGGTAGCAATATCATACTAAATTAATATCATTTTTTAGCTTTCTTATTTCTAGTATAAATACATGTATTTTGTATGAATCAAACATCAAGAAATAAACAAGCAACCTTTCTCATCTCGTTTTACAAGTGTAGTGACCAGAGATGTGCAAACCAAAACACAATGGTGGTTTGGGATTCTAAAAATTTATTGACTTCAATCAAGCTATGGTAGTCAAGCATGTTTGGCGTCTTTTCACCCAACCAAATTCACTTGCTAGTCGCGTACTTAAATCTAAATATTTCTCCAATCAATCTATAAGGATTAAGGGCAGCTAGGTGCAATAGTCGGGCTGGTTATATTAGGAAAAGCTTGCTATGGGGCAGGATTTTCTTGTCAAGGGTGTTAGATGGCTGATTGGGATGGCAGGTTGGTACAAATTTATAATGACTTGTGGTTGGTGCGAAGTTTTAGGGATTTTAGTGTTCATTTAGCTCGCAATTGGGTGTGGATTCCTCAATTTATGAGCTAATTGGTCATAAGAATATATGGAATGTCTCACTGGTTCATCTTCAAAGGATGTTGATGCTATTTTGGGTATTCTATTGGCACCTGTTCAACAACTTGATATGATGGTGTGGCACTTCACACCCCATGATGCTTATACGGTGAAAAGTGGCTATAGACTAGCTTTTGAAGTAAGAGAGCTCAAATGTGGTGGATTGTCGGCGTCTTCAATGGGTATTATGCAAAGCTTGTTGAAGAGGGTTTAGGGGCTTAAGGTGATAGGTGAAAATTAAACATTATGTGTTAAGGGTGTTGAAAGGTGTAATTCCTTGCAATGAAGTGTTATGTCGGTGCTGTATTTTGGAATGCCCAAGTTATCCGATATATGGGATTGGTTTTTAAACAATCAATCATGCTTTATGGGCATGTCGGGTGGCAATGGAGGTAAGGAAATGTTTGGCATTGGCTGTTTTTTATAAATCCTGCAAACAAATGAATGTGGCGATGTGTATTTGGCTGACTCTGGCTAAACTAGCAAGTGATAAGGTGGAATTACTGTTAGTTAATATGGCTTGCTGGATTTGGTGGACATAGTGTGATGTTGCCATGGAGAGTGGTGGTGGAAGGGGGTGAGTATTTATCGATGGGTGCTGATGCAAATGGATGAGTTCGGGGCTTCCAACATGCAGTAGCATTGTACTGCTCCTCGCCTGATACCAAAATGGAAGACGTTGCCAACTAGGCAGTATTAAATCAATGTGGATGCAACTGTGTTAGCGCAATCTAGTGGTATAGAATTGGGGTGCATTATCCGCAACCATGTGGGGGAAGTTATGGGTGCAATTGCTAACAGCATAGCCACGAATTTGTAACCACGTGCAGTGGAACTCTGGGCCATTTATTATGGATTAAAATTCAACTTAGATATTGGTTTTCTGCAGGTGATTTTGAATCAAATTTTGCACAGGTGCTTTAGATTAGGAATGGCAATGGGGCAGTTCGAATAAAAAATGACCCGATCTGAACTGACATGCGAAGCAAATAAACCGGTATGTTTTGGATCTTTCGGGTCAAAAACTCGATCCGTTGACCTTTTTGTTTTTTGGTCTTTCTCTCTTCTTCTTCCTTTTTTTACAAAAAATTATAATCCTACTTTTTTAATAAATTAATATGATAAATATAATTTCTTAATTTAACTAAGTGTAACTTATTAAAATTATTCTGTCATGTCTTGTTGCCTATTTATATCGAATTTAAATGATATTAATATGATATTAAAGTTTAATATAAAAAGAACATATTTTTAAAATTTGTGCAATGTATAAATAAAATGTTAAGATTATATTAAATTAAAAGAGATTTTATATTATTAATATTTTAAAGAAAAATATTATACTAAAGAACAAGTATATCAATGATATATCAATGATCACAAAATGTTTTTGTTTACATAAAAACAAAACTCAAGAACTATAAATCTCTCTAATCTATCAATTCGTTTGCAACATAATTACAAAGTGTAATATATTAGTCATTTAAAAAAGATCAACAGTCATTTGATCATCTTCTTTGTCTCCATCATATTCATTAGAAGAATCAATATCCTTCACATATTCAAACTTGCCAATATCATACTTTGAAAACCTTGCAATGGATTTCACTAGCAATGAAACAAACAAGAATAATTTTTAATAATTAAACAAACTAACAAATTTAAAAATAATCATATAATACAAAAAAATCATCAAATTGAGGCCAAAGCCAGTCTTGGGCACACATCAATGCCTCTACTGTGGATGATTTCAATCTACTACGATGCTTGGATACAATCCTGCTACCTATGCTAAAAGCAGACTCAGATGCAACAGTAGAAACAGGAATAGCCAGTAAATCTCTAGCAATCATTGTAGTACGAGATATTTAATACCATTTGTCTTCCACCAAGCAAGTATGTCAAAGTTCTCAATTCTAGGTAAAATCCCTTCCTCCAAGTAAATGTCAAACTATGTTTTCACCAAATCTATAGTCCTACTACTTGACACAAACAAGTCATACTGCAATAAAGGATTAACATAATCCATTGCATTGGCCTCAGAGATAGAAAATGACGAATTAGAATACTTTTGCCTTATACCATTTTGTTGATATTGATTGACCAAATCAACACAAGTTTTATACACTTTATCCATATAATCTTTATAACTATCAACTCCATAAATTTGAAGAAAATAGAACTCAATTAGTTTCATTTTATACATTGGATCCAATACAGTTGTCATAGCTACAACTCCATGTATGTCATCCCAATACTTTTGAAATTTTGATGTCATATGTGATGCCATAGTTCTAATTTCCTCATGTGGCGATATAAGGCAATCATATAATGCCTTTTTTACTTGGCAAATCTCTAAAAAAAATAAATTTGTAGTAGGATATTGTGTCCCAAAAAACTTATGAGTGACTTTATAAAAAAAATTTAACTTTTTCACAATTTATTGTACCAAGGTCCAATCATTATCAAGAGGGGCACATTTAAATTGAGATTCACATTGCTTAAAATTGAGGTCCAATCATTATCAAGACGGGCACATCAATGCCTTATTGTAGGAAATAGCAGTGGATAGCATTTCATAAGTAGAGTTCCACCTAGTTTTGCAGTCAAGTATCAACTTTCTAGTGTGTTGAACTCTTGTCTTATTGGCGCCCTCTCTAAATTCCTCAACTCTTTTAGGAGTAAGTGACCAATAAGAGACATTTTCCTGAATCCTAAGAAGCCTGTCACTAAGAACTTTCAACCTAGCCTTTACAATCAAATTTAAAATATGAGCACAACACCTCATGTGCAAAAAAAAACCCATCCAATAAGAGTGAAGAATTATCTATTTTTTTTCCAATAAAACATCAATAACTGAGTTATTTGTGCTACAATTATCTGCCGTTATAGTAGATAACTTATCAAAAATGTTCCAATTAGAGAAGCATTCCAACAATAACTTTGCAATAGTTTCTGTGTTATCTGGACATGGAACATATGCAAACCTTAAAATTCAACTCTGTAAAAACCCCAGAGTGATCAAGGTAATGAGTAGTAATTGCCATGTATCCTTTTCTTTGATTGGAGTCGGTCCACTTCAGTAGTAATTGCCACTCTACTTTCATTATTTTTCAATTATTGCATTGTATTTCCCTTCTATAGTGTATACATATTAAGTATTTCACGTTTTATTGTATTACGTGATACTACCTTAAAAAAATGATTGTAGAGCATTAGAATATCGCTTAAATCCAATGTGTTCCACCATAGATAAAGGATATTTGTGCAAGATTATCATAGTAGGTAGTTCTCTCCTAGCAGCTTCATGATCAAAAGAATAAGTCACAGTTGAAATTTGTCTTCCTCTACTAGAAGTCACAGTTGCTTGTCTCTCTGTTCAATTCCTTCTTACAAGCTTTACATATTGCTTTCATTTTTCTATTAACTCTTTTTCTATCAAAATCATTCCATTACTTTGATCTTAACTTCTTAGTAGACTCATGATCTTGATATTCTTCACGAATACAAACAGGAGATATAGGCTCTTTGAATAGATCCTCCATGCCTAAAAAAAAAAGAAACAATCATATATAAATAATCATATAGTTAAAGGTTTATGCTGTATACACATATATAACTTACTAAACCAATGAAGTTATAATTACCTCTCTCAAATTACAAGGTGCATATATTGTTTATTCATTTATTATTGCTGGGAAAGTCTATAAATATGTTTTATTGAAAATAAAATGTTTATAAAGAAAAAGCTACAAGGAGGCATCTACCACTTTAAAACTCAATGTGAAGATTTAAAGCTTAAAACTCAATGTGAAGTGTGAACAATACTTGCAACATAAAATTACCAGAAGAACTAAAGGGAAAAGGAGAAGAACAGGTATGTATCATACCAATATACACACAAAACCACAGCAAGTAGACTCATTAAGCATAATATTTAGTATTGTTGTTAATTATTAATGGTATAGTATTAAAACAAAAAATTAGATTTAAATTACTAGTATTAAAACAAAAATGGGTTTTTTGAACTGGGTTGAATAACCCATCTGAAAAGCTTAAATATTTTCAAGAAATTAGATTTGTCAACAACCATCTTCATTTCCACAAACCTTGCGACTATTCAAAGAAAAAAATTAAAGCTTGAGGGAATGGCACAAAACTTTACACAAAGTGAAGCCCAGTTTTGGCATTGCAGCAAACAACGAGAGAAACACAACAGGAACAGTTTAGAGATTTAGTTAAGGGTAGAGCTTATCGGAGAAGACAAAGGCTGAGGAATGGCAAAGAAGAGTCACGACCACGAAGGCAAGCAGTGGAGACGACAACAAGGCAAGTAGTAGAGACTACGATGACAGAATGGCTTGAATTGTCGGAGGGTAGAGGCTGTGGAGCAAGTAGTGGAGCTGTGGAGGCGTGGAGTACTGGAGTCAAACTATCAAATGGAGAGTTGGATTGTGTAACCTAATTGTGCAATCGAAAAAAAAAATTCAAGTACCCGATTGGAGCTCGATCCGATCCGTTAATAGCCCAAATTTATTAAATAAAATGAATCTCATATCAACCCGAATCTGCCACTAATCGATCCACCCCGTTATATCTCAAATGGTTCGGGTATTTGTGGGGCTCCGATCCGATGGATAAAGTTACCATTTTTACTTTAGAGGGTGAATGGAAAATCGAATTCTTTTTCAATCGGAGAAGATACTGTTGATGCAATCAAAATTTTGATTAGGCAAACCATTTCATTTTCTTATTCTTTTTTGTTAAGGTTAATTTTGTTGTTCATAAGCTAGCTAATTAATATGAGCTCAATTGTGCTAATTATATAACTTGGACTGAAGATGAATATGAGCTCAATTGTGCTAATTATATAACTTGGACCGAAGATGAGTTGAATTGGCTACTACCGATCTTTGAGAATAATGTTACAGCTTTAAATCTATAAATAATTAAATAACCTCATTCTTATAATTTTTTTGTTTGTTTGTTGTATGCATAAATATTGTTATCTGATTTAATTTTTTTTTTTTCTGTCAGAAGTATCTCATGATGTAATGTTTAAAATATGAAATTTTAAAATAATTATTAAATTAGTTATCAATAGGAATTCAATTACATTTAACTATATGAAGTGATATATTGGCCATGTTTTGATAATTTGGTTGGGAAAAGTTATAGTGTTTTTGGTCAAAAAGATCAATGATTAATTCTCAATATCTTCATCTCTCACACTAAAAAATAGATGCTTCTCGATATCTTCATTTCACAAAAAAAAAAAAAAAAAGCATTTTGTTCATATATATATATATATATATTAGGTGACAACTATAAATTTTTATAGTTAATTTAAAACTTAAATTTTAAGGATTTAGATATTAGATTTTAGGTTTAGGGTTTAAATTTTATGGTTTTGGTTTATAGAAATATATATAATTATCGTCTAACATGAAATGGATGACATTGCTCAACATATCAGTCTTGTATGTGTGTATATATATATTATATGTCGGCGATAATTACATTTTATTCTATAATTGTAAATTCTAACCTCTAAACTCCAACCTTTAAAATTTAAGCCATAAATTAAAAAATTCATAATTGTCGCCTAATATGTAATTAGCGAAGTCACCAAACATATCATTCATATATATACATGTATATATATAAAAGTTTGAATTACTCATAATAATTTTTTTGATAAAATTATTATTATATTTTAAGCTATTGACATTAGTTATTTTTCTATGATATATTATCACATTAAATAAGAACTCTAAACATAATATCAAATAAAAATTACAATTAAATAAGAACTCTAAACATGATAATAAAATAATGATTACATCTAATAATATTTTTAATAATATGATAATTACTATATCTAATATAAATTTTAAATATTATTTTATTTTTATAACTAATTTAAAAACATAAGAAATTTATTTCATATTTATTTCAAATATATTATAAAAATTAATTAAAATAATTGACGTTTAAGCACTTGTTTTAAAAATGTATATATTATAAAATGTTAAAGCTTGTATAGCACGCGCTTATTTATGACACAAATCTTATTTTGTTAAGCACGATGCACACATACTAGAGTCGATTGAGAAGATAATCCTTGAAAGCATACTAAGAGAAAAATTATTGATTGGATCACCACTTCTGTTTTCGTTTATGTTTTAATTAATATGAATCATTAAATTAGCATCTAGAGCAATTAATAATATATATATATATATATATATATTTTTTTTTTTTTTGGCTTTTATCAAAACATTACAATAAAAAAAGACATTTGATTTGTCCGAAATACCATATCAACAATATTTTCATTTATAACAAATAATCTGTCTTTTTTTAAGGAAAAGTCACATTTTATTTATTTCGGCAAATATCATATTTGCTATGTAGGAGTAGAAAGAGTTGTTCTAGTTTTCTTTTGCCCTCACATTCTTTTATTGTTGAGACAGTGGGACTTTTTGGTGCTGACTGTTGATTCTTTTTTCTTTTTAAAAATTCACTATGTATAATTTTAAATTATACATACGTATTTTAATATTTATGTATTGTTTTAAACATGTTATTTTAATAAATTAATATACTTATTTATTCCCATTCATCAGTAAACATAAATAAAAAAAAATGTATACTTTTTTAGTTTTATTTTTTATGACAAGCTTTAGAATCGATAACACACACTCGACTCGTTTTTGTTTTGTTTAGGTTCTCCATATAAACTGTCATATATATATAAACAACGTACTAAAGAGCAAGAAAGTTAAAGTTTAACAATAGTTTGAAATTTTAGTTAATTAAAATATCTTGTAGTTTAGGTAGTAAAACTCACAATTTTTTTCAATGCACTCATGCGGTTCTGACGTCCCAGAGGCCAGAGGCGAATCCGTTCACGGTCCTACCAAAGCATGTAAGTGGCCAGTGGGCTTACACACATTCGCTCACTTACACTGTCTCCCCTCAGCTCACCCTAATAGCAGGTAGCTAGTCTTTAATGCTCCAAGGCTTCATACCAAGTCTTCCTACACATAATATGCTTAGGGTTAGGGTTAGGGTCAGGCAGAATCGTTGTTGCCTGATGGGAACTTCCCCCATATTGCTATCCATGTTTTCATGTCGCACAACCTCTTAACATTACACCATTGAATCTCCAAGAATTTAAGTTTAAATTTCACTTGAATGTATAAATGTATTTTTTATTATTAATAAAAAAAAAAGATTTTAATTCTCTTTTAAAAATATAAATAAATAACGTACTAAAGAGCAAGATACATTGAATGCAATATGATCTGTCATGATTGAATCAATTAAAATCATGATTGAATCAATTAAAAACATGAGTAAACTTACCACGGCAAATACACTGTGACAATATAGAATTAGAAAGTGAACTTTGAAACCCAAAATATCTATCGGCTGCATTTCATTTTAATGTGAAAGGTCCATAATGGTAGTGGCCCATAATGGTGGTGGACCCTCATCGATGGAATCTGCACTGGAAGCAAGTTTTTTATTTTTTATTATTGAACACTGGAAAACAAGTTAGTGCTACATAATCATTACCTTTTTTAAAAAATAATTAACAGAAGCTTCTAATAGCTGTCCACAAAATTGATAAACTGTTTTTGTTCGTTTAGCCTCTTCTTCACTAATAAGGAGGAAAAAACAAATTGATACATACCATATATTTATTATATTATATTAAATATTTAACTATATAATATATATACAGTCATATAATTAATTGTAAAATTAGATCGTATTGTATAATATAAAAATAGTACTATTATGTAAACTGTACTGGACAATTAATTTAATCTGTCTGAATTTTTAATTATAAAATTATATATATTAATTTTTTATTTTATCTCAAATTAAAGATAATTTTTTTTATTTTTAAAAATGTAATAAAAATATAAAAATAAATTAAATATTAGTTTAAATAAATTTTATAATAAAAATTATTTTAAATATAAATTAATTTAATAAAATATATAATTAATTTAATCTAATTATATTATATAATTTTTTATCTAATATTATATAAATTAATTATAATATAATTTAATTTAATATAATTATATATAATTTATTCTACACGAAATATCAACCAAAAGCTATCCGAGTGAGAATGTAAACGATGGTCATAGAATGTAAACGCAGGCAAGCTCTATCAGACTCACATGTGTCTACACTCGATTGTTTCAACTATTGAGTTTTATTTATGATTGTATATATTAAATTTATTTTTATTTATTCAAACTATTATATTTTATCTATTTTTTATTATCTCTCTACTTTAAGATTTAGATCACTTTGTTTCTCTATTAGTCAGCATATATATATATATATATATATTAAATTTATAATAATGTCATATATGTATACATACAATTGTATACAATATTGTTGCGCATGTATACATTGTTTGTGCATATATACTATGATATAACGGAATGAAAGAAGTTGAGTAAAATTCATGGAGAAGAAGGAATAAACCAAAAAATGGAAGGAAAAAAAAAAAAAAAAAACTATTTCAATTCTTAAAATACAATACTATCCATCACTTATATAAAGACTACTAGCAGCTATGATATTAATAATAAAAAAATAGAAAAATAACCAATTAGACGTCTAGACTATTATAAATTATTATAGACTATTAATATGTGTTATTTAATTTACATTGCACTAACATGTGATAAAATGTGAGAAATTTAAGAAAAGGGATCAAGTATGAAACGAATCCAAAAAAGTTGAAAATTACAAGGATGAGTGATAATACGGCCCTTTAGTTAAAACTTTGTTTTTTTTTTTTTTGTAATAGTTCATTTCTTTTTATTTTAATTAAGTGATAATATAAGAACAAATAATAAAAAATTTGCACTAGTTGAGAGAATATTATAAGTAAAAAAAAAATAATAAATAAATAAAGTTATGTATTGATTAAGAATATATTCCAAACATTCGTTAGAAATTTTTGATATTGTTTGTAAGATTATATTTTATTTTATTTACTATAAAAAACCAAATATTTTTCATAGTAAAGATTTATTTGGTATAAATTCACTCATTTCTTAAATTTTTTGGTCCTCTTTTAGCAAAGTGAAAGCTAATATATCGCTAATCCTATGAGATGAAAAGAGGGAAACATTTTAAATAACTATTTAAACTACCTTTTATTTATTTATTTATAAATATGAGACTAATACTACAAATTTCATCTTAAACTGATCTTTATTTAGAGAAGAGTATCAGTAAAGTATATCATATTAAATTTTAATGTGTGTTTAGTTCTACATATTACAATATATATTTTAATTACATAGCTTTCAAAAACGTAAAATAATTAAGAATGAATAATATTAATTTAATAATTATTTATTAATATATTATATTTTTAAGTGATTAAAATGTTATTAAAATTTAATGATTTAATAATGATAAAATCACAATTAATATTAATTTTTTTAAAATATATTTGTTTTTATATTATCTGGTTGCACTATTTATATTTTAATATTTTATTTTTTAAAAACAGAAAATTGTATTTATATAAATTTATGTTTTTTTGGGATAAAATAATTTAATGTTAGAATATTTCTATTGTTAATTTTTAAATAACTTCATATTAAATTTCATTTTATCCTTATTAATGACTTGTTTATTCACTTGATAGAAAAAATAATATTATAATAAAAAATCATTAAATCATATAATTTATCCTTAATTAACCTATTTTCTTTTGTATTACTTTTAATGTATTATTTTATTATCCGATTAATATATGATCTAGTAATTGAATTAGTTTAACTTTTAACTCAACTAAAAAAATATATTTTTTAGATAATGATATTGTCACAATTAATTTTTGTTATTATCACAATAAAAGTGTATAAATTTACTATTATGTTCCTATAATTAATTATACATTAGAGATACTTGTTGGTAAAGCGGTCATTAATGAAAAATAATTATGGCGTTAATAATTTTAGTTGGCGCAATATTACCACATTATTTTTTACTTTATAATGAAAAAAGTATGCTTATTTATAAGAGCATTTTTTTTTTAAATATTTTTTTTTATAAAAAAGTAACATCGAAAAAAATTAAAAATAAAATTTTATATATAAAAAATTTAAACCATGTAATAAAAGTATTATTTTATGTGTCACCTTTAATTTTAAATACGCGGACATAATTATCCAATTTTATGAAAGTTTGCATAACTTTTGGTCACTTTTACAATAATATATATTGAATGAGAAACGTTAATATTAACCATTTTTCTCCCACTTACAACCCAAGTCTTTAAATATTAATCATTTTTTACATTGAAAAAAAAAAAAGTCTTTGAATTTGTGCTAGTGTCAAAAATGTTATGGAAATGAAAAATGATATTTATCTCGACTTCATGGTTTGCCTAATGATATAATGATACGTCAATGGGTTGTTTCTTGTCAGAGATATGTCGGTTGTTTATCGGCAAATTTAAAGATATTAACTAATACTTACTGCCATATTAATACAATGTGTGTAAAACAACCTGAAACTTTCTCGACTTTAATAGCCAGGTTAAATAGCACAACTCTATGAAAATTGAAGCAATTATTTTTTAAAACGTATCATAATATAATAAAATGAAAGTAAATTTATGTATTTTTTTATATAATTTAATTATATGTCATAATTTTTTTTATATATAAAATTTTATTTTTAAAAATTAGTTAAAATAATATTTTTAAAATTTATAACAATAAAAATAGTACTTTTTATTTTGAATTGAGAGATATATTTATTAATATTTGTGGTGTTATTTTTATTATTATAAGTCTTTGTTAATTTTATAGTTCTTCTTATGAATATATATTATTTTATTAATGAAATTAAAAATAAAAATAATTAAATAAAAAGTCTTTTATACACATTATTCATATACATTCAATAACACAAAAAATACGCATGAAAATTATCTACTCAAAATCCATAATGCGCAACTAAGCTGCATTGTCTAAGCTTCAATCATATTGAATTATTGATGATGTTGACTGTTGAGTGCTAACATTATGAGTATAGACTATAGACGCTTATCAGCCCAAGTAGCGAACCCAACTATTGTTGGGCTTGCTAAACTGTTGTTGAGCATTTTATTCAAGAGAAATACTATTAACATTCATTACCAAACATTAAATTTATATTCTTAAATTTTTGTAACCTTTACATAATAATAAAAATATATAATATCTTACAAAATAAAAAAATTTGTAACACCTTACAAAAATAATAAAAATCTATAAAAGCTTACAAAACAATACAAAAACATACATAACTTAAAAATGTAGAAATAATAGAAAATCAAGAAATAATAGATGTAGAAACACAAGATATTTTTCGATGTTTTTCACAAGAAATGATATTCAGTAAAAAAAAATTTGAAGAAATTCAAAAATCAAAACTAAATCTTAAAGAAAAAGATGGATTTAGAGAAGAATCATTCTCTAAAATAAGGAAATTATTCCCAAGAAAATATATAATATATTATGGCATAAGTAATAAAGAAATGAGCATAACTATAACTGATACAAAAGGAATGTATAATATACCATTAATTGATAAAGAAACTATTATAGAAAAATTATCAAAAATCTTCGAAAAAGATAGAGAAAAAATTGGATATATCCATTTAGGAGGAATACAAATTTTAATAAAAGCACAATTTAGAGAAGGAATAGATACACCAATTAAGTTAGCATTAGTAGATAACAGAATAACAAACAGAAAAGATGCTTTGCTAGGAATGATTAATGAAAACTTAGGATACTAAAAATTAAAATTTACAGCATATCCTAGATTTGCTATTAATATCCATGATAAAATCTAAACCAAGTATTAAGTTTAGCTTATGACTTTGAACGAGGAAACTTAATGAAAGATAGAAACCACCCATTTTCAATTCATTACCTAGTAGGATATTCATTAACAAACAGCCACAATAGTTCAATATATGGACAAAATGAATTTATAGAAATAGATAAAACTTTTAAAGATATAGGACAAGTAATAAAGAATCCAGAAAAATTATCAGAATATGAAGTACCTGATGAATGGAACTTAGACATAAAAGAAAAACCTCTGATATCATCAAAAAGAAATAATATACAAAGAATAAAATTTGTAGATACCCAAGCAGAAGTTAGTAAAAGAAATAGAGAAATGGAAGAATTAAAAGAGGAGATTGAAGAAGTAAAAGAACTAGTCTACACAATAAAATAATGATAAAAGAAAACCTATTAGAAGTACAATTAGAAGGAAATAATAGTCTAACAAGTATAAATAAAAATCAGATATCCATAATGGAAGCCTTAATTCTTATAGCAGAGAAAATAGATACTACAGATGAAAATATACAAGAATCAAAAGGAATACAGTTAGAAATGTATAAAGAAATCATAGAATTAAGAAAGGATGTTAATAACATACCAAGAGAAAATAGATTAAAATTTGATCCATTAAAAGGATTAAAAGAAGAACCTTCTAGAAGATCTGATGCATTAATACCCATAAATGAAAAAGGAAAAGTAGAAGAATCTAAACAAATAATAACAATCTAATGGATTTAGTAGAATATAGGAAAAATTTAGAAGAACAATTCATGAATCCTAAAAATAAAAATATAGAAAAATTAATCAGCTTATTAACATTAACAAATGAAGAATTAGAAAAATATTACGAAGAAAAACTTTGCACAAATAAAGGAGAAGATGATATGACAGTAATAAGTGAAAGTGAATCTGAACAATAAAATACAACCCAAAGAATTAATATAGAACCAGTATTAATACCTAGAACAAACCCAAAACGACCAATCCCAGAAAGAGGAGAAATGTCTGACCCACATAGAGAAGAAAAGTATAGACCAGAAGAATCTAACCCAATATACAGAAGAAGACAACCACCTAAAATGAAAGAAGGACTATGTTGGGGAACTAGAGGAAGTATTCCACTAGAATTTAGATCACATGAAAATTATAAAACTGATATTCTAGATCTAGACTGCATAAGAGATAGAAAAAAAGCCTTAGATGAATGGGCTAGTGGAATAAGTGTAATTATACAAACATCCTCAACTACAAATACAAACCCTTCAATTTGTAAAGTCTTAGTAGCTCACAAAATGACAGGAAATGTAAAAATTGGTTTTCAAACCTAACTGAACAACAACATTTAAGAATGCAAGGAAATGCTACAACAGGAAGAGATTACTTAGATACTGTAATAAATGAAATATACAAGGAATTTATAGGAGAAAATAAAGGAAGAAATGTAACAGAATATAGTGAAAATGAAATAAATGAAGCTAAATAGCACTAAACAAATATGAAAATATGTGATATATGTTACATAGATTCTTTTATATGTGAATATGAAATGTATTATCATAAACTACCACCATCCATACAAGAAACCTATAAGGAAATATTTTACCAAAAATTACCTCAAACATTACATAAAACTATGACAGAAGAATGGAATAACAGGAATAGACAAACTATACCTGACACTTTAGGAGGAAGAATAAGAGGTCTTAAGAGTTGGATAATAATAAAATGTCAAGAAAGAAAAGAATTCAAACAAATAAGAGGAAATGATAGAATCTGTTGTGATTCAAGAGATTTCAAAACACCAGGAAAATATGGTTGTAATATAAAACCCTACAATAAGTATAAGAAACATAAGAAATTTAGAAAATTCAAGAGATATAAATTTAGAAAACAAAACTTCCAGAAATATAGAAAAAGATATAATAGAGAATCTTATAAAAAGAGATATTTTAGAAGAAGAAGATATAATACACCTGAAAAGAAAAATTATTGTCCATCAGGAAAAAAGAAATGTAGATGTTGGATATGTAATGAAGAAGGACATTATGCAAATGAATGCCCAAACAGATTTCAACATAAAAAAGAATTTAAAAAGGAATTTCCACAGAAAGTAAAAATATTAGAAGAAGCTTTTAAAATGGAACTAGAACCAATAGAAGAATCTGGTATAGATGATATGATGTGTTAAAATGTGTACTCGCAAGTGTACGAATCACTCGTAGTAAAGTGATAAGCAACTTCCAAGGTCGGTCTCTCAAGGAATTGCAGTGGTCTTAAATAACTAACTTTTTAATCTAAATAGAGTTCTAATGAAAATAAAACACTAATTAAATAGAGTTATAGTGAAACTAAAACTCTAAGTAACTAGAATCCTAAAGCTACTAAAACTGTAAAAATGTTGTTTGTTTTTGTAACGAGAACAATCATACGACAATCAAACGAAAACAAGATCGCAAGCAAACAATCAATTCAAATATCAATGGAGGATGTATGGACGTTTAGCTTGGTTGACCATGCTTGCATCAAAAAGGTATGGTGAGATAACATGAACGTCCTATATAAACTAAACTACCGGCTTTCCTTTTAATTACGAGACTCCTTTTGGCGGGGGTAGGTCTCTTTATTGATTAACTAATTAATTGCCTTTGGCGGGGGTAAATCAAATAGTAATCAAATTATGCGCAAGGAAAACATGCCAATCAAATTAATGCTATGACTAAGTCACTAACTTGAAGCTTCGATTACGTGTTTCGGAATAAAGTTAAGGTGACGTTCCTATAACTAAATTCTCAGATTTTTCAACCTAACTACGAACATCAAATGGGCCCATGATTATTCACAATTAAATATCTAAACATGCTCTTAATCAAAAAGTAATTTATTTATAAATCAATAAGATACACCATACACAATTCTAGCAAACATGGCAACACAAACTAAACATCCATAATTAAACTAGCCGCTCATGTTCATATTAATATTCATAGACAAATAAAATATGATCATACACTTTAACAAAAAGAGAAGAGGAATTAATTCTATAACAACAAGAAAATCCTAGATCTAAATACCGCTTATGGATTGGATAGCGTTCTTCTCCGTAAGCTTTATCTTCGATCGTCGTTGGCTTCCTTGAATCCTTAGAATAGTGTCTCTCGCTTCGTTAGAGTGTGGCAACGCTCTCAAAACTGATTGAATGTAGTGTTTGGGTCGCAAAATTGTGAAAAATAAGAGTTGTGTACGAATTGGTCGAGTTCTGTTGTAAAGGGGGTCTAAGGGGGTATTTATAAATGTAAGGAATTCCTGATTGCATTAGGAATAGGCGCGCCGTGGCATGCATTTTTTCCGCCGCGGCGCAACACAAATTCTAGAAATTGTGTAAAAACCCGAGAACTCCCCGCCGCGGCATGACTTTTCCTCGCCGCGGCGCGCTTTGTCTTCAGTTTCTTCACATGTACCCCCTTACATATGTGATGGCTCGTTATGTAAGGTTTACATATTTGTCTCGTTTAGCCCGTAACTCGTGATCCGAGCGCCGTAAGTGTTCCGTCTTTGCGTGTTTTCATTATTTGACTCATTTGACGCTAAAAACACCTGAAATACACTAAAATATACCCGTGACTCCGAATGGATAGATTTATGAAATTAATTGAATAAACAATAATAATAAATCTATATATCAAACAATTAAGCACAATTAATCATGAAATATTAGTGCTTTTCGAGCACTCATCACAACCCCCAACCAGCTTCTTGCTAGTCTCTAGCAAGTGAAGCGACCTAAAATAAAATTAAAAACAAACAAATAAACTAACCTAACCTAAATCACTTCCGTAGATTGTCACGGTTGCATTTAGCATATGTAACAAGCCTTTAAACCCCTAGGTGGCCCTAGTGGACGAGTTATAGTCTCGTGAGGGTTTCCAGTGATGATACCCGCAAACATCGTAACTGACACAAATAAAGACTCAAAACATACTTGAATCAATCCATGCATACGTCTCAAAAATTGTTAATAACGAATGGCACATGAAATAGTTAAACATCCCCTAAGCTCAAAAACAGTCCAAACATCAAACTCGTTATGGTAATCGGATTTTGAACAACCAATCAAACCACAAACCCGTTAGTTATACTATCTGACCGTGTCATGCATGATATTCATAGATTACATTTCAATGTCTCATAAATGTGCAAGTAAAATATGAATGCGAATTTTTGCACTTATAAACTCCATATGCTCATTTTTCAAACTCATCTCCACTAATATAGAAACTAAACTACCTAGAATCAATAGGACTTCATTAAGCTTGTAAAGTTGTGGCTAGGTGTGTGATTATGAAAGTACGAAAATGATGTTTTCATATGATAAGAGTACTTTTTATTTCACAAACATATTTTCAACTTTTTTCATTAATTGCGCTTTTTCATCCTCCCTTAAATTCATATGTCCTTTGGATCTTTTTGCTTGATTTTCTTTCTCTACTTTTCTTGCTCGTTATTTCACTCATCATAATTTTTTTTTTTTAATTTTTTTTTATGATGAAGCAAGACAAATATAACATAATTGCTCATGAAAATCAAATATTACATCGAGTACTCTTATCACTAAGGGTAGTACAATGTATGTCAATGTTGAGTTCAAGGGTGTGCTATTGATAAAATATTGCGGGGAGGCATGAAAAGTCCAAACGGTCCAAAGATGGCCTAAATCACTTTCTAAGTGGCATTTGTTTCTATTATTTCGCTTCAATGGGTTTTCAAATGAGTTCTAGAGATTGTTGAGACTTAAAACATATCATGAACATGCATACATTCCACAAATTAAAATAGTTATACTAACCATGCAAACTACCACATATACCACAAAATTCTCAAATTAGATGAATCTAACATTTATGTGCTTCGTTGCTTAGGTAAAAATCTAATTTCTCTCATATGTCATCGTCATTACAATCATGTTAATATCATAGACTTCCGGATTGACTCAAGTAGACACGACACTAACCTAACAATTCAAGTGACAAAAGTTAAAAATTATAAATTGGTCATATTTCATGCTCATGGAATATCCTTCCCACCCCCAACCTAATTTCTACATTGTCCTCAATGTTGAAAAAGAAGAACAAAAGAAATAAGAAAAAAAAGTGTGAGAAGTTACCCCCCTTTCGTATGAGATTGTGTCATTACTCGTTATGCTCCGGTTCACTGTTCCTCGCTTTTCTCATGAAGAATTTATGTGTATGAACATATATTGAACTTCAAAGTGTATGCAACACAATTCAAACTAAAACCCAAATTTAAATTATAACTAAGTCAGATGAAAACAGAAAAACATTAAACTAAGTTAAACAATCCAAAAAAATAAAAAAATAAAAATACGATAAAAGAAATAAAAGAAATAAAAACAACGAAAGAGATACGATACCGAATGGGTACCTCCCATTAAGGGCTTAGTTTAACGTCTTAGCAAGACGTGACTAATCTCGTGTCAAGGGGGGTTAAATGTGTAATTGTACTGTTTATCTCCTCCCTTATCTTTCTCAAAATGAGCTTTCGTCCTCCAAGTCAAGTTTTTGTAGTTAGAATGCTTAATGCATTCTTTGTAGGCATCATCCCGACTTAAATATATTAGTTTGTCCTTCCCTCTCCATTCAATGTTTTGAGCCTCAATTCTGTTACTTATGCTATCCTGCAATTGAATGTTAGAAAGAATAGGGGAGGGTTGAAAAATTTCAAACTGTACAGTCTCTCCAAAAACTGTCATTGATAACTTCCTATTATGGACCTCAATAGTTGTCTTGGTCGTGGCCATGAATGGTCTACCAAGAATAATTGTATGTTCCTTGTCCTTAAGAAAATTTTTGTCCATCTCAAGCACCACAAAGTCCACTGGTACAATAAACTTGTCCACCTGTACTAACAAATTTTCCACTATTCCTTTTGGGTATTGAATAGAACCGTTTGCAAGTTGAAGGGTCATCCTTGTTTCTTTAAACTTTCCTAATCCTAGTTGCAAGTACACTGAATATGGCATTAGGTTTATACCTGCTCCTAAGTCTAGCATAGCCTCGAATACCCTTTTGTCTCCCATAGTGATGTTAATGTTGAAACTACCTGGATCTTTCATTTTGAGAGGTAAGTGTTGTTGGATCATTGGACTAGCAATTTCTGACATTTCATTCTCTTTGCTTCTACTCTTTTTGATGATAAAGTTCCTGAAAATTGGATCATAAGTTGGACTGTTCTTAATAACGTCTAAAAAAGACAAATTACAGTTAATCTTAGAAAATAAAGCAAGAGTGTTAGAGTATTGTGCATCCTGATTTTTCTCCTTAAACTGGTGCATAGGTGGTATTGGTGGTCGGTATGGGTCCATTGACTTGTGCAATCAAAAAATGTTGGATGTTTCTCCAATTTCTTTCTTGGGAAGTTCATTAGGAGTGGTATTAGACTCATCATCTCCCTTGAGAGTTGAATTCTCACCTTCCAAGTTACCTGTACTAGACAACAAAACATTAGAATTATCAGGTAAATTTTTAGGTACCTCCTCATCACTTTGAAGGACTGTGATCGCCTTTGCTTGTTCAGATTGACTAGGCAGCTTTCCTGTTTCCTGTTTGTACATTTGTTCCACTAGCTGCCCAACCTGTATTTCCACTCTCTTCACTGAAGCTTCTATAGAGTCCATCCTTCCATTACAAGATTGTATGAAATTGTTTAGGATTTCCTCTACGGTTGGCTTATTTTGTGGAAATTGTCGGTTTATGTTTTGGCCTTGTGTTTGGTTTTGGACAAATGGTTGGCTATTGTTTTGTTTCCATCCAAAATTAGGGTGATTCCTCCATCCAGGGTTGTAGGTATTTGAATAAGGATCGTTCCTAGGTCTAGGTTGGTACCCTTGCATTAAATTAGCCTCTTCAGTAGTACCTGTATAAGGATCACCTGCAAAAGAACAAACATTAGCTCCGTGTCCATATGAACCACAAACTCCACATACCTCGTGTTTTGGCATTTGATTAACATTGGAGGTTGTGAGAAGTTGCACTTGTTTTGTCAATTCAGCAAGTTGCATGGCCATTTCATTGTTGGATCCTAATTCGTGGACTCCAGCTCGTCTTCCTCTAGCGCTCTTTTGTTGGGAATTAGCTCCCAACATCTCGAATAGTTCGTAGGTTTCATCCGCTGTTTTCTCACCCATAGCTCCTTCTGCAGCGTTGTCAACTGTGAATTGACATTGTAGTGTCAATCCGTCGTAGAAAAACTGATTCTGTAACTGCAACGGGAAGTGGTGGTGTGGACATTGTATCAACAGCAATTTGAATCTGTCCCAAGCCTCGTGGAAGGGTTCTCCGTCCATCTGCGAAAAAGTAGCAATTTTTGTTCTTAGGTCAGATGTCTTTTGATGGGAATAGAACTTACCCATGAATTTATTGTAAACATCGTCCCAAGTGACCAAAGAACTGGGTGCCAATGTCATTAGCCAAGACTTAGCTCTATCCTTGAGAGTGTATGGAAAACACCTCATGCGTAGTTGATCTTCACTAAGTCCCTGCAATGGAAAAGTTTGCATAGTAGCATATAGTTCACGCATAAAATTTAAAGGATCTTCATTAGGGATACCGTAAAAGGAGGGAAGCATGGAACAATGAATATTTTTCAATTCATAATTCCTAGCCGCCTCTGTAAGTCGAATGCACGATGTGGCAGTCCCAATGATAGGTCTTGCAAACTCTTTGTTCATCATCTGCCTAGCTATGTTGTCACCCATTGTTGCTTGCAATTGTTGTTAGATTTCTTCCTCTTGATATTGATTATCCAGTTTCTTTGATCGGTGTTTGACTCTGTGTATGTTGTCAATGAAAGGAGAGAGTTCCTTGTTAAGTGATCTCCTACCCTGCATGCACAAATAAAAAGCAAACAAAGATCAAGGCAGCAGTGAAATTTGAAAATTAAGCACTTTTTTTTTGATTTTTTTTGATTTTCTGATTTTTTTTTTTGGTATTTTTGAATAAAATAAATAACTAAAATAACTAAAATAAATAAACAAATAAAAATAAATCAGAAACTCTAAAAAGTTAAAAAGAAAATTATTTAAAACGCCAATTCCCCGACAACGGCGCCAAAAACTTGATGTGTTAAAATGTGTACTCGCAAGTGTACGAATCACTCGTAGTAAAGTGATAAGCAACTTCCAAGGTCGGTCTCTCAAGGAATTGCAGTGGTCTTAAATAACTAACTTTTTAATCTAAATAGAGTTCTAATGAAAATAAAACACTAATTAAATAGAGTTCTAGTGAAACTAAAACTCTAAGTAACTAGAATCCTAAAGCTACTAAAACTGTAAAAATGTTGTTTGTTTTTGTAACGAGAACAATCATACGACAATCAAACGAAAACAAGATCGCAAGCAAACAATCAATTCAAATATCAATGGAGGATATATGGACGTTTAGCTTGGTTGACCATGCTTGCATCGAAAAGGTATGGTGAGATAACATGAACGTCCTATATAAACTAAACTACCGGCTTTCCTTTTAATTACGAGACTCCTTTTGGCGGGGGTAGGTCTCTTTATTGATTAACTAATTAATTGCCTTTGGCGGGGGTAAATCAAATAGTAATCAAATTATGCGCAAGGAAAACATGCCAATCAAATTAATGCTATGACTAAGTCACTAACTTGAAGCTTCGATTACGTGTTTCGGAATAAAGTTAAGGTGACGTTCCTATAACTAAATTCTCAGATTTTTCAACCTAACTACGAACATCAAATGGGCCCATGATTATTCACAATTAAATATCTAAACATGCTCTTAATCAAAAAGTAATTTATTTATAAATCAATAAGATACACCATACACAATTCTAGCAAACATGGCAACACAAACTAAACATCCATAATTAAACTAGCCGCTCATGTTCATATTAATATTCATAGACAAATAAAATATGATCATACACTTTAACAAAAAGAGAAGAGGAATTAATTCTATAACAACAAGAAAATCCTAGATCTAAATACCGCTTATGGATTGGATAGCGTTCTTCTCCGTAAGCTTTATCTTCGATCGTCGTTGGCTTCCTTGAATCCTTAGAATAGTGTCTCTCGCTTCGTTAGAGTGTGGCAACGCTCTCAAAACTGATTGAATGTAGTGTTTGGGTCGCAAAATTGTGAAAAATAAGAGTTGTGTACGAATTGGTCGAGTTCTGTTGTAAAGGGGGTCTAAAGGGGTATTTATAAATGTAAGGGATTCCTGATTGCATTAGGAATAGGCGCGCCGTGGCATGCATTTTTTCCGCCGCGGCGCAACACAAATTCTAGAAATTGTGTAAAAACCCGAGAGCTCCCCGCTGCGGCATGACTTTTCCTCGCCGCGACGCGCTTTGTCTTCAGTTTCTTCACATGTACCCCCTTACATATGTGATGGCTCGTTATGTAAGGCTTACATATTTGTCTCGTTTAGCCCGTAACTCGTGATCCGAGCGCCGTAAGTGTTCCGTCTTTGCGTGTTTTCATTATTTGACTCATTTGACACTAAAAACACCTGAAATACACTAAAATATACCCGTGACTCCAAATGGATAGATTTATGAAATTAATTGAATAAACAATAATAATAAATCTATATATCAAATAATTAAGCACAATTAATCACGAAATATTAGTGCTTTTTGTGCACTCATCATGATACATGTAGTATTTATCTATTAGAAGAAACCGAAGAAGAAATAACAGACTCAGAAACATCTGATTATAATTCTGATTATGATTCAGAATAATGGATGAAATATTAAGCATAACAAATCCAAATAGTACATATATAGAAATAGGATTAAAATTTAAGGGATATAAAAATTATTATTTACATGCGTACATTGACACAGGTGCAAGTATGTGTGTAGCTAGTAAATATGTATTCCCAGAGGAACTTTGGAAATAATCACCAAAAGAATTAGTAGTACGAATAGCAAATAATACTACAATAAATTTAAATAAAGTACTAAAAGATACAGATGTATCAATAGGAGGTGAAATCTTTCATATACCTACAATTTACCAACAAGAAACTGGAGTTGATATTTTATTAGGAAATAACTTTCTAAACCTATATCAACCATTCACACAATACTTAGATAAAATTAGTATAACAACCTTAGATGAAGAAACAATTTATGTATCAAAAATTAGGAAAGCATTAACCGTTTCATCACCAACTTTTATGTCACAACATAAAAAGCGAAAACGTGGTGAGGATATAGAAAAACAAAAACCATACTTAGAAAATATTTCTTTAGACATAGAGGTTGACCAAAACCCCTTTCTAAATGAAATCCAAGAAGATAAAGCCTTAATAGGAATAAGAAAATTATTAAAAACAGTATGCTCAGAAAATCCTTTAGATCCACATATCAATAAGTCTAATGAAATAGCAAAAATAGAATTAAAAGACCCTTTAAAAGTCATAAGAGTAAAACCAATGATTTATACCCCAGAAGACAGAGAGGAGTTTGAAAAACAAATTCAAGAACTTTTGGAGTTAAAAGTAATTATTCCCAATAATTCACCACATTCCAGTCTAACATTTTTAGTAGAAAAAGAAGCTGAGAAAAGAAGAGGAAAAAAGAGAATGGTAATAAATTTTAAATCTTTAAATAAAGAAACTATTGATGATGGATATTTTATACTAAAGAAAGAAGAATTATTATCACTAATTAAAGGAAAGAAATACTTTTCAAGTTTTGATTGCAAAAGTGGATTTTGGCAAATAATACTTGATAATGAATCACAGAAACTAACAGCATTTAGCTGCCCTTAAGGACAATTCCAATAGACAGTTGTTCCATTTGGACTTAAGCAAGCACCAGGTATTTTTCAAAAATACATGGATAATATTTTCAAAAAATATCACAATTTTTGTTGTGTTTATATAGATGATATTTTAATATTCAGTAATGAATTATCAAAACATTATTTAGGTATTATTAATGTCTTACAAGAATGTAGAAAATTAGGAATAATATTATCAGAAAAGAAAGCTGTCAGTGCTCAACAAAAAATAAAATACTTAGGGTTAGAAATAAAAGATGAAAAACATCATCTACAACCCCATATTTTGAATAATATACAAAATTTTTCTAGTATAATAAAAGATAAAAATTAATTACAAAGATTTTTAGGATGCTTAACATATGCGGAAGCATATATAAAGAAATTAGCAGAAATGAGAAAATTATTACAGACAAAACTTAAGAAAGATTATGTCCGGCAATGGACTGATCAGGACACTAAATATATGGATAAAGTAAAAGCACAGGTAAAAGATTTACCAACTTTATATCATCTAGGACCAGATGATAAAATGATAATAGAAACAGATGCTTCACACGAATATTGGGGAGCAGTATTAAAAGCAAAAGTTGATGACAAAGACGAATATATTTGCAGGTTTACTTCAGGATCTTTTTAAGGCCCTGAATTAAATTACCATAGTTATGAAAATGAATATTTAGCTATTAATAGTAAAATGCATGTACTTAATACGTATTATATTTTAATTTTATATTTTGATATTTTGTTATATTTTTTTGTGATATTAAAATATATATTTATTAATTTTTTTTAAAATTAAGTACTAAAAATTCAACAACTATTTAATTATGAAAAAAATTCAATGTAAGGTGTAGCAACATTAAGACTTATTTTGAAGCACTAAAATTAAAAAAAAAAATTATGAAAATAATTAACCATTACAAAATAAAAATGACATGGAGGGTGATTTTTTTTTATTACAAACGTAAAAATGTTAGTTTCGATTATGAAGTAATTAACGTTCATGTAATATAAAAAGTAAACTTTTATAATAGTAAAAAAAAATTATATTAAAATATAATCATTATAATTAAATAAATAAAATTAATAATAGTTTTATGTTTTTGTTATATTTTTGTAAGATATTAAAATATATATTTATTAATTTTTTTGATAAATAAAGTACTACAAACTCAACTACTTAATTATGGAAAAAACTTCATTGTGAGGCAAAGAAATATTAAGAATTATTTTGAGACTCTCAAACTAAAGAAAATAAAAAATATGAAAATAATTAACCATCACAAAATAAAAATTATCTAAATCAATAAAAATTTGCAATACAAGCATAAAAAGATAAGTTTCAATTATAAAGTAATTAATGTTCATGTAATATAAAAAATAAGCTCTTATAATAGAAAAAATAAAATAAAATTATAATATATATTGTGTAATCATTATAATTAAATCTATAAAATTAATAATAGCGATAATTTTTGTAATTAAATTTGAATTTGTACAATTTTTCTTTCAATTATAATATGATCATTATTTTCAAAATAAATGTGTGTTTTAGCTTATATAGGATTTATAATATAAAAAAATTAAAACAAAAAATATAAATCTTATCTTTTATCTTTCAATTTTTTTCCTTCTTTACTTATTTACATGTTTTTTAAAATATTATTTTAAGAAAAGAAAAAAATATTAATTCAAACATATATTATGTATTTTAGGTTATATAGAATTTCTTGTAAAAAAATTAAACAATAAATAAGATTATTGTAATATTTTATTTTAAATAAATAAAATTAATAAAAATAAAAAAAAATTCATAATTAAATTTGAAAAATTTTGTCAAAGTTTTTCATTAATTATGAGTAACGCTATTATTTATAAAATAAATATGTATTTTAGTTTAGTTTATCTTGGACTTTTAGTATATAAAATTAAATAGTAAATAAAAATCTTATAATCTTAAATTTTTTTTAAAAATATTTTTCCTTTTTTATTTATTTCCTTCATTTTTTTTACTCATTATTTTAAATTAATAATTATGAATAAATATATAAAATAAAAAAAATGTTAATTTTATAATTTGAGTGAAAATTTGAGGATAAATTGTCAAAAATAAAAATTAATTTTTAACCCATTATTTTAGAGAAAAAGACAAAAAGAAACTAATGCAAATGTATAACTATGTACGTGTTTTAGATTATGTATTACTTTTTGTAAAAAATGTAAATCATAAATAATATTTTTATGATTTTATCTTTATAATTAGTTAAAAATATACGTATTGTATGTAAATTATTTTACTTATTTAAAATTTTCTTTTTGATTAATTTTTGCACCATATTTAAAATAAATACAAAATTAATTATTTTTATATTTTTAAATTATTTGTGAAAATAAAATAATATTTATAATCCTTATTAGATGTGTTAATCATAATTTAATTAATAGTCTTTAAATATAATATTTATTTTATTATCATATTTAGAGTTCTTATTAAAATATTATGTAGAGTCCTTATTAGATGTAGTAATCATTACATAATTAGAGTTATTATTAGATGTCATCATTATTAAATAATAATATTTAAAGTCTTTATTTAAATGTAATAATATATCTTAAAAGAAAATTAATGTCGTTAACTTAAAATATATAAACAATTTTATCTAAAATAATATTAGAGTAATTTTAGACTTTATATATAATATAGATATAGATAAATAGATAAGATAATATAATCACTATCATTATCATTAATCATTGAATAAAATAAATAATAATGATAATTTTGTAATTAAAGCGAAAATTTGAGAACTAAATTGTCTAAAATAAAAAATAACACATAGTCAAATATACGAAGAAAAATACGCATTTAATCAAACGAAAGTATCTAGCTATTAAGTGATAGAATCACATAAAAAGATAAATAAAAATGCAAATTAAAACGTATGAAGATGTTATCACTCACAAAAATATTACACTGGTTTTAAAAACCTTTGAACAATAACAAAAAACTAAAAAGATATTAGAGAGTTCAAGAAATAAATTCATTAGATTTTTAGTTTTGATTTAAATCTTCAACAAATAATAAGAAACATAACTATGAAAAAAGTCATTACATCACATTATAAAAGACCATAATTCCTCGCATAAAGTTGAATAAACTAAATATAAAAAAAATTATGAAACAATAAAAAAATTATGAAACAATCACTTATATCTAACTTATCTAGAAATTAATAAATATTCAAGAGAAAAAAACTGTAAAATTTAGTGGATGAAATGAAAAACTTAGCAAACCCATTTGTTTACCGGGGCTTCTCTTTTTGGTACATCTTGATATTTAAGTTACAAGCCTTTTGCATATAATTGTTTCAAGAGAAGTAATACAATTAAAATTTTTTTTAGTTTGGTACACATTAATTTAAGGGACGAATATGAGAGATATATATATATATATATATAATATATATATATATATATATATATATTAAGACTTTGGCATTAAACATTAATCTATAAATGAATTCAAATGAACCATATAAACATTAGTATCCAAAATAAGAAATTTGAAAGGAGAAAAAAATTCTCATCTTTACTTGTTTTTAAAATTTAGAATTATAAACAAATTGGATTACTTCAATGCATAACAATAAATAATATTTAATTAAATATTACTAAAATGTCTTTAAAAAGTAATTTTAATTTTGTTGTTATAAAGACTTTAAAAAAATCATAACTTTTAGTTATTCATGAATCATCTTATTCTCTAATGGATGTACAATACCTTCAACAACTTAATTCTCAACATTTTAATATTGCATTAGGGAAATTTAAGGAGTAAATTTGATTACCATTCCCCATAAAGCACCAACAACTTATCTTAAACACATGTGAAAGAGTCCGATTATGATAAATTACCAAAGCAAGCTGATAATGATATCTAGGGATTTACTCCACTGGTACAAAAAGTGGAAGAGATAAACAAACAATAAAGAACAGAATTAGGCATACAAATGAAAGTAGTAAATACTTTTAAATCTCAGTAGATATTATATATGTTGTCACATATACAAAAAAAAAAAAAAAAAAACTTAGATTGTATTAACTCATGCAATAGAGCATACAAACATAACAATATAATGTGGTAAACTCATTTAGACTCCAATCCTAAGTGATAACATTCATGAGTTGCTTAAGGCAACCACTCAACATCCAAATTTACTAAATGAAAATAAACAGTTAATACATACTCAATAAGGTAAGACGCCAAATATCTCTATCAGTCATGGACTACCTATCCTAACTGCATAAGCTATTCTCACTAGCTATCACCACAGCTACTTTGATCCATACTGAGTCCAGCTCACCTTTAGAGCCACACCACCAAGTAGTGTGATGGAAATACCTGTGATTAAATTAGTGAAATCTAAGCAAGATAAATAATTCCCAATAAAATGAGCAAAGTAAAAACACCTCATATCAACAATACATAAATACATTCAACGTATTCGTGACACCAAAATTCTACCTCGTAATAACAATATAACAGTATAGAAATACCCTTGATATATTGTTATTATGATAACTCTATTTGATAAAAAAAATTTCACAAACTCTACAACTACCTCGTAGCTCAATATAAAAAATACTTGATGTATTGAGACTACAAAAATTTTGTTTTAAAAGAATTAATCTCCAAGTAAAATTATCACTTCTAAATCACTAATACGGAAACACACTCAGCCTATTAGTGATATGGAAAAAGTAAAAATATATTTCGTAATACCAAAAACTATTTTTTTCCTAATCAAAAGCTTTCAAATTATTTTTACAAAAATGACAATTTTTACACTTAATTTTTTTTAAAGAAACAAAGAGAGTGAGAGGGTATTTATAGAAAATTCTTCAAGCACTGTGACCCTCGCAGACCCCTGGCGGCACCATCGCAAACCACCTCGGTCCTTTGGTGTTCATATTACCTATACTTAATTATTCACTAATTTGGGACTTCTCTCAATCTATTTCCTTACATAGTTATTATAATATCAAACAGTTTCTAATATAGCAATAATAGTTATCAAGATGCAACTAATTTGAGTTATGAAAAACATTTATTATATCAAATTTTGAAGAACGTCTTGATACGAATCAGCTGGCGCTACCATCACTTCACATCCCGAACGAGCCAATCACGAGGTCAAAGGCGAGACAACTCAAGGAAGCCTTGAATGGACTTGTCCAAGAGTTGATACAAGGCCAAGGAATGATGAGGAATGAGCACATAGCTTGTGAGAGGCCAAGCAATGTGATAGAGGCAGAATTAGAAGAAGAAGATCTGCGCCGCGACATGGATTAATGGCCACCGCGGCGAGTGGTCCTATGTTTTGGGAAGAATTTTGGCGAGGCATGCGCGCCGTGGCAAGCATTTGTGGCACCGCAGCCTAGAGGGTTCTGTTTTGGCAAGGCAACTGGACCAGCGCGCGCGAATGTGGGCAAATGTACGCTCAGAGATGGGCGATGGTGCCCGCCGCGGCACTTGTCTCTTGGGTTGGATGACAAAGTTGCTCGCCGTGGCATGGAATTTACTCCGCCGCGGCCCGCCTATTTTTAATGTTGTACTCCGAGCCTCCTCGCCGCGGCATGATTATTTTGCCCGCCGCGGCACAAGTGTAAATGATGTAATTTGGACCATTGGATCAAATCCAATGGCTGCAATGCTTTCTTTTCCTTAGTTTATGTATGTACTCTATATAAGACAAGTTGTAGCAGCCCAAAAGACAACTTTTGTTCATTTATGAGATTATTTGTTTCTTCAAACAAATTTGAGAGCCAAGAGCTCTTTGCTTGATTGCAACCCAAAACTTATCAAAGGACTTGCATCCCTTTGTGGTGTTTCTACTCTTCTTCGTGCATGGTGCGTAATATTCATGTGTGTAGGTGAGTCCCTTGCTACCAAAAATCTGTTGTTTTGCTTAGAAATCACATGCTAATTTGTTGTTGGGTCTTGAGCCGAATTTCTTGTGGTTCTCTAGTCTTCGTTGCTAGTGGGTCGTAGGAATCGTGTTGCGGGGTTCGCATCACGACTTCAATTATTGATTAGACATTAAAAAAAAAGTTCAAAGGTTTTTGATGTAACGACTTTTCAACTTTTGTAGTTAATTTTAATTATTTTTTATTTTTAATTTAAATAAATAGAAATGATGGAAAATATCACCAATCATAAAGTGTCATGTAATGATTTTTGAGGCTAAAATTGTCGAACAATAAAAATAAGGGTTAGTAAAGTAATTTTCGTTTCATTTGGCCTACTCCCTCTTTTATAGTAGAAGATATAGATTTATTTATTTGCACACTAATAAATGTAGGGTGATGATGTCTTAATACAATTTATAATGCCATAAAATGTTTTCACAAATAACAAGTACGTTTTACAATAATAGTGGTATTAGAGTGTAATAAATTATAATGTTAAAGTAATAATTTTTTTTATATAGGTTTTTGGTGTTTTCGTAAATGTGGAGGTTTTCATGGTGATGAAGCTGTTGTCTTTGATTGAGTGGAGGAAGTTGGCTCTGAGCAATTCCCAAATTTGTAATGATAATATTTTGGAATTGTCAAGGGACATGGAACTCAATGATGGTTCGACAGCTTAAGAAATTTGTATAATTCAATTCCCCAAAAATTATGTTGTTACCCAAGACGAAGAGTAACTTATAGAATTTAACTCATCTTACTGGTAAGATGGGTCTTTCGAATATGGTTGTATGGATTAAGATGGAGCTAGTGAAGGGATTTGTTTGTGTTGGAGGGATGATGTTGATTTATCTATTAAATTGATTTCAACTTTTTTGTTGTTGAATTTCAAGTCAATTCACTTACCGGTCATCTTGGGTGGGATTTGATGTTTATGCAAACTCTGATGATGGATAAGACAGTTCCAACTGAATTCCATTAGAAAGAGACTTTTTCTTTATGATAAGACAGTGCTAATAGGGCATTTTAATGATATTATTTCAAACACTGAAAAAATTGGTGGTCAGACTCGATCAAAATTTTCAATGTTAGTTTTTAGAATTTTATTCATGACATAAATTTGCAGGATTTAGGCTTTATGGGAAACATTGTTACTTCAAATAATAAACGTAGTGGGGTGACCAATGTTCAACAAAGGAGTGATAGAGGTTTAGCGACTAGCGCCTAGTGTAATGACTTTCCATAAGCTGTTATTTATCATCCAGATGCTAAGGGTTCTGTTCATAGAGCTCTGCTGTTGATATTAAAGAACAAGACTCCAAAAGGGGTGAAACAATTTACTTTTGATAGAAGGTGGGTGTACATCCCTAAATGTGATGAAGTGATTAAACAAGTGTGGGACATTTCTGTTTGGTGCTATTTAGTTTCTCTTAAAGCTTTGTGTTACTCAATGCAGTCACGCCCTAGTCGAATTGAAAAGGTTGTCAAATTTCAAAACACAATAGCAATATTGTAGCTTATGGGATCAATTGTAGAAATTGGAGGAGTAAAATTTGTTTGATTTCGATCAGTATTAGTTAGTATATGCTAATATGAAGTGAGTTTATGTACAAAAGAAGAAATATTGGAGGGATAAATCTTGAGCATTGGCTCAAGTCAAGGGATCGAAACAAAACTTTCTTTCATGCTAAAGTTTTTCAACGAATACACAGTTTAACTGTGTTAGTTTGTAGAGTGTAGATGAAACACAGGTCACTGACAATATAGGTATGGAGGAGATTGTGTGTTCTTACTTTAAAAACCTTTTTTAGTCATCAAATCGTTCGAGGTTGATTATGTACTATCTTGATGCAAAAATTACGGAGGCACAAAATGAACACCTAATTCGACAAATTTTGGTGGACGAAATCAAAACTTCTTTATTTAAGATAAATCTGTCAAAGTCATCTGCTTCTAACGGAATGCCATCCCTTTTTTCATCAGAAGTACCTGTGTATTTTCCCTTGTAATGTGATCCACCCTGTCAAATGTTTTTATTTTCCATTGTGGAACTCTATCTACTACTGTCAATTATACTCATATTTCTTTGATACCAAAAGTTGCATCCCCTAAAAATATGATGTAATTGAGGCCGACCAGCTTGTGTAATGTTCTTTACAAGGTCATTGCAATGATTACTACTAATTGCTTAAGGGAAGTTATTTAAAGTGTAATAAGTATTCATCAAAGTACTTTTGTATCACATCGTTTGAACTCTAATAATATTATGGTTGCTTATGAGTTACTATATATGCTTAAGTGTAGAAGACAGGGTAAACAACAACACTTAGCTTTCAAGTTGGATATGAGGAAAAAGCATATGATTGAGTCGAGTGAGATTTTTGGAAGGCTATGATGAGGAGATTGAGTTTCTGTGAGTAATGAATTTGTTGGATTTTGTCCTGTATTTCCACAGTTAGTTATTCTGTGTGCTAAATAAGGAGCTAGTTGGGTTTTTCAGGTTGAGTAAAGGGATTTGCTGAGGTGATCTACTCTCACCTTTCTTGTTTATGATATGTGCTGAAGGCTTAGGATGTCTTTTGCACCATGAATTGCAGCGAGGTACTATCAGTGGACTATGAGTCAGCAGAACTGCCCCATTGTTTTATCACTTATTATTTGCTGATAATTCTTTGGTTTTTTGTAAAAGTTCTTTATCAAAAATTCAACTAATGCAGTATATATTGAGGATTTATGAATCTGCATTAGGGTAGGTTGTTAATTATCAAAATTCAAATGTTTACTTCACTTTAAACATAGATTCTATCATTAGAGAAGAGATTCAACATTGTCTTGGTATGCCTTGCATTTTTGGTTTTGATAAATACCTAGGTCTTCCTACACTATTTGGTAGGTCCAAAATGGCACAAACTAATTATATCTTGGATTGTGTTGCTCAAAAAGGTGTATGAGATTTTACGCAAGTGCACATGTCGCAAACATGTAATATACTGATAAGAAAGATCGTTCCCATGGATATTAGAATATTAGAAAGTATTGTAAAAATTAACTATTAAAATTAATATTGGATGTTTTTGTGTATCAAAATAAAATAAATAAATAAAACGAGATGACAGGAGTAAAAATACTGAAACAAAGTTCAACGAGAAAGATAGAAAGAATCTTAAGTAGATAAATCAGTTAGGATTGCAAATGTGACAAATGATGTAGTTAGACTGTGTTACTGTAGCAATACTGTGGCAAAGTGTACGAGTAACTAGAATTACGAAAATTACAAAGGATTCTTCTAAATTTGCAATGTTTATAGTCCTACGACTCAATGAAATACATTCCTATGCACAACTGAGTCTAAAAATTATATTTAATGCACAAATTCTTGTGGCTTATGTGAGACAATCATATATTCCTATATTAATTGCAATTTCAACTCTCATCCTTAGATTCAAATTAAACACACATTATTCAAGCTTCATTCAACTTTAACTAATCTTCTCAAATTAATCTCAGTTATCTATCCTATCTATTGGTGATTGTTGCTCACAATGGTGTATATGATTTTACGCAAGTGCACGTGTTGCAAACAAGTAATATAATGAAAAGAAAGATCGTTCCCACGGAGATTGGAGTACTAAAAAGTATCGTAAAAATTAACTATTAAAATCAATATTTTGTGTTTTTGTTTATTAAAATAAAATAAATAAAATAAAATAAAATAAATAGAACGAAAGGACAAGAGTGAAAATACTAAAACAATGTTCAACGAGAAAGTTATCAAGAATCGCAAGTAGATAAATCAGTTAGATTGCGAATGTGACAAGTGATGTAGACAAACTGCGTTGCTGCAGCGTTGCTGTAGCGAAGTGAACCAGTAACTAGAATTGTGAAAATTACAAAGGATTCTTTCGAATCTGCAATGTTTATATATTCTATGACTCAATGAAACATATTATATCTACAACTGAATCTAAGAACAACGTTTTATGCATAAATTCTCTTAGGTTATGTGAGATAATTATGTATTCCTATATTAATTTCTTCATACTATTCTATCTTCATCCAACTTAAATTAACTTTTCGAGATTCAATTTCAGTTTACTATCCTATCAATTGTTGATCAAGCAATCAATAAGAATAAATCAATAAATTAAGCATAGAATAACTAGCACCATTTGTTAAGCAAAGCACAACTTTTTACAATTGAAGCACAAAATCTACATACACTTGCACATCCACAACCCTAACTGAATGAAAATTTAGCCAAACATATTCATGAAATCAAAAATGAAATCATTCATATTCAACATCAGATCCATAGAGTTATAGAAATTTGAAAAACAATAAAAGAAGAATAGAAGAAGGAATAATTGAATAAAACCCCCTTTTATTGAATCTCAATCAATTGGATTCCAAATCTCTAAATCTCTCTTGCTTTCTTCAATGATTATCCTCGCAAATCAAGCCTTCAATTGGTCTCTTTCCAGATCCCTCTTGCTGCCCCTGTTTTGCCTTTATTTTCTGCAGAATTTCTTTGTTTCTGGTGTGTTGAATCTGTCTCTGTTCTGTCCCTATCTACTGCGTTCTTGTTCTCCTCTGCTGTCTCAAATCTGTTCTGATTTTTCTTTCTTTTGGTGCCAGTTTGCTGCCCAGATCTGTTATGTATTTTCTGCCGCAAAATTGTTGAATATTTTCTCCTCTTGTTGTCCAGTTTCTGTCAAGAATTCTGCTATATATATATGGTTTATTTGCTGCCGCAGGTCCACTTAAAATCAGCCCCTCTTTGCATCCTAAACCCTAGGTTTAATTGGAGATAATTTCTTTTTATGTTGACTTCCAAAATTATCCCTAAAAAGGTGAGTTAAAGAGTGTCCAATATTGTCCTTTATTTTGAAAGTCAAAATCAGCTTTTAATTTTAAAAAAATAGATCAGATTTATTTTTTCACGCTGTTTTCCTGGTGTGATTTTGCTACAGCAAAGTTGGATTCTTGCATTTTTTTGTTGTTTTCTTTATCTCCTGCAAAACGGCAATAAAAATCTAATGAGTACATATCAAAATATAATTCTTTTTAACAGATTTCATGATTATTTTGGATTTATTATCAAAGAATTTACTTAAATCACAAAGTCCACAAATATTGTATAAATGATTATAATGTGCAAACATTCTCAAATGAACAAGCAAATATTTATGAATAAAAGCTAAAAATACTCTAATAATTAAATTAGAGTTATCAGTGATCAAGCAATCAATAGGAATTAATCAATAACATAAGCATTGAATAACTAGCACCCTTGTGTCAAGCAAAGCACAAATCTTTAAAATTAAATAACAAGACTACAATCACTTGCACATCTACAATCCTAATTGAAGAAAATTAGCCAATCATATTCATGAAATCAAATATTAATTTATTCATATATAAAATCAGATCCATAGAGTCATAGAAATTTGAAGAAAAAAAAAGAGTAATAGAAGAAGGAATAAATTAATAAAATCTCCTTTGATTAAATCCCAATCAATTGAATTACAAAAATCTCTAAATCTCTCTCGCTTTCCTCACCAATAATTCTTGCAAATCAAGCCCTTCAATTTATCTCTTTCCAGATCCCAATCTACTGCTCTTTTTTGCTCTGTTTCTGGTGTTCTTTTCTGCTGGTATGCGTGCTTTGTTTCTGTGTGTTTCTTCCCTTATGCGACTGCCCAAAAATCCGTTGCAATTTTATGTTTGGGATGAATTCTTATGTTGACTTCTAGATTTGTCCTTAAATTGATGAGTTAATATCTGTCAAATATTTTCCTTTTATTTAGAAGCCCAAGCCCAAGCCCAGCTGCTGATTTGGATTTTCATGCTTTCTTTCTTGTGCGCTTTGTTGCAGCAAAGTTGCGAAATGCTTCTATGTTACTTTTTTTGTTCTCTGCAAAAGCACACATAAAAATCTCATGAATGAACATTAAAGTGTAAGTCTTTTTAATATAATGCAAGATAATTTTAGAATTAATACCAAAAAATTCACTTATTTTCACAAATTTCATAAATAGTGTCAAAATGAACATAATGTGCGACTATTTTCACATGGCCAAGCAAGTTTAACAAAGTAAGAGATAATATTTGCTGTAATAAATTAAAGTTATCAGATTGCATTCATGCAAAAATACAACATTGGTCATTTCTCTCTTTGGTTGGAAAAAAGGTCCTTCTAAAGTCAGTAGCTTGTGGTATGCCCAACTTTGCAATTTAGTTCTTTGTCTTACTTGTGGGCTTGTGTATGACTTGGAAAATTCTATTCAAAAGTATTGGTTAGGTACCAGTGACAATCATAGGAAGATCCAATGGTTGGCTTGGCGTAAATTATGTGTGCAGTGAAGGATACTGGCAGTTTGGGGGTTAAAGATCTCTGGGATTTTAATTTGGCTATGGTTGCTAAGCAACGCCATATGTGTGCAGTGAAGGATACTGGCGGTTTGGGGTTTAAAGATCTCTGGGCTTTTAATTTGGCTATGGTTGCTAAGCAATGTTGGCGTATAGTCAAGAACCCCAAATCCTTATACGAGCAAGTTTTTAAGTACTAGTATTTTTGAGGTGGGTCTTTTTTCAATGCTAGTGTTTATTCTTCTCCTTCGTGGGCGTGGCAGGGTTTCTGAAAGCTCTCCCTATTTTAGTTTATGGTACTCTGTGGTCAATGAATAAGAGGAATACTACTGATATTTAGGATGACCCTTGGCTCGCTCATCCACCTACTTTTAGGCCTACCTCTCCATTGGTTAATAGTGTGGGTTGGGTGTATCAGGTTATTAATGGAGGAGAGGGGTTGCTTGAGAGCAACACTTGTAAATCAATTACTCACTTCGCTTGAGGTTAAAATGATTTTAGGGATTCACATTGATTCTCATCTATGCGATGAGTTCATTTGGCACTTTACTTCACATAATAATTTTTATGTGAGCTCGGCTTACTCTGTTGGCTTGTGCTGTACTTAGGAGGAATATCCAAATTGCTTTAAGTGTGGATAATCTCATTTGGAAATTAGTTTTGAAGGTTCGAATGCCTCCAAGGCACACCATTTCATCTCGAGGTATCTGTATGGTGCGTAGGCACAATCACTTATTGAGAAGAGATGTAAGGTGGACATTGTCTCATGTTCTTTGTGCAAGGAAGAAGTCGAAATTGTGGCACATTAGTTGGTTCGTTGAAGTGAATCAGCTCTATCCTAACTCCTCTTTGCCCATATTATACCTTCCATCAATATGATAAAGGTTCTTTTTGAGATTGTTCTCTAGCATTACTTTTGTGGGCAAGCTCTAGAGAGGATGTTGTTGAGTGTCTGGCTACTGTTTGTATGGCCTCCTAGAAGGATTGGCTTTGATATAACACCTTGGTTTTTAAGCAAAAGGTGTTTGATCCTAGTGTGGTACTGCGTCTGGTTAGGTGTGACAATCAAATGTTTAGTGCAGCTTTTGGCTAACATCACTAGTATCTAACTAGTTTTGTGTTAGTGGTTGTGTTTCTCATTATGTGTGCTTTGTTTGGTGGGATTTAGTTCCTCTTGTACTAATATCTGCTCAATATTTTTGTGTGTGTTATTCATACAATCATTATCCTATCGTTTGAAGGAAAAAAAGACTAATATAATATATCTACGTACAATATTTCCCACATATAAATAAAGGGGATTTAGGATTTAGAATATTAATGTTACGAAATGGGGTAGGTAGGCGAGCTACTTATTTAGAAAATTGAGTTATATAAGATTTTATTGGTATTAGTTCAAGTGAATTTGAAGCTTAATAGGAAATAATATTTAACTCTTAGATTAAAAATATATAGTTTATATTGATAAGTTAAAATAAAAATAATTAGAGGATCCAAATCAAATTTATTCATTAGAAATGTGAGGTGGATCAATTATTTATTTATTATAAGTATTCAATTATGATTTTATTGAAGCCTTTCAAAATTTATAAAAATTTAGGTGTTTTCAATTACAATTTTATAAAATTTTTAAAAATCTAGTGTATTAAAAAAGTCATTGATTTTAAAAGATTTTATAAACTATTGGATTTTTATTGATTTTTAATGACTTTTTATTTAGAACTTGAGGTAAAAAAGTCTTAACTTGTTTTTCTCTTTTTTCAAAGATTTTTATGAATTTACAAAGATATTCACTATAATTCAAGAGACTATGTTAAAATCTATAAGACTTTTTAAAAGTTCATAATTTTTTTTTTTTTATAAATTTACAACTCCTTTAAAATCTATAAAAATTCTAATTGAATACACATTCCTTATATTTTATTAGCTTTGAATACTATATGAGTAATACTTCAAAACTAATGTATAATTTTTCAGGTAAGGTGGTACTTTATTTTCATTGATTTTTTTTTTAATTTATTGAACATTTTTTTTAATATAAATATTACTATAATTTCTCTTCTTTTCATATATGGCATATTTATTTAAATAATTTTACTTTTATCATCAAAAAATTATATTTTTTATGTTACAAAAAAATATTTTTTTTACAAAAAAATTATGTTTTTTATTAAAAAAATTATGTTGAGAAAAATATAATATACACGCACCGGCCAAAAAAGGTTAAATATAAAACTGTTTTGACAAACGGGTTATAAGCCCATTGGTACTATGGTCCTACCAATATGTCCCACCAAAGGTTCGATTCATTACCTTGTGAATAGTATTGTGATTGACCCCGTTGTCCTTTGCAAAGTAATTTGATGGCTCGTGCTTAACAATTCTTTGATAGGTCATAAACTCAAACGACTTGGGTGCTATCGATCTCTTAACAAGTTTATATATCTAACCCGTTTAACTAGCATTAGTTTATTAATTTTGTAGGGGATAAGCAGGTCTCGACACCTAAGCTATTGACCATCCATACACCAAGCTTGATATCACAGTCATTTTAAGTCAAGTTAATTGCATCTTTAGAGGTCACATCATTTCTTGACGATCTAATCATCTCAGACACATGTATATTTTTATGTTTATATATATGTATGAACTATCATTGTAAAGGGGACTGACACATTAATACTAAATCCTTATTGTGTTGTGTGATCTTTAAAGAATTGGTGCCCACCATGGGGCTCAGAGTTTTTTAGCCCAACTATTAGAATTTAAGACTTCAAAGTTTCATTTACTAAGAGATATCACCCCAAGTTAGAGAAAATCACTCAAAGTGTCAACAATTCATATGAAGTCTTGACAGCTTGCCCCACTAAATGCCTAGAAACTACGAGATTCCCCCACTATTACCAACAAGACTAGCTCTCTAGTTCGTGCTGAACCTTCCTAGGGAACACCCTATTTTAGGGTACCGTTCCCATGAAAATCCTATCAATGAAACAACTCCCACCAGTTCTTCTACCTAATCCATGATCCAACTAGCCCAATCCTTAAGACAACCAATTAACAATCAAGCGATGATGGTTCTTTTACAACACCAATTGGTGGACTTACAACGAGCTTTTCTCGGGACCTAAGAAGAGAACAAAGATTTGAGAAATCACATCTATAATTTCCAAACACAATCCATGGCTCAAAATCACCCATTAAACTGAAGTCAAAGGATGGAATCATACCAAGGAGAATTAGAGAAATTTGTATCGAACACAAAGCTTGCCACCTCCATACCATGAATCAAGCCTACATTAGCTCGAACCAAATCTAGTGCCTCATTCAATGACCATTCTAGTACCAATTCCTACCTCGTCACCAAATTAAGTAGTTATGGAGCCTCGCTTTCTTGAGTGACCTATTCCATGTGTGATTGAGGAAAGCATGAAAAAGATGGAAAACAAAATGAAAAAACACAAAAAGGGCTAGATACAATACGATATTGAGAAGGTTTGTGACTAATTGGGTTTATCACCTTTCTCGGATGACATAGGGTTCATTGTAGCACCTCAAAAAATTTCAACACCTAGGTTTCCGTCTTACCATGGCACAAAGGACCCAGTTTCTCAAGTGACGTATTTTAAAATAGCGATGGCACCGAATATGCTTACCTTGTGAAAAAAGGGAAGAAATGTTATGTAAAACTTTCGCAGCAATACTTCAAGACTCTACACAAAAGTGGTTCAATGATTTGCTCGCCAAGAAGTATCAAGAACTTTGGAGATTTTGTTATGCTCTTCGTAACCAACTACGCCAATAACAAACCAATCAAAATGGAATCACACCATCTCTTTTATATCATTCAAGATGCTTAGGAGATTATTGAGAGTTACTTGAAAAGATTCAAAGCAAAAAAAAATTCAGATATTCGGTTGTCGTAATTCAATCCCCATAGAAGCTTTCCACAAATGGAGAAAGAGAGACTTGGGGTTGTTTATTGAGCTCACAAAAACAACCTCTAGGTCTTTAAAATCTGTTTATGAAGAAGCCCACAAGTTCGTCAATGTGGAGAAAGAGTTGAAGTCTAGTGCAAGAGGTCCACTTTTGAAGAAAAGTGATGATAGTAAAACGCGAGAAGGAATGAAGCCCAAAAATTGAAGACATTACCATAAACCAAGACCTTCTCCTCAACTCCTGGAATCATTTAGGAGTATGGGGAAGAGCCGTTTCTCTATTTAGATGTCCTTCATTGAGAGTTTCCTTGGTCGAAGTTGTGCATCATATGGAGGGTAATGAACAAGGGAGATGGCTTTTGAGGGATGAGAGGAAACCCAAGAGATCCTAAGAAGTATTGTGCCTTCTATAAAGACACTAGACAAAATATTGTCGACACTTAAAATAGGAGCTAGAGCAACTTTTGTCCAAGGGGATATTAAGAGAACTTATAGATGGAGGAGACAATCCTCAAGAACAAGTAAGGAAAGGATTCCCAGGAGGGAAAGAGCCATTCTCGTAAATTTACCACCTAGAGTCAAGGGACATGATCAAAACCAGCCAACAAATGTTGGAATTGTACATACTATTCATGGTAGACCTACAACAACAGGATCTAGTCAAAATGCAAGAAAAAGATACTCAAGAGAAGCTAGGGATTTTTGTAGACCTACTTACTTTTGTAACCAAAGTAACCAACGCTTCCTATCACCTTTGAAGAACATGGGGCTTCGATTCCCCATGATGATCCCTTGGTCATCGATGTAAAGATCGCTCATTGTGAGGTTCAGAGGGTGTTAATTGATAATGGAAGTTCATTAAATTTTTTGTACTTAACTGCTTTGCTCGATATAGGTTTGGATCCAAAAGAAATAATTCCTAAAGAAATGCCTTTAGTTGGGTTCAATGGAAGCACAACAATGTCAATCGACACAATAATATTTCCAGTGTCCGTAAAGGGAGCCATTGTCTTTACCAACTTTTTGGTGTTAAATACACCTACTTCATACAATGTCATATTGTGAAGGACATGGCTACATAAGATGAAGGTCGTACCGTCAACTTATCATCAATGGCTCAAATACACAACACAAGACGGGGTAATGGAAATCAAGGGAGACCAAGAAAAGGCGAGGAGGAGTTGTTAAAATTCTGTCTTGAAAGGAGCTATCGCTCCAAAATAGCAATTTAAGGTTGGAAGCCCAAGCAACCTGGACTCATTAACCAAAATTTCAACGGTGGCACCAGCAGATTTTGAATTGATTCTTGTGGGGTTAGGAAGGAAAGAGAAAATTTTGAAAATAAGTGTTAAATTACCAAGTGAGATGAAAGAGACATTGATAACACTCTTGAAGAACCATTTAGATATTTTCGCTTGTAAAACAAAAGATGTGTCGGGAGTTGATCCAGACATTATGGTGCATTATCTCAACATAGACCACACCAAGAAACCAATGCAATAGAGGAAGAGGAAATTTGCGTGGGGAAAATTTCACTAATACCCTCAAGGTTTTATACATCTTCACATATAGCCTCAACCTATACAAAATATCATAGATACCCTTGTCATTTCACAGAAGTTAGAAAAACTGTGAAATCAAAAGACAAATGTGTATTTTATATTTTAAATTCTTTAAAGAATTTTAAAATTTAGTGTCATTGTTTTAGGAAAAAAAAAATCAATAATTTCTTGAATATTCAACCTGCCTAAATAATCTCTCTCAGACTTTTCATCTTCTATATATCTTTTTCTTTTTTAGCTACAATATCGTAAAAATTAAAATTATTTTAGAATATTTCATGAAAAAACCACCTTTAAAAAGGTTTAAAAAAAAAAAAAAAAAAACATGATTGCAAATATTTAGGGGAAAACTCATAAGCCCAAATCTTCATCTTATTTAATTTATTCTTGCAATACAATTTTGATTAATCATTTAACATATTTAATTGAATTTTTTTTTTTAGCAGGGACTATAAGATTTCAAAAAGTATCTTTAAATGTTACAAAATTTCTCATATATCTCTAGTTTCTGAAAAAATTTGTTTTTAAAACATATTGCTCCTAAAATGAGTTACACGATTGAATCAAATTTTTTTAAAGGCAAAATAGATATGTGAGACAAGAAGAAAAACAAAAAAGTAACGAAAAATAATAGGAAAAAAAAAAAAAACTAAAATAAAACACCTACATGTGTTTTAGTTTAAGAGCCACGACGTTGTCTATTGGTTGAAGCCCCCGACTGAGATCCATGATACCTTATCATCGATGGAGTTGCCCAATGATATGCTTATTGTGTATGGCACCATTGTTGGACTGTTAGCAAAAAATTTGGGTTGTTCTTGACAAGTAATTAATCCAAAGAGATTTGGTCGATGGAAGAAAGCGAGCAGTCAACCTCACCTTATTTGCTCTACTTTTCAAGACATAAATTATTATGCAGTGCAAACTCACAAACTGAATGAGTGCCACTTTTTTAGATTCTTCCAAGAAGAATGGTTATTTCTGGTGTAGATGTGTTTTTGTAGGTACTTACACAAATGATTCAAGATGAGCTTGCAAAGGGTATTTACAATTTGAAAAAGATTGAATTTTATTGATAATGTTGAAAGTGGTTAATGATTAAGGTGAGACAACTCAATGTGTAATTTGAAAGAGATTGAATTTTGATTTATTATTTAGTTCTTTTTAAATATGATTTATTATTTAGTTTTAAATCTTATTATTATATATTTATAAAAAATATCATATATATATATATATATTAAAAATTCTAAAAATGTAAAAGTTTTGTGTAGGTAACAAAAGGACTAATGTTCGTTATGCACAAGGGGTATCTTTGAAGGTTAATCAAAACTGGACGGTACCACAATTCATTTTGAAAAAGCAAGGCTATACGAAGATATGTGAAACCTTAGAAGTATGGGTAAAATTTTCCCAATCTGTGCGAGAAAAGAATGAAGTCATCAAAAAACAAGTCAATTCTTTGAAGGGGGTGGGATGGCTGAGAGAAGTTGACTACCCAACTTAGCTATCCAATATTATTTTAGCAAGAAAGGCAAGCGGTGATTATCGAATGTGTATGGATTTTACGAATGCAAATCATGCCACTCCTAAGGACTGTTTCCCACTCCATAGCTAGATCAATTGGTTGACACCACCTCCGGTTTCCAAATTATGAGTTTCATGGATGCTTATTATAAATATCATCAGACTCACATGCACTCACATGCACCCAGCAGATGAAGAAAAAATGGTTGAGGAAGGAATTTTTTGTTGCACTCGCATGCCTTTTGGGCTTAAAAATGCTGGTGTGACCTATCAAAGACCTATGAATAAGATGTTCAAATATTAGATAGGAAGGAACATGGAGGTGTATGTCGATGATATGAAGGTAAAGTCAAACATCATGAAAGACCATTTATTGGATCTAGAAAAGGCGTTCATGATATTGTCCAAGTGTGGGATGAAATTGAACCCAAAGAAATGTGTCTTTGGCGTTTCTTTGGAAAAATCCTACGATACTTGGTCTCATAAAGAGGCATTGAAGCAAATCAAGATAAAATTGCAGCGTTGATTAACATGTAGTCTCCAAGATGTTTGATAGAAGTTCAAAAATTAAATAGTTAGATTGCCGCCCTGAGTTGATTCATTTCCAAATGCACAAAAAAGTGCCTTCCTTTTTTCTAGTTATTGAAGAAGAATAAAGACTATATTTGAAACCAAAAGTGTGAATAACCGTTCCAATCTATAAAAGAGTGCATGGGGAAGGCTTCCATATTTTCCAGCCCACAACATGGAGAAACTTTATACTTGTATCTAGTTGTTACAAAAGGAGAAGCCAACACAATTATATTTGTTAAAAGAGAAGGGAAACCACAACCAGTTTATTATGTGAGTCAAGCTCTAACACAGTGTCAACAAAGATACCCCAATTTGGATAAGGTTGCATTTGCACTAAAATTTGGTCACAAGGAAGTTATGATACTACTTTGGTGGACACGTCATAATGGTAGTGACTTCACATCCTTTGAAGCATGTCTTAGGAAAACCAAACATGTCTTGTCGCTTATCTCACATTGCAATAGAACTAAGCGAGTTCAACATCCAGTGTAAATAGCAATCAATAATTAAAGGCCAAGCCTTAGCCGAGTTTGTGGCCAAGTGGATAGAAGGCCAGACATAATTGGACATACCATTAAATGCTCTTTTAGACACCATGGCAATAGACGAGAAATGGGCATTGAAGAAAGTGTGGAAAGTTTTCATAGATGGAGCATGTAATTCAAAGGATCTGGCATTGGAATCATAATCTTTGATCTAGAGGGAACCATGGTAGAGCAAAGTATTTACATCACTTTTCTAACCACCAATAATGTCGCAAAGTATGGAGCATTTCTCTTGGTCGTAAGATAGCTAAAGCCGTTAGGAGCTGAAAGAGTTATTTTACATAGTGACTCACGCTTGGTTGTTAATTCAAGTCAAAGGAACTTTTGAAGCAAAAGAGGATAGAATGAAGAAATACTTAGGATAGAACTTTCGATTTGGTGTAAATGCCATGAATGCGAAAACAATCATGCAGACTATTTGGCTAGTTTGACAGCAGCTATAATCATTGAATTGAAAAGAATGATCCCTACTTATAGTATCTCCACTTGATGAACACTATTTTGGACCTATTATTTGTTAGTTTTTAGGTATTTATTTCATGATTTATTTCGGTATTACTTTGATTTAGAGGGTATTTTCATGTTTTGTAGGTTTAAGCAATGTGAGATGAAAAGTGGAGTTAAATGTTCAAAAAGAGTTAAAAAATATAATCCTTATATTGTATTCCATTTACTATGTAAGGAGAGATAAACTAGAGCAAAAGAACGTAAGGCTTACGTTAGAAATCAACAATTATGTAAGGGGCCCTTACAAGGCATGGAAAACGAGTTGTGCCGCAGCAGAAGAAATTACGCGATGCGGTAGGGGAGTCTTGAGTTGTCCAGAATCTCAATGCTAGCTGCGGTAGAGAAAACGCGTGCTACGGCCCACGCACCTATTTTACACTTACACGCCATCCAGCTCACACACTCACACACACTCCTAATCTAACCTAGAAACGCATCACAAAATCCCTCTCAAAACCCATGCGTAAACAATGCCGAAATTCATCGCCCACAACCCTTCTTCTCCATTTTCTAGAGAGAGAAACCTCCATTGAAGCTCCTTCAAGAACCAAATTGGAAGAGGTGATCATCCAACTGCAATAAGGGCATTGCAAGAGTGAAAATAGAGGTATCTCTATTATTTGTAATTTCTTTTCTCTCTTAGATTTTAAGAATGCTATTTGTAATAGAAAATATTAATTTAGATTTTATTATGAGTAGCTAAACTAATTATGTGAGATTTAATGATGCTTCAATGAGGTGATGAATATTTTTATGATTAAGTTTGAATTAAAGTGATTTATGTCTTGTTCAATGTGTTGATATCTTTCTTCATGATTAATCTTGATCATGTTGATTTATGAACATTAGAGAAGAAATTAAAATTAAGTATTAGAAATATTATCTTTGCTTAATTTAGAAATCTTGAACAAGAACCTAATCAAAGTACATTAATTTGTCTTAGATTAGGTGGGTAATTGATTTCCTAAGGGTTTATGCTAATTGATTAATTAACAATCCGGATCAAAGAGGTTAATTAATGAATTAAGAGAAATTCTCCATTGATTTGGTCACTTCTAGGGTTTATTATGAAAAGTCAATAAATCTAACTTTTCGTGCTTAATTGTGAAATTTTCGTAAAATATTTTATCTACGTTTGGTTAGCTAGTTATTTTTTCCACGCTTTTCCATCATATCAATTCGACTAACTTTTTGCTCGTCTGTTTAATTCCTGTGAGAAATTTTACGATTTAACATTCGTCCCATCAACAAACTTTGTTAGAGTGTTTAGATTTATTTTTGCAAATAATTTTTAGGAAATAATTGACACTTTTTAAAAACCACCGCATTTGCTACGAGTTGAGACATTGACCTCGTAGTTGCTTATTACTTGCTACGAGTGATTCGTACACTTGCGAGTACTATAATTTGAACATCACCACCCCAAGTATCATGAAAAATGTCAGAAAAAAGAACTTGATGACCCAAGCCACACCAACTTGAATGAATCCTTATATGGATTATTTGTATGATGGAACATTATGAGCTCATAAAGATGAAGCCAGAAAGTTGGTCACCAAATCAAAAAGTTATACCTTATTGAGAGGTTGCTTTATAGGAAAAATTTGAAAGGATCGTGGTTGAAGTGTCTAAGTGGAGAAGAAGCGTAAAGGGTCATTGTTGAACTACATGAAAAAGATTGTAAAGCAACTCAGTTGATAGGACCTTGTCCAAAGGATAATGAGACAAAGATATTACTAGTAGACATTGTTAAGTGATTGTAACGAACACGCCAAAAAAGGAGACAAGTGTCAAAGGCATGCAAACATTACACATCTGCCCACATTAGAAATGAAAGGGATAATCAGCCCTTGGCCATTCCAAAAATGGGGAATTGATATTGTAAGGCCTCTACCACTCACCCTCGTACAAAAGAAGTTCTTAATTGTAGCCACGAACTATTTCTCAAATTGGATAGAAGTTGAAACTTTGGCTAGGATCCAAGAAAAAGATGTTAAAAATTTATTTGGCATAACATTTTGTGTCATTTTGGCTTGCCTTAAGAGTTGGTATATGATAATAAGCAACAATTTACAGGCCAAGGACTTGTCGCAATCTATCAAAAATTCAACCTCAAATTCTATCACTCCATGCCATATCGACCACAAGGAAATGGCCAAGCAACAACGTAAAAAAAAATCATCATAAATATACTCAAAAAGAGATTGGAGGGAACAAAAGCCAAGTGGGTCGAAGAGTTAAATGGAGTTCTTTAGACTGCAAGAACAACCCCCAACTTTGCGACAAGAGAAACTCCTTTCTCTCTAGTATATAGAATGGAAATGGTAATCCTATTTGAAGTAACCGAACCCACACTACGCTCCCAAAGAAATCAAGAAGAGAATGATGAGGAGAGAACTTGTGAGTTGGTGCTATCCAAGGAAAAAAGGGAGAGAACTGATGAGTGCTCAAAAAGCACTAATATTTCGTGATTAATTGTGCTTAATTGTTTAAAATATAGATTTTTTATGATTGTTTATTTGACTATTTTCATAAATCTATCCATTCGGAATTACGGGTATGTTTTAGTGCATTCAGGTGTTTTTAGCGTCAAATGAGTCAAATAATGAAAACACGCAAAGACGGAACACTTACGACGCTTGGATCACGAGTTATGAGCTAAATGAGACAAATATGTAAGCCTTACATAACGAGCCATCACATATGTAAGAGGGTAAACATGAAGAAAAGGAAAGCAACACGCGCCACGACAAGGAAAAGTCATGCCGCGACGGGGAGCTCTCGGGTTTTGACATTATTTTCAGAAATTGTGTTGCGTCGCGGCGGGAAAAATGTATGCCGCGGCGCGCCTATTCCTATTGCAATTAGGATTTGTGTAAACCCTTACATCTATAAATACTCCCTTAGACTCCCCCTTACAGACAACTCGAACAACTCGAATACAACTCTTACACATTACAATTTTGCGAAAAAACACTACATTCACTCAGTTTTGGGAGTTTTGCTACACTAAAACGAAGCGAGAGAAACTATTCTAAGGATCCAAGGAAGCCGTCGACAATCGAAGATAAAGCCTTTGGAGAAGAACGCTATCCCATCCATAAGCGGTATTTAGATCTAGGTTTTCCTTGTTATAAAATTCTATTTTCTTCTTCTTTCGTTGAAGTGTATGATCATATTTTATTTGTCTGTGAATATTAATATGAACATGAGCGGCTAGTTTCATTATGGATGTTTAGTTTGTGTTGCCATGTTTGCTAGAATTGTGTATGGCGTATATTTTATTGATTTAATATAAATGAATTACCTTTTGATTAAGAGCATGTTTAGATATTTAATTATGAATTATCATGGGCCAATTTGAGATTCGTAGTTAGGTTGAAAAATCTAAGAATCTAGTTATAAGAACGTCACCTTAACTTTATTCCGAAACACTTAATCAAAGCTTCAAATTAGTGACTTAGTCATAACATTAGTTTGATTGGCATTTATTTCCTTGCGCATAATTTGATTGCTATTTGATTTACCCCGACCGAAGGCAGTTAATTAGTTAATCAACAAAGAGATTTTCCCCGACCGAAGGCAGTCTCGTAATTAAAAAGAAAGCCAGTAATATTGTTTATTTAAGAATGTTCATGTTATTTCACCATACCTTTTCGATGCAAGTATGGCCAACCAAACTAAACGTCCATACATCCTCCATTAATTCTTAATCTATATTGAATTGATTGTTAAATTGCGATTTTGTTTTCGTTTAATTAATCGTATCATTGTTCCCGTCACAAATCAAACACCTTTTTATAGTTTTACTTGCTTTAGAACTCTATTTAGATTAAGAAGAAGCTTATTTAGAACTACTGCAATTCCTTGAGAGACCGACCTCAGAGGTTGCTTGTCACTTTTCTATGAGTGATTCGTACACTTGCAAGTACTAAATTTATCACATCAAGAACCTTGATAAATTTGGATGAGTAAAATGAGTGGTACAAAGGGCTTACAATAAAGGTGTCAAACTAAGGAATTTCTCGGCTGGTGATTGGGTCCTTTGAATTGCTTTGGGAAAGAAAGTTGAATCCAATTTGCTTAAATTTTCCCCAACATGGGAAGGACCTTACGAAGTCATAAACACTACCCCAGGCATATCGTATAGGTTGGAAAGTTCTAAAGGAAGGGAAAAAGACTCAAGTTGGAGTGGAGACCAACAAAAGAAGTATTATTTTTTATGATTGTTTCTTCGTACTTGTAAGGAGCTATTTTTTATACTCCCTATTTTGACTATTAGTAAATTGAAAATTAACTTGCGTCTACAAGAAATATATCGAGGATTTGGTTCATATAGGCTCCACATGTGTCTCGCAAATAAAATAACGCAATAACCCTTAAGTTGAGAGATGAAATTTACTCCACCCATTTAGGATGCAAGTATAAGAGGAGCTTTGGCCCTAAATAGCTTACATTTAGATTGTAAGCTAATATTTTCCAAAACTAGCAAAATTATGTTTAAAATTGTGAGTTTGGTTACATAAAAATCATACAAATTACTAAAATTTTCTTTAGGACTAACAAACAAATACATCGGAGTTCTGGCAACTCTATCGGTAAATTGACCAGAGCTTTGGCGACTTCGTCAGTGACTTCACTAGAGCTTCAGCAACCTCATTGAATAGGTGTGTAACATGTTATATACAACAGCAGGGGTATATGTAACGTGTAAAATACAACGATAAGAATGTATGTAATGTGTTACATACAACAACAAATGTGTATGTAACATGTTACGTACATCTCTAAAATGTTACAAACAACAGCCCATAATTTCTGTAAAAATAAAAATGAAAAATTACTAGAAAATCTGAATAAAAATGAACCTACCAAAATCTACTACAAGAGTTGTTCAACTACTAAACAAAGACTAAGATTTAATTGTAAATTATCGTATTTTATCAATTTATTAAAGACCAATAAATATAGCAAACTGTAAAACCAAGAGGAATGAACCGATACAATTCACCAACTTTCTTCATAAAACAACTAGACAAATCATCCAAAGAAGAAAGTTAGAGAAAGAAACAAAATGGAATCTACCCTAACCAATCTCTTCCTTATAAATTTTTAGATTTGCATGTTTAAGTCCGAAGAACTATGTCTCTGTTGGAAAAGAAAAAAATCAGTAATAATAGGACAAAGGAAATTTGTTACTCAAAAACAAAGAACCAAATTAGAATGCTCTATACCATTTTTCCAACTACCCATCAAGCATGAATACATATACATGTGTGGTTTAGACAACATATGTAGCCAAGTTAAACAACATTTATAACTCAAAGAACATTAGTAGACCTTTGATTCATTCTTCTACCACTTAGTACAATCACAATACGCTTCTTGCCATGGAATGTACTTTATTATACCAACTCTTCATGCCATCCCTCCTCCAGTTGTTTCTCATCGTAGTCAAGTATTACCTAGAATCAATTCAAATCGCTGGCATTGATCACTATCATTGTCGACAACAACTAGAGGGATAAAGTGATGATATCAGAAAGGAGAGAAGGGGATAAATTTGAGGAGAATCTAGAACTTTAAGTTTGAAAGGGAGTGAAAAATATATCTTCAAAAAGCATAAGGGCAAAAACGTAAACAAGCCACCTTAAAACGACATCGTGAAGCAATTTTGGGAAAAAGTATCAAAAATATCAATTTCATACTATACTATGTCAATATATCGATATAAGAGGCAAGAAAGGGAGCCTATCCTAAGAAAGGGGCCTAGAGTTCAACAAATCGAACCTCCTCTTTGGGGCAAACAACGTAGCTATGAATTAAGTTCGGCTCACAAATGTGCCCTATCTTGCAAATAAAATAATGCAATAATCCTCAAGTTGAGAGATGAAATTTATTCCACCCACTTGAGTGCTAGTGTAAGAGGCAAGAAGTGAGCCCATTCTATGAAAGTGGACTAGAGTTTGATAAATCAAACCTCCTCTTTGGGGTAAACAAGGCAGCTATGAATTATGTTTGGCTTGCCATTATGCAATATCTCGCGAATAAAATAACGTCATAACCCTCATGTCAAGAGGTGAAATTTCTTGGGATACAAGTATAAGAGGCAAGAAAGTGAGCCCATACTAAGAAAGGGGCCTAGAGTTTAACAAATCGAACCTCCTCTATGAGGTAAATGAGGTAGCTATGAGTTAGGTTCGGCTCGTGAATGTGCCCTACCTTGCGAATAAAATAAAGTAATAATCTCAAGTTGAGAGATGAAATTTATTCCACCCATTTGGGTGCCTATGTAAGAGGCGAGAAAGTGAGCCCAATCTATGAAAGTGGACTAGAGTTCGATAAATCAAACCTCCTCTTTAGGGTAAACAGGATAGCTATAAATTATGTTTGGCTTGACAATGTGCAATATCTCGCGAATAAAATAACGTTATAACCTTCATGTTGAGAGATGAAATTTCTTGGGATGCAAGTATAAGAGGCAAGAAAGTGAGCCCATCCTAAGAAAGGGGCCTTGAGTTTGACAAATCGAACCTCCTTTTTGTGGTAAACAGGGGACTATGAATTAAGTTTGCTCTCCAATATGCTCTATCTTGTAAATAAAATAATTCAATAACCCTCAAGTTGAGAGATAGAATTTATTTCACCCACTTGGGATGCTAGTATAAGAGGCAAGAAAGTGAGCTCATCCTAAAAAAGGGGCCTACAGTTCAACAAATGGAACCTCCATTTTGGAGTAAATGAATATAACTAGTACCTTGATACGGTTAAAGAGAAGACACCTCATTTTGCCCCTTCTTCCTCTTTCTTTGAAAGAGCTCTCGCCCCTTTTTTACTTGCAATTAACATAATGTTTATTTTATTAAAAAGGTGAAGTTTTACAATATTTCCCAACTTGTTATTACAGCACTACGATTAGACGAGGAGGCAAAGGGTTGACAATTATTACCTCTCTCTTTATTTTGGAGAACACATTGTTCCCTCCAGTAGTCAAGTTCTTTCCAAAAATGATCCTTTTTGTGCAACAATTGTTCTTTTTCGATCATATATACCTAATAAGATGATTCAGGACCTAATTTTCTGAAGATAGCTTCCTATTTTCAAACAAAAATTTATCCCGATCATCTTGAAGAAGTTCATTCTCCTTCCTCAATTTGAAGATCACCCCAAATTTCATTAAGCGATGTTGAGGCTTCTTTAAACTTTACCAAGTTCTCATCCACATCATCCCTCACTTGACTAGCTTCTTAACACAAATCTTCAACCATGCATTCATAGTCATAACAACTGATGTGGACTAACCATATATCTGGGTATAAGGAAGGACAAATATGAAATTAATATGAAGTTACTTGGGAAATATAGGTGAATGTGAGAATACCTCAATTATGCGACGACTAGCATGGTGCCATAAGGACCCATGTTCAATTTATCTTGAATTAGAGATGGAAACACAATCTTTGGGAGTACCAAAGTGATGGTACATGTCATCCATTGCAGTAGCATTACTAAACATTCCTTCTTCAAAGAGAGAAGGGAGATGTTTATCTTTACACACAACATAAGGGATATCTAATCCACTATCAAGTGACGATAAAACAAAGGTAATATTGGGCTTCACTTCGTTCTCATATGAACCTATAGGTTTCACTTCCAAGGGTTGAAAAGGAACCACTTGATTTGTTGGTTCCACTTCAAGAAAAAATGATACCTTGTCCCTATGTGGTATAAGGTCATTTTTTACTACGACCTCTACATAATAATTGGTAGGAATAGTTGAATTTTGGTCCTCACAAGATGTAGCATCATCTTCAATAAACCCTGACAATAAATCATCCACAACCACACCATTGAATTCCATTGTTTTAGTTAAAATGGGCTAATTTTACAAAGCTTGAGATAAGCCTGTTAATTAGAGAAACAAATCAGGTTGAAACTCACACTCATTGGCTAAATTCCTATGGGAAATGGATATGAAATTGGGTTAATGACCATTCTAATGTGGAATGACCATATTTAAACCCCTATAGAACATTTAAAGAGTTCAACAAATAAAGTGCTAGAAATAAACGCATATGTATGCCATACACCATATACGAAGGAATATAGAAATAAAGTAATGAACCACATCTGTGACAACATGTGACCTTGCTAAAAGTTGAAAGGAATGTAACCATTACGTTGCTTTGAAAGCATGTAATTAAAATATAAAATAGGTTGCACTGTTAGTTACTTTGCATACAAATATGACCTTGTCGTCTTCAACGCGTGAAAGTAAAAGTATAGTGCATCGTGCTATTTATTATCTCGAGTACAAGTACGACCATGGTTAAGAAAAGGACAATATGAAATTTCATGCGAAAATGATTGTTTGAAATCAATAGAATAGACTAGTATAATTTATGGCATGTTTGGTATACCGTATTGGATAAGTTAAGTATAATCATATTAGACTAAACTGTATTGAATTGTATTATAATTAGTCTGTACACTATTTGATTAAAAACTATATATTATAGTCAGATTAAATTGATTATATATATTTTACTAAAATAATTTATATTTAAAATGGTTTTTTATTATAAAATTTATTTAAATTAATGTTTAATTCATTTTTATATTTTTATTATATTTTTAAAAATAAAAAAAATATTAATTTTAATTTGAGATAAAATAAAAAGTTAAGACATCTAATTTTATAATTAAAAATTCAGACAGACTAAGTTGATTTTTCAGCACGGTTTAGACCCACACTCCTTAGTTATACAAAATTTTTACATAATCGTACTATTTTTATACTATACGATACGGTCTGATTTCACAGCCAAGCACATAACTGTATATAAATTATACAGTTAGGGTATTTAGTATGGTGTAACGAACATACCGTTAAAGTACAACTGAATGCAAATTTTGGAACATTTCTATGGTACGTCAAGTAAATAAATGATTTAACATAAAACATAAAAACATACTATTGTTCAAAAAAACTTTGATACAACAAGTTACTTTTGGGGCGACTAGTAGCCCGTAAGGTAAATCCCAACAAAAATAAGCAAAATGAACAAAGTGTATCAAACAAAATTCCTTCAAAATAAGAAATATTTTCATTGAGTGAGCTCCTCAGTGGCCTCATTGGCATCCTTGACAGACTTTAGGTCATCGACTTCAATGGCCTGAACAGTAGCTTAACTTTTCTGCGAGCCGTCTGGTGCTTTCGGGATCTTAGGGAAGGCCAACAGGGTGGAAGAGCCCATCGATGGTTTCTTTTGGAGACCCCTTAACATTGTCTGGAACACCATCTTGGCGTTATGCTTCTCGGCCTGAGTCTTCAAACCTTGGCTCACATAGGCAAAGCCTTGATGATAAGCCTTGGTACAATTGGCCTGTAGGTCATCTACCAACTTATCCATGCACTCCAGATGTTCTTTCAGCTACTTGATGTGCTTATTGGCCGCATAGAGCTCTTCTTTCTATTTGTTCATACTAACAAAATAGTCGTTATTAGCACGACTAGCTTTTTTGAGCTTCTCAATTTTGCCAAGTAGCTCGTTATCAAGATCATGACAAAAAGCCTCTTATTTCTTGTACTCACGACCTTTCTCCTTGCAGGCATTAGGATACTGCTCAACAAGAGCCTGTTTCTCATGGAATGACTCACGCAAAGCGTGGTTTGAAATCTCCCCTCACGGAGAAGGAAAGAAAGAGATTGTAAAAAAATAATACAAGTGTTAAGAACTACAAAAATTACGAAGTACTGAGTTAAATAAGATTAAAATTTGATTTAAACATAGCAATCTTACCTGAATTAAGTGATAAGCTATTAAGACCCTGGTTGGATGGTTGGCATCCATATGGGCCGCATGTACACAAACCCTTTGGTGCTCCCGACCAAAGTGATTGTAGAGGTCACACATATACTCAATCTTCCTTAAGACTCCTTCCTTAAAATAAGTTACTAGGGTTGGCTCAACCCTTATGCTGGACAGGTTCAGACTTTGGAACTCCAAAGTCTCAAGGTCCATAGCCTGAACCGAAAATGACCTCAGAGTGGTCATCTTAGTGATTGCTTCCTCAACAATTTTCCTTTTCTGTAATTTTATTTTGGTCCTTAAAGGAGTGGCCATCTCCAAAGACGAGGTGGCTAAAGAAGTACTTACAATGTTTTAAGGTTGTTCCACATTTGCAATAACCTCATAATTAGTCTCATGCAAAGGTTGCTTGTCCATCTCGAGCTTGGAGATTAGGTCGTTCAACTCGTAATGTTCGAAATCCATTCTTGCAAAATAATTTTGGCAAAGTGTTAAACAAATAAGCATGATGGAAAATTGTAAAAGGTTAAAGTTGAATAGCTCGATAAACCAGGCGACCCATACAAGGAATTCCCTCTAGACCCCTGACCAAATGAAACAAGTTGTTGTCAATATGGTCCATGTACTCACCTTGGTCATTGTGGAGTTTTATGAGGCAAATTTTTTCACAACCCTGGTCATGAAATTTATGGAACATTTCCTCACCACGAGGTAAGGTGTTGACGAACCTCATATTCCATGTTGACCTAACACTAAAATGTGCTCCATTCCCTATTTATCTACCCCAATGCATAGGTACTTATCTTTCCAACTAGACTGACTCTCAGGAATTTTTAGTCTTAGTCCGCGATTGGTCAAGGGAGACACGTAAGCTCGATCTTTATCCAAACCGTTCCTGTTGATGGTGTACATAGCTCTGAGTTCTTCCTCTTCAAGTTTGAACCCTAGTTCGTTAGACACAATGGCCAGACTAAGCAGTGTTTTCCAACCATTGGGGTTTAACTGGGCCAGACATATGTTGAACATGGATAAAAAAATGGGCCACCACAAGATGAATGGGAAACCTTTGGCCAATTTTGAATGCCTCTTCGTGGATAACTAACCACCCCATTGGTGGTTTAGAGTTATCTCTTAGGTGTCAAGGAACGAGGCACTTTCCCGACCTTAGAAGGGATCTCATATCTTTTATGAATGCAAGCTATGTTGTCCTTCTTTAAAGTGATCACAACCTTCTTAAATTGGTGTTTATCTTTGGTTCGATTTGTGGGAGGACCTTAGGTTTGGTACGATCCCATTTTCTTTCTAGTAGCCTTTCCACACTCGTGGAAATTTGAAGATAGGGATAGGAAGGGCCAAAAAAAGGCCACGAGAGCCCATGAATAACGAGCTATTCCTAGCTTCTTGATCTTATGATTTAGACTTTTGTCCTGAAAGACCCATGTTACATGAGCTAGTACCAACCTTGTGTGTTGACTTGATACGTTGATGCCGTAAATGACACTCATTGTCTTCATTGTGTTATGTGTGTGACAACGAGGTGGATTGTGCATGTGTGGAATGCTTATGGCTTTCACTTCTAGCTATGCCAAAGTGACCTAATTTAAGAACAACTTGTTACTAGCCCGTTAAAATAAGTATCAACTACTATATATAAAGTACCTTTGGCTTGAATTAGAAGGTTGATTTTCAGATCTTCAACAATTTGGTAAAGGACTGGCTTGTTTTCTCTCAAGTTATGAGCAAAATTTCTTGGTGAAGTGTTAAAATGACTTAACTTAACCATTACTTATATTGTATCTGACAAAGGGTTTGAGTCCCAGAAGTTGAAAAGACAATACTTAGGGAGCATCCTTAAAACCCTAGAATCTGAAGTTTCAAAGGTTGGTGGTTTTAGGTACATTTAAAGATTAGTTTCAAAATTATTCATAACCACATCAAAGGACTTGCGAAGGCCTAGGACATTCCCTTACCTTGATTTGAGCTAAAGGAAATAGGAGACTTATTGTTTGGATAAACGGGCTATAAGCCCATTGGTACTATAGACCTACCAATATAGCCCACCTAGGGTTCAATTCGTTATATGTTAACAATATTGTGATTGACCCCTTTGTCCTTTGCAAAGTAATTTGACAGCTTGTGATTAACAATTATTTGATAGGTCGTAGACTCACAACATTTGGGTGGCATCGATCTCTTAACAAGTCCATACATCTAACCCATTTAACTAGCATCAGTTCATTAATTTTGTTAGGGACAAGTAGGTTGATGAGTGCTTGAAAAATACTAATATTTCGTAATTTATTGCTCTCATTTGCAACAAATAGATTTAATTAAAGTAATTTATTTAATTATAATGATTTTATTTAATTATTTACATAAATCTATTATTTCAAAGTCACGGGTATATTTTGGTGTATTTTTGGTGCTTTTTGCTTCAAAAAATTAAAATAATGCAAACACGCAGAAAAAGAACACTTAAATCACTTAATTATCAACTTAGGAGCAATAAGGACTAAGACATGTATGCCTTTCATTAGAAACCAACCAGTAAAGGGATACATACAAAGACACAACAAACAATGTGTGCCGCTGTAGAAGAAAATGTGTGTCGTGGCATACAACCCTCGAGTTTTTGTATGGTACTGAGAAATTGCATTGTGCTACGGCAAAAAAAAATTGGTGCCGCTAATTTTATCATGGGTGTTTAGCTTGTGTTACCATGTTTGTTAGATTTATTATGGTGAATAATTTTATTGCATAAAATAAATAAAGTTATCGTTTGATTAAGAATTTGTTTAAATATTTATTTGTGAATTTTCATGAGCCAATTTGAGGTTCATAAATAAATTGAAAAATATGAGAATTTAGTTTTAGGAACTTCACATTGACTAGATTTTGAAAAACTTAATTAAAGATTTAATTTGATGATCTAGTCATGGCATTTGATTGTTTGACATATTTTTTCCTTGAGAATAATTTGATTGCTTGTTAATATACCCAATTCGTATGATACTAGTTAGTTAATCACAAAAAAATTATGTGATCTATAAGAATTTTCGTAAATAAAAGGAAGCCAATAATCTTTATTTATTGGTTTGATCATGTAAATTCATCATATTATTTTGATGCAGGTATGGTCAACTAAGCTAAACGTTCATATATTCTCCACTGATTTTTATCAACCTATGTGAGCTAATTTTAAGTCAAAATATTATTTTCTTAGTATGTTTGCCATAATTATTATTCGCTCTCTTTCTTGCTCTTTGCAATTTAATTTACTATTTTTCTGTTAATTTTTAGGATTTTTAATAAGTTAAGACGATTATTTAAAACCACTACAATTCCTTGAGAGAATCAACCTTAAATTCAGTTATTGCTTGTTACAAGTAATTTGTACACTTGCGAGTACTAAGATTTACACATTACAGGTCAAAATACCTAAGCTATTGACCATCCATACACCAAGTCTGACATCACAGACATTTCAAGTCACGTCAATCCCATCTTCAAAGGTTACATCATTTCTTGACGAGCTAATCATCTCACAACACATAACTTTTCTATCTATATATATGTATGAACTACCATCGTAAAGGAATTGAGACATTAATACTAAATCCCTATTGTGTGTGTGATCTCTAAAAAAAAAAAACATATATGAAGGAGATTTTTGTATATGTTATTAAACCTTATATTTACCTTGCATCTAATCCCTTAATAATTAGTTTAATCAATAATTTGACCAAAAATGAAAAACAATACAAGAATAATTAAGGAATAATTTCTCCCTAATGATTCGTCGGAATTGCTGCTACTCCAATATTTATCATCGAGTAATACTAACCTACAACATAGGGAGGACAACAGGAAGAAAAAAGATGCATACGTGTATCAAGAAAAAGAAAGGGGTGTCAAATCGCAAGGCTCAACCCTGGATAGGCGGTGGAAACAAGCTGAGAGCAGCAACCCTAAAAAGCGAGCACGTACCTACTATTTTTAACATACTAATAACTACTCTTTTAACATAGCATGTGTTTAAAAAAAAAAAAAAAAACAAACAAACGTGACAGAGATAGAAAGACTTATTTGTAACAAAACGTTATTTTTTTGTTTTTTGAATAAATATTATTTTTTATTTATAGGCAAGGGTTGTAGTACTCTAAGACAATTTCATTATGAACTATTTTAATAAGGCAGTAGATTTATCTTATACGAAGCTGAACTAAAGGTGCATTTACTAATTCGTAATAAAAATCAACCAAGATCGTAATGAGAATCAATCGAAATCGTAATGAGAATCAATCGAAATAAATGAGTTGATTTCCTTTGATAGTGTTTACTAATCATTCACAGGAATCAGAAGAATGAGAATCAAGGAACAAGACTTTACTCTTTACAAAACTATCCTTGTAAATAAATAATTTTTGATTTATAATTAATATATTAGTTTTAATTTATATATTTTTTGACATAATAATATTTATAATTTTAATTAAAAATTAATTATACTTAAGATATCATCATTTTCTATGAAAAATAAATAATAAAAATAAATTATATAAATTTTAAACCCAAATTAAGTATGTTAAATTCAACCAACAATATATATATATATATATATATATATATATATATATATATATATATATATATATATATATATATATATATTCTAATAAGGGTATCTTTAAAATATTGTATGTTTTTAAAGCGAAAAATTGTAACAAAATTTTATATAAAATTAAAATTAAGATTAAAAGGTAGGAAAGGAAAACATTCCGTAGGGAGTTGAAAATTAAATTTGGGAGAATTTGGGAAGGAGAGAGGAATTTAGAAGTCATTTCGTTTCCTTTTTCTTTGCATTTTTTGAAAGTAAACATGGGAAATAGAGTCATTCTCTTTCTTTCCTTCCCTTTCCCATTTGGTAAACAAGCCCTAACATCAACAATACTCCACAAATTTTATTATACTAGTTTTGGACCTACGTTATGCACGGGTCACTACATAAAATATAATTGCATTATTAAAGTTATTTACTTGGTAAAAATTATTTAAATCAACATATAATTTATATATTATTTGTTAGGTCACACATTTATTTTTTATCTTACATTTTATGTTAATGTTTTAATTTTAATATTTGATTTAGAATATTGATATTACTTCTAAAATAACATAAATAATGTTCGGTTATTAAAATTTGATAAATAAATAGTAGTGTTAATAATCTTAAAGTTGGTTTTATTATAACAAGATGAAAAATTGATTTTAAAATTTTGTAAATAAGTTTACGGTAATACTCTTAAAATAAATAAATAAATAATTTAATATTTTAGTAAATAATAAAGATATAATAAAACTATAAGGAATATGTATAATTATTTGTGATAATAACATGCAACATGATCGAACATAATAAATATTTATATAAGCATTTTTTATTTAATAATAATGTGTAATATTGGACTATCTTTTTAATTGATATTAAATATGAGTATTTTCTACAAATATGATCTGCGTACAATTAATTAGCTGAATTTATCTAATTCACTAATTGAGTAAGCATAAATCGATGAATTGTTTCTCTTAATGTGATTAAAATAAATATGCAAGGGTAATAATGTAAATTCAATACACAATAAACTAACAAAAACTATAAAATGAATGAAAATAACGTAAATACTTTTCATGTGGCCCAATAATTATTTATAAGAAATGTACATTTTGGTAAGAAGGAAATTGTTCGTAAGAAGTGTGCTATAATAAGGACATTTGGTATTTATTGGTGTACAAAAAACATCAATTCATAAAAAATGTATTTAATTATATGCACTTTAATATTTATTAGTATATAAAAAAAACGTAAACCAACAAAAAAATTTTTTAATAACTAAAATGGTACACAATAAAACTAACAAAATAACTATTTATAATAAGTGTATTTGTTATAGAACATAAACTAAAAAAAGTAAAAAATAAAAAAAATAACTAAAATATTACACAATAAAACTAACAAAATAATTATTTTATTTTATAAGTGTATTTATTTTTGGTACTTTTTTATATTTATTTGTGTAAAAGAACCCACAAAAGTTATAAAAAAAAGAAGAAGAAGAAGAAAAAAGAAAGGAGAAACCACGAAAGCCTAGCGGTTTTGTATATACTAGTTTTGGACTTGTAGTTTTGTACTTATGCATATAATATAATTGCATTATTAAAGTTATTTGTTTCAAAATAATTATTTAAATTAATATGTAATTTATATAAAAAAAATTATATTATATATTTATTTTTTATCTTATATTTTGTGTTAATATTTTGATTTTAATACTTGATTTAAATATCAATATTACTTCTAAAAATAATATAAACAAAGATCGATTATTCAAATTTGATAAGTATGTAAGGACATTTTGATATTTATTGGTGCATAAGAAAAATGAATTTATAAGAAAGTGTATTTATTATAAGTGTATTTTGATATTTATTAATACATTAAAAAATATAAAATAAAAAAGTGAAAAATAATCAAAAAATACACAATAAATATTGGTGTACAAGAAAAATCAATTTATAAGAAAGTGTATTTATTATAAATACATTTATTATAAGTATTTTGATATTTATTAATGAATTAAAAAATATGAGTTAAAAAAAGTGAAAAATAATGGTACACAATAAAACTAACAAAATAACTATTTATAATAAGTTCATTTGTTTTACATACATTTGAATATTTATTGGTATAGAACAAAAAGAAAATTATAAGTGTCAAAACGGTATACAATAAAATTAATAAAATAATTATTTATAAAAGTGTATTTATTAGTGTAAAAAGAAAAAGAAAATGATAAGTATGTAAGGACATTTGGTATATAAAAAATATGATAAGTATGTAGGGACATTTGTTATTTATTGGTATCAATAAAATTAACAAAAAAGCTAAAAAAAAATGAAAAATAATTAAAATGGTATTACTTTTAAAAAAAATATAAACAAATGTCAGTTATTCAAATTTGATAAGTATGTAAGAAAATTTTGGTATTTATTAGTGTAAAAAAAAATAATTTACAAGAAAGTGTAATTATTATAAGTGTATTTTGATATTTATTAAAATATTGCAGAATAGAAACTAAAAAAGTAAAAATAATAATAATAATAATAATAATCAAAATAGTACATAATAAATATTGTTGTACAAGAAAAACTAATTTATATGTATTAAAAATAGAAACTAAAAAAAAGCGAAAAATAATCAAAATGGCACACAATAAACTGAAAAAAAAAAAAAATTAACTATTTATAAGAAGTTTATTTATTTTAAAGATATTTTGGTATTTATTGGTATAGAATAAAATGAAAATGATAAGTATAAAAATCATACATAATACAACTAACAAAATAATTATTTATAAAAAGTGTTTCTATTGGTGTAGAAAAAAAGAAAATGATAAGTATGTAGGGACATTTGATATTTATTTGCATACGAAAAAATTAATAAAATAACTATAAAAATAAAATAATTGAAAATAATCAAAATGGTATCACTTCTAAAAAGAACATAAACAAATATCGGTTAATCAATTTTGATAAGTATGTAGGAATATTCGGTATTTATTGGTGTACAAAAAAATTAATTTATAAGAAAGTATATTTATTATAAGTATATTTTGATATTTATTAATTTATTAAAAAATAGAAAATAAAAAAGTGAAAAATAATTAAAATAGTATACAATAAATATTTGTGTATAAGAAAACAAATTTATAAGAAAGTATATTTATTATAAGTATATTTTGATATTTATTAATGTATTAAAAATATAAACTAAAAAATTGAAAAACAATCAAAATTGTACACAATAAAACAAACAAAACAACTATTTATAAGAAGTGTTTGTTTTATAAACATTTTAGTATTTATTGGTATATAATAAAAAGAAAATGATAAGTATCAAAATAGTACACAATAAAACTAATAAAATAATTATTTATAAAAAATGTATTTATTGGTCTAGAAGGAAAAAAAAAAAATGATAAGCATGTAGGGACATTTTAGTATTTAGGTGTACAATAAAACTAATAAAATAATTATAGAAACTAAAAAAAGGAAAATAATCAAAACGGAATACAATAAACTAAAAAAACAACTATTTATAAGAAGTATAATTATTTTAAAAATATTTTGATATTAATTGACATTAAAAGGAAATGAAAAGAAAAGAAAAAAACGATAGAGGAAGAATAACTAAATACTATTTTGCCCTCCCATTCTAACGCTTTTATAAATACTAGTTTTGGTCACGTGCTCAATTATCATGACAAATTAAAATGGTTAATTTCAAATTAAAAAATAATAATTTTTTTTATTATTTGATAATAATATATTTTAAAAAAAATTATATTATATAATTCAGAATGAGACCTAGTGTCATTGCCTTATAACTCACCTACAATAATAAAATTATTTAAAAATTTTATTTTTAAACAACTTTCAAGAATTTATGAAATATAATCTTATTGAATAATCTAAAAAATAGAAAAATAAGTCTTCTATTGAAATCAAAACTTCAAACTCAAATAAAAACTTAAACTTGAAAATTATAATTATTTTTGTATTTGGATCTATTGTGTGATAACCTTTTGAGTTTGAAAGCAAGCACACTTATACGAAGTAACAATGAAATTTGATTGAAACTATTTTATATTATATACCCAAAAATAAAAATTAGTAAAAAATTTATGTCAAATATATATATATATTATTCATCTTAAAATAAATATAAAATTGTTAAACAAATTAAAAGTATGAAAAAAGTATACACTAATTATCTACTAAATGAAATGTAAATTACCTAATAAATTTTATCACATGAATAAAAAAAATGTAAATTGTCAAATAAAAGTTATCAAATAAATACATAATCATCAACTCTTCTTTATATATATATATACACACACACACACACACTAAAAGAAAAATGTATAGATATAAATAGAGCTTTAGTAAAATTAAAAGAAAAATGTATATATATAAATAGACTTTTAATAAAAAAAAAAATAAAGATATAAAAGTACTAAATCTTATGAAGACAATGCTCTACTTTTTTATTTTTTTGACTCAATTTTTTTTAAAATAAATAGTAGCTATCTAACTAAAAGTAGGGGTGTCCGCGGTCCGGTCCGGTCCGGTTTTTGCTAAAAAAAAATAACCAAATCGAACCGAACATATTAATTTAACCAAACCGAACCGAACCGATTGACTAATAAAATTTTCAAACCGAACGGTTTAGTCCGATTTGGTTAACGGTTTTTTAATACAAAAATAATTTTTTTTAACTATGTACTAAATATCATAATTAAATAAATATCAAGATTAATGGGTGATTTGGCATTCTAAGCACTTTGTAATTTGATTCTATGATTAAGTACGTCAGTTCTTCACAATTGGCATTACAGTCAATAAATTAGGCCAATAGAAATAGAATGTATAAAATATTTCAACATAAGTTCAATCCAGATTACGTTAACATCAGCAAATATTTTGAACAAAAATGTTAATGCAATACCACCATTTTCTATTGTTTCACGGACCACCTGCTTCATTCCCTCACTCCTATGCTCGCTCATTGATTTACATATCCAGATCAACCAATGACTCCTTTACAAACATTACAGCTATATCTAAACCTGTTAAAATAGAATATGAAAACGAAACAACGGTTCAACTTAGCATCAAAATTATATACAATAAGCAACACTATCCTTCATTCTTCGCAGTTGCAGATTTATCGAATCTCAACCATTGCAGATTTATCAAATTACCATACTCTGTCTCTTTGTATACAAGTTTAATAAAAATATAAACAACAATCAGAAACCTTGACTTCCTTCCATGGCCGACTCGAAGATTGGAGGAGCTCGCTGGCTGGCTGACGGCAGGCGGCAGGCGGAGCACGCTAGGAGGCGCACGAAGTCTGGGGGAGCTCGCTGGCTGGCTGAATCATGAACGGGAGGAGCTGCACGACGGGGCGTGGGACGCGGGCTGGCTGGCTGACTCGAGGACTGGAGGAGCTGAACGGTGTGACGCGGGACGCAGGCTGGCTGGTTGCAGGCGACGCGGGCTGGCTGGCGGCAGGCAGCGCACGCTTGCGGTTCGCTACTTCGCGTTAGGGATTGGAATTTCAGTTCAAAATTCGAATGGCTAGCTGGGAATCCCGTGTTAACATAATATATATATATATAAAATAATATTTTTAAATTATTTTAGAATTTCGGTTCGATTCAGTTCGGTCTAGTTTGAAATTTCGAAAAACCGGACCGAACCGATAGTCAAACGGTTTGAAAAATAAAAAACCGGACCGGACCGTTTTACTTATTAAACTGTTCGGTTCGGTCCGATCCGGTTCAATTTTTCGATTTTTTTCGGTTTGGTTCGATTTTTGGACACCCCTAACTAAAAGCAACCTTTAAATAAAATATGTGAATAAAAAATTTTTAAATATAATAAAAATTAAATAAATAATATAAGAGAAACTTTCCTTTTTATATATACTAATAAATAGTATATAAAGATTTAGCATTATTCTTTCTCTATTTCCAACATAGGGAGATTAACCTAAAAAGAAGTGACAAAAGAAGATTTAGTCGGTGCTTACCTATATAGTTCATTTTTGAGCAAAAATAAATACATTTTTACTCAAATAGACTATTTTTTGATTGAAACGGTGAACTTTAATTAAATATTAGATATAATTTTTACCATAATATCTTTTCTTTCATTATTTTTGATTAATAAGTATGTAAAGCTTATAAAACTTTGTAAGGTTTACAAAAATTATTTAAGTGCTAACAACTTTTTAAGATTATTATTTATGGTGTAACTATGTTAATTCTTTGTTATGCTAGCAACTTTTTAAGATTGTTATTTATGGTATAACCATGTTAATTCTTTGTTCCAATTAAAAAGTACTTTATAAATTATAATTTGTGTTATATCTTTGGGTAATCCCTTGGTTATTTCTTTAATTAATATATTAATTCTATTATTTTTTTTTTATAATATTTTAAATAATTTACTTTTCTCTTTGAATTAGGTTAGTTATACCTTATTTTAATTATTTTGCTTAAAGCCTTATTATCAAATATGTTATTGTTTATGGCTCTGATACCAATTATTTTAAGTGTTGAATTTTAAAGCTTCAATTAACTTATCTTCATATATGTTCTTTAAATAAATAAAACTCAAAAATTAGGTTATCATATTTTATTTCATTTACCTTCACATATTTTTGTGTGAAACAATTTCTTAAAAGTTTTCCTACTGGATGGTCTATTAAGTATAGTATACTGGAAATATTATCTATATAATAATCTAAAAGAGTGTCAAATCTTTTAAAAGTTTTTAAACAAGTTTCATAACATCATTGTCAAAATATTGTTCCAAAAGCTTCATATATTTTGTTTCAAATTCTTCTGTTTTAGTCATGATTTCTTTATTTTTATTTATGAATAAACTAAACAAATATTTAAACATTCAAGATTCTTAATTAACTTAAGGTTACAATTATCTTACTTGAATTTAATGGGTTCACCATGATCTTTTCCTTCTCTATTCGTCTTCTTTTATAACACCTTATATGCCTCAGCTTGCTTCAATCCTTATACCCTACCTGGTAATGAAGAAGTCCTTATATCAGTACATATTATGGTGTTTAAAATTGGACTTATAAAGAGATAAGAAGAGAGTAACTTCACTCCATTTTATTCATAATATGATAATTATTACAACCTAAAGCCAACTAAGAACCTTGAAGAGATCCTTAGCTTCTCATTTCTTGAAAATACATTATTTCTAGATTATACATAGATTGAGAATAACTTAAGCTTCCTACTTCTAAGCTCTCTCTCCGTGTATGCTTCGTGTGTGTGTAAATGTGTTAATAAGAGCTCCTTTTATAACATAAGGAATTTCTTTTACAAAATAATTTATGTTCTTTTACTGTTTCTTGGCATATGCTGCCGACTAAAGGTGTGGGTCCTATATCTTTGCTTTTTCTTGTTATTTTTCTGCCAACAGTCTTCTTTTATCTTCCTTCGTCTTTTTCTACTGACAACTTTGATGATGTAGATGATAACGTTTCTTCATCTTCGCTATCTCTAATGCAAAAAATGCATTTGTGATCCTTGGTAATCTTTTTGGCATAGAAACAAAAAATATTTCTTGTTTCTTGACAGACCTCTAAATTGTTACTATTAAAATTTGCTTCAAATTTATTGATTTTTTTACCATCTTCTTCAGTAAGAGTTATATTATTATGAGAAATAATTATGACTTTACTTTGATTTTACTAGAATTGTCAATCTTTCTAATTTTATAGTAAATTTGCTGTAGCATTTGTTCTCTTGATATATAGAGTTCTTCTATATTTAATTCCTTTTATGGTAATGCCCTTCTTTTGTGTGCTTCTCTATTGGTGTTGGCAATACCTAATTTGACAAAATGATAAAGAATGATACAATCTTCATCATTCTAATCCATTAATGAACTAAAAAATCTAAGATAAACAGACTTATCTCCTGCTCTAATCTTTTTCCTAAAAAATTTTATGGCTTTCTTGAAATTTTAAGGAAAATAATTTAATTCACTTAAATTAATCCCTAGATAAAGATTTTTAATTAAACCTGCATAATATGCTCTATATACAAAAATTGGATTTGCTCCTTCAAGAATATTGAATTTACTTTCAGTTGAATAATCATTTTCTGTAGTATAGAACTTCATATCCTCTATATGTTCTTGAGTGGATTTTCTAGATAAGTTGTACAAGCTTAACCATTCTCTTTTGCTGAGATTTCTGTATTGATCTTTATCTTCTTCAACTTTTGATATATTTATGGAGGATGCTTCTCTGAATAAGACTGGTGGTCTTATTACCTTTCTTAAAGTTCTTAACCTGCTGGTTGATGTTGGTTGTTGTTGTAGTGTTATAGAATAATTTTTATAACTTCCTCTGAATTTATTAACTTTGGTGTTTTGTAATTGACATAACTTCTTTCAACTTCTATTCTGTTGGTGAAGGCTTTGTGAGTTACTCCACTAAATTCAATAATAACTTTGCTTGCATCTGTCTAATAATTGTAAATTCTAGGTTTTGGGCCATTATAAACTACACAAATCTTATTTTGTTCTTCTTTTTCAACTTCATCTATCCAATTGAGTTTTCCTTTACCTATGTCAGTAGTTTTACCTTCTTTTGAACTGTTAGGTTCTTCTATTTTGATCTAAACTTTTTCCTCATAATTTTTTTCAAAATTTTTTGATTTTGAAATTGTTTTGAGTAATTAAATTCTTCATTTATATTGCCTGTCTCCATAAGAGATTTCTCAAGGTATAAAAGTTTAAGTTGTTCTTGAAGGATCTTTATGTTGCTCAAAATGGTGTATATGATTTTACGCAAGTGCACGTATCGCAAACAAGTAATATAAAGATAAGAAAGATCGTTCCCACGGAGATTGGAATACTAAAAAATATCGTAAAAATTAACTATCAAAATCAATATTTTGTGTTTTTGTTTATTAAAATAAAATAAATAGCACGAGAGGACAATAGTGAAAATACTGAAACAAAATTTAACGAGAAGGATATCAAGAATCGCAAATAGATAAATCAGTTAGGATTGTGAATGTGACAAGTGATATAAACAAACTGCGTTGCTGCAGCGTTGTTATAGTAATGCTGTGGCAAAGTGCACTAGTAACTAGAATTACAAAAATTACAAAGGATTCTTCCGAATCTGCAATGTTTATATATTCTATGACTCAATGAAACATATTCCTATGCATAACTGAATCTAAGAACAACGTTTCATGCATAAATTCTTTTGGGTTATGTGAGATAAGTATATATTTCTATATTAATTTCTTCACACTATTCTAGCTTCATCCAACTAAAATTAACCTTTTCAGATTCAATTTCAGCTTACTATCCTATCAATTGTTGATCAAGCAATCAATAAAAATAAATCAATCAATTAAGCATCGAATAACTAACACCCTTTGTCAAGCAAAGCACAAGTTTTTAAAATTAAAGCACAAGGTCTACATACACTTGCACATCCACGACCCTAACTGAATGAAAATTTAGCCAATCATATTCATGAAATCAAATATTAATTCATCTATATTCCAAATCAGATCCATAGAGTTATAGAAACTTGAAAAACAATAAAAGAATAATAGAAGAAGGAATAAACCAATAAAACCCCCTTTAATTGATTCTCAATCAATTAGATTTCAAATCTCTAAATCTCTCTTACTTTCTTCAATGATTATCCTTGCAAATCAAGCCTTCAATTGGTCTCTTGCCAGATCCCCCTTGATGCTCTGTTCTGCCTCTTCTTCTCTTGTCAAACTGCTGTGTATTTTTTGTTTTCTTACTGCCGCAATCTGTTCTCTATTTTCTACCCAGATCTGCTTGTTCCTCTTCTCCTCTGGTGTGTGAACTGCTGCCCAGAATTCTGCTATATATCTCTTTTATTTGCTGCCGCCAGTCTCTATATAAATCAACCCCTCTTTACATATTAAATCCTAGGTTTAATTGGAGATAATTTCTTTTTGTGTTGATTTCCAAAATTATCCCTAAAAAGGTGAGTTAATGAGTGTCCAATATTGTCCTTTTTTTTGAAAGTCAAAATCAACTTTTAATATTTATTTCCAGATCAGCTTCTATTTTGTACGCTGTTTTCCTAGTGTAATTTTGCTGCAGCAAAGCTAGATTCTTGCATTTTTTTGTTGTTTTCTTTATCTCCTGCAAAGGCAATAAAAATTTAATGAGTGGACATCAAAATATAACTCTTTCTAACGAATTTCATGATTATTTTAGATTTATTATTAAAGAGTTTACTTAAATCCACAAAGTCCACAAATATTGTAAAAAATGATTATAGTGTGCAAACATTCTCAAATGAACAAGCAAGTATTTATGAATAAGAGCTAATAATACTCTAATAAGTTAGAGTTATCACTTTATTGCTTTTTTTCTTTTATCTTGATATTTATATCAATCTACTCCACTCTTGAAATCATAAAAATAGTTAAAGGTACTAATTCCCTAGTTAAGGCATTTGTTAAACTATTTTTATTTCTTTGTAATTATTCTACATCAAACATATAATAATTGAACCATTGCTGCCATTTGATGAGTCTTTCTTGCTTATAGTCTCCTGAAATATTAATTCTTAAAAAATGTCCAAATTTTGTATTATCAATTCTAACTATAAACTTTGAACTTATAACATATATTGCAAACTTCTTAATGACTTTTTTTACTACTAAATATTTTTTTTCATTACTATGATAATTTAATTCAGAGCATTGAAAAGATCCTAAAGTAAAGCTATAAAGATATTCATCATTGTCATGTGAAGCATCTGTTTATATTATCATTTTATCATCTGGTTCTGGATGATATAAGGCTAGTAAATCTTTTACCTGTGTTTTTACTTTTTCCATATATCTGGTGTCCCTTTTTAAGTTTTATTTATAATGGTTTTCTCATTTCTGCTAAATTTTTTATATAAGCTTCTGCATATGTTAAACATCCTAAAAATTTTTGTAATTGATTTTTATCTTTTATTATACTAGGAAAACTTTGTATATTGTTTAAAATATGGGGTTGTAGGTGATGTTATCCATTTTCAATTTCTAATCCTAAATATTTTATTTTTGTTGAGCTATTACCGCTTTCTTTTCAAATAGTACTATCCTTGTTTTTCAATATTCTTACAAAACATTAACAATGTCTAAGTAATATTTTTGTAAATTGTCACTGAATACCAATATATCATCTATATAAATACAACAATAATTATGAAATTTCTTGAATATATAATCCATATATCTCTAAAAACTTCTTAGTGCTTGTTTTAATCCAAATGGGACAACTGTCCATTGGAATTGCCCTTGTGGACAACCGAATACTGCTAATTTATGAGATTCTTCATCAAGTCTTATTTTCTAAAATTTACTTTTATAGTCAAAACTTGAAAATTACTTTTTTCCTTTGATGAGTAATAATAGTTCTTCTTTCTTTAGAATAAAATAATCATCATCAATATTTTTTTATTTAAGGCTTTGAAATTTATCATCATTCTCTTTTTTTCTCTTCTTTTCTCATCTTTTTTTTTTCCACTAAGAATACTGGACTAAAATGTGGTAAATTACTGAAAATTATTACTTTCAATTCTAAAAGTTCTTAAATTTATTTTTCAAATTCTTCTCTATCTTCTAGAATATAAATCATTGGTTTAACTCTTATAACTTTTAAAGATCTTTTAATTTTATATTTGTTATTTCATTATATTTGTTAGTATTTTGGTCTAATAATTTTCTAAGCATACTATTTTTAATAATTTTCTTATGCTTGTAAAAGCTTTATTTTTTTGTATTTCATTTAGAAAGGAGTTTTGGTCAACCTCTATATCTAAGGAAATATTTTCTGAATATGATTCTTGTTGTTCTATAATCTCATCAAGTTTTTACTTTTTATGTTGTGACATGAAAGTTGGTGATGAAACAATTAAAGCTTTTCTTATTTTCGATACATAGATGGTTTTCTACTTTTAAGGTTGTTAGGCTTATTCTATCTAAATATTGGATAAAAGGTTGATATAGATTTAAGAAATTATTTCCTAATAAGATATCAACTCCAGTTTCTTGTTGATATATTGTAAATATATTAAATATTTCTTCTCCTATTAATATATCTGTATGTTTTAATAATCTATTAAGATTTATTGTAGTATTATTTGCTATTCTTACTACTAATTATCTTGATGATTGTTTCTAAAGTTCTTTTGGAAATATATATTTACTAGTTATACACATACTTGCACCTGTGTCAATAAATGCATGTAAATGATAATTATTAAATCATTTAAATTTTAATCCTATTTTTATATTTGTACTGTTTGGATTAGCTTATACTTAATAACTTGTCCATAATCAAAATCAAATTCTGAATCAGAATTAGATGTTTCTGAATCTTTATCTCTTCCTCAGTTTCTTCTAATAGATAAATACTACATGTATCATATATATTAGATTATTTTGGTTATAATTTCATTTTAAATGCTTCTTCTTAGATTTTTGTTTTTTGGAAAAAATCTCTTTGAAATTCTTTTTTTATGTTAAAGTTTATTTTGGCATTCATTAGCATAATATTCTTCTTCATTACATATCCAATATTTATATTTCTTTTTTCTTGATGGACAATAGTTTTTCTTCTAATGCCTAATTTCAATATATTTTCTAATGTTCATAAACTAATTTGATTGAGAATAATCCATGAACAAAGATATGAAGAACAATGAACAAGAAATAAATCACTTTAATAAAAAATAAACCACAAAAATATTCATTCATTTATAGTAACATCACTAAAATCCCACACAAATAAGTTTATCCTCTAATAACAAAATTTAAATTAAGATTTTCTATTACAAAAGACATTCTAAGAATTCTAGAGAGAAAAGAAATTAAAAACAATAAAGATACCTCACTTTCACTCTTAAAATAATCTTCTTGATGTTGGATGGTCATCTTTCTCAAGAAACTTGATGAAACTTCAATGGAGGAGCAACAATGGAGGTATTTCTCTTTCTAAAATGTGGAAAAAGTGTGTATTTTGGCTACTATTCACTCTCTCCTTTGGGGAGGGTTTAAAAATTATATTTATAGGTTAAGTTAGGAGTAAGGATAAATGTATAAATTTTTTGGGATTTAATTGGTTTCTAAGCACGCGGGCCGCGGTGTACATATTTTCCTGCTGCGGCACGAGGTAGTTTTCTAGTCTTGGAATACAAACCTGTGAGATAGGTGTTGCGGCTCACATTAACTTTTGGCTCCTATAGTAAAAACTCGATAATAAACCGCCGAGACACGTATATTTTCCCACCGCGGCACAAATCATTGTACATGCCTTGTAAATGTCCCTTCTAATTCCTAATGTAAGGCTTACATGCCTTAGCTTTTGTTTGTTCCCCCTTACATAGTGAATGACATTCAATGTAAGGCTTACATCCTTTAGCTCTTTTTACTCCATTTTTACTCTCTTTGACCAATTAAGTCCACAATTCATTCCAAACTTACTTAGACCTACAAAACACAAAAATATCATCCAAAATAAAGTAATACTGAAATAAAAAATAAAATAAATACTTAAAAACTAACAAATAATAGGTCAAAATAGTGTTCATTAATATCTTCTTTTATATTTTTGAAAATTTTATTTTCTAAATTTATATCTTCTAATTTTTTTATACTTTTTATGCTTCTTATATTTATTATAAAGTTTTATATTGCACCCATATTTTCTTGGCATTCTAAAATTTTTTGTATCCCAACAAATTCTATTATTTTCTCTTACTTGTTGATATTCTTTATTTTCTTGACATTTAAGTATTATCCAATGATTAAGACTTCTTATTCTTCCACCTAGTGTATAAGGTATATTTTTTCTATTATTTTTTCATCCTTTTGTCATTATTTTATGTAATGTTTAAGGTAATTTTTTAAAAATATTTCTTTATAAGTTTCTTGCATAGAATGTGGTAATTTGTGATAATACATTTCATATTCACATATAAAAGAGTCTATGTAACACATATTACATCTTTCATATTCATTAGGTGCCATTTAGCTTCATTTATTTCGTTTTCACTAGATTCAGTAATATGTCTACCTTTGTCTTCTCCAATAAATTTTTATATATCTCATTTACTATAGTATCTAGGTATTCTCTTCTTGTAGATGCATTTCCTTGCATTAACAAATGTTGTCGTTCTGTTAAATTTGTAAACCAGACTTTTACATTTCCTATCATTTTATGAGTTACTAATACTCTATAAGTAGAAGAGTTTGTTTGTATGGTTGTAAAAGTTTGTATAATTACACTTATTCTACTAGCCCATTCATCTAAGATTTTTATTTTGTCTCTTATACAGTCTAAATTTAAAATATTAGATTCATAACTTTCATAAGGTCTATATTCTGGTAAAATACTACATTTTGTACCCCAATGTAAACTTTCTTCCATCTTAGGTGATGTCTTCTTCTATTTAAAGGTTCAGGTTCTCTTGGTCTTTGTCTATTTCTTTTTTCCCTATGTGGGTCAGATGTTTCTCCTTTCTCTGGGATTGTTAAAGTAGGTTTCATGTGGATTCTTTGATCTATATTATCTTATTTATATTCACTTTCATTTATTATTGTCATTGTCATCATCTTCTTTATTTGTACATATTTTTCTTCATGTTACTAAGGTTAACAAACTAATTAATTTTTCTATGTCTTTATTTTTAGGATTCATAAATTATTTTTCCAGATTTCTTCTATATTCCATTAAACTGTGATTATATCTTTAGATTTTTCATTCTTTATTTTATCATTCTTAAGTATTAAAGCATTCATATCTGTTGGGGGTTCTTCTTTTAACCCTTTTAATGGATCAAATTTTAATCCATTTTCTCTTGATATGTTATTAATATCTTTTTTCAATTCTATTATTTCTTCATGTATATCTAATTATCTTTTAGTCCAATTGTGTTCTCTTATTTCTTCAAGGATTTCTTTTGTATTTCATTTATATTATGTAAATATTTGGTGTTTAATTCATATGTTGCATCTACTTTTTCAGCTAAAAGAATTAAGGACTTTCATTATGATTTTGATACTTTCATTTATATTACCATTTCTTTCTAATTCTATTTCTTGTAATTTTGATTTTAACATTCTCTAATCTCCTATTACTTCATGTATTAATAATTTTTTAATTTCTTTAATCACTTGTTTTAATTCTTTTATTTATTCTTGTTCTTCTCATTCAAGTTTACTAACATTTGCTTGATATTCAGTAAACTTAATTCTAGAAATACTAATTTTTCTTCCTTATATAAGAGGTTTTTCTTTAATATCTAATTTTCTTTAAAGGATAAAAATGTAATTTGATGTTTATCAAAACTCAATCATTTAGTAAAAAAAATTCATTTCAAGCAAAAAGGAGCTAGCACGGGTAATTAATACAGATTTTGTACGCTTTTAAGGGTTTGTGAAGCCTACTGGTTGCATGTGATTGAAAACCTAAACTTAGTTTAATCTTTTCAATAATTATGCTATTCATGGTTCACATGACGCTCATATTGAAGTCCGAATGAATTTTTTTTTTTTTTTAATTTATAAAATTAATTTATACTAATATTTCTAATCAAATTTAAATTAACTTTATTTTATAATATATTTTTGTCCATATTTATTTTATAGTCTATTTTCTCAATTTTCATTTCAACAGCAAACATAAATATGTGTAAAAATTTCACACACTTATAATATGTTATAAGTCTATGTAAAAATTTCACACTTATAACATATTGTATAAAATTTTCACACAAGCATTTTACCAAAAATAACATCCTAAAACTTATAGTAACAAAACTAGCATCTTAATAATATTGAACGTTCAATTTGAACGTGAAATATTGAATAAGACTAAATTATCGTCGTTAAATTATAATTTAATGAGTTTTCAAAAAAAAATGACATATTAATCATTTTTTTTAATTATGAAAATATAAGTTTGAACATAAAGGGTGTTAATTTTGTTATTATAAATTTAAGGGGTGCTAGTTTTATTGTTTTTCCAAAAAAATTTATATACCAAATAAATTTTCTTTTTGCATGATGAATATGTGAACGTTTTACACAGTCCAAAATTTACATTAAATTTTGTTTAACTCAATATCTTTTATGAAATGTTATTAAATTGGATCTCAATATATCAAAGATGAAAAAATCATGAACATTATCGACATTGTCGTGATATTATCAAAATTTTAGATTGACATTGATGTGCAACACCCATATATTTTGACAAAGATGTCGAAAATGTGGCAACAATGTCAAATAAATGTCTATTTTTTTGCCAAATTATCATGGATATTACAGATATTATCCTAAAATTGTCCAAATATCAAAAAAATGTCATTTCTTAATTTTTTTATTTTTTTAAATAACCTGCCACTAAATTTTTTATTTATATTTTTTTGTATTTTCAATCAAAATATGATTTTTTTGAATTTGAAACAATATTTTGTACCTTTTTTTTTCCATATTTTTATTTATTTACTTATTTATTGTTATCTTATTATTATATTTAAGTTGCTACTGCCTATAGATTTTTTTTATACCATAAATAGTAAATGTTTATCTATTTATAATACTTCTACGTACAATTAAAATCCAAATAATTGTTTCATAATTTAACTACTTATTTTTACAATTTTTTAATTAATTAATTAAATTATTGATTAACATAAACGCTATATGTATTTATAAATATGTGTTAAATTAAAAAACTAGTTCAAATATAAATAATTAATTTTTTTAATGGATTTATGAAGTTTTATAAAAAAAAATTATATTATTTTGATTAGGAGTGGCAATTTTTGACACGAATCGATAACACAATCCTAACACAATACAACATGAAATTTTTTTTAATAAAAATTGATCAATAATTTTTTATATTCTTAAAAATTTTATTATTTCTTATTATTTTAAATAGACAACACAAAAAAAAATTAAATAATTTTTTTCATATATCAACTAACAGAAAATTTGACACAAATAACACGAAATGAACTCGGTACCAACACTAATAACATGAAACAAATACGATAGGATTGACATCCCTAATTTTGATAGATTTTCTATAATTTTATATTTATATTAGTAATAAAAATAATTTTAATATTTTTATAAAATATAAGTCTAAATATTTCAATTAATATCAACATTTTATAATAAATATTTCTCCTTTTTACTATTTTTTCCTGTGAGAATGAGAATGGCTAGCGAGATTAATTTTTTAATCACATTAATCAACATTGCATCCTCCATGTATCATGTAGTAAAGAAGAGCAAAGAAGCTTAAGTAGATACGACGGGCCCCACTTTCAAAATGGATATCTTTGGGACTTGGTTTCACTCTTGCACACAAGTTGTTATCGAGATCCTCACCTTTGATTAGCTTACCAAATTGCCCAGAAGGATAGGGTCATGGTGTCCCTTTTTTTTTTCTTTTTTCTTTTTTCTTTTTTGGGCTAAACGTCATTGTGTGTGTGCCCTTTGAAAGACTTGGAAAATAAATTACCTTACGTGTAAGCAACCAAATACATTTTAGAGGGCGATGACATCATTCATGACATAGCTCTCACTTCAACTCATTAATACTCCCTGACTCATCTCCAATAAATTAATCATTAAAATAATTATTTTTTATGATACATAAATCAATATATATTATATAATTTAATTAATTTTTATTTTTAAATAATTTTATAATTATTTATAATTTTATATCAATTTAATAATTAATATATTACTTAATATAATTCTACCTTTATACTTTATACTACTGTTAAAAGGCTCCTTCCATTGTTACTCAGATTCCCTGCAAAAATGCTTTCTAAATGTCATATTAATTTATTAATTATTAATTTAATATAAAATTTAAAAAAATATTTTCGTTAATTTATTAATTATTAATTTAATATAAAATTAAAAATATAACTTTTGAGTTACTAAGCAACTTTTTTTATGAAATTATATTATTTGAGTTAATCATTTGAACCCAATATACGGTCAAAGTAAGAGATTGCTTGTATGAAAGATTACTTTCAAATAGTTGATAACTTTAATTAATTAGAATAATATTAATTTTTATATTTTAAAATCTTGCTTGAATATTTGAAAAAATTTATATATTTTATTTAAAATAATTTTAATTGTATTTTTTTATAATTGAGTGAATTTTTAAGTATAAAATCTTAACTTCTCTTGCATTTCATTAAAAAATTAATATTTAAAAATTCATTCATAAAAGCTACACTTGCTTCCATTGCAAGCAACAAAGAGAGCAAAAACTAGAACAATGCAGCAGCAATGAATGAAAATGTGAAAACAAATGATAGCTAAATTTGGGTTAGTAAAAGGAAGAAAATGGATAGCTAAATACTTTTTTTTAAGGAAAAATTTTGGGAGTTAGCATAAGAATATCACATCATATCTTCTAAACCTAAAACCAACATATAAAAAGAGAATTAAAAAAAAGGGAGGAGCAGATGTCACAGCTGCAATCTCAGAGTTTGAGGCATCATTGTTTCTTCTTTAAGAGAGAGACAAGAATACATAGAAGAGACGGCTATCAAAGTTGAGCACAATAAGGGAATATTAGAGTTAATTTGGGGATTCAATCAATCAAAGGAAGAGAATATAGGGGCTACGTTGTTGAAATTTCTTTAATCTCCATCTTTTCTTTTCTTTTTAATTCTCTGTAATCTCATATTTGAACATGAATTTTTCTGTTTCTAAATTTGAAATTAATTTTGTGAAGATGATGAGCTAAATATCTTTTAACTAGGTTTGTGGATGAACATGCTAATATAGTCTCTAATTTTTTATAAAAATGTATGCTATGCTTTAGTAATATTATGCTAGTTATTTAAGTTTGCTTATTGTTTAATTTCTATTTGTTGTTTGATCACCAATTGATAGGATATAAGGACTGAGATTAATTCTAAAAATGAGAATTAAAATTGGATTAAGTGTGAATAATGTGGGTTTAACTTAGTTTAAGGATTGAAATTAAAATTGAAACTAATTTAGGAATATATAGTTATCTCATATAACTCAAAAGAATTGGCACATGTAATGACGTGTTTAAGGTCAGGTTTACATATGAATATGTTTAATTGAGCCTTAAGAAGTATAAACATCGCATATTCGAAAAAATCCTTTAAAAATCACGAATTTTGGTTACTAGTGTGTTTTGCAATAACATTGCCATAGCATTTCTGTAGCAATTGTGTTCTGACTGCAACAACTTATTTCATTTGTAATCCTAGCTATCTTAATCACTTGAATTACTTGTTATTTATCTTTTTGAGTTAAATTTGATTGCTACTTACTCTTCTCAATTTGTTACTTACTATTTTTCTTTTTGTCATGTTATTTATCTTCATTACCCAAAACACAAGAATTGATATTTACCTTGTTAATTGTTACATTAATTTCTAATATTACAATTTTTTTGGGAATGAACTTATCATATCATTATATTACTTGTTTGCAATACATATATTTACGTAACATCCATGCACACTTTTTAAGAAACAAGTTTTTGGTACTATTGTTTGAGTTGAAAATATTAGAAATTATTTGTAAAAATTATCATTTGAGTTAGTGATTTGAACATAATAAACGGTCAAAGCAAGAGGTTGCTTATATGAAAGATTTCTTTAGTTTGGACAATTTCCTATGTTTGGATAGATTGAAAAAGTAACCCAAATTTGCATCTCCAATGAATATTGCAAACGGAGCCGTAAATTAGGTTGATTAATATGTGAAACTTCCTTTACTTCAATTGGTAAATACTTGAAATTTAAAAGGTGCTTCTCTCTACATTTCAAATTTTCTTTGTCTTCTGTATAGGGTTTCTTACAATCCTTGGGCTCTTGGCCGGCAGTAGGGGAATGACTGTCCCTTTTAGTCATATCTACCATCCGATGTTATTCATTGGTTAATGTTTTGGATCATTTATCATCAGCTCTAGTGCAATATGGATGTCATTGCTTGGTTTCGTCTAGCTATTTTCTATTTATTTTTTGTGTCGAGTTTTCTTGGATATTGCCACTTGATGTCTACCTGGTTTTTGGGTTTTCTTTTGGATGTTCACCCACTTGGGTGTTATTGTCTAGATGCATGGTGGTTGCCTAGCAACTTACACAAAGGATGTCACACATGTCGTCTATAGTCTAATTTTTTGGTTTTTGAGATGATATGTCATTTGATTTTTATGTCCAACTTTTGGGATGATTTTCAATTATGTCATTTGATCTGGTGGTGGACAACATGTTTTTTACGTAGCCTAATTTGGGGTCTTTTAGCTTTAGTCAGTTTAATAAGGTGTTTCTCTGGCTGATTTTATGTCTGTCATTACTTCTCTCTGTTAGGTCGGGGAGGTAAGTTGGAGGAATCTTCTAGCTTTTGGTGTGTGCCATGTGCTCTACACCTTAATGAGTTCTATTTGTGTACCTTTGTTTGTTATGGATTTTATTAGATAGTGAGTACCTCAAAAGCTTTCCTGTCCAATTGAGATCGTTTGCGAGAAATAGCTATTACTCTTCTGGATGGTCTCATAAGAATTCAACTGGTAAACTTAAGGTGTTTAGTTCCCTTTTGAAATTGTTGTCATTTTTTTCATGTTGTTTGGATTTTGTTACATTAGTAGTACTACTGTTTATTGTGTTGTAATACTTTATGATTAAACAGTTAACTTTTTTGTTCACTTTGTCCATTCTTGGTTAAAATGTTATATGCTTTTAACCTTTGAATATCTATATTATTTAGTACTTATGTATTTTATTTTACCTTAAACTAAAATGGTGAATACTAATACCTCATTTAATTGAAAAAAATGTAAAATAATAAAAATAACTTCTCTTAACATGTATAATAATAAAAATAATATTTTTTATGTTTAAATAATATATTTTTGTTATTAAAAAAATAATTGTTATATTATTTTTTAAAATATTATTTAATATTATTAAATTGTTATTTTTGTTGTTATAAATTTTATAAAAATTATTTTTGTAATTTTTTGTAATAATTTTTCAGAAAATAATTATGCATGCAGCTTTAAAATTTCAGAAGTGATGGATAATTAATTTGTTCCGTACTTTATTTATTCTCCAAGTTGCTTGTCGTGTAACTTAATGGGAGGGAGCAAATTAACACGTAAAAGCTTCTTTAGTACTGCAAACAAAAAAGAGCCTATCGTCTCTGAGTCTCTCACGATAAGTAGTTTTTATCTAGCTGGTTTATTTGTAGGCAGTAAAAAATATATAAAAATATTATCGATCATATTTTAAGTATGATTAATTCTTTAATAATTTTTAATATAATATTAAAGTCAAAAATTTTATATTTAAGATTCAATAATTTAAATAATTAAATTTTAAATATTTTACTTTACTTAGTACATAAAATTAATACTTATGATGAGTAATAAATGAATAAAAACATTATTATCCTTCTCTTAATAGTGCTTAAACTTTAGGAAGATTTGTTTTCCACCAACTTATAATATGATATTAAAACTGAAGTCTTGTGTTTAATGCTCAATAATTATAATTGTTAAATTTTAAGTATTTAACTTGTATGATGCATAAGACAAATATTTGTAGAATGATAGATGTATAAAATAATTTTTAACTCTCTTCCTAACAACTTAAACTTTTAAAAAAGTTAATTTTCCAACAACTTATAACATGATATCATAGCTGAATATTGTGTTCAAATCCCAACAATCTCAAATATTAAATTACAAATATTTGATCTATATAATACATAAAATCCAATAACATGTTATCAGAGCTAAAAGTTAAGACCCAATAATTTCAATAGTTAAATTGCAATTGGTTTATTTAGTGCATAAAATAAACATTTATGAAAAAATGATATGTGTTATAATTTGAATGTCAAATCTTAAATATGTTATATTTATCTTATGGTTATATTTATTTTAAATGAATATTTATCTTTATTGTATCATAAATTTGTATTTAATTGGAGATAATTAGATATTCAATATTTATCATATTTTATATTCGAAATTCATATTGTATCTTGTAAATCCTATAAATAGGGTCTTTAGCAATGTATTATTTACACAACAATAAATGAGAATTGCTTCTACTTGTTTGCTTTTCTCTCTACTTTTCTTCTCTTATTTCTTTAATTTCATAACACGTTATCAGCACGATTATTTATATAAGACTTGTGGTTTTATACATGTAAAATGACCTTGGCTATAATATACTAACAAACTTTTATAGTATAATACCAAATTACAAAATTTACAAATTCTTAAATTTTTGTATTCTTTATTAATAAAATTAATCTTATTTTCATTCAAAATCTATCAATATTTTTTATTTATTGATTGATTTAATTGAGTATCATAAATCAATAATTTTTATGATTTATTTGCTTTTTAAATTTATCAAGTTGTTTGGTTTGTATACAAATATTTATATATATTTATATTGTAATCTTATCTCTTCTTATTCAAAGATGGAGATTTACAGGTATAATATTTGAGATTTAATGGAGATCAATAATTTCTATAACGATCCTACAAAGTATGTATTTTATATTTTAACCATATGTTTTAAGGTTATATGGTGTCATGACCCCCTATTTATTAAAAAACTGATATGACCCCCTCCACTTGATTTTTTTACATATTATGACAAAAATGCCCTTAATAAACCCTCAGTTGGACGACTGTCTAACTCACCTCAACAGAGTTGGACATGTGTCCAACTGAAAACCAGAGGAGTATATTTTAGAGGACACATATGTCCACTCGCCGGAGCTCAGTTGGACGACTGTCCAACTGATAAAATTTTGACCGACCGACCGACGACCCCACTCGCCGGAGCCGAGTTGGACACATGTCCAACTAGACTGCCCAGAATAACCCCTCAGTTGGACTATGTCCAACTCACCTCAACAGAGTTGGACATGTGTCCAACTGAAAACCAGAGGAGTATATTTTAGAGGACACATATGTCCACTCGCCGGAGCTCCCGGAGCTCAGTTGGACATATGTCCAACTACGTCCAACTTAAAATTAGAGAGCTTATTTCAACAGAGTTGAACGCACGTCCAACTAAAAATAGCTTATTTCAACAGAGTTGGATGTACGTCCAACTAAAAATCAGCAAGCTTATTTCAACAAAGTTTTACTCTGTTCTACTCTGTTTTACTCCATTTTTATTTTTGATTTTCAGTAGAATTTTCAGTAGCAACCAAAGTCATCTCCTTCCTCCTCCTTGGAATCAAATTTACTTTTCCTACTTGGACTAAAAATTATTTTTTGAAACTGTTCATAAGAATTTATCTGAGTTTTGACAGAGAAATAAGCAACGAAAACGGAAAGGAAAATTATATAATAAAAACCTGAGTTTGGCGAGCAACAAAATGAACTGTTATGAAGCAAAATTAATAAAAGAAGAACTGCGAACCCATCGAAGCGAGAAAAACCTAGAGTTTTATTTGCAGAATGAGAGAATAGCAAAAGTAAAACAAATCTAAAAATATCAAGAGAAATAAATTCGGCGAAAAGAGAAACGAAGAGATGCAAAATAGTAGGTTTTGTAAAACAGGAAACGAAGAAATCTGACCAGACGGCTGAGAAAGAACGAAGACCTTTAAGAGATTTTAACGCTGACTTGTCCACACGAACGAAACAAGAATCGTAATTAAGGGTATAATAGGAATATTATTAAAATTGTAAGTGAGGGGTGTAATGTAGAATAAAAATAGTAAAAAGGGGTCATATGAGCCTATTTCCCTATGTTTTATTATTGAAATAAGTAATATCCTGTTGTTTGTTATTGATAATTTTAACAATAGGTACGAGAGCAATTTGTTTCCATGTATAATTATGTTGCTTATTGTTTTTTGAAAATTTTAAATTTTTGTAAAATTTAATTATGAAAAAATTGATATTGATTAAACTAATTTATGGTTAAAATTATGGCTAGAATTTTTTTATTAAATTTGATGCGAAAAGTTATCTGATGATACCTTAATTATATAATTATTTATTTATTTATTTATTAAATTGTATGTATGGGCGTACTTATCTTTATGTTTCTTTGAAAACTGATATGTTACTAAAGGGATATATGTATTGCTATTAATGAATCAATATCATCAAATTTAGTGAAATAATGGAATATTAAAGTTCTCTCTATCATTGATTGACATACACAATTTACTTTCTTATAGATGATATATGATTTATTTGTTGTGTATTTTACATATGGTGACTATCTTGAGTTATTTCTTATAAACCTATAAAACCTTATTTTTGTACAAAATTGATGCCATGTATATTTTATTTGCTTCCTTTAAAAAAAATTTAAGGTTAACAAGCAGATGGTATAATTGATCATTAAGATTTATACTATTAAATATAATAAGCTATATATTATTACTTATCTTTAATTATTTTTGATACTAGATATATGATAATATGATATACGATAACCTTTAAGTCTTATTATTGTTATCCATTTCAAAATATGTGTACTAATTATTATGATTGAACTTATTGGTTGAATTAATTATCAAATTAATTTACTTAGCATTGGATTAATCTGTTTATAAGTTGTCATGTTGTATAATCCATACATGCATATGAAGTAATAAAAAAAGAAGAAAAAGAAGAAGTTTATGTATATGACTATTGATTATATGATTTCAATTAATTCTAGTTTCAGCAGTAATGTGTAGGAACATGGTATATAACATTTAGTAGTGGAGTTATGATTTATTAGCAAATTTTGATGTTATTGAATTACTTGAATTTACATATCTCATATTATTTAGTGTGTGGTTGCATAAATAATAGGATCTAAGGGAGTTCTGTCTAGGAGGCTAGTTTTTGAAAGCCTTTGTACCACTAGTCTTTATTGGGAATATTGTTTTGTCTAGAATGATGGTTTTTAAGGAGGCCTTGCCTTATCATTCTTTCTTTGGAGCACTCTTAATGAATATTAATTGTGTTGCTATATTGCTAAAGTATTCCAAAAAAAAAATTACATATATATATATGAAAATAAGGGATTTAATTATTCCTTTGAAGTAAAAAAAATGTAATACTTTAAAATTGCATCTATGTTATTGATTGAGAGCCCACAGGCTATGATGCTAATAGAAAATATATTTGAAAGTATAAAATGTAATATTTTAAAATTATATTTATCTCATTAATTGAGAGCTCACAGGCTACAATGCTAACATAACATATGATAAAGTATATTCAATACATCGTATATGCTATTAAGTAGCAATATCAAGAGAAAAATTGACATCATAAAATATTTATATGTTATTTTATGAGTAAAATATGCTATTTAAGTAGCAAGATAATATATATATATATATATAAACAACATATGTCCTAAATATAATTATGGATATAAAAGCATTTTGATTATATGATCTTTGAAACGAATGTTTTGTAAGTGATTAATTTGATAATCACTATCCAATCTTGATCATTCAAGATTTTTAATTGCTCAATATCATTAACCTTTTATTTGAAAAACGTTGGAGAAAAAAAAAGGGTTATGCAATCATATATTTTATTGAGAGCAAAAAGAAATATATACATAGATCTCGTGTATGCTTACATAGCAACATTAAAAATGAAATTAGAAATAGTTATGAATCCTTCATATGCTATCTTTACAAGTAAAATTTGCTCATAAAATAGAAATAGAGAAACACACACATATATTTAAATATTATGTGTTTGTAAAAATTATTAAGAAAATAAAGACATTTTGATCATATCATTACTAGAAGTGAATATTATATAATAATCATGAACTTGGTTTAAGCTATTGTATTAATATTGTCAATGTGGTAGTTACAATGTTATTGTATTATTGAAAGCCCGTATAGATAAATAAAATTTATTTTGGAGTTGTTATATCATGAAGTATTTGAGCTCTAATTTTATAATAGACCATGAACTTTCACAGAAGCAGAATAAGAGAATATTAATTAAGGTTCAATATTTTTATTATCCAGTATATACTTGCTTTTGATCTTGATGGATAATGATGGATGAAGAAATATAAAGTAGGTTTATAACTATTGTCTATCAATTTAAATAGTGAACACTTATGTGTCTCAAAGACAATGCAACAATATTCATTATTATTGAATAATATACGAGTTAACACAATTTCATGTATAATCCAATAAAAGGCTTTGAAGAGTTAAAGTATAATGAATTATATTATATATAATTGTGCTCAAATTCCTCAAAGTTGATGAGAAATTTAATATTTTGAATATCTTTAGCGATAGTGATATTGAAGACTACAATCATAATATAATATATAAAGTTACAGATAAAAGCTTAATTTAAAAAGTCTTTAAAAAAACCAATTTTATGATTAAAATTGCACGGATGATGCATATGTTGGTCTAAAGTATAATGCTACAAATACATGACTAGAAGTCAATATTTAGAAAGCTTCTTTCAATTTATATCCCAAATAAAAATAAATTTTGATAAAAAAAAAAGTTTGAATAATTATCATGAATAATCAAAATTGATTCAGTATACAATAAAAAGTTAAATGGTTGTGGACCAAAGTTCAAACCTTTCTTTATTTGGTAACTATATGTGTTACATGTTCCTAAGGCAAAATGAACTCATTATATTTGACAAAAGTTGATAGTGAATCTCACGCCTCTGAAAAATCATAATTATGAAAATAATATTGTCAGCCTTATTATGGAATATGATATATTTTGGGTTAAGTTTAAACCACAAATTTATTATTAATTTTTAATTGCAACTTATATTAGTAGCAAAATAAAGTTGCTTTAATCATATTGCACATACTCAACACATTGAGATGAACCCATTAATAAATTTAAAAATATGTGTTTTGAGTTTTCATTTATATTGAATCCTTTAAAAGATAAGCAAACTTATTATATAATTTTGATAAATAAAAATAATTTTTGCCATTAGGGGGAGAGAAAAAAAGTTAATGGCGTGAAATTACTTAAGATGTATACATTTTAGGGAACATGAGGTTCAAAAAATTACTCGATAATAGAGTACTATATATTATTGATGTATTTAAATAGTGAAAAGTTTAGTTGCAAAATGTTCGAATAATTATTGAAGTCCCTATAGGACAATGAAATGAAATAGGAGAAAACATTCATAATTTATCTAAAGCTTGCTAATTATATTGGTGCAAAAATAATATTATTATTGTTGGAATAAAAAAGTTAATACTCTAAGAAATGATATCGAAAAAGATTATAACTATTGACTCCTATAGAGTTTCAGGTACCTGATATAAAATGATATCATTTCGATGACTGAAAGAATAAAATATTAATGTTGTACGATATATTTTTTTTTATTATCTCTTTAATAAGCAAGAAATGATAAGGATCCTGAATAATGTTAAAAGTTATTAAATGTCGACAAAGAAAAGTATTGGCTAAATACAAAATATTATTTTAGGCATATACCTATTCATTTATGCGTAAAGTGAAATAGATATAGTATGAACATCTGAAATGTTCGTTAGATATTTATAAAGATTAGTTGTCCAAGTGCCTAGAAATATAAAATGTGTTGAAAATACATGATGAGGTTGTGAGATATAAAATTTTACTCCTGTATATATATAATGGCTTTAAAATGTGACTAATGCTCACATAATATTATTTATATATAGTTACTGATTTGAATAAATTAATAGTACTTATTGCTTATAAAAGCATTAACTTCAAATGCCATTTATTGTTATGATAATTTATAGGCATGTACTATTAAAACAATGTGAATGACTACATGAGTTCTAATATTATCTTCTGCATTCATATTAGCATTAAAATTTAATATTTTTACAAGCCATATGATTTTGTTATGGATACAAAACATGTTAATTATTTCATGTGCTCTTAAAAAGGATATGACAAAATAAGTTATTTTGTAAAATAACATGTATCTTACAAATTAGTATTTAACTATACTATTATGAAATTGTACTACATATAAAGTCAAGTGACGACCAAGTAGGCTTATTATATATCATGAGTTATTACATTTACTTTAACATTTGAGAGATTGTTATAGTGATATTAAAATGTGTTAATTAAAGGGGCATCTTATGTTGAATGATTGTCATCATCACGAAAAGCACATTTGTATACTCGTTGTACTCTCTTTTCTTTTCATGGTTTTGTCCTATTAGGTTTTCCTATAAAAATTTTAATGAGGCAAGTAAAGCATATTGCATGAAAATAATGTACTTTCTTTCCTTTGCTAGTTTTTGTTCCCATTGAATTTTTCTAATAATGTGTTTAACGAGACATATTCTCCATACATTTGACATTCAGGGAAGTATTCTAATTTAAATGTCAAATATTAAATATATTATATTTATCTTATGATTAGATTTATTTCAAATAAATATTTATCTCTATTATATCATAAATTTATATTTAATTGAAGATAATTAGAGATTTAATATATATCATATCTTATATTCAAAATTTATATTATATCTTGTAAACCCTATAAATAGATTCTTTAATAGTGTATTATTTACATAACAATAAATAAAAATTATTTTTACTTGTTTATTTTTTTTTTTACTTTTCTTTCACTTATTTCTTTAATTTCATGACAATATGTGTATAAAGATATTGTTTACTTTCTCTCAATAACTAAAATTAAAAAAAAATTAATTTTCGAACGATTTCTAATAGACATAACTAAAAAGTAAAAACATATGTGACATGTTTTTACATGCAGTAGAAAATTAATTTACTATACAACAGGATTTATATTATCAATGGGCCTACTATAGTTTTAAGAAGCCATTTCAATTCCACACACCCATATGGGGAAGATGACTTGGCGATTTACTTCATTTTCTCTGCTTGAAGATATCCCAATTCAGCATTCTATCATATTTTCCAAATTCTCACGTTTTTGTACAGAAGCAGACTGATCATTGCTACTACTTGATTGAACAAGTACACTTGGCATGCTTATCTGAAAGTGTCTGAAATTCACCACAAAAGAGAAAGGAAAAAAAATTTGAGTTAAAAACTTTATTGCGGGTTTGTTTCATAATAATTTAAATTCTTAATTTTTAATTTTTTAAATAATTCTTTAATTAAATATATTTAATAATAATTTTTTATTTATTTTATATTTTTAAAAAATTATTACTATAATATAGAATTATTCATAAATCTTTAAATCATATTTTTAATTTTTAACTTTTAATTTTTTTTATTTTAACAAAATATTTTTTTATAAAATAAATTAAATCTTATAAATTTTATACGTATAAGTATTAAAAAAAATATTAAACCTTTAAAATTTGTAAAAATAACTAAAATTTTTCTTTATTATTAAAATTTTTTAAAAAAATAAAAAATAAAAAACAGAAAACATTATCAAATAACTTAGTGGTATTTTTTTATTTTTTTCTTGAAAATATTAAACAAAAATTATTATTAAACACATTAATAACTATTTTTATAAAATAATCAAAAATTAAAAAATTAATTATTTAATCATAAATTATAAATAATAAATTCAAGCCCTTAGTAAATCCTGGATGTACCTGAGCTTGGCCCTGAAGATCCTTTATGTAATCAACAGCGAAATCTAACATATCTACTGTGTTAGTTTGCTGCAAAAAAAAAAATGGAAAGAGCCATTTAAGTTTGGAGTCCCCTAAGTATTTCATAAGGAAATGCTTAGAAAGATCGTACCTTCTCCATGTTGGGAACAAGCTCTTGAAGTTTCCTCAGTCTTTCACTGATTTTGGTTCTTCTAACCTGAAACAATCAATAATTTCCAAATATTTATATGCAAACTTCTAAGTTGAATAAATTTCAGGAAAAAAATAAAAATAAAGCAGACTGTAAACTAAATGAGCCAAAACTAGAAAGACTCAAGTAACACAATCGAATTACCCTCTCAGCAATGCTTCGTGGGTGAGTAGCAAAACCCCTCTTAGCCCGAATCTTACAAGGGACCGAATCAGGCGACAGCAAAATCTTCTCAATTGCAGCCATCTCTGCTGCCGTTTTGGGCAAACTCATGTGATGAGAAAGAACAGTTGAAGGGTGGGTTCCTGTTGTCTCTAAGTTCTGATTAATAGATTTGAGTTAGACATTAAAATCCCGCATGAGATTCCATAAAAACCAAACATGTTTGATCTGAAAATTTTACCTGAATTTCTGATGGGTTTAACCCAGAAAATGCTTTCCCTTTCTCATCACCTGTTAAACATTTTAGGGCAGTAATATTGCCAGACAAAACAGCAGAGTCTTCCCAGCCACTACTAGTGGGAAAACCTGCAGCAAAATTGTCTTCTCTCCTTTCACCAAAAGCTCCATTTTCAAGTTTGACTATTCTTGTAACTTTGTCCTCAACTGAACTCATTAACCTTGATGAGGAACTTGGTCCTGCTGAAAAGTTCTTCAAGCTAGCTGTAGGAGAAAAATATGCTTCTTCATTAGTTCTGTTAACTGACACCATAACCCATATTTTGCTTCAAATTATTTTATTTAAATGACCAGAGACTTGGAAAAGACATTCCAAATTCTTTACCATACAAAACAAATTTTCACAAAAAAAAAAAAAAAAAAAAAAAATCACTTTAAGCTTTTTACCATAAATAAATAAAATCAGAAAAAGTGGAAAAAGCATTTCTTCACTCATTACGGCAAATAAACAAACAGGTAGGGACAGCAATAAGCTCATACCAGTATCAAGATCTAAATCTGCAAATAAACCGACAGGTGAGCTACTCTGTCGAAGAAGAGTCGAATTACTAACACCACCAGCCCTCATAAGTGGGAACTGACTCATTCCCGTTGAATATTTTGCTTTCTTAGCTGAAGCCAGGCTTTGATTTGGCAAAGGTGGTTTTGGCGATTTTTGATAAAAGCCCTGTGAAGCAGATGAAGTTAAAGTGTAAGTGTTGATAATACTTTGTTGTTGTGGTTGCTGCTGCTGAAAAGCTGCCGTTTCGTTAATCTTGACGGTTGGAGTCACAAACTGCCCTGGCTGATTAGTTTGGGCGGTCACTGCTTGAGTTGCCGTATTATCATCTCCACCGTCACTTTTCATAAACCTTGCAAATATTCGCTCTGTTTCCGGACTCGAAGGTTGATTCAAGAATTGATTACAGAACTCTCTGTCCATAATATCTGCGAAACACGAACTCGGAGCCGATCGGTAACGCATCAAGCCAGAGTTCATTTGCTGGCGGTGGTGTTGATTTTGGTTGTGAACAAGAAGTTGGTGATGTTGGCGATCGGACTCCATTTTTCGTTAATTTTTCTGTCTTCTTCAATTTTCTTCCAAATTCTTCAACTTGTAGAGAGGAAAAAATAAAATGCCTTTATCTTCTGTAACTTTCTTTTCACTAAATTCTGATTGGAACAATCGATAGCTTATTTCTGGTGCCCAGAAAAATTTCTTCAAAAACAAAGCAATAGCTCTCGGCAATTCATCAACTGGTTATGGATCTAACCAAAACTCACCAAACCCAAATTCATATAATTTACTTGGTCTGATAAAGAGCATAACTTACAAGAAAAATTTTCCACACAAATCCCAGCTGTAAAATCTGATAACTACCCACATCCCAATTTGTTGAATCTATATCGACCACCTCAAGAAGATAAACTTTTAAAATCAAGAGAAGTTTGAAGTATAAAATATCAAAGAAATAGGAATGGAACAAAGAACATCCCTTGTGATTTTGATCATAAATCTAAAATTTATGGACCATAAAAACCTGCGTGCTTCTCTCTACAGTTTCAGATGGAAGTGTGGTAGCGTGGCAGCGATTAAATTGACGTTGTTAGGTTCTGTAATATAGACGACAATGACCAAGGGCGTGAGAGATTTACAAAAAGAAGAAATTATTGATTGCTTTATAATTTGTTCTTTATACTAATTAAATTTAATATTAGTGTAAATAATTTTAAAAAATATAAATATTTAATAAATAATAAAAAAAAAATTAATACAATTAATAAATTATATATTTAAAAAATAATAAAATAATACCTAAAAAAATGGCCAGATGGGTGACATTATTGTCTTCAAATTTATAACTTTTTGATATATAAATTCTTAAATTTTTATTTAAAATATTTAAGTCACTAAATTCTTAAAAAAAAAAAAAAAAAAAGACATTAATCTAATTTAAATTTAAATTTATTTTTTAATATTAAAAACATGTATTATATACATCCTATTTTTATTTAAAATATGGTGAATTATTTTAGCAATTTATCTTCATTCTCTTTATTTGCACCTAATTTTTCATTAGTTTTAAAATTTAATACTATTTTTATAGTTATAAATGTGAGTTTTTATTTCTAACAAGGAAAAATTCTCAAAAAATTTCGAAATTTACTACTAGATATCCTATTAAATTATTTAATATTTTAAATATAATAAAATGACAAATTTAACCTTTTATTTAAACTTAAAAAATACACCCCACATCCCACCTTCTTAAACTAATTTCATACATCCCACCTTCTTAAACTAATTTCATACATCCCATCTCTTCTTCTCCACTCACTTCCACCTCTACCTCCATTTAGCAAAATGTGAGATGTATAAAATTAATATTTAGAGTGAATTTAGAGTTATTAATGAATATGGAGATGGAGATGGAGATGGAGGTGGAGGTGGAGGTGGAGGTGGAGGTGGAAGAAGAGGTGAGATATATGAAATTAATTTAAAAAGGTGGGATGTAAGGTTTGGGGGACGTGGGGTGTATTTTTTAAGTTTAAGTAAAAGGTTAAATTTGTCATTTTATTATATTTAAAATATTAAATAATTTAATGCGATGTCTCGTAGTAAATTTTGGAATTTTTCGAGAATTTTCCTTCTAACAATCTCCAACATTATTTATTTACTTTATATTTTCACAATTTATTAAAATTAAGATGAAAATAAGCAAATTTTTTTTATAACTGATAACACCAACACATCTTTTATTGCCATTGTTCTTTTTATCACATTTTTCCTGTTAATTTTACTATCGAATGGTTCTTTTTTCAGCTTTTTAGGCTTAGGGATAATGCAACCACATGGCAGTATTTAGTGGTATAAATGAATTTTTGTTAGGGGTTAAGGATTGAATTATTGTTTTTTTTTTTTTTTCTCCTTTTCGATGGATGTAAATTCTTAATTTTGTACTTAATTATATGGTCATGTGATTTGTATGTAAAAAATTTCTATTATTTTAATCAAGTTTAATAAATAATTTGAATCATGTGTATTAAATTTTAAGAACTTTTATATTTTTTTAAGAAATTAAATTTAATATATATCAATGTTATAATTTAGTCAACACATCTTAAATTTTTTTTTCTTTTAAAAAAATAATTATTAAAATAAAAATATTTCACCAATTCATTGTACGTAATTTATCCTCTCTTAATGTTTCACGTTTTCTAAGAAAAAGGTGAAAAATATGAGATTAAATTAATGCTAATATAAAATTTTGTATACTTTACCATTTTCAAGGTAATATTATTAATGTTTTAATAAAAATGGGTAAGACTTTATTCTCTCTCTTATTTTTATCTAAAATATCCTAGTAATTTTTGTGTTCACATTTCGACCACACTACCTACTTTAGCTAACATAAATTTTCTTAATATTTTTTGAATTTAAAATATTAAAAACTACATTTTATTTCAATTTTACATTTAAAATTTATATGAAAAAAATTAAAATTAGATTTATACTCATCAACTCTTCTTTCTCATATGATTTTTTTTCTTTCTAAATAATAATTGTTTGAGGATAAAGAAAAAATGTACCGAATTGATGGATAAGAAACTTAATTATTTGATGTAAAAAACAACAATATATATGGCAATTTTTGATCGAAAGAACAGAAAAAAAAAAAAAAAAAAAAACAATTTGAGACATCATGTCATGACTCATACCAAAATGGAGAATTGAAACAATTACTAAAATAATAATATCTAAATAATAAAATATGACTCACTTATGAAACCTGTTAAAATATATATATATATATATAACACCCATTTAAGCTTGATTGTTGCGTTGCTTTAAAAAAAAAAAAAAAAACACTTGTTTGTGGCCAATTGACCAACAAAAAAAACGAAGAAAAAAAATAAAATAAAAAGCTTACATACCTGAAACCAACAATGCACAAATCGACAAGATAAATCCAACCTTTTTAAAAACAATAATCAGTGGCTCAAAATTGACATTTTTGCGGCTTCGCAATCGCATCCCCTCAAATGGATAACTTATAAATATAATAAATTAAAGATAACAAAAATAATTGTTTACCAAAAGAAACAAAATGAAATGAAAAGTCCTCCATAAAAAAAAAAATTAAAGGAAAAGTCATTGTCCTCCTGCCTCCGTCACATTTGGATAGAATATTAACCAAGTAAAAAAATCTGCAAGTTTTTTTTAGTTGTTAATTTATTCTTGTTAGCTATTTTATTTCTATGAGCAATCTTAAACATCATAAATTATAGTAATTATTTCCACCCCTTTGGCATTTTATAAACTGTTAAGCTGTTCTTTTATAGGATTCTATTGCTACAAATATATATGATAAATAAATTGAGTTTTATCTCAACTCTAAATATAAAACATTTTCATATTTCTTAAGGTCAAAGATTCTTGCTTAGTTAACATGGAAAGCTCAAGATTTGTTTTAGAGGTATGAGGCTAGTATTTACGATAATAGTGCACCAAGTTCTTTTCAATTAGCCAATTCTTTTTTATCAAACAATTTTAAATTCAAAATTAGTCTTTATCGCCAATCTTGATATTAAAGTTGTAAATTGCGTATAATTGTGTCATATTTGTTTGCAAGGTTTCAAGATTTGTGTTATCTTGTATTTTTATTTGGTTGGTCATAATAAAAATTTAGTAAAGGGTAATATGGTATTTAAATTTACAAAAATAAACTAATGATAAAATTCTAAAACAGTCATATTTTTATAATGTCAAAATCTTATTATTATTATTATATAAAAGTTTGAAGAGATTAGAATTTTTTTTTACCTACTTTGCCCTTATATAATTTGTACATATGTCTAAAGTATCCCTATTTAGAATCCTAAACCATCCAAACACAGCTACTCAATAATTTCAAATAGGAACTTGCACTAATGATATCAAACTCTATTATAGAATCCTAAAGTGATAGAATCCTAAACTCTATTATATCAAACTCATACATTACACATTTACACGTTTTCTATATAAGAAACACTACAGTGATAGACGATGCTTATCTCTTCTCTTAAGTATTTCAATGAAAGCTAATAGTAGTTATTATTATGGACTACCTCTCTTTCTCAATTCTTAAAAAGAAAAAAAAACACTTAGATTTCATTGCTTTAGTGTGGTTGAAAAAAATACTTGAAACAACCACATAAGAGAATTGCTATCTTCATCTATCCTCTTATTATATTGTTTTCTATCAAAATGTGAGCAATTATGCTTTTCATTTAAGACATTAATATTCCAGTGGATTACATGTACATACTCAATATGAATTTTTTTGTATTAGGATTTATATATTTAGAAACTAATAAAGTTATGTCTTTTTTCGAGTAGGGAAGATGATGAACTAAGAGCAACTATGAAGACAAAAAAGATGAGTAAAAGAGTTTCAAGTTTATGGGTAGGGAAGTTATCAAGCTTGATGCTAAATAGAAACCATATAATTGTTGGGAAATATGTCAAAAAATTAAAGAACTAATAAATAAATTTGGCAGTCTTAACTTTTCCCAACCTTGTGTAAATAAAATGGGCATAAAATAACCCTCAATATTTTCACTATAAAAATAATGGGAATACAATAATAAACTCACCAAACACGGTGGCTAAACTCTCTATTGGTTTTTCTCTAAAGAGGATTTTCTCTCTCACATGAGTGAGGTTTTCTTAGCTCTCAAAATTCTCCAAGTTTTGGTTTTTTAAGGAATACATTTTCTTTTTATTCGTTTTCTTCAAATTCTCTAGTCCTTTCTTCCATTTTATTTTACAATTTATTTTTGCCTTCTTTTTTTCTCCTCTACTAACAAGGAAAACCCATCGATCATCCCTTCTCGACTTAGGTGAGGAAGTGCTCTTCTGCAAAATTTGTAATTGTCCTTGGGTAAGGACTTGGTCATCATATCTACACTATTCTTATTAGTATGGATATTCTCAAGTTGTAATTTTTTGGACTCCAACACATCATGTATCCAGTGACATCGCACATCAATGTTCTTCGACCTCAAGTGAAACTCAAATTCTTACTCAAGTGGATTGCGCTTTGACTATCATAATACAAAATGTATTTATGTTGCTCTTACCCTAATTCTTGTAGGAATTGTTTCATTTAGAGAATTTATTTGCACGCTTCAATAGCTGCAATAAACTCTACCTTTGTAGTTGATAGAGCAACAAATTTTTGTAACTATGATTGCAACAAAATTGCTCCCCTTGAAAATGTAATTGGTATGTTGAAGTAGATTTTTTAGAATTAAGATCTCCTGCCATGTTTGCATCTATGTAGCCAATCAATTCAAGTTTTCACCTCCAAAGCACAAACTGATTTTGGAAGTATCATTGAGATATTTGAGAATCCATTTCACAACATTCCAATACTCTTTTCTTGGTTTAGATAGGAATCTTTTTATAGCGCCAATTGCATGCGTTATGTCTAGTGTTGTACAAATCGTTGCATACATCAGACTACCAACAACTGAGGAATATGGTACCATAACCATGTTTTCTTTTTCTTTTTACTTTTAGAACTCTGCTTCGAACTAAGGTTGAAGTGATTAGAAAATGGAGAATAAATTGGTTTTTTTTATCCATGTTAACACTACTACAAAATTGCCTTTATAGGACAGCCACTGACCGTCCTATAAGACTTATAGGGCGGTCAGTGGCCGTCCTATAAAGTCCAGTCCTAAAAGAATCGAAAAAAATAGGACGTTCGCGGAGCGTCGTAAAAAAAAATTTTATAAGACGGCCACTGATCGTCCTATAAAATTTTTTTAAGACGGCCACTGACCGTCTTATAAATAGTTTATAGGACGGCCACAAAATTTAAAAAAAAAAAAATTATATAGGGCGGCTTTTGACCGTCCTAAAAGAATTTTATAGGACGGTCAATAGCCGTCCTATATAGTTTTTTTAGGACGGTCAAAAGCCGCCCTATATAAATTTTTTTTTTTAATTTTTTGTTTGCCCGGACTAAAATCTATATAACCTGTACAAATTATAGTTATTCCAAGAACACAATTCAGATTCAGAATACAATATTTCATTCCAAAAATATCCATAATTTACATTACAAATATGTGGTTCAAAGCTGCCTAACTAGCTTTAATTTACATGTACAAATTATCATAATATTCAAGAACATATATACAATCTAAAATTCAAAAACTTGCTAGCTTTAATTTACATAGATAGATTGTAGTAACATACACACATATATATATATGAAACATATACAAATAGTCTAAGGATTAAAGCAAGCTACGTACATACAAATTATTAATTAGCTAAATGTTTGAAAGATAATTGTAGACGTACATACACCATTCTTGCCTTAATGTCAGCAGCTCTGTTGGTGTATACTGATTCTTACTTGAGAACTACAATACAATATATGTATAATATGTTAAAGCTAAATAATGGATAAATAATATGACGTACGTATTAACTTGAATATGCATACGTAAATAATAAGTTTTAAAGCTTACCAGTACAATATCATTTGTTTCAGCATTTTCAATAAATTTGGTAATATGTGTATCTATGAATTTCATAACATAGTATCCACATTCATACGATTCTGGTTGTTTTGGACACTAAGTACAATTAAGAAAGTTATAGTTAGTAATTATATAATTAATTTAATTACAAGCATATATAAAATTACATGTTGCCATATAACTAAAACAATTACCTTAACGGGAATCCAATTTGGTTTAATATTTGAATTTTCACGTTGACGATGCCATGTTTGTAAAGCTCTGTTAATTATAATATAAAGTTTCATTGCATAATACCCACATTTATAGAATTTAAGTTTTTATAATAAACAAATAAGATGAGATCGATTATATAAAAAATATTATAGCCGTCCTATAAGAATTGAATTTCAGAAACAGCAACAAAAACATTTAACCAATAAATATATATGTCCTATATGTAATATTTACAAGAAAATAGAAAACATACTGCACACATTTTAGTTTTATTAACATGTATAATATGTAATACAATCATACTAATTAATATAAAATATGTTTAGAAAAACCATACTAATTAATTAACATGTTTGTATAACACAAAATTTCAGAGGAAAAAAAAAGACATAGAATAGATAAATAAATAAATAAAGGAAAGGCGAGGAACAACCTGTTGGAGGAAGAGACACGGGGTGGTTCAGGGGAGGAGAAGGTGTCTGGCTGGCCGTGCGCGACGGACTGGGCTGAGTAGAGGAGGCAGCGCTCGGTGGATTTCGCGTGATACGGCGTACGTTCGTACGTGTTACGGCGTACGTTTGCGCGCGGGTTACGGCGTTTTACGGGTCGCGGGGTTACGTTTCTCTATGGTTTGGCGGTGGCTTTCGGCGGTGGCTTTTGGCGGTGGCGACGGTGGTGAAGAAACCAGATCTAGCCGTCCTATAGTGAAGAGTACCACAACTCTTGATTTTAATTTGATAAAGGAAAAGTAGCTAGTGTGAAAAGGGGATAATCGAGCTGGTATATAAGTTAAAAAAAAATATTGCTATGTTCTTTTAGGACGGCTAAAAGCCGTTCTATATGTGGGTATATAAGACGGCTAATAGCCGCCCTAAAAGAAAGTTGCCAATTTTTTTTTAAGACGGCTATAAGCCGTACTATAAAGTAACGCCCATTTTTTTCCGTAATAGCCGTCCTATATTTCTTAAACGACGGTCATATACATGTGACCGTCCTATTTGTTTCTCACTCTAAATTTGAGGCCGTCCTATATTGCTTATATTGTAGTAGTGTAAACTTCTTCACTACCTTCTCGATATAACTTTCTTCTGATAATCTCAACTTCTAATTTTTTCAATCGCGGGATATATTGATATCGAGAATTTGTTTTGCAAGTATTAAGTATTTCATAGTAAAAGACTTTATCATCTCTTTCTTCAGCTTGTTAATGTTTTCGTTGTTTTGTCCTACGATCAAAATGTCATTGACATAGTGAAGGATGATGAATTCAACATTATCAAATCTTTTCATAAATGCACAAGGGTTTGAATAGTCCTCCAATATCTGTGTTTAGTCATGAAGGAATTAAACTTCTTACACCATTGTCAAGGTGCCTGCTTAAGTTCATATAAGCTCTTCTTCAGCCCGCATACCAAATCTTCTTTGCCTTTGCCTTTGACCTTGAATCCTTCTAGCTGCTCCATGTATGGATGACATTTAGTTGTTCGATCTCGAGATTCAACCTTGCTTCCAAGTCAAGTACAACCCGAATGGATGACATCTTCACTATAGGTGAGAAAATTTCTTCAAAGTCAATTCCTTTCTTTTGACTGTAACCTTTCACAACTAGCCTTACCTTAAATTTGGGCTTAGAGTTGTTTTCTTCTATCTTCAATCTATACACTCATTTGTTCTTGAGTTCTCTTCTACCTTTTGGTAGGTTCATCATATCATATGTGTGGTTCTCATGTAGAGATTGCATCTCTTCATGCATGGCTTTCAACCACTTATCTTGTTGATCATGACTCAATGCTTCTTCATAGCATTCTGGTTCTCTCATGTCTGTTAGGAGAATGTAATCATCTGGAAAATACCTACTCAGAGGTCTCCCTACCTTGGTAGATATTCTTGGTTGTAATTTGGCATATGGCTCTTCATGGGCTTGTGCTTCTTGCTTCTCATCAACTACATCATCTAATATACCATCAATTGTATGACCATCACTCAAGTCATCATAAACTGGTTCATTAATAATATGATCATTAGTTGGATCAACATCATTGGATTCATCTCGCTCGTCATTGTGCTCCAATGGAGTAGGAAGTAGGTATTAGATCCAAGTCAGATGGATATTCGCTAGGATTATTAAGTTTATCTCCTCTTCGAATGTCTTCAATGTTTTGATCTTCAAAGAAGACAACATCTCTCCTTCTAATAATCTTTCTAGCTACATAATCCTATAACCTGTAATCGAATTCTTCATTCCCATATCCCATAAAGATACATTCTTTCGAATTCACACCGAGCTTGGATCTCTCTTCTTTAAGAATATGAACAAAAGCTTTACAACCAAACAATTTTAGATGATTGTAAGAAACATCTTTTTCAAACCAGAACTTATTGGGGACATCACCATTCAAAGGAGCTAAAGGAAAAAAGATTGATTAGATCAACCACAGTCATTTGGGCTTCACCCCAAAAAGCTTTTGGGTAGCCTGACATGAGATAAATTGTTCTTATTCTTTCAACGATTGTTCTCTTCATTCTCTTAGTATATTCTACTCCATTATCGGTGTGAATACATTTCAAGCTTCTACTAGTCTCTCATTCAACATTAGCATGAAACTGCTTGAAAACTTTATACACTTGATCTTTTGTTCTAAATGCCTATGCTCATAGCTTTCTAGAATGATCATCAATGAAGATAACAAAATATCTTGCACCACTAAGAATACTAGCTGTCATAGGACCACAAACATCAGAATACACAACATCCAATACATCGAGTTTTCTTTGTGTAGGTCCATGTTGAAACGAAGCTTTATGCTGCTTTCTAGCCAAGCAATGCATGCATGACTTTAGAGGCATGCCTTTCATCATCCTAGTCAATGACTCTCTTTTGGCTAGAATTTGCAACCCTTTCTTGCTCATGTGACCGAGCCGTTTATGCCATAGCTCAATTGAGTCTTTTGTAAGAGGATTTACGTACCCATTATTGACTTTTGCATGTGTCATGTATAGGGTTTTCTCCTTCCTGCGTGCAATATGACAAGAGAGTTCTTGTTAAGTTTCTATTTCCCTTTAGCAAAGACATTGGTGTATCACATCCTTGAGAACCAAGTGACAACTTGTGTTGATTTCAAGAGAAATATCTCATCGTCCTACGATCTTGGAGAATTTTTCATTTTTCATCCTAACATTACCAAAATCTTCATTGGTGTAAGATGTAAAGAAATCCCTTCGTGAGGTAACATGAAATGATGCACCATAATCCACTATCTAGCATGCATTTTGAGAGGAAAATTTAATGAAGCCATTACCACATAGAATAATTACCTCATTTCCACCAGAGGTAGTTGCGATCTTACATGTTGCGGTCTAGCAGATAGTTTCCATCATCACATAGAATAATTATCTAGTATGTAGTTGCGGTCGTGTGCCTGGCATCACTCTTTTCGTTACCTCTATCTTTCTCTCATTTAAATAGCTTGCACTCTCTTTTTATGTGGCCTATCCCGCCACAATGGTAACATTCTAGTCCCTTCTTGTCTTAGACTTCCCTCTAGAGCCATCTCTTGACTTGCCCTTTGACTTATCTCGCCTTTGGAATTTTCTATTGCTAGTTCTTCTATAATACTCTAAGACGAGGGCTTCTGACTCGGCTACTACACCTTGTTCTTTCCTCCTTACTTCTTCATTGAACATACTATCTTTAATTATGTCTCATGTAAAAATGCCTTGAGGAGCTAAATTGCTTAAAGGCACTACTAGTGTATCCCAACTATCAAGCAAAAAATTCAGTAACACTAGTGCTTGTAACTCACCATTAAGCACCAGCTGCATATTTGTCAATTGGTTTATCAAACCTTGGAAGTCATTAAGATGATCGGTAACACTTTGACTATCTTTGTACTTGAAGTTTACTAACCGTTGGATAACTGAAGCTTTATTTTGAGCGATCTTTTGCTTGTACATAGATGAAAATTTTGACCATAATTTGTATGCATCTATCTCTTATGCCACACGGTGGAACACACTTTGATCCCCCAATTGTCAAATTTTTCCGACAAGTTTTCTATTTAATAATACTCCATGCATTGTCTAACTTTCCTTTTGGTTTTTGTCCTAGCAATTGAAGGGGCTTATATAAATCCTTGCAATAAAGGATGTCCTCCACTCTTGGCTTCCAAATGAAGTAATTGAATGCAGTCAATTTTAACATTGTTGCCAACGATAATGACGACGACTCCATCTTAAATTACACAAGAATATTATTTTTGAGCCAAAGCCCTGATACCACTAGTTGAAAAAGATGACAGAAAATAAAAAAGCCAATAAATAAATTTGGCAGTCCCAAGATCTGACTTTTCCCATCCTTATGTAAATAAAATTGGCATAAAAATAACACTCAACATTTTCGCTATGAAAATAATGGGAATACAATAACAATCTCACCAAACAACGGTGGCTAAACTCTGTCTTGATTTTTCTCTCAGGAGGATTTTCTCTCTCACATATAAGAGAGGTTTTCTTATCTCTCAAAACTCTCCAAGTTTTGGTTTTCTAAGGAATACATCGAACTAAAAGAAGGCAACTGCTTTTATAGCCAACATTCCTAACTACCCTTTTTTAGCTAATCGTTGTTCACAAAGAAAAATACGCTAATTAGCTTTTTGGTGAAAAGAAAGTAATTAATGATAAAATGCCCAACAAGATGAAATTGATGCTCAAACCTTTTGAACTTCAAAACCTCATTTTTACAAGAATGCTTGGACTAATGTTCCCATAAATATCCCTTTTCATTTTCTTTTAAAACTACCCTTTTATCATATGTCCACGTGACTTCAATTTTAAGTACCTAAATTTAGACTTGTATGCTCTCAATTCTCTTAATAATAAATTAAATTGCCAAGCGATGGGTCAACAACTCTTTTTTCATTTTAAACACTCAAGTTGTGTTCTTTACTGTAGACCAAATACTAAGAATTCAATAATTAATAAGCTATTAATTGAAAATCTTCCAAGAAGTTCAAGTTATTGAAAGATTTAACAATAATTCATTTATACATATGACATCTAATTTTTCCAATTAATGATAAAATTTATGTTATTATACTAAAATATTGTATGGGTTAAAGTATGATAAATGCATGCTCTTTTTGCTTTTTGAATAGCATCTTTTATCTATTTTGGAGATTATTTACCTTGTGGGTTTTAGTGCAAGGACAAGAAGAGTGAATATAATATAGGGCAGGTGAATTTTCATCTAGCTCTATAAGAAAATAGTCTACAAGAACAATTGGTTCTATATTGTTGCCAAGAAAGACTATTTATGTACTTTTTGTTTAATTCATTTTTTTAATTAACTCGAAAGGTATGATTAAGCCCTTGAACTTAATGTCATGAAATACACTAATTCTTTTCAAAATATTAGAGATAAGAAAATGCTTGTTTTGACTTTAAATTGTTTCTCTCTTCCTTATAACAATGAAGATTTTGGATGAACATTTTCTATTGCTTTGGTATTTACTGCTCAATTATTTTTGAAGTTTTGTTGTGGTTTTTTTTTTTTTTAATATTTATTTTATTGTTTTGTTATTTTAGGGTTTTATAAAAATTATGATTATGATATTTAAAACCAAGCTCAACCTTTTAAGTTATTATAATTTCTACATTTTTTGTGTTTCAAGAGCATGCAATTTTTGCACAGTAAAAATATTGTAAATTATGAATTAATTTTTTTTTAAAATTATTGCTATGAAATACTCTGATTTCACTCAGATTATTGAATTAGTATATTATATAACAAAGTAAAGATAAATCAATGTTATACAAGACCACTCACGTGCAAAGCACGTGAGCATGTTTAGTATTATTTATGTTTGTGTTATGTCTAGTGTGTGGTCATAAATTCATTATTTATGTTTGTGTTATGTCTAGTGTGTGGTGATAAATTCATAATCAAATATCCAACTATAAGCTTTCATTATTGAAGCCACTAAAATATCCAGATATAATCATGTCATAATTTTATTTATGTCTATGTTATATTTAGTCTGTGGTCATAATAAAAATATCCGGTACATATATTGTTGAAGCTACTAAAAGATTAGAAAGAAGAACATGTAATTTCTTAATTTTAATTAAGAAAATATAGTAATTACTTAATTTTACTTGTTTCTTTAATAAATAAATAAAATTACTTGTTCTTTGATGAAAAAGACACATTTGCCCCCTTAAGTTTAGCATGTGTGTACATTCTTCTACCTGCGTAACAATTTTTTTTTTTTTTTTTTGTAATTGTACCAAAACTAATAAATCTATATTTTTTTTAATTAACCCTCTGATTAATTTTTTTTTTTTTTTTATCTCAAAAAGGCTTCAGTTTAATACTATTGTCGCAACATCATACAATGTTGTAAGGTACGCCACAAGCACAGAGCTGGCTACACTACTGCAGTCCGACTCAGCAGAGCATCAAGTTCGATCGGTGGTAGTGCACAAAGGCACACCCACAGCGAACTTATAGTGCAAACTTCGAACTCGTGCTTATGAGGACAGAGGACCAGGTGCTTAGCCACAGGATCCGACCACTGGACCACCCTATGATGGGCAACCCTCTAATTAATTAAGTAACCGAAGTTGTACTAGTGAAGAACAAATGAATTTGAGCAAGGAGAAATCTCCATGAATTAATTTTAGAAGACTAAATTAATTTTATATTATTAGCAATTTTAAATTATATTCAATAATTTAAAAAATATGGTAGCATAAAATTGATATAATAAGTCAAATGTTAATTAAGCATGTAATTTATTTAGGTGTATAATGAAATAAATTAAACATATTTATATTATTTGATAGACCATATAACTAATGGTGCACATTAGCTGCCCATTAAGTTTAGGCATCTATGAGCATTAATATTTTGTTATCAAAACTTACGTCAGTTGCTCTTACTACACGTATTCTAACTCTAATCACATAAGTTTATTAATATTTCTATATTTATGATTGGTTATTTTAATAATTAGTACAAGGGACAGTGTAATAGCTACTTGTTTTCTTAATACAATTGTGAGAAAATTAGTTTTATGTTTCGAATATTATTAGGACGGTGACGGTGAGTGATTAATCGGATTAATTATTTGGTAATGGTGTCGAACGGCTTGTTAATGATTTGTTTTTGTCTATACTCATACATGGACGATTTCTGGGATTCATTTGCAAGATTTTCTTTTGTAAATAATTGTATGATTCGTGTGTTAAGTATGTTAACTATGGTGGTTGTAACTTGTTTTATGTGAACCCAAAACACATAATGATCTGCTTGGAGGTTAGATGTAAAGAGCGTGAAACACACGCACGGTTCAGGCGAGTAGTCGATCCACAAAACTAATTAAAAAGGCAAAAACGCGAGTCTCATGATCGTGTTAGCGAACACTCGCCTGTTTTAATATCTCCGTCTTTTCGGTAATTTATAAAATACGTAGAGTATCCACATAGATTACTCTACGTGTATGTCTATGATTATCGTATAAGTGATAACATGTAACACGTAATGAATGATGTTAAAGTACTTTTCAAGGACTTATTTAGATGTCGTATTTTATGGCCCCGATAGCAACAATATTGACTTATTTTGTGAGAATAAAACAACTGGTTATCAAAATTCAAATATGCAAAAGTCCTTAAAATAAAGTTACAATGATATTCTTAAGCAATTTTTGTAAAGGATTTTACTCCTTTGTTAAATATTATTCTAAAATATTAATTTTTTGTTACTAAAAAATATAATACAGGAAAGTTTTTTTTTTTTTTTTTACTATATATTTTATTTAAATGTTACGAAAAATAAATTATAGTATAGTGAGTATGAAGTTTTATTATGGCTAATGCATTTACGTTCACCTTTAAAAGAATTTATTTAAATATGCGTCGGATAAATTTACACAATTTGATAAGTGTATGTTTGTCAAATGAAATGGATGTGGTTTGAGCATTGATATTACTCATATTTTTAAATAGGGTTTTAGTATTTGTTAGGACTTAATATTTATCTCAAAATAATATTTAATTCTTATATAATTTAGTCCTTAATTTTTTTAAATTTGACTATTTTTTTAAGAAGAATAATATAAAAATATATTATTTACCTGTGTTAATAATCATATTTGTTTATGGCATCACAGTTTAAGTCATATTTTATAAAGAAATTGAACAAATTTTTATTCGTTTTTTGATGTTGATATGTTTTTTTGGGTTTGCCCGACCACAAATTTACCTGTGTTAATAATCATATTTGGCTAATTAGTGAATGAAGATATACATGATATTTTTTAAAATATATATATATATATATATATATATATATATATATAGTAAAATACATGTATTTAGTACATGTTATATTTTATTTTTAATTTTAATTTTTTGTTATATTTTTGTATAATTATTAAAATATATATTTATTAATTTGATAATAAATAGAGTAATAAATATTCAATAACTACTTAATTAAGAAAAAAGTCTTATTTTGAGATGCATTAACTTAAAAAAAAATTATGAAAAAAACAACCATCACAAAAAAAAATTATTTAGAGCATAAAAAGACGTGCATTATAAATATAAAAAAGTAAGTTTTTTATAAAATAACTAATGTTAAAATAATATGAAAAATAAATTCTTACAATAGAAAATAAAATAAAATTATAATATAATATAATTTTTATGATTAAATAAATAAAATTAATAATAGTGACAATTTTTATAATTAAATTTGAATAATTTTGTCAAATTTTTCTTTAATTATAATACTACCATTATTTTAAAAATAAATATGTAGTTTATCTAGAACTTCTAATATAAAAGTTAAACAATAAATAAAATATTATAATCTTATATTTTATCTTTCAATTTGTTTTCTTCATTTCTTTAATTTTTTTGGTAAACCACTATTTTATAAGGAAAAAAAAAACAATAAATAAGATTTTTATAATATTTTATATTAAATAAATAACATTAATAATAAAGAAAAAATTTGTAATTAAATTTGAATGATTTTATTAAAAAATTTAATTAGTTACGAGTAGTGCCATAATTTTAAAAATAAACATGGAATTTAGTTTATCTAGAACTTTTTGTATAGAAATTAAATTATAAATATAAATCTTATAATTTTATCTTTTAAGTATTTTTTATTTTTATTTCTTTGCATCATTTTTTAACCTATTATTTTATAAGAAAAATAAAAATAATAAAATTTAATCATTATCATTAAATATAAATAAAATTATAATTTTTTAATTAAAACTAAAAATTGGGGAGAAAATCATCCAAAATAAAATTGATTTTTTGTTTTTTTTTAATCCATTATTTTAAATGAAAAAAGAAAAGCAAAAAAAATTAATTGTAATGTATAATTATGTATTTTAAGTTATTTAGGATTTTTTTCTAAAAAAATAAGATAATAAATAAGAAACTTATGATCTTATTTTTATAATAAGATAATGTAATCATTATCATTAAATAAATAATAATGATATTTTTAAATAAAAGCAAAAAATTTAATGACAAAACCATCCAAAATAACAAATGACACATAAACAAACAAATATATACATATATATATATATATATATATTCACTTTAAGGTGAACACACATAAATAAATTAGTCTTATTTTAAAAGTAATATAAACATATAAAAAATCAACAAATTATATTCTTTACATGGAAAATATAACTTTAATAATAAATTTAAAATATAAAATACTAAAACTAAGTACTAAATTTTAAACTTATTTTAAATTAACTTCATTTAAATAAGTAATTGTTTTAATAAAAAAAAAAATTGTATACTTGACCATTTTCAAGATAATACTATTAATGTTTTAATAAAAATGGGTACTTGCCTCTCTAATAATTAGCTAAAATATCTCGTAATTTTTGTGTCTCTCACTTCTACCACACTACCTATTTTATCTAACATGAATTTTTTAATATTTTTTGACTATAAAATATAAAGAACTATATTTTATTTCAAATTTATATATAAAATTTATATGAAAAAAAATTAAATTTAGATATTTATATCCGTCAACTCTACTTTTTCATGTGATTAGTAAAAATCATAATTGTTTGATGTAGACAAGAACAATACATATGATAATTTTTATAGAAAAGACAAAAAAAAAAAAAAAAAAACAAACAAACAATTTGGGACATAAATACATACTCATACCAACAAAGACTAAAAACAATCAATAAAAATAATGATATCTAAATAAGAAAATGTAAATGACTTATTTTCCACTAATTTCTTTCCTCTTTATTATATACACCTTAATAAACTATAGAATACATATGCTTATGAGCTGCATAAGAACAATACATATGATAATTTTTATAGAAAAGACAAAAAAAGAAAAAAAAAAAAAAAAAAAAGAAAAGAAAAAGACAAACAATTTGGGACATAAATACATACTCATACCAACAAAGACTAAAAAAAATCAATAAAAATAATGATATCTAAATAAGAAAATGTAAATGACTTATTTTCCGCTAATTTCTTCCCTCTTTATTTTATACACCTTAATAAACTATAGAATACATATGACTTATGAGCTAACGCGTATAGTATGTTTTTACTTTTTTATTGAATATTTATGTTTTAAATGCATAATTCTTTTTTATTGATAAAGTCTTATTTTTATTACGCATCTATATATATATATATATATATATATTATATATTATTTATGCTAAATTGCAAATATATGAGTCAATGTATAAGTGATAAGTATTTTTAAAAATAAAGGTTGTCGTTCTATTGAATTATTAAGTAAATAAGTATCAAAATTAGATCACTCTATTACTATTTTAACTATAAAAATTGAATAATAAATTAAACTAAAGAAATTAAACTAATTAAAGAAATAAAAATACAAATCAAAAAGAGATTTTTAAGTAATAATCATAAATTTTTCAAAATAATTTCAAATTAATAAATTAATTGCTAATCTTATTTTCTCAAAATTAAACCATATAGCAACAAACTTAATTACCCTCTCATGTTAATTAAATTGCATACTACTCATTAAGTTCTCAATTATGGATCGCATATATAAAAATCTTACATATCTACCTACAAATTATGCATGTTATTAAATCATGACAAATAATTAAATAATTCTTTTAAATCTATTTAATTGCCTCTAAATTTAGTTGATATCTAATTGATCAATATCATAATATTTAGATTAAATAATATAATTAAATTGTAACCTCAATGAAAAAATTAATAGATAAATACATACTAGAAAATTGAGTTCATTAAAATACTACTCTATAATATACAATTTAAAAACTAGAAATTTAATAAAAAGTTAAGAAAAACATAAAGAAATAAACTTAGAAAGAAAATTGATTAAATTTTTGAAAAGAATTCATCCAAAATATTTTAAAAATTGTCCTTTATGCTCAAATTGCTTAAACCCTTACCTCCTAGCTTTTTAAACGAAGAGAGCTCCAATATATGACAAAAATTGGTGAAAAATGCCTCTGTATCGTTTTTTATGTAATTTTGAGATTATGATTGATTCAAACAAAATCCGGACCATTAGAGTAGATTTAGATTGAGATGAAATGATATTAAAATTAGTGATGGCCTGTAGGATATTGACACGTGTTGGGGCTGAAACAAGGAACAAACGCACGAGCGACATCTGGCATCACGGAAGGGAGTCGGTCAAAGCGAGTTTGAGTCAGCACCAGTTGGCGAGGGTTGATTTGCTGTTTTTGCTTACATGGCGATCAGATGGGGCTATGGCTAATCAAGTCAATACACGTGGTACTTGTATGACCTTTCAGCGAGATACCGGATGAACGCGTTTGCGACACATGTTCGATGACTGGGTCTTCGCTTACATGCGGTGTGCTTTGATTAGTCATAGTTGCTTGCGTGGAATCCACGTTTCTCATCGTAATTGGCCTCTAGAAACTTCTAAGAACATCCTGAACACTTCTATGTGCATCCTCTTAAAGTTAAAAAATTCATAAAAAATCCCTAAAAATTTTATAAAATTTAAAAAAAAATATTTTCATCATTTTTTGCTAGAAAGTTCATATTTTTACATTTTAACCCTAAAAAATATCATTTATTAAATAAAATAAATAAATATTAAGGAGAAATTTGTATTAATAGAGTTATTACATATTTAAAAATATAGTATAAATATGTTTTTTATAATGAAAAAAATATTTTTTAAAGGAATTAAAAGCGATCAAGTCCGTTGAATAACCAAATGAATTAAAATATTATCTTCTTATGTATAAAAATTACAAGTTATAACCTTGATTTGGCCTTTCTTCAAGAAGAAAAAGAAAACTTGTCTGTGGGAAATTGTCCAACAAAAAACATACATGAAATTATGGTAACTAAGAAAAAAATTGAAAGAAAAATTGCTTAAAATAATTTCTTTTAACATTTATAATAATAAATAAGAAAATTATCAAAAATAATACTCTTAAAATTTATAATAATAAAATTAGTATTTCAATAACATTAAATATGTAAAATCTAAATTACCGCAATTTAATTTAAAATGTGTTCAATTGGATGGACGTTTAAAGAAAATGATGTAAAAGTCATTTTTAAATTGTAGAAATATATTATTTAAACATAATTGATACTATTTTTGTTATTATAAGTATTAAATGATGCTATTTTTTATTTTTTTTAATAAATATAGTAATATTTTTTTGAACTAAGATAAATATAAGTTAGTATTAAGTTAATATTAAAAGTATTATTTTTATGTTATAAATTTTAAAGACGTGACATTTATTATTATTCTAAAATAAAAGGTTTGCATGAATCATGCTAACCCGAAAGCAACAATGCACAGACAAGATAAATCTAACCTTTTTAAAAACAATAATCAGTGGCTAAAAATTATTAAATTGTTATAATTTAGATGTTAAATTTAATTATGATATTATTTAGTTAGATTTATCTCTTATTATTTAAAATTTAAAATATAGATTTAATCCCTTGTATATTTTAAATAGAGATTTAATATCTGTTATATTTAGTATTCGAAATTCATGGTGTACCTTGACAACCCTATAAATATGGCCCTTAGTAGTATATTGAGAACACACAATAATCTGAATTTATTCTTTTATTCTCTTTCTCTCTTTCTTAGTTCTTATTTATTTAGTTTCATAATACGTTATCAGTATGAAAGCTTTTAAACTTCTAAACTCTTGATAATTTTTTTTTAAAAAATAACAAAACTAGCACCCCTAAACTTGTAATAACAAAACTAGTACTCCTTGTGTTCAATTAAAATTGAACGACGATAATTTAGACTCGTTCAATATTGAACTTTTAATATTATCCGTTCAATTAGAATTGAATGATGACAATTAGACCCGTTTAATATTGAACGTTCAATATTTTACGTTCAAATTGAATATTGAACGTTCAATATTAAACGTTCAATTCTAATTGAACACAAGGGGGTGTTAGTTTTGTTACTATAAGTTTTAGGAGTGCTATTTTTGGTAATTTTCCTTTTTTTTTTTTGGCTAAATTATCTCTCCTCTCCTCTCCTCTCCTCTCTTCTAATTTATCAAAGATCTTTTTTTTTTCAGTTGGTTTCTTTGTGCACATGTATATTACTGTTTTCACATTATTGAAATAATGATTACTTATTCCAATGAATATTCATATACTTCAGTTTGATTATTTGTTGTATATGCTATAATTACTTGAATCAAATGATTTATATTTTTCATTATAATTAGTTTGCATTCTCCAAGGTTTTATATCTATGACATTTGCAATAGCTCTTACCTATTTTCAATTATTTAAAAAAAAAAATTGCATCTCATATTTTTTATTTTATATGTAGATGTCATATTTTATTGCAATTTTCTTAGGACTGCGATAATTGTTGCGATCTTGTAACTCATATTTTTAGTTTTGTGATATTTTTTTTAATTAATAAGTAAGTTCAAATTTTGAATATATTAATCACCAATTAAGATTCTCTTCTCCTTAGAAGATAAGGATAGATTTTTACTATTTTAAGTCTATAATATATTATTAATTATAATGGATAAGTTATAGATGTGATGTTGCTTTTATGAAATTATTTTCTATGCAATTATTAAATATTATATTGCTTATCTATTATTTAATGATAATCCATATTATATTGCCTTTTTCACCCGTAATTTTTTTTATCAATTTGATAATAGATTTAGCAATATTTTTTTTAGATCCCATTAAATTGCTTGTTAATTTTGAATCAATTTTTTTTAATGTGATAAAATGTGATATATATTATCTAAATTTGCTTTGATTTTTATAGATTTAGAACATATAATCTAATTTTTATTTAGATAATTCTGTGATTTACTTTTATATTGGCATATTTATATAAAAATACTAATAAATTGGTATTCAATTTAATGAAGATAACTAGCTAATTCCTTTTTTTCTTTTTTCTTTTTTCTAAACTGTTTCTTTCGAATTTTATTATGATTACTATCTTGCTTTTACCTCATTTAAGGATAATATTAGATGTAAAATCCTAGTAAATTCTTTATTAAATTGTTAGCAATAATTATCATTTAGTTATTTATTTAATGTTATCTTTGAATTGAATATGTCAAATTATTTTTGATTATGACTCAATAAATAATTAATATATTATTATTATTTTTAAAAAAAAATTTAATTTTAAAAAAATGTTATATTTTGATTGCCAAATTGTACAATTAATTATGCTGAATTGTAATTAATACAAAATTGTGATCAATTAGGAAACTAATTGCATACTGAATATATGATTGTATTTGTTTTACTTTTATTTGTAGTTATAAAATTATTAATAGTCTCTTAGTTGTTAATTTTTATATACATGTTTATATATATATTTTTAATAATAATTATTAATATTATATATATATATTTCATATCATCAGCTATGTAGTAGCATGAAAAGTAAGATCTAAGAGAGTTCTATCTAGGAGACTAGTTCTTAAAAGCTTAAGTGTTACTAGTCTTTTCTAGAAACGTTACTCTATTTAGGAGGGTGATTTTTAAGGAGGCCTTACCCCACCATTCTTTTCTGGGAGTATTCTTGGTAAATACTAATTATTTTGCTATATCGTTGTTATTATCATTTTAATTTTTTTTTGAATTAAACATGATAGAAAGAATATCTTATTTACTTTATTTATTTTTGCATGTGAAAAGAAAATGGATCTTCAAAGCAAAACAGTTTATTCTGAGGAAAATGATAATATGTGCTTGGTGGATAGTGCAACAATGCATACAATTCTACGAAATGCAAATCTTTTTTAAAATTTGCAAAAGCAAATGTGAGCACAATTTTTGGCACAACAAAATTAATAGAAGGCTCCAGAAGAGCTAATATTATCCTTTTTGGTGGGACAAAATTGAAAATAGATTATGCATTATATTCCTCCAAATCTATAAGAAATTTGTTAAGTTTTAAAGATATTCGTAATAATGGATATCATATTGAGACAATCAATAAGAATAATAGAGAATATTTTTGCATTACATCTATTGTCTCTAAACAAAAGCTTATTCTAGAAAAGCTCCATGCATTCTCTTGTGGCTTATATTATACATTCATAAGCACAATTGAATCATATGCAGTAATGATTCAAAGTTTTAACATTGTGGCATGATCGATTGGGTCATCCAGGTTCCACAATGATGAAAAGAATAATAGAAAATTCAAATAGACATCCACTAAGAGATCAAAAGATTCAATTTTCAAGTGATTATCTTTGTACTGCATGTGCAAAAGGCAATTTGATTACAAGACCATCAGTGGCTAAGGTTAATGTTGAATCTCCTTCATTTTTAGAGAGAATTCAAGGAGATATTTGTGGACCCATTGATCCACCAAGCGGCTCATTTAGATATTTTATGGTATTTGATAGATGCATCAACAAGATGGTCATATGTTTGTCTCTTATCTACTCGTAATCAAGTATTTGCTAAGCTTCTTGCTCAAATTATTAAGTTAAGAGCACAATTCCCAGATTTTCCTATTAAGAAAATTCGTTTAGATAATGTTGGCGAATTCACATCCCAAGCATTTAATGATTACTATATGTCGATTGGTATTGATGTTGAGCATCATGTTGCCCATGTACACACCCAAAATGGTCTAGCTGAATCATTTATTAAGCGTTTCTAGCTAATTGCTAGACTATTAATCATGAGAATGAAACTTCCTATTTCTACGTGAGGACATGCTATATTATATGCTAGAGCCTTGGTCCGTGTCAGACCAACATCTTATCATACGTACTCTCCATTACAACTAATATTTGGTCACCAACCAAACATCTCACATTTAAGAATTTTTGGTTGTGCTGTATGTTCCAATTGCACAGCCACATCGAACTAAGATGGGCCCCTAAAGAAAGTTGGGGAATTTATGTTGGCTTTGATTCTCCAACTATTATCAGGCATCTAGAACCCTTAACGGGTGATATTTTCACAACACGCTTTGCCGACTGCCAATTTGAAGAAACAAATTTTCCTACATTAGGGGGAGAGAAATCAAAACTTAATGAATGTCGTCAAATTTGTTAGGATGTATCTTCATTATCTCATTTTGATCAGCGAACAAACCAATGTGAACTTGAAGTTCAAAAAATTGTTCATTTACAAAATTTAGGCAATAAATTGCTTAATGCCTTCATTGATTCTAAAAGAGTAACAAAATCATATATACCGGCAGTAAATGCCCGTGAAAGGATAGATGTCTTAACAGGACAATTTATGAACTCAGCTTCAAATGAATCTCAAGTTCAATTAAAACGTGGTCGATCCCTTCGTGCAAAAGATAAAAATCCTTGAAAAAGGAAGATGCAAGTAATTGCCACCAAAGAGGATGTAAGAGAAGAAATTGACAACAATGATCAGTCCAATATTATAGAACAAATAACTCATGTAGAGTCTCAAATACCTGAAAATATCGAAAATATTGAGATCTCTATTAATTATGTTAATACAGGAGAAAAATATGATATAAATGAAATTGTTGTCAACAACACCTTCGCTTTCAATATGACTCTTGAAGTATCAAGAGAAAATGAGGATCCTGAACCAAAATCCATCTATGAATTTTGACAAAGGAAAGATTGGCCAAGATGGAAAGAAGCAATTCAAGCTAAATTTGAATCACTTGCAAAGCGCAAATTATTTAGGCCTATATACCAAATGCCTGAAAAAATTAAACTAGTAGGATACAAATGGGTCTTTGTGAGAAAGCGAAATGAAAAAAATGAAATTATGCAATACAATGCAAGACTTGTTGCACAAGGTTTCTCTCAGAGACTAGGAATTGATTATGAAAAAACATATTCTCCCTTAATGGACATGATCACATTTCGATTCTCATCAGTCTTATAGTTATTGGAAATCTTGATATGCGTCTTATGGACGTAGTGACTGCTTATCTATATGGATCACTTGATAGTGACATATACATGAAAGTTCCTAAAGAATTTAAACTTCCTAATGAAATCTCCTCTAAATCCAACATAATGTATTCCATTAAATTACAAAGATCATTATATGGGTTAAAGCAATCTGGTCGCATGTGGTACAATCGCCTCAGTAAATACCTTTTAAAGGAAGGGTTTGTGAACAATGCAATATGCCCTTGTGTTTTCATCAAAGTATCAGACATTGTTTTTGTCATTGTCACAGTATATGTTGACGACTTGAACATTATTGGGACCCTTGAGGAGATAAATAAAACATGTAATTATTTAAAATTAGAGTTTGAAATGAAAGAACTTGGAGAGACAAAATTTTGCTTGGGACTACAAATTGAACATTTATCAAAAAGGGATATTTGTTCATCAATCGACATATACTGAAAAAGTCTTAAAGCGATTCTACATGGACAAAGCACGTCCATTAACCTCTCCTATGGTTGTGGGATCACTTGATATAAAAAAGGACCCATTTCACCTTGAGAAGATAATGAGGAAATTTTGGTCCTGAAGTACCATATTTAAGTGCTATTGGTGCCCTTATGTATCTTGCAAATTGTTCACGATCAAATATTGCATTTTCAATGAATTTACTAGCAAGATATAGTTCAGCACTAACAAAAAGGCATTGGAATAGGGTTAAGCATGTACTACGTTATCTTCTTGGAACAATAGATATGAGCTTATTTTACTCTAAGGAATCAAAAATACAATTGACTGGATATGCAGATGCTGGCTATTTATCTGATCCACATAATGCAAGATCACAAAATGGATATATTTTTACATGTAGATAATCTACCATGTCATGGCGATCTACGAAGCAAACTATGGTAGCCACGTCATCAAATCACTCTAAAATACTTGCATTACATGAAACAAGTCGTGAATGCATATGGTTGAGATCTATGATCCAACATATTCAAGATACATGTAAATTACCTTCAATTAAAGGAAAAGCCACAATATTGTATGAAGATAATGCTGCTTGTAATGTATAGGTTAAAGGAGGGTATATCAAAGGCGATAGGACCAAACCCATCTCACCAAAAATTTTCTACACTCATGAGCTTCAGAAGAGTGGTGACATAGATGTTCAACAAATTCAATCAAACGATAACTTAGCTAGCTTATTCACCAAATCCCTTCCGACAACAACTTTTGAGAAACTAGTACAGAAGATCGGAATGCGTAGACTTAAAGACATTTCATATCCATCAGGGGGAGTAACTCACACACACATTGTACTCTTTTCCCTTTGCTCAGGTTTTATCCCACTGGATTTTCTTGACAAGGTTTTAATGAGGTAGATCTTGCGTGCACATGAGAACTATGTACTCTTTTTCCCTTTGCTAGGTTTTGTCCCACTGGATTTTTTTTTCTAGCAAAGTTTTTAATGAGGCATATTTCTTTATGTGGTTGACATCCAAGGGGGAGTGTTATAATTTGGATGTCAAATCTAATTATGATATTATCTAGTTAGATTTATCTCTTATTATTCAAAGTTTGAAATATATATTTAATCCCTTGTATATCTTAAATAGAGATTTAATATCTGTTATATCTAATATTCGAAATTCATATTGTACCTTGACAACCCTATAAATAGGGTCCTTAGTAGTGTATTGAGAACACACAATAATCTGAATTTATTTTTCTATTCTCTTTCTCTATTTCTTAGTTCTTAGTTATTTAGTTTCATAATATAAGTTACATTTTTTTCGCTTCGCAATCATATCCCCTCAAATCAATAATTTTTTTTTAAAAGGGCTATAAAGTTCATTTCTTTTTTATTAATAAAGAGAAAATATACTCACACACTTAATTTTATTCGAAATCAACACTATAACTTATAAATATAGTAAATAAATAACTTATAAATACAGTAAATAAAAAAAATTATATAATTTTATACATATATCATCTATAGCATAAACTAGTATTCTTTTATTTGTAAAATATTTTCACAATTACTTTATTATTTCATAATTTTAAATTTAAATTTAATTAATAATTTATACATTATTCAAATACATATTATAAATTAATGTAGATATTACTATCAATGAATTAAACATTTTTTTCCTAAACAACAAAAATAATTGTTTACCAGAAGAAACAAAGCGAAATGAAAAGTTCTCCATAAAAAATTAAAATAATAAAAATAAAAATAAAAGTCTTTGTCCCCGGTGACTCCGTCACATTTGGATAGAATATTAACCAAATAAAAAAATAAAAATCTGCAAGTTTTTTTAGTTAATTTATTCTTGTTAGCTATATTTCTTGAGCAACCTAAACATTATTAGTTGAAGTAATTATTTCAACCAATATGACATTTTATAATTAGCGGAGATATTAATATATAGGGTTCGATTGCTAAAAACATAAGATTCACTTAAAATAAAAGGCCAAAACATTATGATAAATAAGTTGAGTTTTATCTCTAACTCTAAATATAAAACATTTTCAAATTATATTGGCCAAAGATTCTTGCTTAGTTAACATAGAAAGCATAAGATACCATTGAGAGGTATCAGGCTAGTATTTACATAATAATGCACCAAGTTCTTTTCAATTAGCCAATTATTTTCATTCAGACAATTTTAAATCCAAATATAGTATCTATAGCCATTCTTGATATTAAAATGTGTAAATTGTATGTGTGGTGTTAAGTTTATGTGTTATGTAGTATTCTTATTTGGTTCATCATAATAAAAATTTAGATAATTTATTATTAAATAAATTATTTATAATTGTAAAAACATAATATGGTCTTTAAATTTATAAAAATAAATTAATAATAAAATTTCAAATCAATCATATTTTAATAATGTTTTAATATTATTTGTGTATGTGGTCATAATAAAATATCCAGATAAACGTATGGAGTGTTGAAGCCACTAAAATATCCAACTATAATCACATCATAATATAATTTGTGTATGTGTTATGGCTAGTATGTGGTTGGGATAATAATTTTTGTCTTTGCTCAAAAATGAATATGAATCGAATTAATTTTGAGTTAACTTAAAATAATCAAAAAAATCGAGTTAGGTTGGACCAACACATTTTCTTGAATAAAATAAAATAAAATTTAATTTAATTTGATTTGATAATAAAAATAAAAATAAAAAAGAAAAGAAAAGAAAATATTAGGTTCAAATTAAAACGACTTTATATCACTTTTAGTCTTTCTGGTTTATGTTATATTATTTTTTTTTCTTCCATTTTTCTTTAAAAAAAAATAAACTAATAAGAAATGAATAGTTGTATTTTATTTATTTTGCCATATTATTGTGTTACGTTCTTTAATGTTGATGCTTTAGCATTTAAATATTTTATCTATTTGAACCCAAAACAAATTTCTTGTCTTTAATTCCAATTATTATGAAGTTTTTATATTTAAACCGATTAGATATTAGCATTTGTAATAAAACTTCAAACATTTTTTCAACTTGTGTTCTCTTTTTAAGTAGTACATTATTCTAGGAATTATGTATTATGTGATAGTAAAAATTGTGTTATTGTGTGACCTTATATGTTACTTGAATTCTTCATTTTTCGTTAAGTATATATGTTTTAGCAATGTGTATAGAGAGTTTATTAACAATTTAAACTAGTTTAGAACAACTTGTTTGTGTTTAGTTTGACTTTAGGTGCATCTTAATTTGTTGGCTCAAATAAAATTCAATTTGAGCTAGCGTTGAACCAATTTAAGATGAAATAATTTGAAACAACTTAAATGATTTTATCCTGCCTAAATTATCACCCCTCATGATAAAAATATTTAGATATATGCATTCATCGTTCAAGCTACTAAAAGATTAGAAATAAGAACATGTAATTTCTTAATTTTACTTTTTTTTTAATAAATAATAAAATTTACTTGTTCTTTGTTGAAAAGGAGACATTTGCCCCTTAATTTTAGTATATGTGTACATTCTGCCTACGTAACAATTTTTATTATTTTATAAATGTACCAAAACTATTATATATATATATATATTTTTATAATTGGACGCCTAGAAGCATTTGTTCTCATATTCTATCCTAAAATAGTTTTGATTCATTCTACGGCAAAACATTGGTGATTGTATGTCTAGTGCTTTTGAATGCTTCAACACATTGCATCTCTCTAATTGATGGGGTAATGTATCTCTCAAATTGATTTTTAAGGCTTTTGATACCATACAATGGGACTTTATCTGTGCTTTAGTTTTGACAAAATCTTTCTAGGTTGGATCCAAGATCTTTTGCTTCAACTAGAATCCCGCCCCTAGTTGATTGTTCACGTAAGGATTATTTCTATTGTTTCAAGGATATCCAACAGTAGGACCCTATATCTCTGCTCTTGTTTGTATTGTCGAAGATTTTTTTAATAGGTTCCTTTAGCTGATAAGGAGCCCTTTTATCCAATTTCTTTGCCTAGGGAAAATATCGGGCGCACTCATTTTTTATATATAGATGATTTTCTCATCTTTTGTCATGCCTATTTGTCATACCTCTAAGTAGGGGTGTCAATCGTGTCGTGTTAGTCGTGTTCGTATCGTGTTATTCGTGTCGTGTTTGTTCGTGTTATTCGTGTCGTGTTTTCGTATTGGTTGGTACATTAAAAAATTTACTTGAATTTTTTTTGTGTTACTTATTTATAATAGTAAGAAATAACAAAACTTTTAAGAACATAAAAAAATTATTGATCAATTCTTACTAAAAAAAATTCGTGTCCTGTCATGTTCAGATTGTGCTATCGTGTCGTGTCAGAAATTGCCACCCCTACCTCCAAGTTCTATTTAAGGCTTTCCAACTTTATGGATGTCTATCAAGATAGTTGGCAAACTTGGAGAAATCTTTCATATACTTTTCATCTAGGTGTTTTGGACCTCAAGATCATTTGTTATATGTTGTTATTTTAGACCTCAATGCGGTCATTCATGCAATAATGTATGCTACAACCTTCAAGTGATGGAAACTTTGGTTGGAGTCTTACTCATCTTATGTTGTCAATCTTTTTCAAACTCATTCATTATTTGTGCAATGGAGATGATATTATGCCTAGGCTGACTGCTTAGAGAAGATTGCACTCATGGAGTTTCATTGTTACACATATATAGAGAGGAAAAAGTTGCAGTTGATAGTTTAGCCTTTAAGGCACCTAGTATTTATACCGCAACATAGCGATGGGATGCCTCATTATTCGCTAGTTATTTTGTTTATTCAAGTGCTAACAACATGCCTAATTATAAGTTTTATTGAGGATTAGTTAGTTAGTTTGTTTTTCTCTATTCATAGTTGGAGGCTAGATGAAGAGGGTGCAATATAGGTGTCAGCTTAGTTAGGATATCTTCGTACACCTACTGAGGCTTATTATCTATGACCTTTCATTAAAAAAAAAAGTAAAATATTTTAGTTTCTTACTTTTTAATTGGAGCACTTTACTAAATTTTATCTTCAATTATGAACTTTTCATCTACTCAATTGATAAGTTTCTATCTAATTTTACTTCATGGGTCTTCAAAGCCTATATTTGTGAGTTTATCACATTCTTTTACATAGCTTACAAGTAAGATCTCATTAATTTAGGAAGAGTATGAAAAAAAAAATCCAACCCTAATAACCGGGAAAAAAAAGAAAAAGAAAAAAAGTGGAGCATTTATGTAATTTTTTGTAAAAGTGGAACAAATAGGTTCTATAATATTTGATCATTGGATAAAAAATATGTACAAGTCATGTGACTTGTTTTTAAGAATAAAAGTTCCTCATAAGTATGGAAATGGAAATGACATGAATAATAATACAAAAATTTATTATTATTATTATTTATTGTTTAAGTAGCTTTAAAACAAAACATTTAAAATATAAATGAATTATTTATTGTTGGTAAATAAATAATGATATTATTATAAAAAAAAAAAAAAAAGTAATAATAGTTAAAAAGGGCCCACACTTTTTTTCTTTTACTATTAAAATGTAGACTACTAAATTGTCATTGGATTGGACAAATGTCCAAGACAACTGTAGTACTTTTATAAATTATATTAAATCCCAAAATGCTCAAATCACGTACCACAAATAACCACCAGACATTGAATCCAGAAATTATATGATTCTAGACCAATGTTTCAGACTATATAAATTTTATTATCATAAGAAAGAGAATATAGAGAGTCACTCTCACATCTTTTTTTTATTATTAAAATTTATAATAATATTAATCCATAATCAATGTATAATTTTTCATATTCATTCAAATTGAATGGTAGGCCTCAAATAAAGATGAATGTATGACTTGGGGTGTCAATCGTATTGTGTTAGTCGTATTCGTGTAGAGTTTGTTCGTGTTCGTGTCGTATTTGTTCGTATTATTCGTGTCATGTTTTCGTGTTTATTGATACATTAAAAAATTTATTTGAATTTGTTTTTGTGTTACTTATTTATAATAGTAAGAAATAACAAAATCTTTAATAACATAAAAAAAATTATTGATCAATTCTTATTAAAAAAAAAAAATCGTATCGTGTCGTGTTTGGATCGTACTCTCGTGTCGTGTCAGAAATGCCACCCGTATGTATGACTCTCTATGACATTAAGTTTTGAGAATATTAAATACCAATAAATTTACTTTTTGCATTAATTATAGTGTATTATGTGTAAAAATTTTCTTCAAATAAAAATTTTATTATTTTCAAAGTTCTTATATGAGAAATTATATAAAATAACTCCACTAAAATTTATAATAATAAAAACAACACTTAATAATATTAAAATGATCTTATTGAAAAGAGTTCAACATTAAACGAATCTAATTAGAGTTTAATTTGAATAATGTCTAATTAGATTATGTTCAATGTGAAATAATATGCTGAACTTTTCTTAATAGTAAAAATATATGGGTTGAACATAAGAGGTCATTTTCTTAGTTAAAAGTTTTAACGACATTTTTGTTAAACAATACTAAAGACCATGATTGTATAATTGTTGTGGAGTTAGATGTTTGGTTTTGAAATTAGATTGTATCATACTATATAGAATAATAAAATTATGTACAAATTTTGTATCATTGAGGAATGTGGGTCTAAACCATACTTGACTCTTAACATATATGAATTTTCAATTATGAATAATGTGTTTTGACTTTTTTTTTCATCTCAAATTAAAATAATTTTTTTCTTTTTAACATGTAATAAAAATATAAAATAAATTAAATATTAATTTAAATAATTTTTATAATAAAATTATTTTCATATGTAAAAAAATTACATAAAACAAACTACATATTATTTTAAAAATGAATTATTTTATTAAATATATATATATATATATATATATATCTATTTTATTTGACTATACTATTTAGGTTGTTACCAAACACAATAAAATTAATATAATACAAATCAATACAATTTAGTTTAATATGATCGTATTTAATCTATATAATACGGTGCATTAAATATATCATAAAAGTACTATTAATCTTTTTTTTTCAAGTTATTTTAATACATAATATATTATAACTTGTGCAAGGGTAAGTTAATTGCAAAGTTTTTACCATCCCTCACGATAGTTGGGTCAAGATTAATAGACCTTCATCTATTTTGGATTTAATGACCTATTCTAGCAATAATTTAAGTAGTAAATTTAATTTTACGTAAATCGCTGTGCGATAGCGTTTTAATCTAATAAATTTACATTTTTGTCATTTTTTATTAATTCAATTCTTCATGTATTCTATATTTGAAAAGATTTCATAAACTCCAATACAATCACTATCTTTCATCTCCTTCTCTCTTTACTTTCTTAGTTTTCGTCATTGTCGGCAATTAGTTCCAGTTATTTTGCATGTTATATAATATATATGATCATTATTCTGAGAAATTTTGAAGTCAATGATGTACCAAGAGTTTGTCCAAAAAATGTCTAGTTTTTATCTTCAAACTATGAAGAATCGTTTACTGATGGATTGAAAATTGTGTTAATAATTTTTCTATCAGTGATTTACAGTTTTTTGTTGTAAATCATATTGGGCATTAACAATTTGGAAGGAATTGATTATACTCTATTTTTGTTAGGCAAAACAGAGTATACATACAAGTATGTAAACTGTGTTACATACTATGTAAACTGTTTACATACTATGTAAATTATGTTACATACTCAAATTTCTCATATATTTGTACAGAATCCTTCTGCTCCAATATGCATTTGACTGAAAATTGCAACTTTTATGTTATTTAGATTGGATTTGATATCTTATGCTATGCTAGTTTGACTTAGATCAAGAACATATGTAATATTTTCTTCCTTGATGACTATTTGAATTTATTTTCTATATGCATCACCAGCTATGACAATCTTAGAGCTTGTACTTTGACTACTTGGACATTATTTGATTTTTATATTTTGCAAGTGAGATTATCTATCTAGAATTTGGAACAACATTGATTGTGGTTTAACTTAATTTATCAAAATATCCTTTTAGTTATCTTAAACTTTGTTGCTGCTTAATTTCTTTAGTTAGAGACTTCTTTTTATGTTACCATTACTTGTTGAAACTTTGTTGCTACTTAACACTCTATTGAAACCATTATTTGTTGTATGTAAATCAATTTACATACTATGTAAACTGATTTACATAGTATGTAAACTGATTTACGTAGTATGTAAACTTGTTTACATACTGTGTAAACCATTACTTGTTGTATGTAAACTCTGTAACAAAGTATGTAACAGAGTTTACATACTATGTACACTTTGTTACATACTATGTAAATGGGTTTACACAGAATTCATACTATTTGAAGATGTCTCTTTTAGATTTTGGATCATAATTCCTGCAAGAATTGTAGAATCTGATTTTCTTCCTGTTTACGAAATCAATCTTTTGTTGCGAGACAATATCGTGTGAAAATCAATCTTTTTATATGCTGATTATGTTGATTCTGTATATCGGGTAAAAAAGGGCGATGGTGAAAGCATAATAGCACGGCAGATCTGTTTTCTAGTTTGTTTGTAGTTGTTTGTTAAACCTAAAGGGTATTAATGTAATCTACATAAATTATGAGTAACAAAAATGCATAGTTTTATTACTGATTTTACTAGTTATGAAAATACTAATTTATAATCAGAATTCATGATATTTTTGCCGAAAGCTCTCTATTTTGAGCCAGATAACTACTACTAACAATAACCACATCCTACTAAATTTATATACCTTCAAATATATGTAAATCTTACAAAATAATGAAAGCAAATTGTAATGCCTTACAAACAAACTATACAAAAATGAAAATTCATATTCTTTAAAAATGTCAAAAATAATAAAAAATTAAGGAATAATGGAAGTAAAAATACAATAAATTTCAGTATATTTTTCACAAAAAATTATATTTAGTAGAAAGAATCATTCATTAGGAGGAATTATTCACCAAAATAAGAAAATTATTTCAACATAATATATTATGTAATAAGTAATAAAGAAATAAGTATTATTATAATAGATGTAAAAGGAATGTTTAATATATCATTAATTAATAAAGAAATAATTATGAAAAAACTATAAAAAATTTCCCATAAAAATAAAGGAAAAATTGGGTATATTCATTAAGAGGAATACAAATTTTAATAAAAGCATATTTTAGAGAAATAATAGATACACCAATAAAATTAGTATTATTAGACAATAGGATAACAAACAAGAAATATGTTTTATTAGAAATGATTAATAAAAACTTAAAATATCAAAAATTAAAATTTACAGCATATCCTAGGTTTGAGATTAATATCAATAATAAAAATCAAAACCAAGTATTAAGTTTAGCTTATGATTTTGAACGAGAAAACCAAATAAAAGATGAAAACTTCCAATTTTTAATACATTATGTGATAGGATATTCACTAATAAACAGTCACAACAGTTCAATATATAGATAAAATGAATTTATAGAAATAGATAGAATATTCAAAGGAATATGAACAAATAATAAAACCAAAAATATTAATTGAATATGAAATACCTGATGAATGAAATTTAGACATTAAAAAAAAATATCTCATACTAGTAAGAAAAAGAAATATACAAAGGATTAAGTTTATAGATATCTCAAGCAGAAATCAATAAAATGATTAAAGACATAGAAGAATTAAAAGAATAAATTGAAGAAGTAAAGGAATTAGTTTATTCAACAAAATAATAATATTTAACCAAAAACTTATGTTAAAAGAAAAACTACTATGAATACAATTAGAAGGAAATAATAACCTAGGAAGCATATCTAACAACCAAATATCTATAATGAAGGATTTAATTCTCTTGGCACAAAAAATATATACTATAGATGAATTAAATATTAAACAAAACTCAAAAAAAGGTTTAAAAGAACTAAAAAAAATACAATTAGATATGCATAAAGAAATTATAGAATTAAAAAAAGATATTAATAACATATCAAAGGGAATGGATTAAAGTTTCATCCAATAAAAGGCTTAAAAGAGGAATCCCTAGGAGATCTAATGCTTTGATATCCAAGAATAACAAATGAAAAGATGAAAAAAAAATTCAAAGATCTAGTTACAATCTAATGGAATATAAAAAATATTTGGAAGAACAATTTATGAACCCCGAAAATAAAATATATAGAAAAATTAATTAATTTGTTAACCTTAACAAATGAAGAATTAAAAAAATTATTATGAAGAAAATCTTTGTACAAATAAAGAAGAAGATAATATGATAGTAATTAGTAAAAATGAGTTTGAACAAGAAGATATAAGTTAAAGAATTCATATGGAACCTATATTATCAACCCTACAAAGATCAACCCCACAAATAGGAGAAACATTTTACCCACACAGGGAAGAAAGGAATAGACAAAGACCACGAGAGCTTGAACCTTTTAATAGGAAAAGGCAACAACTTAAAATGAAAGAATGATTATATTGGGGTACTAGTGGTAGTATTCTACCAGAGTTTAGACCTCATAAAAATTATAAATATGATATTCTAGATTTAGATTGCATAAGAGATAGAAAGAAAGTCTTAGATGAATGGGCTAGCAGAATGCGTGTAATTATACAAACTTTTACAATCACACAAACAAACTCCTCAAATTGTAAGGTATTAGTAGCTCATAAAATGACATAAAATAAAAAAATTTGATTTACAAATTTAACAGAACAACAACATTTAGAAATTCAAGGAAATGCAACTACAAGAAGAAAATTCTTTAACACTGTAATAAATTACATATATAAGGAATTCATTGGAGAAGATAAAGATAGGAACATTATTGAATCTAGTAAAAATGAAATAAATGAAGCTAAATGGCATTTAGCAAATATAAAAATATGTAAGATGTGTTTCATAGACTCTTTATATGTGAATATAAAACGTATTATCATAAACTACCACCTTCTATGCAAAAAATTTATAAGAAAATATTTTTTCAAAAATTACTTGGAACACTACAAAAAACTATGACAAAAGATGAAATATTAAGAATAGAGAAACAATACCTGATATATTATGAGGAATAATAAGAAGTTGTAAAAGTTAGATAGTAGTCAAATGTCAAGAAAGAAAAGAATCAAAACAAGTAAAAGGAAATGATAAAAAATATTGTGATTCAAGAGATTTTAAAATGCCAAGAAAATATGGGCGTAACATAAAATCTTATAATAAATATAAGAAACATAAAAAATTTAGAAAGTTTAGAAGATATAAATTTTGGAAACAAAATTTTCAAAAGTATAAAATAAGACATAAGAGAGAACCTTATAAGCAAAGATAATTTAAAAGAAGAAAATATAATACAACTGAAAAAAATTATTATTAATCAGGAAAAAAGAAATGTAGATGTTGGATATGTAATGAAGAAGGACATTATGCAAATAAATGTCCTAATAGGCTTCAACATATGAAAGAATTTAAAAAGGAATTTCTCTAAAAAAACAAAGATATTAGAAGAAGCTTTTAAGATGGAACTAGAACCAATAGTGAAATTTGATATAGACGATACATGCAATATCTATCTATTAGAAGAAACATAAGAATAAATAACAGATTCAGAAACATCTGACTCTAACGATCTGATTTTGATTATGATTAATAGATGAATTATAAAGTATAACAAATTCAAACAGTACCCATACAAAAATAGGATTAAAATTTAAAGAATATAAAAATTATCATTTACATGCATATATTGACACATGTGTAAGTATGTGTGTAGCCAGTATATATGTGTTTCTAGAGGAACTTTGGAAATAATCACCGAAAGAATTAGTAGTAAGAATAACAAATAATACTACAATAAACCTTAATAAAGTCTTAAAGGATATAAATGTAATAATAGGAGGAGAAAATTTCTTATATACCTACAATATATCAACAAGAAACTTGTGTTGACATTTTATTAGGAAATAATTTTTTAAACTTATATCAACCTTTTACCTAATACTTAAATAAAATAAGTCTGACAATCCTAGATGGTGAAACCATCTATGTATCAAAAATCAGAAAAATATTAACCGTTTTGATAACTCTAATTTATTAGAGTAAATATTAGCTCTTATTTCTTGAAACTTGCTTGGTTATGTGAAGATAGTTACACATTGTGCTCATTTGGATATTATTTGTACAATTTATGAAAATGAGTGAATTCTTTGATATTAAATCTGAATTTATCTTTCAATCCAATAAAAAGACTTATATTTTGAAGTTTACTCATCGGATTTTCATGTGCTCCTTCACAGAGAACAAAAAGAACAATAAGAAGCATTAATTAGGTTTGCCACAGCAAAGTGCACTAGAATAAAACGAGGAACACAAATTTGATAGCTAGATTGGGCTTGTATATAAAGGCAATCATGGGAAGTCAATAACTCACAAATTTAAGGGCAAATTTAGAAGTCAACATAAGAATCTCACCTCATCTTAAACCTAAGGATTAACATATAAAAGGGGGGCTGATTTGGAGAAGATAGATACAGCAGATTGAGGTGAAAAAGAACAGCAAAAATAGTTGCAGATTTGGATATGGAAAGAAACCAATTGTAAGGATCAATTTAAGGGCTTGTTTTTCAAGGATTATTAGTGAGGAAAGCTAGAGAAAATTAGAGATTTTGTAACTCATTTGATTGAGAACTTAATTAAGGGGGTTTCTTAGGGATATATTCTTCTTCTATTGTCTCTATTTTCTTTCAATCTTTATAACTCAATGGAAAATAATTTTAAATATTTATGAATTGATATATGATTTCATGGATATGATTGGCTAATTTTCCTCCAGTTAGGATTGTGGATGTACAAATGAATGAAGTCTCTTTTGTGCTTTACTGTAGCAAGTAGTTGCTAGTTATTCAATACTTGTTTTATTGATTAAATATTATTAATTTCTTGATCACCAATTGATAGGATAATAAACTAATATTAATACTGGAAAGATTAGTTGATGTTAGATGAAGCTTAAATAATGTGTGTTTAATTTGAATCTAAAGATAATAATTAAATTTGCAGTTCATATAGTAATATATACTTGTCTGATATAATCTAAAAGAATTGGTGCATTAAATATTGTTCTTAAACTCAATTGTGCATATGAATGTGTTTCATTGAGCTATGTTGGATCAACCCAGACTAGCTCTTATCAGATGTGCCCACGAATATAGCTTTGCTATAGCATTGCTGCAGCAAAGTTTCTTAGTTTGTAAACCGTAAAGATGTTGTTTCTGCTATGCTTCTTCCTTGCTCCCATATTTATATGATGACTTAAAAATGTAAAACATGACCCTATAAAACAATTAAATTCAAATCAACTAAATTAAATTATAAAATATAAAAGAAAAATTAAGAAACATGGGTTGCCGCCCATGAGCGCTTGTGTTAAAGTCAACAACCCAACTTCTCTTGCACTCATGGATCTAAGAGTGAAATTGAGGTATGCTATTTGTCAACAATTCCTCCCCAATAATGCTTGATGCACTGGCCATTAACTTGGAATGTTCTCTTGGATTTCTCCTCCATTAATACCACTACTCCAAAAGGGAAAATCTTTGTGATTTGAAATGGCCCTGACCGATAGATCCTCAATTTTCCAAGAAATATTTTCAACCTAGGGTTGAACAATAGGAATTGGTGTCCAACTTCAAAGCTTTTGGAATAATCCTCCTATCATGTCATCGCTTGGTTTTCTCTTTGTACAACTTGGCATTCTCATAGGCTTGGCTCTGGAATTCATCAATCTCATTAATTTGCATCATCCTCTTCTCTCTCGTAGCTTGCATATCAAAATTCAGTTTCTTAATGACCCAATAAGCTCTGTGCTCAAGTTTCATCGGAAGGTGACAACCTTTTACAAATACTTATCTATAAGAAGACATCCCCAAAGGTGTTTTGTATGCTATCCTATAAGCCCATAGTGCACCATCCAACTTCATGGACCAATCTTTTCTGAATGGGCTAACTATTTTCTCCAAAATTCTCTTGATTTCTTAGTTGGAGATTTCAACTTGGCCACTTGTTTGGGGGTGATAAGGTGTGGCCACCCTATACTCCATACTTGGCTAACAAAGCTACAAACTGTCTATTGCAAAAGTGCATTTCACCATCACTTATAATAGCACGTGGTGTCCCAAAACGTGAGAAAATTTTTTTCTTGACAAATCTCACCACTACCTTAGCATTATTTGTGGGAATGCAACAGCTTCAACCCATTTTGAGACATAATCGATAGCCATAAGTAGATATGGATTCCTATAGCTTAAAGAAAATGGCCTCATAAAGTCTGTCCACTAAACGTTAAATAATTTCACTTCTAGAATGTTGTTAAGTGGCATTTCTTGCTTCCTAGAAATATTTCCTACCCGTTGGCATATATCACATTGAAGCACAAAATTATGGGCATCTTTGTGTAAGGTAGGCCAATAGAAACCAGATTGCAAAACTTTGGAAGCAGTTTTCATTCCTCCAAAATGTATGTCCTCCATATGGTGATGCAGACATTGTAGTTGGACATTCTCCATCTCTTCTTCTGGAATACACCTTTTAATTATTTGGTTTGCACACTACTTAAACGAGAAAGGCTCATCCCAATAATAGATCCCATAGCCCCTGTTCTGCTTCTCTATTTGTATATCTAATATGCATTCATGTCTATTGCCTTTTATATGTTAATCCTTAGGTTTAATTTGTATGAGATAAGATTCGTGTGTTAACTTCCAAATTTGTCCTTAAAAATGTGAGTTATTAATTATCTAGTATCGTCCTTTTATTAAAAGCCCAAGCCCAGTTGCAAAATTTTGTATTCCTCGCTGCTTTAATTCTGGTGCGCTTTGCTGCAGCAAAGTTGTGGCAAACCTGATTAGTACTTCTTTGTTGTTCTCTTCGTTCTTTGCGAAAGATCACATGAAAGTCTCATGAGTGAACTTCAAAATATAAGTCTTTTTAATGGAATGCAAGATAAATTCTGATTTAATATCAAAGAATTCACTTATCTTCACAAATTGCATAAATAATATCAAAATGAGCACAATGTGTAACTATTTTCACATAACCAAGCAGGTTTTAAAAAATAATAGCTAATATTACTATAATAACTTAGAGTTATCACCTACAATGTAGCTATTAGAGTTAGTAGTTAGTAATTAGTTAGATTGTATTAGTTAGTCTTCTTATGTCTATATATACCTTTATAATTCATGTAATTGTAACTTGAGATAATAATACATTTTCCTTTCCTCTTGTATTTCCAGAATGGTATCAGAGCCATGAAGCTCTAAGCTTCATGGATCCAATCCGCTGCAAGACTTTTTGTTTTTTTTTCTTTTGCGATTACCAGAGCTTGAATTGCAAGCTTGAACTGCAAGAATTAATTTTTTTTTTCGCCATTGATACTTGATTCTTGAAATTCGAAGCGTTCACCCATTCACTCCCAATTCTTCTGACGCTGTGCTTTTATAACCCTAGCTTTATTTCTCTATCAATGGAGCTTCGTTCTCGCCGAAGAACCTCTGTACCCACTACCGATGGAAACACTATCATTGAAGACCCCGCTGAAGGGGATAGTTCGAGTGACGGTGAATCTGACCAAGAAATTCAAGAAACTTACAATGTGTCATCTTCAACATCTAATTCCATTCGCAGTAGCGACAAAGAAGAGGATTTCGTTTCAAACTGTAAATCCAACAGCAGAATCAGTAAGCCTTCAGCCAAAAGGAGGAAGATGGCAAGTAAGAAGAATACTGAAGTATGTATTCAAAGAAGAGATGGGTTGGGCCGGTAGGTATTTTGATATTGCTATCATTGTTTTTGGAATTCTTCTTGCTGTTCGTCAGACCTGCTATAGTGCTTTGAGTTGGTTCGTCTTCAAGAATTGAAGATCGGAGTTTCATCAATTTTACTTCGTTTTTGATATAATTCTTGCTCTATTGTGAGCATTTGGTTTTGCTCCTCTTCGTATTTGAAGAGTTGGAGCTTTCCATTCAGTTTTTCCTAGTATTTCTCTTTCAATGAGACTAGGACCTGATGGTTGTTTTCGCTCATCTCCGTGTTTAAGAGATGTAGCCTTATATTCAGTTGTTCCTAGTATTTCTCTTTCAATGAGACTAGGACCTGATGTTTTTTTTTCGCTCATCTCCGTGTTTAAGAGATGGAGCCTTGCATTTAGTTTCTCCTAGTGAGGCTAGGACCTGATGCTCAGTATTGGCGTTTGCTTCTAGCAACTCATTGTTTGTTTTCTATTTGGCTAGTGTATTTGATCACTTAGCTTTCTTGAGTTTCAACATTACGTACTCTTTCACGAGCGTATGTTGGTTTTTCGATATGTTGTTTTCATTTTTTTTTTCCTTTGTAAATCAAATTAATGGTCGTTCTACCACCATCAATTTGAGGGGGGATATTAGAGTTAGTAGTTAGTAATTAGTTAGATTGTATTAGTTAGTCTTCTTATGTCTATATATACCTTTATAATTCATGTAATTGTAACTTGAGATAATAATACATCTTCCTTTCCTCTTGTATTTCCAGAAGTAGCTAAGTTGATCTCATGATTACTTTTAAATCTTACATTAGTATCATGCTTAAGCAATGCGTGACAATACCTCTAACATCCTTCTTCAAATTGTAGGTCTTTGTCTTTTATAAAGACCTTTAATTTATATTTTTAACCTATTTGAATATACTCAAAATATTTGGCCCATTTAATCGACTGAAACTCTAATGCCAAGTAAATTTTATATAATGTATAAGAAACATGAGACATTTATTCCTTAAAAAGTTAACATCTAAGGTAGCTAAGTCTTATAATTATTTATACACTATATAAAATTTACATAATATCATACTTATGCAATGTGGAACAATACGTCTAACACAATAATTGTTGAGACACACATATATTTATATGTACATACATACTCTAGGGAAGGTATGTAAATACGTAGTATTTGAATCAATAATACACCAGCTCCTCATGTTGTTTCAAATTCAGCCAAAAAATTTACAAAAAATAAAATAAAAGAGAAAGTAATATATATTACAACGTACAAGGCATATTCATGCTATAATTTTTATGCTTTTGTACATAATTTTGTGTACTTGAGCATTATTCTTATGTTGCATGTGCGGCTGTGAAACCTCATGTCTGTTTTTGCAATCTATAAGCTGTGCATATATTTCATGTTTGTTTTACTCTAAAATTAAAGAAGAATGATGATTAGTTAAACAGAAGGAAACAGAGAATAACTAAATGAAAGCCCGTCTTAACATGCTCTATATATTATGTTATGATGTTATCTAATCCAACTTGGCTGCAAAAACAATATGTCAATATGAATACAATTATCATATTGAACTATGCAAGTAACTAACGAGTTTAAATTTAAAGAAATAGCATAAAAATCCGTGTATTTTATATAAAGTTAAAAAATCTATCACATGAATCTATAATCGCTGAATGAAATAGCATAAACACTCGTGTATTTTATATAAAGTTAAAAAATCTGTTACATCAATCAATAATAGTTGAATCATTCACGTTCAAACGTTTATTTCATGTATATATTTTTTTACATATTTTGTTTGCATTAGGTGGGTAAAATGTGAGGTAAGACTATTTTTGAAATACTTTGAATAAGTATTTTTTTTTTAATTAATATTAAATTTATAATAGGTAATAATAAGAGTGGTAATTTTTTATAATAGTTGATAGCATAACACAATATAAATATAATATAGATAAAAAATTTAGTAAATATTAATTTAGAAGTTTTTTACGTCCTTAAAAATTTTGTTATTTTTACTATTATAAATAAGTAAGACAAAAAAAGTTAACTCAAATTTTTATGTGTTAATTAATATGAAAATTCAACGCGATTGATGCCAAAATACGATACGAATGCGACTATCATGACATGATTGCCACCCCAACATAATACGATAATTACACATTCACTAATATTCTAAACAATGGAAAGGGTGATAGATGTATAAAATGGTTGTTGGCTCTCCTTCTCCAAATAACTTAAGTTTTAGGAGAATTTGTGACCAATAAGGGCGGAGGTAGATTAATATGGGGCTAAATTTTTTTTTTTATACAAACTATAAAATTTTATTAAAATATTAAAAAATACATCATAATGTATAATTAATAGAAGTTATAGTGAAGTCTACTTAATTTAATACTAAATTTTACATATTATATTATAATATAAACATAGATTTATCACTCAAAAATATAGATTAAACACATTATAATTAATATATAATAAAAATTTAACAAAAATTATAATAAGTTATTAAGTATTAATTAATATTATACATGTATAAAATAAATTTATTAAGTAAAAAATCTTAACAAATGGAAATTTCATTCAAACACAACAAGTTAAAACTAAAACTATAAAGAATATTTGAAAATATAAAAAATAAAATATGATTTAAAATTTTAAGCTTGAGACTACATTTAAAAATATATTTTTGATAAATAATATAAGATTGAATAATAAAAATGAATGAAAAACTAAAGACAAAGAAATATTAAAATTTTCATATAATTTTTTTTCAAATAAATTCAAAAAATTATTAAAATAAAATGAAAAATAATAATATTAGATAAAATTAAAATTTAAGTTGAAACAAAACTTTGACAATATAAATTATAAAACTTAAAAACTTAGTATGAAACTTATTGTATACTTTTTCTTTCAATTTTTATTTTTTATAATGTTAAGTATAAAGTTAAATATCTAAAAAAAAATAGATTATTACATATTAATTTAAGAAGTATTTTTATATAACATATGATTACAATTTTATTTGTGTTATTAATAGTTACTAAATATATGAAATAAATAAACATATATATATTTCACCACTTTACTCACAATTTATATCAATTTTATTAATTTATTTGTTAAATATTATTAATATATATCAAAATATGCATGCAAAAATTAGACATAATATCTATTATAAATAAAATATTTATTTAATATTAAAAATATATATATAATTAATTTTTTTTAAAAATGTTAGTCGAAGCTACAGTTCCATGCAACCCTCACTGTACTCAGCCTCTGGTGACCCATAGTTTATAGCATAGTATTAAAACTTAATTATTATTTCTCTTAAAAATTTAAACAATTAAACAAAGAATCATTAATTATTTTATACATTTACAAACAGATTTAAATTTGCGGTAGTGAAAAATAATAAACAAAAAGAAAACCATATAATTCTACTTTCTGCTACAAGCAGGGACTATATATACTTTTTCTGTTAATAATTACAAAAGCCCTACTTTTTCTGTTAATAATTACAAAAGCCCTAAACTATACTTGATTTGATAGAAATCCCAATCGAGAAAACGTGCAGACTGAACTGAAGTGAGTAATTTATAAAAATAATTGGAACTAATACAGTAATTCAACTTAAAACTATGGTATATATTAACTTGATTAATTTTCATGAAAAAGAGGAAAAAATACTAAAGAAAACAGGCAAGAAATTTTATTTTATTCTTAAAGCAACAATGTTTCAAATATTGTAAAACATGTAAAAAATAAAAAAGAGATTATTTTATTCTTAAAGCAATAGTTTTCAAATATTGTAAAACGTGTAAAAAATAAAAAAGAGATAAATCTTTAGTAATTAATTGATAATAACAATGATAAAAAACCAAAATATTGAAATATATGCTTTTTATAGGGAAAAGTTGAATATGTACATTATTGCTTGTGTCAGAGTCCCAGACTGTCAGTGTGTGCATGTTTCTCTTAGTTTTATTTTTAATATAAATAATTTTGGAGGATACAAATTATTGTCTTTGGTAACCCCAATAACATGAAACAAAGATAGGTTGTCTTCAGTAGTTGATAGTTTTGCACAAGTTCCACATGCATCATAATCTTCACCGGCTTATTAAAAAAAAAAAATAGAAAAATAATAAAATAATATTTCTTAAAATTTTTAATAATAAAATTAATATTTTTATAATTAAAAAAACAATTTTGATGCACGTGAGTTATCCACGTTGATAATCTTCACAGTTTCATTTACTGACCTGCTAATATTTCAATCTAAATTATCAAAGTTACCGTATTCGCTAGCATGAGATAAATATTTTAATCTAAATATGACTAATAATTTTTAATAATTTTGGAGGACATATTAATATGTCTGCAAAATAGTTATGATCCTTCTTTCTTGACCCCCAAAAAAAAAAAAAATCAACTAAATTAAATTGTTGTGATTTACTTAGTTATCTACTAAGACTTACTCTTTATTTTAAATTATATATTCCAACAATACTAAATTATCATTTAATTTAAAAAAAAAATTAAATTAGAATATTGTTGTTACTTTATTACAAATAAAATCACTAGCAACTTTAATTCGTAACTCGTTTACTTTATCATGATTGAAACTTTTTTATTTAGAAAAATACAAACTAAACAGTTTTTTTTTTCGAAATAAATATCATAACATTAAAACTAAATCACCGTAGATTTTTTTATCAAGCAAAATATAAGGGCATGAAACAAAAGAGACAGTATTTTTTAGTAGAAAATTTAGCATATATATATATATACACACAGACTGTGTGGGCAGAATCTTAGTTTGAAGAACAAGCTACTTAATTAAAAATACCAAGAGTAATTGATTTACCTTCCACATGCTATAATCAAAGTTTAAGAAAATTGGATGAATCGATCTCAGGCTTATAACATGAAAAAATTAATATTATCTGCATTAAGATTTGCCGCACAATCACTTGTCGTATGCATCATTCACCATATCATGGCATGTGCTACTACAGCCTATACACCTAACATACAAAACGACAATTATACTTGACCTAAAAGGGTTTATGAACTATCAAAACTCTGAATGTTTGGTAAACTATTATATTTGATGCGGCAATAATACCAAGGAAAATTTTTTAACAATAAAAAATAAAATAATACAAGGAAAGTACCTTGAAGAGACATTAAGGGTAAAATAGTCAGAACAATTAATCAGACAACCTGCATATCCTTGTAGTATAAATAAATGTAGTCTCTGGCATAAGCACCATGTTTCACTCCCGATTACTGACATCACACACCCTTCAATTACACTCTTCACTCTCCTTTCTTATCTTAATCCTAAGTCTCAAAGTTTTGTACTTTCTGGAGACGAAGAAGGTTGACAAACATTAGAGCTACTTTCAGATGGGTTTACGTTTCCGCTTGGGTTACTTGACGGCGATACTGTTTATCGTTTGTTGGGCTGCTGCCAATGCCTGCCCGCCGACAGATCGGGCAGCTCTTATGGCCTTCAAAGAGGCACTTCACGAGCCTTATTTGGGCATCTTCAAATCATGGACGGGCATGGACTGTTGCCACAATTGGTACGGCGTAAGTTGTGACCAGGAAACCCATCAGGTAGCTGATATCAATCTTCGAGGAGAGTCTGAAGACCCCATTTTCGAGCGAGCTAAGCGAACTGGCTATATGACCGGTTCAATCTCACCCGCTATTTGCAAGCTTCCTCGTCTCTCCAGCTTCACCCTCGCAGATTGGAAGGGAGTCACCGGCGATATTCCCAAGTGTATCACCTCGTTGCCTTTCCTCCGAATCTTCGATATTATCGGTAACAAAATCTCAGGCGAGATTCCGGCCGATATCGGTCGTTTAAAGCGGCTTGTTGTTCTTAACATTGCCGATAACCAAATATACGGTAGAATTCCGGCCTCACTGACGAGTTTGTCAAGTTTGATGCACCTCGATCTCCGAAACAACAACATATTCGGTGGCCTTCCCCAAAATTTCGGCCGAATGAAAATGCTGAGCCGGGCTTTGTTGAGCGGAAACCAAATCAGTGGTCCCATCCCAAGTTCAATCTCTCGGATTTACCGTCTCGCCGATCTTGATCTTTCAGTGAACTGGATATCCGGTTCAATACCGGCTAGTCTCGGGAAAATGGCGGTTCTTGCAACTCTGAACCTGGACTCGAACAACATAACTGGTTATATTCCAACGAGTTTGCTTAGTTCAAGCATAAGTAACTTGAACTTGAGCCGCAACTCGCTCATGGGTATTATACCGGACGCTTTCGGGCAGAGATCTTACTTTACCTTGTTGGATTTATCGTATAATAGGCTGAAGGGTGATATTCCAAAATCAATATTAGGTGTTTCGTATATCGGACATTTGGATTTAAGCCACAACCACCTTTGTGGGCGGATTCCGGACGGGTCACCGTTCGATCACCTTGAAGCGTCGTCGTTTAGTTACAACGATTGTTTATGTGGGAAGCCTCTTAAAGCATGCTAAGTAAGTTTTTACTATCTTGTTAAGAAAGAGTACTTTGAGTGGTTTAAAAAATAATTATGAAAAATTCAAGAATCACATTTCATTATTTATTTTTTATGATAAAGATGAAAGATTTCGTTTAATCATGAATAAAAAGTGTAAAGGATATAAAATCAAGTTTTTCAGATACATCAAAGTTATTATAATTAAAAAGCTAAGATTGATTAACAGTTGTGCTACAAATTCTACCAAAAATACATTTGAGCCTTCTTTTACGTTCTCTTCCGTCTTAATACTTGACTAAATTGAATGATATAGTGATCGTTGAATTCACTTAGTTTCAATGCAATTATTATTTATTGAATGAAATTGAAGGAATATTATGCTGACACTACTATAATTTGGGCAATATAGGACGGCTTATAATTTAGAGTGAGAAATAAATAGGACGGTCTCAAGTATATGGCCGTCTTATAAGAAATATAGGACGGTTATTACGGAAAAAATTAGGCGGAACTTTATAGGACGGCTATTAGCCGTCTTAAAAAAAATTCTTTTAGGACGGCTAATATGTTACTAGCCGTCCTAAAAGAATTTACACATAAATTCTTTTAGGACGGCTATTAGTCGTCCTATAAAGTTTCAGTTTTTTTTTTTTTTTTTTTGTGTTTATCCTAAAAGAACGAGTGTAATTTTTTTTACTTATATATATTTCTCTTCTCAAGCGAACCTAACTCATTTTAAGTAAAAAAAAAACAATCCCTCGTCCTTCTTCCTCTCCTCCTCTTTCTCACCAAGACACTCATCCTTATCCTCATCCCCTTCAATATCACCACCAACAATAATTGGTTTTTGCTAGCAGAGCTGGTAGCATGTGAAGGCTTTGACTATTTATTATGCACTTATTATTTGTTTTATTCTTAAGCTAATCTTTGGTAATTTTTTTAAATATATATATATTCTCTACATTGGGTTGATATTTGTATTTTGCTTGACTTTAATAATTATTTTTTTTTAAATAGTTGGACATTTGATTTCTTTGTTTCCTTTCGCTCACTCTGATCATTCTCCTTTCTTGATTTTTTTTTGCCATTTTTTCGCCCATTTTTGGCCATTTTCTTTGCATTTTTGTTATGAGTATCAATCTTAATGTTGAGTATTAATGATATTTGGTTTGGTAGTTTCTTATTGTGAATCTATGGATTAAATTTTGATTGTCAGGTTGAGTTTTAAAAGAAAGAGGGAATTGAAAAACTAAAGCGGGAAAAGAAAAATTGAAAGCGGCGCCAATTTTTTTTTCTTTTTAATTGGTTATATTTTTAATTAAAAATATTATTCATAAATTGTATTCGTGTTTCTAGAATAAAATAAATTGTACATATTATATATAGATTTCAGTACTTGACGAACACAAAAAAAAAAAAAAAAATTCTTTTAGGACGGCAAGTAGCCGTCCTAAAAGAATTTTTTTTTTATTTTTTTTATGGCTGTCCTAAAAGAATTTTATAAGACGGTCAGTGGCTGTCTTAAAAGAATTTTATAGGACGGCCAGTGACCGTCCTATAAAAAATTTTTATAAGACGCTCCGTGAACGTCCTATTTTTTTCGATTCTTTTAGGACAGGACTTTATAGGACGGCCACTGGCCGTCCTATAAGACTTATAGGATGGCCAGTGAGACGGCTAATGACCGTCCTATAAAGCCAAATTTGTAGTAGTGTGAAGTAGTTAAATACTAAAATTTGCTGGTTGAGAAATGCTCTAGCATACGTTTGCATCAAAGTTGAATCTGCATGGGGGTAAGAGAGCACCGCTGAACCTTCCTTTTATGATAAATAAAATTTTAAGTGTAAATACTTATAAAATTATAAATAAATTATATCTATAAAATAAAAATGTGTTAATATTTACATTTAATTAAGATACAAATAATAATTTTTTTCATTAAATAAAAAATCGATCAAAACAAATTATAATTATAATAATAATATTTTTCCATTCAAGACAGTTTAAAGATTAGAGACTTTTGTAATGTTCTGTTCATTTTAGTTATCTTTATGATATATTAACAATTATGGCTATAATTAATCTAAAATTTCTAAGAATGAAAAAAAAAAAATTGTTATAAAATTAAATAAAAATAACAGAAAAAAAGTAAAAAAAATAAATAAAAAAATTAATTCTCATTATTATTATGTTATAATACACTGCTAAATGTTTAATGTATATAGTTGACAAGATATAATATAAAGTTTAAATCTAAAATATGATGTATATTAAATCTCTATTTAAATACAAATTTATGATCTAATAGAGATTGAATCTTTACTTAAAATTTCAAATAAAAGTTGAAGTAAATCTAACCATAAAAAAAATAATATCATATTTAAGATTTGACATCAAAAGTATAACATTCTCCCTATATATCAACTGAATTGAGAATATATCTCATTAAAACTTTATTAGAAAAATCGAGTGGGACAAAAAACTAACAAAGAAAAAAAAGTACATTGTTCCCATATAATAAGATAAATTGCCTCAATAAAACATTTTTAGGAAAATCCAGTTGGACAAAACCATGGAGTAACAAGCATGATATATTATTTTATTGGCACATTTTAACACTAATATGACAATCTCTCAAATGTTGAAGTAATAGTCATTACTTATGGTGAGTGAGCTTATTTGGTCTTCACTTGACTTCATATTTAGTGCAATTTTTTTATATTCCATAGTGTAGGCCAAATATATTTATTTCTATTACATGTTAATTTAAATACTAACTTGCAAGGTACATATTGTTATACAAAAATAACTTGTTTTGTCAATCATCGTATAATCAATTAGAAACCTTGCATTTAAAAAATATACTGCAGTAATTAAAATAATAATTTATATATCTAATTCATTTTAATATACTCTAAAATAAAACTCATTATTTTATTCTTTTGTAAGATTCAAAATTTGTATAGTCTCTTATAACATTTATAAATATCAATAAATACATTGAGCATTAATTATCTTACTAAATGGTACTTATAGATAATAGAAAGAATAATAATATGAGACAATATTCATATTGTGCAACAAAATAATAATTGGATGTGTAATGTGCATATTTTTATCCATAAGAAGTAATTCAATACTAATTTATCTCTCTTTAAGATAATTACTTTTCTTGCCATATTTTTAGGAGCACATGAAACAAATCAACATGCTTTGTATTCATAAAATACTCATTAAATATGTAAAAATATTAAATTTTAATGTTAAAATAAATGCACTAGATATCTATTAAAATTTATGCTATATTTTACATTACTTTAATGGTATATGCTTATAATTATTATAACAATACAATATATTTAAATTGAGTGCTTTTATAAGTAACAAGTATTATTGATTTATTCATATTAGTAACAATATAAATAAATATTATGTGATTACTAGTCATATTTTAAATTCATCATATACATACGATAGTAAGATTTTGTATCACACAGTCACATAATTTGTTAAATAAAGTCATATATTTTCAACACAATTTGTATTTTGAGGCATTTGGACAACTAGTCCTTATAAATACTTAGTAAACATTTGAGATGTTCACATTATATCTATTTATTTTGCGCATAAGTGAACATAATATATGCCAAAATATATTTTATATTTGGCCTATAGTTTGCTTTGTTAACATGTAATGTAACAACTTTTAACTTTATTAAGAATTATTATCTATTGTTTATTTAAAAAAGGCATGAAAGAATATAAATTGTCACGCCCCTAAATAAGGGTACGTGAATTTTGAGAAGATAAATAAATTTGAAAAATATTATTTAATTTTAAAGTTATTAATTATGAAAAATCATACTACTACAAATTTGATTGGCCGTTCTCTAAAATCTCGTCCTAAAAGAATCGAAAAAATAGAACGTTTGCTGAGCGCCTTATAAAAAAAAATTTAGGATGGCCACTCACTGTCCTATTTTTTATGGAAAAAATTCTTTTAGGATAGCTATTGACCGTCCTATAAAATTCAATGGCCGTCTTGTAAGTTTTTTTTTTTGGTCCAATACTGAAATCTATATATAACCTGTACAAATAAATTTCATTTCAAAAACACGATTCAAAATAAATTTCATTCCAAAAACATCCATAATTTACATCACATATATATGGTTCAAAGCCTAGCTTTAATTTACCCAGATTACCATAATGTACAGTTAAATTACAAGAACACACATATATATGAAACATACAATCTTAGGATTAAAACAAGCTACATACAAATTAGCTAATTGTACACGTACATACACCATTCTTGCCTTAATGTCAGCATCTATATTGGTGTGTACCGATTCTTACTTGAGAACTACAATACAATATATGTAAAATATGTTAAAGCTAAATAATAGATAAACAATATTACATATTAACTTGAATATGCATACACAAATAATAAGGTTTAAGCTTACCAGTATATCATTAGTATCTACATTTTTAATAAATTTAGCAACATATGTATCCATTAATTTCATATATAGTACCCACATTCATACGATTCGGGTTATTTTGGACACTAAGTATAATTAAGACAGTTATAGTTAATAATTATATAATTAATTTAATTATAAATATAAAAAATAATTGAAAATTTTAGAAACTAACTAAAACAATTACCTTAACGGGAATCCAATTATGATTAATATTTGAATTTCTACGTTGACGATGCCATGTTTATAAAGCCCTGTTAATTACAACAATTATTTCATAACATAATACTCACATTTATAGGATTCAAGTTAATATAAACAAATAATATGAACACAATTATATAAAAAAATATTATCTAATATATAATATAAATATATGCGTGTTACCTCAACCAAATTCTTGAATATTCTTTATCAGGAGATGATCCTTTAGAAGAATTGTAAGCTTTTATAGAATTGAACCATTGAAGTTCAAAGTGAATGGGTTAACAACAGTTAATGTCCAATGACTCCTACATGTTAATAATTCATGTTATAATAATGTATTGGCTAGCTTATAATTTCACAAAATCAAATTAATCGTTTGAATGTAATACTTACGATTTCTAATATGGAGCCATAAGATACATTGAACCCATCATTGCATTAAACTTGTTCACAATCATGTTGACTTTGTATTCTTCATCATGATACATGCATAGATATTCTGGATCTACAAAAACAAAATGTATCTCCAATTGGACATTTTGTACTCTCCATTTATGAAATAATAACCTATTATTGAATGATGATATGCTAGTTAGTGATATGAAATACTCAAAATAAAGTATACTTACAATTTTAAATATATCTGATGAAAATTTGTATCTCATACTCAAAATATGAGGAACGCCAAGCGAACTAGTGTCACAATTGTGGACTATATCTTCCAGAGTTAATGAAATTTGGGTTGTTTTATACCCAAAAATCGTTGGATTGCATGGAATCATACGATGGGAGTTATCACCTTCCATTTCCATATTATTCAACGCCCATCTTTGTAAAATTTTAATTCAATTGTGATCTCCAACATCGCTACTCAAACTTGACAAAGAAACAACCTCATTTTCTTTAGATGTATTTATACATCTCTCTGGCACATCCTTGTTAATTTGTCTTTGTTTTTCAGGTAAGGGCTACAAAACATAGTTATTAGTTAATTAATAATAACACATTACACTAATTTTAAAGAACATACACACAATAAAATATTATTGAATTTTATAAAATTAGCATAATATATTACCTGTCCTCTTAATATAACAAGATGTTTTGGCCATTTCACATGTTGATTAATTACATCACCCACGTAAAAAGTTCATCTTGGACTGGATGTGGAAGAGGTGCCATTGGTTGTGTTATAGTTAATACAAAAACTTTGAAGTTTTCTTCTCCTATCTCCACTATACGAACCCTATCAGTTGGATTGCAATGAGGAAAGTAAGTGCCTTTGGTACAAACATTTGTTGGGTTATCATTTGGCAAAATGCATAACACTCCCTATATATATCATCAAAGAAAATAAGTAGAAAAACAAAAATGTAAATAAATAAGAATATATTATAAGTTTTCTAATTAATAAATTTACAATAAAAAGCTTACCTTTTCTATACCACTTGGTGGATGTGTACTACCATGTGATGAGTTGGAGTTGGCATTTGATTGTATACGTAGAACATCCTTCATTAACCTATCTGAACGTCCTGCATTGTCATTAAGTATATCAACAAATTGAGGAGAAGCATCCATTTGAACGTCCATATCCATTTGAACGTCCATATTCTCACTTTCTCTGCTTCTTCTACCTGAATTATCGTTCATGTGTTGTAATTTGTCCATAACATTTCTCATTATTTGTTCCTCCATTGCTTCAAAATTATTAGAATCTTCCTTATTTTGTAAATCCTTAATATGACTTCTTCTCCCAAAATAAAATGTAAGATTCTCTCTCCTTCCTAACCCACGAAATCAACATGAATGTTCTTCACATCTCAAGTATATCATTCCTTCTACCTTTTTTATTTCAAGTTCTCTAGTCTCTACCTTCTTCATCAATGTTTCCTAAAAAACCCACAGCAAAAAAAAATTTAATTAATAATCTTAGAATAGGATATAAGATTTAAAGCTAAAAATTGTTTTTATAGTACAATATTCTTACAATTTTTTCCAAAACCTCTTTTGTTTCATCTTTGAGTATTTGTCATTGATCACTTGGTATGTGAGTGTCAAGCTACTTCTCATGACGCTCCATGATAGTTCCAGGTCCTTTTTGCTTCTTCTGTTAAATAATTTCAAATATTATTTCAACAATCCAAGAATATATATCAATTGGCAATAAAAATCTTACCAATTTTTGTTTTGAACCACGATAGCCAACCTTACTCCCCAAATATGTGTGTTTATTTAACTTAGCTTTTTCTTGCATTTCTTTCCTAAGTTTTAGCGCTTTTGCAGAAAGTTTTTGATTGACAAATATCTCTCACTTCTCTTTAGATATGAAGCTATACTTATGTGGTGGAGAATACAGCTGTTCAGAATTGTCCAAATAAGGAAAGATGAATATCCTGACCAAATATGATTTGAATTTCCTACACTTGTCACCTGCATCAACCATATAAAAATGGTATGTCATACATGGATCAATCTCAAATGATTCATACAATAAAAAACATAGGTATCATAAGTATGAAATAATTGTACACATAGAAAAGCATATAGTATTAAGTATAAGTTCAGCAGTAGTAAGTACTAATAAGGATTCCCAAATTTTCTCTTTGCGAGACTCAGACACTAATCACCAATCAGTTATAGTGATATCAATGGTCGATCAAGTTATACTTCCAATAGCACTAGCCCACTTTGAATTGGTATCACCATATGGTACCCCATCTTCGTCAACCTCAACTACTATCCTCTCTCTTTTTGTTAATATGTTTGACAAAGTTGTCATTCCTCGACCTTCTTTCTTCTTTTTTGTACTCTTTCCATAGGTATCACCTTCATTTCTTGAGTTAGAAGGACGCTCCATCAATCTGCATAAAAATAAAGTAATAATATGTGAGTATACATATAAGCATGACTTGTTAGAATGCATGAACAAGTTAATAAAAAGTAAAAGTTATGTAATTAGTCATAATAAGATGTAGGTGCAATACTCAATGAAAGAAAATCAATAAAGTATATGAAAATTACCATATATTTATTTATTATTAATCCATATGCCTTTGCAATTAGTACGCAAATAAGAAAATGATTCTTCATCCTCTGTGTCATCATCATAAACTCCATCTTGTATCTCGTTATCATCGTAAACCATTGAAGCCGTTGAAACTCTTTGATGAGTGCTCGAAAAGCACTAATATTTCGTGATTAATTGTGCTTAATTTTTAAAATATAGATTTGTTATGATCGTTTATTTGATTATTTTCATAAATCTATCCATTCGGAATTACGGGTATGTTTTAGTGCATTTCAGGTGTTTTTAGCGTCAAATGAGTCAAATAATGCAAGCACGCAAAGACGGAACACTTACGGCACTCAAATCGCGAGTTATGGGCAAAACGAGTCAAATATGTAAGTCGTACATGTCGAGCCAGCACATATGTAAGGGGGTACATGTGAAGAAACTGAAGACAACGCGCGCCGCAGCGAGGAAAATGCATGCCGCGGCGGGGAGCTCTCGGGTTTTTACATTATTTTCAGAATTTGTGTTGCGCCGCAGCGGGAAAAATGCATGCCGCGGCGCGCCTATTCCTATGGCAATCAGGATTTGTGTAAACCCTTACATCTATAAATACCTCCTTAGAGCCCCCCTTACAAGAGAACTCGAACTTGTACATAACTTTACACATTACAATTTTTGCGATCAAACACTACATTCAATCAACTTTGGGAGTTTCGCTACACAAAAACGAAGCAAGAGAAACCATTCTAAGGATCCAAAGAAGCCGTCGACAATCGAAGATAAAGCTTTTGGAGAAGAACGCTATCCCATCCATAAGCGGTATTTAGATCTAGGTTTTCTTTGGTGTTGTAGAATTCTATTTTTCTTCTTCTTTCGTTGGAGTGTATGTTCATATTTTATTTGTCTATGAATATTAATATGAACATGTCTGGCTAGTTTTATTATAGATGTTTAGTTTGTGTTGCCATGTTTGTTAGAACTGTGTATGGTGTATGTTTTATTGATTTAATATAAACAAATTACTTTTTGATTAAGAGCATGTTTAGATATTTAATTATGAATTATCATGGGCCCATTTGAGATTCGTAGTTAGGTTGAAAGATCTTAGAATTTAGTTATAGGAACGTCACCTTAACTTTATTCCGAAATACTTAATCAAAGCTTCAAATTAGTGACTTAGTCATAGCATTAGTTTGATTGGCATGTATTTCCTTGCACATAATTTGATTACTATTTGATTTACCCCGACCGAAGGCAGTTAATTAGTTAATCAACAAAGAGATTTACCCCGACTGCAGGCAGTCTCGTAATTAAAAGGAAAGCCGGTAATTTTGTTTATATAGAACGTTCATGTTATTTCACCATACCTTTTCGATGCAAGCATGGTCAACCAAGCTAAACGTCCATACATCCTCCATTGATCTTCAAATATATCTGAATTGATTGTTACTTGCGATTTTGTTTTCGTTTAATTGTTCGTATAATTGTTCCTGTTACAAATCAAACACCTTTTTACAGTTTTACTTGCTTTAGGATTCTAGTTACTTAGAGTTTTAGTTTCACTAGAACTCTATTTAATTAGTGTTTTATTTTCATTAGAACTTTATTTAGATTAAAAAGTTAGTTATTTAGAACCACTCCAATTCCTTGAGAGACCGACCTTGGAAGTTGCTTATCACTTTCCTACGAGTGATTCGTACACTTGCGAGTACACAATTTAACACATCACTCTTCAATGTCTTCATCTATCTCATCATCATTCCCATCATAATAACCTTTATTAGAAGGAGTAAGAACAATTGACCATTGTGGGTCTTCAGGATCTCTTACATAAAACACTTGTTTGGCTTGGCTTGGCTTGCAAAAATGAAACTATCTTTTTTATACCCAATTCTTTGTAAGTTTACCAAAGTAAAACCATTATCTTTGTTATGGCAAATACTAACCTTATTCACATTCTCAACCCAATCACACTTATTAAACTTGTAGTAATCCAACTCCCATATCTCTTGGATAACTCCATAATATGTCATTTCACCTGATATTAGTCTTTTATCCTTTGCAGTAGCAATTTGCATGAGTTGTGCTACTATTTTGATTGGTTTGGTTATCATCTATTTCCCTGGTAAGAAATCTATATCCATTAATGATGTAACCATTATATTTAATCACATGAAACTTAGGACATTTTGAAATCCATCTAAATGTGACAGAAATATTATTATTTGGATCTCTGAGCTCTTGAGAAATCTGATTAAGTGAGTATACTTAATTATTAACATATATAGAGAAAAAAATTCCTTAATTAATAGTTACGTTTTAATATACTCACTTCATCAGGTAGCCAGTACATAAAAGTATGATTATGTTCGTCAATTAACCATTTCTCCGTGCGTCTTGATTGTTTGTACTTGTCCTTAATATGTTCCAAGTGCTTCCTATAAAGTTATGTTCATTATTAAAAATTGATATTTAATTACAAATAAAATTAAGTAATAAAATTTAGAAAATTACTCAAGATATAGTTGAACTTCATCTATGTTTGATAGAACATGACGATAAGCTTGCTCCCATAATTTACGATCTACTAGTGCTTGTTTTTTAGCTCCTATATATTAACCAACACATTTTCTTTCTTTTGAAATTGTGCTTTTGGTAACGAGCAAACTTATAGAACTCATTACTTCTTTAGCTATATAACATTCAGCTATACATCTTTCAGGTTGATTCTTATTTCTCACATATCCTTTCAATTCCTTCATTAATTGTTCAAATGTGTACGTTCATCTCAAAAAGACTAGTCCACATAAGTTCACTTCTCTTACTAGATGAATTGTGAGATGTATCATCACATCAAAAAATGAAGGAGGGAAGAATTTCTCTAACTTGCATAGAGTGATAACAAGTTCTGATTGAATTGCATCCAACTTTTGACCATCAACTGTTTTCTTACATGTATCATTGAAGAAATAGCAAAACTTAATAATTGTACTCCTCACCTCTTTGGGCAACACCCCTCATAATGCTACAAGCAACAATTGTTGCATCAAGACATGGCAATCATGTGACTTCATCCCATATAACTTTTTGTCAGTCAAAGAAACCAAACTACTTATGTCGGATGAGTATCCATCTAGGACTTTAAGATTTGCTAATGTGTTGCAAAATGATTTTTCCTCTTTCGTCGATAAAGTGTAACATATGGGGAGTAAGTAAGTCTTATTCGTGCCCACCGTTGAGCTAATCTCAGTTCTTACACCCATTTTAATGAGATCCATACGTTGATGAACACATCTTTGGTTTTTCTAGGAATATTTAGCAATGTACCAACAATGCTATCACACACATTCTTTTCTATATGGATCACATCTAACAGATGTCTAACATTCAAGAACTTCCAATATTCTAAGTTAAACAATATTGATTTTTTTCTCTATGAAGTGCTTGTATCAACCTTATAATTTACGTTCCCATGTGCAAAAGTCATCATCTCAACTCTTGCTAATACTTCACTTCTAGTTACAGGAGTTAGTTGTGTTCCTTCCTCTTTATGTCCGTTAAAAGACTTGCGTTGTTTTCTATAAGGATGATACCTGGGTGATGAGTGCTCGAAAATCACTAATATTTCGTGATTAATTGTGCTTAATTGTTTAAAATATAGATTTGTTATGATTGTTTATTTGATTATTTTCATAAATATATCCATTCGAAGTCACGGGTATGTTTTAGTGCATTTCAGGTGTTTTTAGCGTCAAATGAGTTAAATAATGAAAACACGCAAAGACGGAACACTTACGGCACTCGGATCACGAGTTACGGGCTAAACGAGACAAATATGTAAGCCTTACATAATGTGCCGTCACATATGTAAGGGGGTAAACGTGAAGAAAAGGAAAGCAACACGCGCCGCGGCGAGGAAAATGCATGCCGCGGCGGGGAGCTCTCGAGTTTTTACATTATTTCCAATTTTTGTGTTGCGCCGCGGCAGAGAAAATGCATGCCGCGGCGCGCCTATTCCTATGGCAATCAGGATTTGTGTAAACCCTTACATTTATAAATACTCCCTTAGAGCCCCCCTTACAACAGAACTCGACCAACTCGTACACAACTCTTAGATTTCACAATTTTGCGACCAAACACTACATTCAATCAGTTTTGAGAGCGTTGCCACACTCTAACGAAGCGAGAGAAACTATTCTAAGGATTCAAGGAAGCCGTCGACGATCGAAGATAAAGCTTACGGAGAAGAACGCTATCCCATCCATAAGCGGTATTGAGATCTAGGATTTTCTTGTTGTTATAGAATTAAATCTTCTTCTCTTTTTGTTAAAGTGTATGATCATATTTTATTTGTCTATGAATATTAATATGAACATGAGCGGCTAGTTTTATTATGGATGTTTAGTTTGCGTTGCCATGTTTGCTAGAATTGTGTATGGTGTATTTTATTGATTTAATATAAACAAATTACTTTTTGATTAAGAGCATGTTTAGATATTTAATTATGAATTATCATGGGCCCATTTGAGATTCGTAGTTAGGTTGAAAGATCTTAGAATTTAGTTATAGGAACGTCACCTTAACTTTATTCCGAAACACTTAATCAAAGCTTCAATTTAGTAACTTAGTCATAGCATTAATTTGATTGGCATGTTTTTCCTTGCACGTAATTTGATTACTATTTGATTTACCCCGACCGAAGGCAGTTAATTAGTTAATCAACAAAGAGATTTACCCCGACCGCAGGCAGTCTCATAATTAAAAGGAAAGCCGATAATTTTGTTTATATAGAAAGTTCATGTTATTTCACCATACCTTTTCGATGCAAGCATGGTCAACCAAGCTAAACATCCATACAACCTCCATTGATCTTCAAATATATCTGAATTGATTGTTTAATTGCAATTTTTTTTTCGTTTAATTGCTCGTACTTTGTTCCCGTTACAAATCCAACACCTTTTTACAGTTTTACTAGCTTTAGGATTCTAGTTACTTAGAGTTTTAGTTTTACTAGAACTCTATTTAATTAGTGTTTTATTTTCATTAGAACTCTATTTAGATTAAGAAGATAGTTATTTAAGACCACTGCAATTCCTTGAGAGATCGACCTTGAAAGTTGCTTATCATTTTACTACGAGTGATTCATACACTTGCGAATACATAATTTAACACATCACTGGGTAACCATTTTCTATAACCCATGTAAGACATCTTCCTTGAATGTTTTAACCTTGATCCCTAATACCCTTCACTACATACCGGGCAAGCATAATAAGCTTTAACAGTATGACAAAAAAGATTCTCATAAGCAGTAAAGTCATTGATTGTCCACAATAAGATAGCTTTCAACTTAAATTTCTCAAGTTTGAAACTATCATACACATTAATTCCATCGGTCTATAACAACTTCAAGTCTTCAATCAATGGCTCTAAGTAAATGTCAATATTATTTCCAGGTTGCTTGGGTCCAGATATCAACAAAGTTAACATCATATATTTTCTTTTCATACATAACCAAGGAGGAAGATTATATATGACAAGTATAATGGGCCAACAACTATACCTACTACTTAAAGACTAGTGAGGATTGATCCCATCAGATGAAAGTACAAGTCTAAGGTTTCTAGATTCAGCGTTGAACTCAGGCCAAGTATAGTTGACATGCTTCCACTCGGGTGAGTCAGATGGATGTCGCAACATTCTATCATTTTCCCTTTCCTTCACATGCTATGTTAGATTTTGAGATGTTGCTGAATCTTAAAACATTCCTTTAAAACGTGGAATGGGTGGAAAGTACCACAATACCTTTGCAGGAACATTAACTTTTTCCTTCCCTGATATTGGATTAACTTTCCATCTTGACTTTTGACAATGTAGACATGCTATGAAATCCTTGTATTCATTTCGATATAGAATACAATCATTAGGACAAGCATGGATTTTTTCATAATTCATGCCCATTTCACGAAGGATCTTCTTAACTTCATTCATTGATGATGGTAAAACATTATCTTCTGGAAACATCTCACTCAAAAGAGTTAGCAACTCATTGAAGCTTGTATATGAATGACCATGCTTACCCTTCCATTTATAAAGTGAGTCTGACCCTGACAATTTTGTTAACTTATTGCATCCTTGGTATAATGGCTTTATAACATCTTCCATAATGTCTTGCATGTCATCCATATTATTTTCATCATAATTGTCGTTTCAAATTTTGCACTATTTGTGAAATCATTTCCACGTGAATTGACATCATTGAATTCTTTAGGAGGATAAACTTTTGAACTTTGCTTTTTAGTCTCTCCACGACGATATCAATTTGTATATCCATTATCAATGCCATTATGATAGATATGATTTCTAACTTCAACGACATGAAATTTTTTTAAATTTGCACACTTCAAACACGGACAACAAATTCAATCTTTTTCGGTTGAATTATCATAAGCAAATCTCAAAAAAATTTCCACACTCTTAATAAATTTTACATTTGTTCTACCCATAGACATCCAACTGTTATCCATCCTATATATCATTGTAAATCAATCTCTTGTCAATAGTTAATTTAAAAATAATTCACTTATCGAATATTAAGTAAAAGTATATTGTAAAATAAGTTGGTTATTAAATTTCCTCAAAAAAGTTTATAATATGTATCATTTTATAAAGATTTTATAAGATGGTTAATAGACGTCCTAAAAAGATTTTATAGGACGGTCAAAGGCCGTCCTAAAATAATTTTAGAGGACGGTCAAAGGCTTTTTTAAAAGAATTTTATAGGAAGGTCAATAGTTGTCCTAAAAAGATTTTATAGGACGGTCAATAGCTGTCATATAAACATTTTATAATACAGTCAATAGCTGTCCTATAAATTCTTATAGGACAATCAATAGCAGTCCTATAAACATTTAATTAATAAAATTTTTTAAGACAGCCTATGACAGCCCTATATATAATATTTACAGAAAAGTCAAAAACTGTAAACATTTTAGTTTTAATTAAATCTGTTAGTATACATTTATTTTAAATAATTTTCATATATAATATGTACTACAACTATATATCAGAAAAACCATAATAATATGTTCATAAATAAATAATTTTAGAAAAAAATGATATAAAAAACCTAAATAAAAAAAAAGGGAAGGGGAGGAATAAAGCATACTTGTCAGAGAAGGAGTGGACACGGGGTGGGTTTCAGTGGGGTGATAGAGAAGGAGTGGGGCTACGTCGTGTGCGACGGACTGGGCTGGGTTTGGAGGATTGCGGCAGCGTACACCACTTAAGGTGGTAAAGACGCAGAGGATTTTTGCATTTTGCGTGGTTTTCGTGTGTCGCGGGGTTATCGATTGGGGTTTCGCACCAACTGCAGGTGGCCTTTGGAGGTGGAGATGGCATTGGGTGGTGGCAGTGCGACGAGGAGATTCAAATTCGCTAGAGAAATCTAGGGATTGAATTTTTAACTTAAAATGAGCTAGGTTCACTTGCAAGTAGAAAGCTAAGTAAAAAAAAAAATTACACAAAAATTCTTCTAGGACGGCCATTTGTTTTAAAATGGCTAATAGCCGTCCTATAAAATTTCGCCTAATTTTTTCCGTAAAAACCATCCTATATTTCTTATAGGACAACCATATACTTGAGACCGTTCTCACTCTAAATTATAAGATGTCCTATATTGCCCAAATTATAGTAGTGTCAACTTAAATTCAATCAATTTTTTATAAATCATTCGAGTATTCTTAAAATATTTTATTATTCATATAGCACATAAAACTTCAAAACTCTTAACATACTTTAAATTAGAGTGGTCTCAGCCTATCTACTTGATAAATAGAATAACTAATAAAAACAATCAGGTTTAAAGCGTAAACCTTTTAATTGAACTCCTTGAAGAATGCACATCACGCTCAAGCCACATTCATCCTATTGATACTTGTACAATGTTAAAAAATATTTTTTTTTTCCTATAGTCAAAATGATATCATTTTATTTTTCAAGTACCTGAGACTCTATAGTAGTCAAAAAGAAAATTTTTGATGTCATTTCTTGGAGCATTATCTTACTTTATTTAATCAATAATTGCATTATTTTTGTATCAATATAATTAATAAGCTTTAGACAAATTATGAATGTTTACTATCATTTTATTTCATTGTCCTATAAAGGCTTTAATAATTGCTCGAATATTTTGCAACTAAATTTTTCATTATTTAAATGCATTGACCATATATAGTACTCTATCGTTGAGTAATTTTTTGAACTTCATGTTCTATAAAATTGATGCATTTTAAGTAATTTTACGCTATTATTTTTTTTTTCTCTCCCTCTATGATAACTCTACAAAAGTAAAGATATTTAGCCACTTTTAAGCTTACTATTTGCATTATTTTACACTTAAAATAGGCAAAATGACTTAATATTTATTTAATTGTGTCATTGTAGGTAAAACAATAGCAAATGGAATGAAAACGGGCAAAAGGGACAAAACTAGTATAAGAAGGATGGCACCGTGGTGGGCACTATTTTAGACCACGATGCTCCTGTAAAAAGAAAGAATTGTCGAACATGCCTTGTGCCTCAACGCACCACAATTCAGGCTAAGGAGCGTATTTATCCAAAAACCACCCGAGAGCTTGGCACCGCAAAGGTGGAATATTAGAGCCGCAATACGAAATGTGAAGAATTCAAACCTAGAGTCTTGAGCTATGGCACTCACTATTTTAGGCTGCGGCACACGTTGTCATATGCGTGAGAAATTGCCAGAAGGCTAATTTCTTATTTGGACTATAATTCCTATTTGCACCATGTTTCCTAATTGAATTACAATTGCTATAGCCTACAACTCTTGGCTTATAAAGGTAACTGATAAGCATCCAAGAAAATTAGATTCACTCATTTCACCACTAACCTACATAATTTAGAGAAAAGAGGTGGCAGTTTAGAGTATAAGGCATAGCAAGAGGAGGATTCAATATTGAAGGTGTTGGAATTTAGTTCCACCAAAGTAACTGTTGGTAGAGATTGATTTTTGGAGTGATAACAAAGATTGGTTTTATCTTTCTTTACCCTTTTGTGTTAATCTTTTTTTTTTTTTTGTATTTTACTCAATATTTTTGAGATTTTATTGCATATTTTATTAAGCTAAACTTGTTGTTAGGATCTTCTTGAACTCGGTCTTTTTATATAATTATTTAGTTACTTCTTTCATTCTATTGTGATTCAAAATTTAATTATATTATTCAATATAGGTTATTGTAATTAATTGTCTAATTTGTAATTATTCATTGAGACAATTAGGTAACTTTGAGAGAAGTATCTATTTGCTTGTCTTGATTGAATTGCATGCATAGATTTTAGGCTGAGAGGTACGATTCTTGTATATGTGATCTACAATTGACGGTCTTAATGAGTAGTAATGTAATCTAATTGCTATGAGAGTATGATTATGTTAGATTATTATATTGTGTACAGTTTGCTTGAGAGAGGAATGTATGTATTCCTATGACTCTTTGTGCTTAACATGTTAGTGCGGTTGTGTTGGATCCAATAGTGTAAATATTATGTTTTTTTTTTATTTTGTTATTTTTATTATTTTATCTATCTATTTTCGATAGCATAAATAGTTTTGCATAATTATAGTTCAGTAGGGCCAGGTACGTTATCAGAAGAACTAGAACACGCACTGAGAGCTATAAACAACCTCTCTTCCTCGTACTGTAGGGCATTAATCCATGTCAAAAATGCACTCACATCTTTAGTACATGCCGTCGATACAAGACGCAAGAGTGAGCCCACTTCAATGCGTCCAACGAAACAAACACTAACAAACACAGGCATTTTTTATCTCCTAACATAAACGAAATAAAAACGAGCATTTAAATAATTACAGATGCCCAAAATACTTGCAATAATCGCGCCGTAAGTTTCTCTATAAGACACAACATTGTATCGTCGAAGTCCAATCAATCATTTACACTTTGAATAAATAAAATATTCTCTTTTCTTTTCAGAAACATAATCATCATATTCTCTTACAAGAGTGACCCACTACTTTAAACCCCACCCACATATTTTGAGTCAAAATATTCTCTGTCATATTCTCTTATGAGTGGGTCTCACCACTTTAAACCCCAGCCACATATTTTGAATCTGCACTATTCGCTTATCCATTCACTTCATATTTTTCCCCAATCACAGCACGTCATGTGGCAGATAAAAGGGGCGCGGGGTGGCCCTGTAATATTACCCCCCCAAACCCTATATATGTCACTCTAATACTCCACCAAATGACCATAATTTTTTTGAGCTCCTCTTAGAGTACCCTCTCATTTTTACTTTCAACTAGTGTTTTTATCTTTAAATTAGGGTTTATATACTTTATTTAATATGCCTTCTAATCCTTCATTTCCTCTTCAATCAAAGAACATATTCCTCACCTATCCCAAATGTTCATTGTCTAAGGAAGAATGCCTAGATCAATTGAACAAATGCTTGAAAGATAAAAAAACCCAATTACATTAGGGTCGCATTTGAGTTACACGAAAATGGGGAACCTCATCTTCATATTCTAATTCAGTTCCCAACCAAATTTTAAACAAAGAATCAACGATGCTTTGATCTAGTATCCTCTCACCGATCAACTCATTTTCATCATAATATTCAAGCAGCTCGCAATGCATCTGCTGTTAATGATTATATTTTCAAGCATGGCGATTTCATTGAATGGGGTAATCTGCGTTCATCTAACTGACAGAATACAACATCTAAAGTAGACGTCGTGTATGACGCTGCGCTTACCACCATAGTTTTTTTGAGCTCCTCTTGGAGTACCCTCTCATTTTTTCTCTCAACTAATGTTCTTATCTTTAAATTAGGGTTTATATAATTTATACTTTTCAATTCTTTATTCGTTCATAAGTTTATCAGATTTCTTCCCCTTCGAAAAGATCCACAACATAGTTCAGATATGGATATTTCAATTTCAGATGAAATTTCTGGAAACTACACCTCTTTTACTTTACAGGCTAAAGCATTTGGAAATATCCAGATGATACGTTTGGTCTTTCCATCAAAATTGGACCAAATTTTCTAGAAATTCAAGAACCAATCTATGATGATCGATCATTGTCTTATACAGTATCGACCTCAATGCCAAATAAATACGAATGGGATTGTCGTAATAACAATTTACGACAATCGCATGACCGGAGAGGGTGCGAAACAAGTTGAATTTACAATTCCAGTTACATGCCCAGCAGATCTAACATATTTTGGAAATGCATATGCATCCCTTAGAGATAGGGATTGCCCATGGACAGCAACATACCAACTGAAAGATTCGATGATAAAATCGGATACCCATTTCTGCAAAATAAAGGCCCGTCTAAAACTCACAACAGCCAAGTTCCTAACAAAATTAGCATTTAGACCACCAACAATCAGGGTGCTAAGCACCAAATTCTCAAATAGTGATATGGATACGTGGCACTGCAACTATGCTCCAAGACTGGTTGTCAAGTGTGCAAGAAGCTCATCCTTTGTGCGCAACACATCTCAACGACTGCCCATATGTGCTGGGCTGGGTATAGCTTATTCGGATATTAGCCTACAAAGACATTCAGTTTCAATAGAGAGCCATTTATCAAAAAACAATGGCCCAACCAAAGAAGACATAGACCCAGGCCCTTCTATTTCAGAAGTTGGATCCAACACCTCGTCAGCAATAGCCCTAACACCTGCCCAGCTCGGACAACTAAATACATCTATAATGAAGGCAACTGTAGAAGCACTTCAGCAAGATCATCTCAAAATAACGACAAATAAACCTCCGATTTAGTTCTGTTTATTTTTAATCTCCTTTTATTTTTAATATCTTTTGGCATTTGAAGCTGCACTTGCCACCATAAATATATGATTACAATAAATGTGATTTCTTTACATTCAATCTCAGATTTACAATATAGCAATTTATTATCATCAACAGTTAGAATTAATAGTAGTACACTATTCTTGAATTTAAATTACATGTAATGAACGTATCATCCCTGGTTTCCCACATAACAAACAACAATAATGCATTGCGCTTTACATTGACATAAGACCCTCCCAATTCCTTAGTCTGATCTATAAATGTCGTTATAATTACATCACAACCAAAAAACGAGCATATCTCTTCACATTCACATAGGTTCCTGTATCGGTTGAATCAAACGAAAAGTTTTCTCTCATAAAAACTCTGAACCTACCAACACGATCTGCACGAACATGAGGAAAACATCTAGACTTGTGAGAACCATCAGGAACACCAAATACTTCTTCAAATTTAGGCTTCATAGCAGAGGAGGGTTCACGGTCAAGTACAACGAATAAGACACCATAACCTGGGCGATAAAGTCCATCAGTATCATCCATTAACATTTCCTGACCATCACGACCAAGACGAATGCATTTTCCTTCAAACGTGATTATGCCATCAATATTGATGGAATAAATCTTAATAGATCGACTACAACGATCATTTGGACCTTGACAGACCTTAGGTAATTGGAAATAATCCATCATTACTTCACCAGGAACGATACCATCTACCTTATCGAACGTCTCGTCGGCCAATCCTTTGTTTGGAAACAACTTGCCATATTTACGAGAGTAACCGATTTTCTTACAAGAACAACCACCCTTCTTAAAACCAGGGTAATATCGACTAAAAGAATTATAATTCGGCTTATTATAAGCACGATAAAAACGTCGATCGTGACGAGTATTATACATTTTAAAATTTAAATGTCTTCAAATTTTCAAAAATTATAAATTAAAAAATATGTCAAATTGCCTCAACACCTCTTCTTATAGCACACAGTTGAATGTCAGTCATAATATAGAAAAGTTAACCCACTTGTCTTAGAATTACTTGAAAATGCCAAAAGTGCCCTTGTATATTCAAAAGCTCTTTTATGCTGCGCTTACCCCAAGGGTAATTTTCTTCCTTAGTGTGCAGTCTTATCTTGTTCTTTAAAATATTTATTACTTGAACACTGACCTGTGCACTTGGATTTACCTTGTCACCCAAATGGAAAAAATTGTTTATATTATCAAAATTATTTAACTAGCATGCTTACACTTCAAATGGTCCAATATATTCAATAATAAATAAATAATAAAACTCAAAATACATATTTTTAAATTTATTAATGGGCCAAATTAAGTCGATGCAATAAGAACAATACAATTTTATTTTGCAACTAATATAAGTTCCAATTAAGAAAATTTAATAATAAATTCATAAGTTAGACTATACCCAAAATACATCATGTTTCCATAATATTATTTTCATAATAAATTATTTATCAATAATTTAGAGGCGTAAGATTCATTATCAACCTTTGTCAAATATAATAAGTTCATTTTTCTTTAAAAATATGTAACACATATAGTTATTGAATAATTAAAGATTTGGACATTAGTCTACAACTATTTAACTTTCTATTGTAGAATGAACCCCTTTGGATTTTTTATGATTTAATTTTAGTCATGATAAATATTTAAGATTTTAACCACCAAAATTTATTTTATAATTGCGATATAAATTAAAAAAAATCTTTTCAAATATTGACTTCTAATCATATATTTGTGGCATTATAAATTTGGACCAAAATATGCATCATGCAAGTAATTTTTAACATAAGATCTATCTTTTGTAAAACTTTTTCAAGTTTAAGCTTTTATGTATGACTGTAGATATCATGTAATTATACTTTACTTATAGTCTCAAATATTATTATTGTGCAACATATTCAAAATATTAAATTTTTCCTCAAATTTGAAGAATTTAAACAAAATTATATATAATATAATTAATCATAATTTAGTTTTTCAAAATCTTTTATTAGATTATATATGAAATTGTGCTAAATCAAATAATAATGAGTAGTATTGCATTATCTTTAAGACACATAAGTGTTTATTATTTCAATTAATAGCAATAGTTACAAGATTACTTTATATTTCTTTATCCATAACTTTATGAGTGATCATTATCTATTAAGATCAAAAGGGGATATATACTTGATAATGTTGCTAAGACATTGGACCTTAATTAACATTCTTTTATTCTGCTTCTATGAAAACTCATAATCCTTTATAAAATTAAAGTTCAAATACCTGATGGCATAACAACAACTCAAAATATATCTTATTTGCCTATATAAGCTTTCGATTTTAATAATATGATAAATATCGTAATTACTACATCACTAATATGAACAAATAGCTCAAGTCATGCATATGATCATTAGATAACATTCACTTTTATGAATAATATGATCAAAAAGTCTTTGTTTTCTTAATAATTTGTGCAAGTACATAAATTTATATATATGTGTGTGTATTTTTTTTTTTCATATTGCTATTTCATGAGCAAACTTCATTTGTAAAGATAACATATGAAAGAATAAAAATTATTATGAACTTTACTCTCAATGTTACTTTATAAGCACACACAAAATCTTTACATATATTATTTTTAACTCTCAATGAAAGAAATGATACAATAACTTTTTTTTTCTTTTCAAAGTATTCAAATTATATGTTAATAATATGAAACATTTAAAAATCTTAAATAATTATGATTGAATTTTAAAAATATAGTATCCATATTTCATTCATTTAAATAGCTAGTGATTATTATATATATATATCAAATTAATCAGTTGTAATTCTTCAAAGATATACTTTTCTCTTTTGATTATATTCATTTTAATATCAAAATCAAATGACATTCATCAAAAAGCCCGTACATTCCTAGTCATATATAGGGCATGTACTATTTATATAGAGGTTATTATTTTTTTACTTCAATAGCAAATTTTACTCATAAAAATAACATATATAATATTTTATGATGTCAATTTTGCTCTCAATGTTGTTACTTAGTAGCATATGCTAGACATTGAATATACTTTATCATATATTTCTATTAATATCATAGTTTGTGGGCTAACAATAAATGAGATATCTAAAATATTGCTCTTTACACTTTCAAAAGAATAATCCAATTATTTTTTATATGTAAATTTTAGAGAATACTTTATTATAATAATAAAAAATGATGCAATAATATTAAAACAATGAAAGAAAGTTATTGAATTCCAAAATTAAGCGTAGGTCATGGTTTTATTCTACCAATAATATTAAGTAGTTAATTCATTATATAAAAAAAAGTATTATGCTGCTTGTTTAACAAGCACCAAGTAACATGTTCAAGGACTAGTACAAGTAAATAAAAAAAAAAAAAACGATGCAGTAACATAATTAGTATTGACCAATGGTGCTCCCAAGAAAGAATGATGAAGCAAGACTTTCTTAAAAGTCATTCTCCTAGACAGAAAACTGTTTCTATGATAGACTAGTGATACTAAGGTTTTTAAGAACTAATCTCTTAGATAAAACTCCCTTAGATCTTACTATTTCATGCAACCACAAACTTAACAATATGTAATTTGCATAATATTTACAATTATTATAGAAGAACTTTAGGCTATATTAATATTAATAGTAGATGAAAAGATCAAAAATAACATTTTACATATGGTTCGAATGAGATTAAGATAACATATTCAAATAACAAATAATTTTATGATAACATATTTAAATATTAAGCATAAAATACATTACAATTATCATGTATACAAATAACTTTTTATTTTTTAATTGATATAGTTATCATGTACTCTAGATGATTAGATTTATAATTGAGAAAACAACAAAAATAACACCCCTCAAAACGTGCATAATAAAAATAGCACAACTTTTGTTCAAACTTATATTTTCACTATTAAAAAAAATTAATATATCATTTTTCTTTGAACATCCTTTCAATTGAAATTGAATAACGGCAATTTAGATCCGTTCAATATTGAACGTTTAATGTTATTGGGGTGTTAGTTTTGTTATTATAAGTTTTAGGGGTGTTATTTTTGGTAGTTTCCCTTTATAGCTAAAGGTAAGTACAAATAGATTATTAATTTGAGTTTAAGGAAAATACTGATTGATATTTATGAGACATTATTATCTATTGTTTTACTAAAAAATTCACAATTTTTTTTTAGTAATAATAAATATTTGTAACGATAAATTTAAATATATATTTGTTATTATATTCATAAATGTATTTGCTATGAAAGAGTCCTAACTTGATAAACTATCAAGGTAAGGTGATAAGAACACGTAAGGACTCACTCCACTCGTACACACAGTAGAATATAAAACACAAGTAATAAGGAACATAAATAAGCACTCAAGTGAAGGAGGTAAATGCTTTTCAATCTTAGTATAAACTATATATGTTGTCATATATACTGTGATACTCAAATTGTACTAACTCATACAGCAGATCAAGCAAACACAACGAGATAACTTGGTAAATCCTATTAGTTCTCAATCCTATGTAGTAACATTCACAAGTTGGTTAAGGCAACCACTTAGCTGCCAAATTTACTAACTAAAATAAAATAGTTATTACATACTCGATAAAGATAAAATGTCAAATACCTCTATCAATTAAGAACCACCTATCTTAACTGCCTACGCTACTATTACTAGCTGTCTACACAACTACTTTGATCCACAGTAAATCTAACTTACCTCCAGAGCCACACTACCAACCAGTGTGATGCAAATATTTGTGATCAGATTAATGTACAACAATATATAGTTTACCCAAAATATAATTTTAGAATAAAATATTTCATATCAACAATATAGAAACACACTTGACATTTGTTGATACGAAAACTCTATCTCGTAATAAAAATACAAAAACATACTTGATTTATTATTATTAAAAAAAATCCATTTTATAAAAGAGTTTAATAAACTCTACCACCACCTTGTATCTCAATACAGTAATAACACTCGATGTTTTGAGAATACGGAATCTCCTTTTATAAAAAAATTAATTCACAAACATTTCCAAGTGAATAATCACTAATATGAAACAACACTCAAGTATTAGTGATACAGAAAATGTAAAAATATTTCTCATAACAACATAAAATATTTTTCACCCAAACAAAATATTTCAGATAGGAGTTATCAAATTGACATAATTTTTTCACTTAAATTTTTTAACAAAACAAAGAAAGTGAATGGGTATTTATAGAGATTTTCAAAACATGGAGACCCTCGTGACATCTTTGCTGACCACCTCAATGAGGTATCAGCAAGATACTAGCGAAAACTCAGTGAGGTCTAACAGTCAGAAAAATGAACAAAACAACATCGCCAACCCCTTGCTGACCTACCACGGTAAACACAGAGCAAGACCCCAGCGAGTACCTTGTCAAGCTTAAAAGAAAATATTTTTTAAGTTTAGAACGAAAAAAGAAAAGAACCATAAGTACTCAGAGTTAGAAAAACAAAAGGAGGGATAAAAACACACTTTAAATATGTAAACTACATACTTCCAACCACCTCATGGTGTGTGTATCATACAAACAAACAATAGTGTTAAGATTTATGTGAGTGCATGCAATACCGATCACAAGCAAAGCACCATACATAGACGTAGACAAAACACTAAGTAAAATAAATAGACTATGTATTTTGCATACAAAAATGCCAAAAAAGATACAAAGAAACTTATAGGACTTATACAATATATTAATTATAATATGATCAAAGAATTGCAATATATTTACCAAAATAATAACAAAACAAAAAAAGATTATCATATATTGATAATATTTTATAATAAAATTAGTATCAAATTCTATTTATGAGCACACCTAGTGAACTTAACTAAAAATCTACAACTTTATAATATTTATTTTCATAACAATATTAAATTTGAATCTTTAATATGATTAGATGAGTCAAACAATTTTCTAAAAATTTAGCAAACCATCTTTTTATAATAATAATAATTAAATAAAAATATATATTAATTATAACAATTATTCATAAAAAATATATATATGTAAATAATAAAATATGTAGTCTATAATAAAATAAGAGAGTTTAATTTGAGACATTTTTACGATTTGTTGGCTTCCCAACATGATATGATAAACGAGATTAGGATTATGGATATATATATATATATATATATATATATATACAAATTTAAAAAGCAAATAAATCATAAATTTTATTGATTTTTGATGCTCAATTAAATTGTTAAAAAAATTAAAAAATTCTCGATAGATTTTGGAAGAACATAAGATTTGAGCTTAAATATAAAGAATAAGAAAATTCAAGAATTTAGTGAATTTTGTGATCAATATTAGATCACAAAAATGTGCGGCATATTATTGCTAAAGTCATTTTACATATATAAAATCACTAGTCTTGAATAAATAATCGTACTAATAATATATTATAAAACTAAATTAAGAAGTTAAAATTGGCTAGTAGCTGTGCTACAAATTCTAAGAGAGAATACTCTTAAGCTTTTTTTTGTTCGCTTCACATTATCCTTCATCTTAATACTTGCTTGAATTAATTGATACAATGATTTTTACATCACTACCACAAAACTGGCATATGGTCACGGTTTTTAACCGTGACTGTAGACCTATGGTCACTGTTTTAAAAACCGTGACCTAAGAAGGAGAGACCATAGCCTATGACCTATGGTCACGGTTAAAAACCGTGACCGTAGAATATGATATAGTCACGGTCTTTCAAAAAACCGTGACCAATTATTCACTTTAGGTCTCGGTTTTAAAAAAAACCGTGACCATATGTAATATTTAAGGTCACGGTTTTTAGAAAGACCGTGACTATATCATATTCTACGGTCACGGTTTTTTCAAAAACCGAGACCATAGGTAATGTTCATTTCCAAATAGACATTTATTTTTCGGCACTTTTGGTCTCGGTTTTTCTGAAAACCGTGGCCTTAAATGTTACATATGGTCACGGTCTTTCAAAAACTGTGACTATAGGTAATGTTCATTTTAAAATAGTGGCACCTATTTTTAGCATTTTAATAAATTTAAATACCTGTTTTTTCAATATTATAAGTGCAACATTCATATCCAAAAATATATTATTAAAACTAATATAGCGATTACATTTCATGCGATCCGAATTAGGTTTAAATTATAATTATTAATGCCCAGATTGTTTCAAAATTAATGACACATTATACAGTGTCATATAATAATTACAATACTAATAATTAAACGTACGTATATGAAATTAAACTAATTTAAAGTATTACATAATACTATCGCTTTAAGAAGCGATTTGTGAACTCCGCCCATTCATTCCGCATTTCATCAATTTGACTATCAGTGTATGATCCTTCATTATTAAGCTACATATGAAAACAAATTATAAATTATTATTTTGAGTCAATAATGGAAGAAACAAAATTAATTTTACTAAGAGAATACATAAATAAAATCGTGTTTACCAAGTCAATGATGGAAGCAAGTGGGTTAACAATGATTGTCCTTATAAACATAAGGACATAATACCCACACGTAACCAAATCATCTTGATGAGGACACTACATATTAAATAAGATAAATAATTGTAAGCTTAATATTTTGATATGTTAAATTAGATAATTGTAAGGTAATCATGTAAATGGTTCACAGCTAGTCTATTTATGTATATATACATATATAAGATAAATCTTAAAGGGTAGTTGAAATTGTAGAGCCAAGAACATACCCTTAATCTCGACCATGTTGGCAAACCTTGAGCCCTTCGATTTTGATGGCTACTCAACATAATATGAACCCTATATATACATATATAAACATATACAATTTTAATATATAATTCGTTATTATTTGCATAAAAAGAAATAGACTTAAAATTAATGCTTCTAAAGACATTAAACTATATAAGTACTAAAATGTTACTTACTCATTCATAATATTTTGAATATCAGGGAACACTTCACCCCACTTTGAATCCAAATAATATATGGTATTTTTAAAGGGGTCATACACCATTAAAACCCAATGATACCTATATATCAATTGATAATAAAATTTATTAAAATACAAAATAAGCATGATTAATTACAATAATAAAATTAAAAGAAAAATAACTTAATTACCCTTCATTATATGGAATAATCCACTTATCTTCCTCTTGAGTATTTTTTATCCTTTCAAACACTTGTCTTGCAATTTGAGTACACGTCCTCTTCTTCTTTACAACATACAACCAACTTGGGTCAATGAATCTAATAACATTATGCACATTATTTTTCATCAACTCCTCATAGCATCGCCTATAAAAAAGTTAGAATAATTTAAACACATAATTTATAGCAATCATCAAAATATAGGATAGCATGAACATCTAAAAATCATTAAAGCTGACCTAATCCATAATTTGACCACTGAATAGCCAATTTCCACCTTGGTATAAAATTGTTGGACACACTCAACTGACAAGTAAATAGGAAGATCATCGCCCAATATATTACCATCCATTGGTACTTTAGCAGCAAGATCATGAATAGAAGATGCAGATGAGCATGCAACCATTAGAAATCTCACTTGCATGGGCAAACCATTAGTTTGGTCATATGTAAATGGGATTGGTTTTTTTACAGATACCAAAGCACGCTTCTTAGAAGAAGTTAGTTTTCCTGTTGGTTTACTTACTGATTTCTCCTTTAGACTTCCCTTTTCGTTTCCCTTGCTAGTGGGTATCTTAGATTTTTTCTTGATCAAATCCTGTTAACTCACAATATTAACAAAACTAATAAGTTTATAAGATATTCTTAAATGACTATTAAGCATGTGAAGATATCAATTCTTACCAAATCTTTTCCCAATATTACGAGATGTGGAGGCCAAGGAACAAAAGAATTAACCGCCTCTGTAACGGTATTATGTTCTTTTGTTGATATAGGTAGTGGGCAATTTTTTTCAATATCATCTACAAGGGAAACCTTCCAACTTCCATTCAATGGTTGTCCATGACAAATACCACTAGAGGAATCTACAACCCTTCCACGCGCCACAATACGAGATGGTGTCTCGTATGCAAGTAAACAATTTCGTCCCTACAATTTATATGGTAGGGTAAAACAAACATATATACGTACTTATATTATTAGCTAATAATTATGCAAATAACTTTGAAAATTAAAGATTACTTACAACTAGTCTCATATCAAATGTAGGCACATTAGAAGGTTTGACAGTTTCTTGGATGTGTGGTGTAGATGTAGGCGTCATTAGATTTTGCTCATCATGATCAATAATGGGATGTATTTCTTCCGGATAATGGCTTGAAGATCCTACACTCCTAGATCCAAGCAACTCTGCTCTTAATGCATCCATCTGTGCCTTCATTGTATCAATACATGCAACCTTCTCTTTCAATGAGATCACTTCATTTAATACCTTTACCATTTCACTCGTGGGATAAGTACAATGTTTTCTAGTCATGCCAAAATATTCACTAGATGTAGTATTTTGGGAGCATCCTCTAAGACGACCTGAGTGGTCTTTCCCCAATGCAAGCACCATTGCATCCACACCCATCTCTTCTTCAATCTCACCAATGTCAATTTTTTCTTGTATTTGACTCTTAAAAAATTCACAAATACAATTTTGTTATACATTAGTTCATACACATAATGGTGCTTTAAACATTTTATGCATAAAACAACTTGAAACAACTTAACATTGTGAAATATAAACATTTATCTTACCACTTTTTCAACCATCTCTTGAACCTTTTTACTTTTGAACTCTCCTTCTTTTGGAGTGTTCGCAGCAACAAAGACATGAGATCGACGAATCCGTTTCCCACTACTAGTTGACTCCTATTTAATAGAGATTTAATTAGAAAAATATTGTTCGTACCATAAAAAAAATAAGACCAATCAATTTAAAAACTATTAATCACTCACCAGTTGGATTTTCAAGTTAGAAAATCCTAATCTTCCTGTGTGGTGGTTATACTCATTGAGCTTTCTAAGCTCAGCATGTTGATGACTTGAGTTCTATTTAAGTGTACCAATTAGATAAATAGATTATATAGGAAAATAAATCAAATTTACAAAATCAGTTGTGAGTTTCAATCATACCTTGAAATCTTCTGATCGTGTGTAATCCACAAACTCATGCCAATCCTTGTGTATCCATTTGTACTTCTTAGGTGGTTTATAAAGCTTATCCTCATTCAATGGATTCAAGTATGGCTTGATATATTTTTTTCTCAAATTCTTCTTGAATGTCTTCCACCCCGAACATGCTGTCTTCATACACTTCCTTTTGTAGGCCTTTGGAATATTGTATTTTTCCTGATAAATTCATGCATAAAATCATATGCATATTCAGATAATGCATGAAATAAATATAAATATGTTCTTACACTCAAGGTCGCCCATATCATGTCTTTTTCTTCTTTTGAAACTTCTCGTCGCCAATCATTGTAAACAATTCTGATCATTGTCTTTCCTAACACACATATCCAGCTAACCATTTTTGATCCCCTCTTTCCAATTGGGTTGCCTTCATTATCAAATTGAACTGTTGTTTTTTCTGTGTTATTTGATTTGGCAATTTTCTTCATCTTTGTTATACCTCTCTTATGTTTGATCGTGTTTGATTGCCTTTTAGTATCCGAAGAACTATCATCATTGCTCAAACTATCCTCAGATGAGGAGTCATCATGAACTGTCTCATTAGGATCCATAAACCTACGTGAAAAAAATCCAAGATATAATAAGTTATAATGAAAAAGAAATAATTGAATAAAAGTAAAATGTAAATGCAATATAACATGTAAACAAGTTACAACAAAGAAATGAAGTCCGCTTAAAGGTACCTTTCTATGAAGTTGCAAATTAAAACAATATAACTTCACCGATCAACCCAAGTTGGCTCACAATCGTTGCGCATATATATACAATTATCATCTTCTTCAATATTATCATCATTATTGTTCGGTATATTGCTTGCAAAAGATCCATGATCTGACAAAATTTCAATTAAGTCTGAATCTTGGTGATAGAATTCTCGCTTAGGAGGTGTCAACACAACTGACCACTTTGTGTCTATGGGATCGTGTACATAGAATGCTTGGCTAGCATGGGTTGCCATAATGAATGAGTCATCTTGATGACCTATCTTATGAAGGTCAACAAGAGTCAATCCTAAATCATTCTTGCGAATTGCATTAGGATTATCCTCAACCCAATCACACAAGAAAATTGGAACACGAAACATATGGTATTCTAATTCCCAAACTTCTTTAATATTATTATTTATTGAATGAAATTGAAGGAATTTCATGATTATGTTGTAGTTAAATATTTAAATTTTATGGTCAAGCATACGTTTGCATCAAAGTTGAATATACACGAGGCTAAGAGGACACTTAGGCTATGTTTGGTGTGCGGTATTGAATATATTAAGTATAGTAGTATTTGACTGAACTGTATTAAATTATATTATAATTAATCTATATAGTGTTTGGTGAAAAACTGTAAATATAGTCGGATTAAATTGATTATATATATTTTATTAAAATAATTTATATTTAAAATATGTTTTTATTATAAATTTATTTAAATTAATATTTAATTTATTTTTATATTTTTATTATTTTTTAAAATAAAAACTTGTCTTAGTTGTTCTTGCCATATTAAGTAATTTGTTTCATCCAGCTTAACTGAAAAATTTGGATTGATCGGGTATGTAGGTAGAACTGATGTGATTAAAGTACTTGTATGTTGTTGCGATTGTTGAGTAGCTGATAAAGGAGCTTCAACATTTGCATCTGCAGTTTGTGTGGCGTGAACAGCGGAAGAAGATTTGGAAGCCATTGAATGCTCTGATACCATGACAAAGTTAATAGAAGTAAGGAAGAGAGGAAACAGAAACGCAAAGGAAGAAGAAGAAGTTTAGCAAGAGTATTTTCATTATTTCATGTATATTTGTTTGTATGCTAGCACTGCATATATATACAACACAAATACACAATCACGTGAGTCTAACTAACTCAATAGCTTGAGTGACATGGCATAACAGCTTTGTAACAAACTTTTATTAGTCTAACAATTTGTGATTAATTTGTTTTAGTACTTTAATTAAGATTCATGAATGTAACATTTTAATTTATGCAGTAATGGACGTTGTGGATACTATTGGTAATAATATTGTTGATAAAGAACATCTTATTAGTGATATTTTTGGTGACGAAATTTGAAAAGCGAGAGAATCTTCTTGAGTGTGTTCGCAATTTTTTCTCAAAGCAAGGCTATGCAACATCTATAAAAAACTCAAAGAAAGACAACTATTTTACTATTTATTGTGATAGTGGTGACTGTTAAAGAAATCGATGAAATATTCCAATTGAATATCGACAACAAAATACAGCATCTCGTTTTATAAATTGTCCTTTCGAAATTCAAGGAAAGAAAAATGTTCACTGTTTTTGGACTGTTGACTTAAGAAATGGGTCACATAATCATCAACCATCAAGTGACATGTCTGGTCATCCTTCGTGTAGTAGCTTGCCCAAAGAAGAAATCATCGATATTGAAAAATTGTCAAAATATGGATTACCACCACGTCAAATTATTTCCTCTCTTCATCAAAAGAATCCATTAATACTTCAAGCAGTATATAAGACTACTTACAACAAGAAGCAACAGATTGATAAAGAAAATTTGGATGGTCGTATTGTTATTCAAGCTCTGTTTGATGAATAAAGCAAGGGGAGTTCATCTACAATGTTACGCATGATCATAGATTCATAGTTGTTACCTAAAATATTTATTTTTTGCACATCCGTTCTCAATTATGCTTACCTCAAGTTATTCAACTATTTTTGTGATGGATTGTACTTAAAAGACTAACAAGTACAAAATGTCATTGCTTAACATAATTGGAACCTCAAGTTTCAACAATACATTTTATTCATGTTTTGCTTTCCTAGCAGAAGAAGAAGAAGATGATTATACATGGGTGTTGAATTGTTTCAAAATTATACTAGGCTCTTGTCAACATTATGTGATTGTTTTTGACAGAGAATTAACTTTGATGAACGCTATAAGTATTATCTTCTCAACAACTATAAACCTTCTTTGTGTATGGCATATTGAAAAGAATGTCTTATCACATTCTAAGTCTTTATTTGAAGAAAAAGATATTGGAATTCATTTCTATCAAAATGGAATGAAGTTGTAGACTCTTCAAGTAAAGCAACATATGAGGAAGCATGGAGAAATTTTGAGCTACCTTGAAAAAACATGGCTTCCTTTGAAAGAGAGGTTTGTCTCAGCACAGACTGAAAAATGCTTGCACTTCAAAAGTCGTGTTTCTTCAAAGGCAGAAAGTGCACATGCCAAACTTAAAAAATATTTATAAGTTTCTACTATAACCTTCGTCAAGTGAAAGAAAAAAATTATCTTGCCATAGACAATGATTTTCAAGAGATCAAAGCTCAGCTATCTAGTGAAAGGCTTTGAATTCCTCACAGTTGCAATGTTAGCCTTTTTAAGGAGCTTGTTCACCATGTTTCTGGTTTTACATTGACAAAATTTGGAAAACAATATGAAATGGTTAAATTTGGAACTGTGAACCAATTGTGTAGTGGTCAGTTTATAGTAATAATGGGTACTCCCTGTGCACATAAGATACTAGAATTAAATGATGAGGCAATACCTCTTGATCTTATACACTTACAATGGAGGATTGACATGTATACATTCAATTCATTTTATTGTAGTTTTAGTAGTGAAATGGATGAGTTTAGAGCTATATTCACTGATCTTCAACTAAAATATAAAACGTGGCCTTTTAACTCAACAAGAAAATGCTCAAGAGATCATTTTTCAACTACTTAATGAATCACAACCTTTCTTCTTGGAGCCAAATTTTCAACCTCATAAAGGGCACCCCACTAGATTGAAAAAAAAGGAAAGAAGTAACGTCTACAAGGCATTGTTATACAGTGTCATATAATAATTACAATACTAATAATTAAACGTACGTATATGAAATTAAACTAATTTAAAGTATTACATAATACTATCGCTTTAAGAAGCGATTTGTGAACTCCGCCCATTCATTCCGCATTTCATCAATTTGACTATCAGTGTATGATCCTTCATTATTAAGCTACATATGAAAACAAATTATAAATTATTATTTTGAGTCAATAATGGAAGAAACAAAATTAATTTTACTAAGAGAATACATAAATAAAATCGTGTTTACCAAGTCAATGATGGAAGCAAGTGGGTTAACAATGATTGTCCTTATAAACATAAGGACATAATACCCACACGTAACCAAATCATCTTGATGAGGACACTACATATTAAATAAGATAAATAATTGTAAGCTTAATATTTTGATATGTTAAATTAGATAATTGTAAGGTAATCATGTAAATGGTTCACAGCTAGTCTATTTATGTATATATACATATATAAGATAAATCTTAAAGGGTAGTTGAAATTGTAGAGCCAAGAACATACCCTTAATCTCGACCATGTTGGCAAACCTTGAGCCCTTCGATTTTGATGGCTACTCAACATAATATGAACCCTATATATACATATATAAACATATACAATTTTAATATATAATTCGTTATTATTTGCATAAAAAGAAATAGACTTAAAATTAATGCTTCTAAAGACATTAAACTATATAAGTACTAAAATGTTACTTACTCATTCATAATATTTTGAATATCAGGGAACACTTCACCCCACTTTGAATCCAAATAATATATGGTATTTTTAAAGGGGTCATACACCATTAAAACCCAATGATACCTATATATCAATTGATAATAAAATTTATTAAAATACAAAATAAGCATGATTAATTACAATAATAAAATTAAAAGAAAAATAACTTAATTACCCTTCATTATATGGAATAATCCACTTATCTTCCTCTTGAGTATTTTTTATCCTTTCAAACACTTGTCTTGCAATTTGAGTACACGTCCTCTTCTTCTTTACAACATACAACCAACTTGGGTCAATGAATCTAATAACATTATGCACATTATTTTTCATCAACTCCTCATAGCATCGCCTATAAAAAAGTTAGAATAATTTAAACACATAATTTATAGCAATCATCAAAATATAGGATAGCATGAACATCTAAAAATCATTAAAGCTGACCTAATCCATAATTTGACCACTGAATAGCCAATTTCCACCTTGGTATAAAATTGTTGGACACACTCAACTGACAAGTAAATAGGAAGATCATCGCCCAATATATTACCATCCATTGGTACTTTAGCAGCAAGATCATGAATAGAAGATGCAGATGAGCATGCAACCATTAGAAATCTCACTTGCATGGGCAAACCATTAGTTTGGTCATATGTAAATGGGATTGGTTTTTTTACAGATACCAAAGCACGCTTCTTAGAAGAAGTTAGTTTTCCTGTTGGTTTACTTACTGATTTCTCCTTTAGACTTCCCTTTTCGTTTCCCTTGCTAGTGGGTATCTTAGATTTTTTCTTGATCAAATCCTGTTAACTCACAATATTAACAAAACTAATAAGTTTATAAGATATTCTTAAATGACTATTAAGCATGTGAAGATATCAATTCTTACCAAATCTTTTCCCAATATTACGAGATGTGGAGGCCAAGGAACAAAAGAATTAACCGCCTCTGTAACGGTATTATGTTCTTTTGTTGATATAGGTAGTGGGCAATTTTTTTCAATATCATCTACAAGGGAAACCTTCCAACTTCCATTCAATGGTTGTCCATGACAAATACCACTAGAGGAATCTACAACCCTTCCACGCGCCACAATACGAGATGGTGTCTCGTATGCAAGTAAACAATTTCGTCCCTACAATTTATATGGTAGGGTAAAACAAACATATATACGTACTTATATTATTAGCTAATAATTATGCAAATAACTTTGAAAATTAAAGATTACTTACAACTAGTCTCATATCAAATGTAGGCACATTAGAAGGTTTGACAGTTTCTTGGATGTGTGGTGTAGATGTAGGCGTCATTAGATTTTGCTCATCATGATCAATAATGGGATGTATTTCTTCCGGATAATGGCTTGAAGATCCTACACTCCTAGATCCAAGCAACTCTGCTCTTAATGCATCCATCTGTGCCTTCATTGTATCAATACATGCAACCTTCTCTTTCAATGAGATCACTTCATTTAATACCTTTACCATTTCACTCGTGGGATAAGTACAATGTTTTCTAGTCATGCCAAAATATTCACTAGATGTAGTATTTTGGGAGCATCCTCTAAGACGACCTGAGTGGTCTTTCCCCAATGCAAGCACCATTGCATCCACACCCATCTCTTCTTCAATCTCACCAATGTCAATTTTTTCTTGTATTTGACTCTTAAAAAATTCACAAATACAATTTTGTTATACATTAGTTCATACACATAATGGTGCTTTAAACATTTTATGCATAAAACAACTTGAAACAACTTAACATTGTGAAATATAAACATTTATCTTACCACTTTTTCAACCATCTCTTGAACCTTTTTACTTTTGAACTCTCCTTCTTTTGGAGTGTTCGCAGCAACAAAGACATGAGATCGACGAATCCGTTTCCCACTACTAGTTGACTCCTATTTAATAGAGATTTAATTAGAAAAATATTGTTCGTACCATAAAAAAAATAAGACCAATCAATTTAAAAACTATTAATCACTCACCAGTTGGATTTTCAAGTTAGAAAATCCTAATCTTCCTGTGTGGTGGTTATACTCATTGAGCTTTCTAAGCTCAGCATGTTGATGACTTGAGTTCTATTTAAGTGTACCAATTAGATAAATAGATTATATAGGAAAATAAATCAAATTTACAAAATCAGTTGTGAGTTTCAATCATACCTTGAAATCTTCTGATCGTGTGTAATCCACAAACTCATGCCAATCCTTGTGTATCCATTTGTACTTCTTAGGTGGTTTATAAAGCTTATCCTCATTCAATGGATTCAAGTATGGCTTGATATATTTTTTTCTCAAATTCTTCTTGAATGTCTTCCACCCCGAACATGCTGTCTTCATACACTTCCTTTTGTAGGCCTTTGGAATATTGTATTTTTCCTGATAAATTCATGCATAAAATCATATGCATATTCAGATAATGCATGAAATAAATATAAATATGTTCTTACACTCAAGGTCGCCCATATCATGTCTTTTTCTTCTTTTGAAACTTCTCGTCGCCAATCATTGTAAACAATTCTGATCATTGTCTTTCCTAACACACATATCCAGCTAACCATTTTTGATCCCCTCTTTCCAATTGGGTTGCCTTCATTATCAAATTGAACTGTTGTTTTTTCTGTGTTATTTGATTTGGCAATTTTCTTCATCTTTGTTATACCTCTCTTATGTTTGATCGTGTTTGATTGCCTTTTAGTATCCGAAGAACTATCATCATTGCTCAAACTATCCTCAGATGAGGAGTCATCATGAACTGTCTCATTAGGATCCATAAACCTACGTGAAAAAAATCCAAGATATAATAAGTTATAATGAAAAAGAAATAATTGAATAAAAGTAAAATGTAAATGCAATATAACATGTAAACAAGTTACAACAAAGAAATGAAGTCCGCTTAAAGGTACCTTTCTATGAAGTTGCAAATTAAAACAATATAACTTCACCGATCAACCCAAGTTGGCTCACAATCGTTGCGCATATATATACAATTATCATCTTCTTCAATATTATCATCATTATTGTTCGGTATATTGCTTGCAAAAGATCCATGATCTGACAAAATTTCAATTAAGTCTGAATCTTGGTGATAGAATTCTCGCTTAGGAGGTGTCAACACAACTGACCACTTTGTGTCTATGGGATCGTGTACATAGAATGCTTGGCTAGCATGGGTTGCCATAATGAATGAGTCATCTTGATGACCTATCTTATGAAGGTCAACAAGAGTCAATCCTAAATCATTCTTGCGAATTGCATTAGGATTATCCTCAACCCAATCACACAAGAAAATTGGAACACGAAACATATGGTATTCTAATTCCCAAACTTCTTTAATATTATTATTTATTGAATGAAATTGAAGGAATTTCATGATTATGTTGTAGTTAAATATTTAAATTTTATGGTCAAGCATACGTTTGCATCAAAGTTGAATATACACGAGGCTAAGAGGACACTTAGGCTATGTTTGGTGTGCGGTATTGAATATATTAAGTATAGTAGTATTTGACTGAACTGTATTAAATTATATTATAATTAGTCTATACAGTGTTTGGTGAAAAACTGTAAATATAGTCGGATTAAATTGATTATATATATTTTATTAAAATAATTTATATTTAAAATATGTTTTTATTATAAATTTATTTAAATTAATATTTAATTTATTTTTATATTTTTATTATTTTTTAAAATAAAAAAAATATCATTTTTAATTTAAGATAATAAAAAAAAAAAAAAAGTTAAGACATATTTTATAATTGAAAATTCAGACAGATTAAGTTAATTATCCAGTACGATTTAGACCCACTCTTCCTGGTCATACAAAATTTCTACATAATCGTAATATTTTTATACTGTACGATACAATCTAATTTTAAAGTCAAACGCATGAATGTATATTTTTGTATATAAAATATACAATCAAGATATATAATACGGTGTAACAAACATGTCATTAATGGATGAACCTTTCTTACATCATATGATAAAGAAAATTTTAAGTGCAAACATCTATGAAATTGTAAATAAATTATTTCCATAAAATAAAAATGTGTTCATATTTACATTCAATTAAAATGCATATAATATTTATTTTTATTAAATAAAAATTCTATCGAAACGTATTATAATTATAATAATAATTTTTCCATTCAAGAAATTTCAAAGATTATAGACTTTAATGTTGTTTATTTCAGTTAACTTATAATATATTAATGATTATGGCTATAATTACTAATCTAAAATTTCTAGTAGCTATGCTAATTGGTATAAGGTATTACTTGGTTTGCCATTGTTGTCCTCAACATGTATTATAGTTTGAGGTTTTCGTATTATTCCACATTTGAATAGCAACTTCTCAGTTTCTGAAAGAAAAAAAAAATAGAATGCACTAAATGAGTGATATATTGTTTTTATATATTTAAATATGTGTTTTGAAAAAAATGAAAGTACACTTATGTGTACGTATAGTTTTTTTTTTTTTTTTTTTTTAAAGGGGCTCTAAAACTCCCTTTTTTTTATTAATAAAGAGAAAATACACACTCAGGTGAGAATCGAACTTGGGTTTCTAGTGGAGGATTGGGAGTCTTACCACTTGAACTACAAAAAATGAAAGTACACATATGTGTACGTATAGTTGTTATATCATATATTCATTTTTTCTATCAATTTATATATGATTAATTAAATTAAATAATTTTTTTTAAACCCTAAAAATATTTTGCAAAAAAACATATACAATTTCTTTTTAAATATACCTTAATTATATATTTTTTACTAAAAATATATGTATAGGTGGAATGAGATTAACAATAAAACTTTATATTATAAAGTAGGTTATGATATGCAATTAATTTATGAGCTTGGCCAATTTGCCCTTATTTTGACCTTTTTATTTTTATTACTTTTCTGTAGGGTTTTTGTTATTGTTTTCATCCCGTTCTGCAGCCGAAAACCATTATTCTTCTTTTATCAATTTTTATGTTTTATCAGTCCTCCACTAAGAAGAAAAGACTCATCATTAATATTCTTTGACGAGGACCGCAAGGCTTAATACAACCATGCAGGTATGACATCTATCTATTAATGCATTTGCTTTTTTTTTTCTTTTTCTTTTCGATTTTTTTTTTTTTTGATTTTCTTGCTTGAATTTGTTTATTTATTTAGTATTTATACTATCTAATGTCAATAACCATCTTACAATTTCCCAGGCTCCTAGTTATATTTTAATGAATCACCATAATAGATATATGTTTGCATTTTCACTTATAATTTTCTTCTTCTATCTTTTTTTCGATCACCAAAAAAATAGTAATTTGTGATTAATTTGTTTTAGTACTTTTAATTAAGATTCATGAATGTAACATTTTAATTTATGCAGTAATGGACGTTGTGGATACTGTTGATAATAATATTGTTGATAAAGAACATCTTATGAGTGATATTTTTGGTGACGAAATTTGAAAAGCGAGAGAATCTTCTTGAGTGTGTTCGCAATTTTTTCTCAAAGCAAGGCTATGCAACATCTATAAAAAACTCAAAGAAAGACAAGTATTTTACTATTTATTGTGATAGTGGTGACTGTTAAAGAAATCGATGAAATATTCCAATTGAATATCGACAACAAAATACAGCATCTCGTTTTATAAATTGTCCTTTCGAAATTCAAGGAAAGAAAAATGTTCACTGTTTTTGGACTGTTGAATTAAGAAATGGGTCACATAATCATCAACCATCAAGTGACATGTCTGGTCATCCTTCGTGTAGTAGCTTGCCTAAAGAAGAAATCATCGATATTGAAAAATTGTCAAAATATGATATTTTGACTTCTCTTTGTTACAGGATTATGAAGGCACCAGGAAGGATAATGGATTTTTTTTATCTTTATTTTTGCTTTTGTTGCATCAACGTTTAGTTTAAGACTTTTTATCAACTTATTATAGTCTTTCTTTCATTGTTAATGATGTTTTTCCGAAACTATTGGATTAACAATGTTTAGTTGCTTCATTGTGTGTATTATCACTTTGTTTAAGATTTATTAAAAATCAATATGACTAGTAAACTTTTTGTTCTTTCTTGATATATATGTATTTTAAGAGGGAGATTGAAAAAAAAAAAAAGAGTGAAAGGTCCTACATAGCTTGGGAGAGTTCCTCTCTTTTTTTCTTCTTCATATTTTATCATTTATGAGAGGGAGTTGAATAACATATTTGGACCAAATTCACTTAAAAATTTCTTAGCCATAGAAAAATCTTACAAAAATAAAGTCAAATAGAGATCATTCGTTCAGTATTATAATTTAACATTTTTTTCTACCAAAAAAAGGTTAAAGTATTTAATGTAAGAAATAAATGTTGTGGACAAACAATTTATAAATAAAATTGTATTTATTTAAATTATAATTATATTACAGAAACAAAATACATATAATTTATAAATCATAATTTAAACAACATAAAGGAGATAAAGTTTAGAAATAACCAAGTCCCGTGTAACACACAGTGTCCTTAAGATAATTTTTCCGCTCAACGTGGATGTTTGAGTACTCCAGAAACTTATCTCTCGGGATAAAACAATCTACTAGCAGAAATTAGACACCACTAACTTACTGCTCTGACGAATTTTCTTATACCTGAACTCTATGAGTTGGAACCTAACTCTAGAATATAAAAACTTCTACTAAATTTTTACTATTAATTTTTCTTTCTTTCTTTCTTGTTGTGTTTTCTTTCTTTCTTTCTTTGTATTTGTTCACTTTTTTTTCTTGGCTTCTATCTATCTATAGATAGATAGATAGATAGATAGAGCACATAAACAATTGGACAAAATAAAATTAAAGAAGCAAAACGGTAAAGAAAAGAAAAACAGCCCAAACGGGCAAAATTAAAGAAAGAAACGGTGGGCCGTTTCTTTTCCTTTTCCCATTCAATTTCCAACGGCTTAATAGCCGTTACTGTTTTTTTCATTCAATTTCTAAGAATCCCCCACATGAATGAAAATTGATAGGAGTTTTCAAATCAATTTTGACACGAAAATAGAGTTTAACAGTTCAAAACCTTCATAGGATAGGTAGGTGTTAACCTTTGAACCTTCCCTTGTGAGAATATATTTACCTTACTAACTGATCAGTAGACATAATGTCTTTGAACTGTCTTGCCGTTTACGTAAGCAATGACATACTTCACACAGGAGTCTTTCCTGACACAATTCAGTTCTCACTGTTGTGTTCGTTTTGGCCATGAACACACGCCTGATTCTGCAAGAGTTTCTAAAGAATTGAGCCCTACACAACTCCCTTTCGAAGCGGCCCCCACTTCTCTTTCACATAGGTGATCTCTTATCGATAAGAGTAATCCGCAAAGAGTAACCCGTTGTACTCCACTCGGTATTCTCTTCGTAAGAATTATTAAAAGCATTAGCTTAACCTATACATACGGGTATCACTGCTTTTCATCATAGGAATGGACTTAAGGGTAAACCCCTACAGTGATCTCACCAAGTCTTTATAACTAGGTTGTCCTTTTGAACCTAGATCTTGGGATCTCCAGTCAATTAGGTTGGGTTTCCTTTGTAAATCCTTTTTCTTTCATGGGCTTCAGTCCCATTCCCCTCGATGACTTATCAACTAACTCTCGATTTAACCCTTTCGTTAACGGATCTGCTATGTTATACTCTGACTTCACATAGTCAACAGAAATAACCCCAGTTGAGAATAGTTGTCTAATGGTATTATGTCTGCGACGTATATGTCAAGACTTACCATTATACATGTTGCTCTGTGCCCTACCAATTGCAGATTAACTATCACAATGGATGTAGATTGCAGGCACAGGCTTAGGCCATTTTGGAATATCCTCTAAGAAATTGCGTAGCCATTCGGCCTCTTCGCCACATTTATCCAAAGCAATGAATTCAGATTCCATCGTGGATCTAGCTATGCAAGTTTGTTTAGATAAAAATAGCTGTACCACCCAGTGTGAACACATATCCACTGGTAGATTTAGAGTCTTTCATATCAGATATCCAGTTTGCATCACTGTATCTTTCTAATACAGTTGGATATCTTGTGTAGTGCAGTCCATAGCTACGTGTGTATCTTAAGTATCTAAGTAATCTAGTAATACCTTTCCAGTGGTCAGATCCTGGATTGCTAGTATATCTACTTAGTTTACTTACTGCGTAAGCTATGTTCAGTCTTGTACAACTCATCAAGTACATAAGACTTCCTATCACTCTAGAATATTTAAGTTGAGATACACTCTCACCTCTATTCTTGGATAGGTGCAGATTAATATCTACCGGTACCAGAATCATCTTTGTTGAACCACTCAAGGATTTTGTCAACATAATGATATTGACTAAGAATGAGACCGCTTGATATCTTAATTCCTAGAATTACATCAGTAGGTCCCATGTCTTTCATGTCAAACATTGAGTTCAACATATTTTTGATAGATTTGATCATTTGATCATTACTACCCACAATTAACATGTCATCAACGTACAGACACAAGATGACATAACCATCTTCAATGTCCTTGACGTATATACATTTGTCACATTCGTTGATCTTAAATCCATTTATCTTTACGACATTATCGAATTTTTCATGCCATTGTTTTGGTGCTTGCTTCAAGTCATAAAATGACTTCACCAATTTACAGACCTTTCCTTCTTGCCCTGGGGCAGAAAAATCCTTAGGTTGATCCATGTAGATTTCTTCATCTAAATCTCCATTTAGAAAGACTGTCTTAACATCCATTTGATGTATCTCAAGATTTTGCAAAGCTGCGATAGCAATTATCATCCTAATGGATGCTATTCTTGTCACGGGAGATAAGTATCAAAGTAATCAAAAAGCTCATTACAAGCATACCCCTTGCCCACAAATATACCATTTTTGGTCAACACGACCTTATCTGACTCAAATACAATTCTAAAGCAATGTTTATTCAGCAATGAACAAGACACAAGGTTCTTACGAATCTCAGGTACATACAGTACATTATTAAGAATCAGATCTTTTCCAGATGTCATCTTCAGTACAACTTTTCCTTGCCCTTCAACAGTTGAAGTTGCAAAGTTGCCCATGAATAGCTTTTCACCTTCCTTGACAGCTTCAAAGGTGGTAAATAGCCTCTTGTCTGAGCAGACATGTCTGGTCGCAACAGTGTCAATCCACCACTCCCTTGGGTTGGAGCCAACTAGGTTCACTTCAGAGATGACTGCACATAAGTCACTATCAGAAAAGTCTTGAGTGTCATCCACCATGTTTGCCTCACGATTTCTGTTTCTCTTTGAAAACATGCAGTCTGGAGATTTGTGCCCTGTCCTCTGACAGTTAAAGCAAGTCCCCTTAAAGCTTGACTTCTTAAAAGTTGCTTCCTTAGGTTTCAACTTTGAACCTTTATGCAGCTTGCCCTTACCCTTGCCTTTATACTTGTTGTGCTTGGAGCTTTGACCATGCTCCACCACGTTAGCCTTGGGTGCTGATGGGATATTACCCCTTTTGGAAGATGCCTTGTTGTCTTCTTTTACTTTGAACCTTACAAGCAAGTCTTTCATAGACACTTCCCTTCGCTTATGCTTAAGGTAGGCCTTGAACTTTGTCCATGAAGAGGGCAACTTTTCAATAATAGCTGCAACTTCGAAGGTCTCACTCAGTACCATTGCTTCATCATGCATCTCTGTTAAGATATCTTGGAGTTCACGTACTTGACTGCATACTGGTTTATTGTCTACCATCTTATAATCAAGAAAACGACCAACCAAAAATTTCTTGGCACCGGCATTTTCTGTTTTATACTTCCGGTCCAATGACTCTCATAAGTCTTTAGCCGTCTTCTCCTTATTGTACTCATTGTACAAGGAGTCATTTAGGCTATTCAAAATATAATTCCGACACAAGTAATCAGAATGCTTCCATGCTTCAATAGCACTAACAAACTGAAAATCTTGTTCACCCTCAGGTTGTTTGGGAGATTCCTCAGTCAAGAACTTGCTAGGTTCAAGGTGGTAAGATAGAATAACATCTTACTCCTTCATCTCTTGAAGTTCAATCCATTGAACTTCTCCGATTTCTCTGCCACAGCATGGTTCAAAGGAACCGAAACTGGTAACATTAGGGTAACCCCGTGAGCCACAGTAGGCCTCACCACTTGGTTCACATTTGAACCACCCATAGAAGGGCTAGCAACATTCACAGTGAGAATTTCAGGAGTGGTCATCTCAGAAGTCATTTTTGATATTTCTGAAAAATAGTTATAATAAACAAATGTTAGTATCACCAACTGATACAAATAAACTTATAATAGTTTGTAAATGAAAAAATAATTTGAACTATTCAAAATAAAATAAGTGAACTCAAATGGAGAAAGATAAAATTTCAGTTTGTTGTGAAGTAATAAGTAATAATTAATGAGTAGCAAAGAAATTATAAAGAAATCTAAGAAGGCAAGTTAAAGAAGTAAACAAATAACAAGAAAAAACAGAATATATGATTTAGTAAGTATTCAAATTGATTTTATTTAAAACAATGTAATTAAAGAAAGCCAATTGCAAAGAAAACATACACAATAATTCTACTAAAGAGACAAATTTAGACTAAAGCAAATAAAAGTATTAATCCTAATAGAGATAAAGTTCAATATTGCATCTGCAAAAACATATATAGCATTAGTGAACAAAAGTAAGAAAGTAAAATTGGCAAAGAACTGCCAAAAATAAATAAATATATATATATATATATATATAAGTAAAGCAATCAGTGCTAAATAACTTGAAGAAAAGATAGCAGAGGCCAACACCAGTTTTAGAGATACACCTGTAAAAGAGCAAAACTATACAGCAACAATAATTAGACAAATTAAATAGCAAATAAACAATGCTAAATGAAAATTAATAATAATATAACAATTTTATAAAGTTTCAACAATAATAACAATTTTTTTTTTAGTTAACAAACAGATTGTAAGGATAACTAACAAAGGCGGTAACCATAATAAGATATAAACACAAAAGATTTGAAAACGAAACAGTATAGATTCTACCAAAGTTAGAAATAAAATTATTGAAGTTCTAACAATAATAGTAAGTGATGAGCATTAAGGAAAACATTAAAACAATTTCCTTTAGTGAATTGAAAATAATAGTAGTGTAAAATCAATACTAGACAAATAAAAGTTTCATAAAATAAAATTGATATGAAGAACTCGAGCAACTAGTAAGAATAAATAAATAATGAAAACCTACTTAAGATTATAGCTTTGATGGTAAAACAGTATTGAAGTTTAAGAAATAAAGGACTTCAAGTATTATCGAAAAATCAGAAAGTTACAGAAACTAATATTTGAAAGGATAGTTCCAGTGCCGAAAGGAAAAAAGCAAACTGTTTGTCCAAGAAAATTAGAGAATGATAAAAATAATTATCTTAAGATTGTAAGAAATAAATGTAGTGGACAAATAATTTATAAATAAAATTGTATTTATTTAAATTATAATTACATTACAGAAATAAAATACATATAATTTATAAATCACAATTTAAACAACATAAAGGAGATAAAGTTTAGAAATGACCAAGTCTCGTGTAACACATGATGACTTTAAGATAATTTTTCTGCTCACCGTGGGTGTTTAAGTACTTCAAAAACTTATCTCCCAGGATAAAACGATCTACTAGCAGAAATTAGACACCATTAACTTACTGCTCTGACGAACTTTCTTATATCTGAACTCTATGAGTTGGAACCTAACTCTAGAATATAAAACTTCTACTAAATTTTTACTATTAATTTTTCTTTCTTTCTTGCTGTGTTTTCTTTCTTTCTTTGTATCTGTCCACTTTTTTTTCTTGGCTTATATATATATATATATATATATATATATAGATAGAGCACATAAACAATTGGACAAAATAAAATTAAAAAAGCAAAACGATAAAGAAAAGAAACAGCCCAAACGGGCAAAATTAAAAAAAGAAATGGTGGGCTGTTCTTTTCCTTTTCTCATTCAATTTCCAACGACTTAATAACCGTTATTGTTTTTTTCATTCAATCTCTAACATTTAATATGATGGTCATATTTTTGCTAAATTTTAACATAAGTAGTTAGAAGATTAACATTTATGGATGAAAAAAACATTATTTTAAAAAAATTATGAATAATTGATATTGACAATATGATAGTTTTATTAGCATAAGAGAGTTGAAAAAAAAAAAATAATAAATAAAGGAAAAAGAAGTTGTCAGAAAAATTAAGCTAATTGAAAAAACTAAAGAAAATGCTAAAAGTTGGAGGAAATTTGTATTTCCAAGGTACCTTAATTAAAAAGTGGGGAATATATATAAAATAATAACATATATTTGTAACTTTGTAAGTTGTAAAAGAGATGAAGATTCTTAGTAATTGGTAGAGTATTCTGCCATTCGTAAATTTTACTGAGGGCAAATTAGTCAAGCTCATAAATTAATTTTGTACTATCCGTGGACAAAGCCTTTTAGCTCCTTGGCAAAAAAAATTTCCCTTAAATTTTTTTTTTATAAATATATTCATTTTATTGTTGAGGGTGGATACATGAATTTCAAAATGTAATTAATTTAACACATCTTTATTAATGTACTTAATATAAGAACTATATAATAGTATTTAATTAATAATACATTAAGATGTCTCCTTTAATCAAGCTTCTTAGAATTAATCAAGTTTTAAGCTTTTTGTAATTTGAGAAGAACATTTTAATGATCAATCAAATTAAGTTTGAATGCCTAGTCGGTCACAAAGACTGAGAGCAAATCAATTAACGCAATCTTTAAGGTAAAATTAAATTTTATTAATAAAGATTAAAAATATAATCTCTATCAATATTCATCTAAATTAATACATTAATAATCAAATTTAATAAATCAAAATTAATAATATTTATTGGCACATAGAAAAAAACCTAAGCTTTAATCATTCGTTCTATTGTAAAGTTTTCGAACCAAATGTTTAATTGTTTCAATTAGTATAGTGGATATTCTTTATAAATAATTAAATCTTAATATCATCTTATAACATTTAAAATTTTGACCACAATACATCTAGATGAAGATAAACATGATAAATCATTATATTTATTATCTTTCTTAATTTTTTTGTCAATATTTGTTATATATGAATCTAAAAATATAATATTATTACAATTTTTTTTAAATGATATTAGAACTAAAAAATTAATATTAATAAATTAAACAATTTAATATTTAAGCAATAAATTTCATAATTTTTTTTTTGAATTTAGTTATTCTTTAATATTGTCTCTCGTATTTTCTAAACTAATTAAAATTGTAAAAAATAAAAAAAAAAATCATATTTTTTTAATAACTACCATATTTATTGTTAAAAATATGTATTTTAGTTTTTAAATTTTATCTTTGATATGTATAATTGTTTTATTTAGAAATAAACTTGTAGAAAATTTTAAACTCACGTTTACATATATTTTTTTGAAAATAATTACAAATACGTTGTAAAATCTTGTTTATAATACGGTTAAAAAAATGAAAATTTTGTTTAAAAATTTCCTTTATTATTTTACTTTATAACAAAGTTTAATTGAATACATTTATTTATTCATCTTTCATTTTTTATTGTTAGTTACATTTTTAATTATCATTAATATTTGAAAAAAATTACTAATTTTTTATTTTTATATTTGAAAAAATATAATATTCATCATTATCTTAAGCCATACATATTTATCTAGTTTTGTATATTAACTATAAAGTGTATATTCTCCTAAATAATTTTATTATTATTATTATTATTATTATTATTATTATATATACTAAAAATATATATTTATTATTATTTGCCTCATTTGAAAAAAAAAATCTTCAATTATTGTGATAAGTTATAAATGTTATAATCTAAATGTTAAATCTTAAATATAATATTATTTTTTTATTATTATATTTATTTTAAATAAAATTTATCTCTATTGTATCACAATTTGTGTTTAATTAGATATTTAATTTCTATTATATCTTAGATTTAAAATTCGTATTGTATCTTGCAAATTCTATAAATAGGGTCCATAACAGTATATTGTACATATAACACTTAATGAGAAATATTTCTTCTATTTGCTCTATACTTTTATCTCTTATTTTGTTTAGTTTTACAGCACGATAATATTTATCAAAAGACTTGTGCTTTATACATGTAAAATGGCTTTGGTCATAATATGCCTCAAACTTTTTGTGGTAATATTATATAACAAAATTTATAAGTTCTTGAATTTTCTTAATCTTTGTGATTAAACTCAAATATTATTTTCATTCAAAATTTACCAAGATTACTTTTATTTCTTGTTCGATTTAATTAGGTATCATAAATCAATTATATTTATGGTTTATTTGCCTTTTAAATTTGTTAAGTTTTTTGATTTATAAATCAATATCTAAATATGAGAGAGTTCCAACTCTGTAAACAACCAAGCCTAGATGATATGGATACTTAAGAATACAAAAATACACTTAATGAATTGTTATTATAACAACTCTGTTTGAGAATAAGATTTAACAAACTTTACCATCACCTCATATCTCAATATATAAACCACACCCAATGAATTGAGAATATAGATCACCTTTTTCAAAAATTAATTTACAAAAATATCCAAGTGAATTATCACCTCCGAATCACTAATATGAAACAACACTCAACGTATTGTGATACGAGAATTATAAAATGATTTTTCAAATACACAAAGTATTTTTCACTCGTTTCAAAAATACGTGACAATAAATATGCAGTGTAAGAAAAATATGTGGAAGTAGTGAGAAAGATGATAAGAAAGTGTGTAGAAAGGTGTAAAGAATAAGAGAGATGAGGGGGTATTTGTAGCTAATTTTTTTAGCTTTCTAGACCCTCGCCACACACATCTATGAGGCCTCGCTAACCACCCCATCGAACCCCTCGTGAACTTTCAGTGAGGTCTAACAAGCCACAAATTCACCTTGTGTACACTCGCAGACCCTTTGCCGATCACCTTGAAAAGTTACCTGTGAGGCCTTTGCAATGTCCCAACGAACCACTAAAAACAGGTTTTTTCAAGGCAAAACTTCACCAAATAAAAAGCAAACACCCACCAACCAACTCAAGGAAACAAATGCAAGTAAAAACACATTTTAACATGCAATCTATATGCTTCCAACCATCCCATGGTGTGTATATTATACAGACATACAATAGTGTTAGGATCTACGTGATTGTGTGCGATATTGATCACAAGCAAAAAGCCATTCAAAGAAGTAGATAAAAACACTAATTAAAATAAATAGACTCTGTGGTTTACTCACGGGAACGCCAATAAAGAAACAAAGGGACTTACAGGACTTACAATCCCCCCTTTAATTTTTCATGTCAAAACATTGCACAACCTATACAGGGCAAGCATCAAGCATAATACATTCATGCAAGATGATCTAATAAAGTTCATTCACATGAACAAACTCTGACACAAATAAGACGCCCCTAATATACATACACTCCAAGTGTGTCCATCTTGCTATGCTCCATCCATCTTCATAAATCAAAACATCTGTCTTGATGCTAACTCCAGCTCTAAGTGACCTACAAGTTCTAAAACTACATTTGTAACATGCACGCATGAAACAAACACATACCCTTGAACGTATCATGTAGATTTATGTGTAGTCTAACAAACAACTATCGTGTTACCCCTACACAGGTATACACCGATAAGCTAAATAAACATAGTCAAACAAAACTCCTCTTGGCTTCATATAACACTCCCCTAAATGCATGCAAGTCAAACAAAAAATGTGATGCAAACTTACACTCACATCCCATAAAAAGCAAAAAATATATGTAAACACATTATGCAATATATAAAACTTCTCCCCTATATGACACATAAAGTTAAAGGAGCACCCCTATATGAGGGAGAGAAGGCATACAGTATGCAATAATCCTATACACTTATGTAACACATGTAAAGAGGAAACAAAACATAAGTAAAAGAAACAAACATAAGCACACACAAAGAAATCATTTTTATTGATAAAACATTTAACTATTACAACATTTAAAAGAAAGAAAATAAAATATAGAGAAATCAAGATTCTCTTCTCCCTTAATCTCTATGAGGGTCACACTGAGAACTGACGTCAAATTCCAATCAATTAGAAGGTTGGAAAAAAGTTTGAAAAAGTTTGGAGAACTCAACTTCAAGGGTAAAGAGTTTGTCAAACAACATGTTGAAGGAGAAGGCACCTAGGTAGAAGAAACAAGCACCTCTGCTTAGGGAAGAAAGGCTGAAGATGCAAACACCCCCCTACTTGGGGAAGACAAAAGTGTGATTGAAGAAGTAAGAAAGAGACCAAAAAGAGAGCCAAGAAAGTAAGCAAGCCTTTCCTAGATAGCAAGAAATTCCTCAATCAAAATTGAGACCTCACAAATGCAGGTAGGAGATTTCTTAGGCTAAAAAGCACAACCACTAGGTGGACAAGAGGGACCCGCTTCATCTTGGTTGATGCAAGATCTTTAGTTTTGTCTAGGAATTTTGTAGAGAATAGATAGGTAAAAGTGTATGGGGGTAGAGAAAAGTAGTTTAGAAGGCAGTAGGAAAAAGTATTTGAAGGTATGAAGTGTTTAGAAATTTTGGTAGTTTGAAACAAATAAGAAAAGGGTTTTATAGGGAATATGTACACTTCACTGACCCTTTGCAGAGGGGGTTGGCAAGGTACCTGCTAATGTGTAAATACACTGCCTCGGTGAAACCCTAGCAAATGGTTAGCGAGCCCTCAATGAGCAACCCTAAAAGGTAAGAAGAGAGAAAAATTCTTTAAAAAAATTAGAAAATTTTATTTTTAATTTTAGAAACATTTTTTTCAACAAAGAGGAGATAAAATAAAAAAGAAAAATTTTAAAAAGTAAGAAATTTAGGTAAATAAATACAGGAAAACACATACATAAAATACTACAAGAATGAGAGAGAAGAGGAGGAATAACTCAAATCAAACTAACTCACACTCAAAAATGGTGCAATCAAATTGCATCCCTTCTTATGAAAAAGAAGTGACGAGGGGCAATAGGAGCATAATGTAATCTCTAGTCTATATGAGCATGTGGATTAGGAACCACTGAAGAGTTCTTTATTTTATAAATTCTCGAATGACCTATCGAGCGGTCATACATGCGATTAGGAGAGCTTTTAGACAGTTTTGCCCTTTCTTCACTATGTTATAGATGCATAAAACACCCTCAAACAAAATGCTCAGATGAACCAAAATAGATACATCTTGAGAAGTCAAAATAAGAATAGCAAGGGGAGATCTCTTAGTACTACTCCAAAAATATCTTGAACATTAGTTGGCAAGATGGCCAACAGTACCACAAGTATGACAAGAACAAACTGGAGGGAGAGAGAAACAAGATCTTTGTCTCTGAGGAGTAACATGATGAGGATAATGAGTGGTAGAAGTGCCTACATTGAGTCTCATATAAGGATGAGAACTCAACCTCTCACAATGAGGTCTGATATGTCCACACTCACCACAGTGGTGACAAGAGGGGATGAAGCGTGTACGTATTGAAAATAGACCATCATCGGAACAATGAGAAGAGGCAGTAAAAGGTGAGGTGTTCACTCTACTTGAAGAGATTAGTTGGAACGACACCTATAACGTACCTTTCATAGTAACTTTACCTTTACCATTTGCAGCAACAGTCTTTTAAAGAGGATCTTCTACAACAGGTTTGATGAAGAGAAGAGCAGTAGTAGTAGTGATAGCAATAGTAGAAGCATATTTAACAATGAGAGAAGCAGAAATAGTAGTAGAAGGAGAAGAAGCTGCACAACCATCATAAGTAAAACTAAGCCAGGGTCTTTCACCAGGCACCTTGATGTTAATAAGAATCTCATCAAGCTTATGCGTACCTCTCAAAAGATTCTTAACAATGGCCTTGGATTGTTCCAATTCCTTCACAAGGTTAGACTTCTTTTGACTCAAAGCAGATAGCAGGTCATCCTTTTCCTTAATGGATGTCTCAAGAAAATTGGCAGAATTTTTCAAACTTTTAACTTTATCTTGAAGAGCTAGTAGCTTCTCATCTTTTTCTAATAAGGAATGAGAAAGATATGTCTTTTTGCTTTCCAGTATCCTAACCTTTTTTCTATTAAATTTTCTCTTCAGACAGATCTAGACTAACTATCTTCTGATCTGCAATATTTTAGAGTTTCCTCAAGGTTTGTTCAAGAAACTTCATCCTAGTTTTGTTCGACTCAGCTTCTATAACCATAACGTTGTGTCTTTTTTGAATAACCTCACATTTCTTTGAGAGATCATCTCTGTCTTGGATGTGAGTAGATCGCTTCTTGTCAAAATTAGCTTTAAAAGTACTAAGCTCTTTTTCTTTATCCTCAAGGCTATCCAAAGTCTTCTTTCAAGCTTTCTCAGTCTTGATATGCTCCCTAAGAAATTCATTGTAAGTGTCTAGGAACTCATCATGCTTTACCTCATTAAGGAATCTAGAAGATTAAGAGGTCGTAGTGGGAGGATTATCTTTAGTCGTCATAAAGGCTATAAAGTTACTTTCATTCTCTTCTGAACTACAGTTATTATCTAAAATAGTAACCTCTACCACCATGACTTTCTTGCCAAATTCTCGTCATTTTAACATACACTAAGTAACAACGTGTTTGAGTTTTCTGCACTCGTAACACCTAACTTGTCTTACCTAACCTCTAGACTGAGGTCTCTCTTCTTCTTCATCAGAGTCTTCAACTCTGGCTCTAGAATCTCTTCTACTAGATCTTTCTTTTTTTGACTTACTAGGAGCATTCCTCTTGCTCATAAAAAATTTCTTAAACTACTTTGCTAACAAAGAAAATTTTTCTTCATCCAAACTAGATGAACCATCACTCTTAACAGTAGAGGTTTCTTTCCCTTTTTGAGTGAGAAATACATGCATATTTTAGGGTCAATTGATTATATAATATGTTGCTAATTATTTAGGGAGGAATTTAGGGATTTACATGCTTAAAAAATTAGGAGATTAATGACTTCCTAGGTTGCATCTTTCATACATCTTTTCACTGTGTTTTGCATATATTGAAATTTTAGTATTTAGCTGTTTAATTTTAGTTTATTATTTTGTATTATCCAAATAGTAGTCTTAATATTCATATTAGTACTCGATTAATAGTTATACTTTTTCTCGTGGATTCGACACTCGTTTATAAAAATACTTATCATTTGTACACGTCTTGTATACTTGCGGTTTAGCATTGTCAACAATATATATCCATATTGTAGTATTTTCTTCAATAATTTCAAATATCATATCATGATGAAAAGCCAATAAACTCTAAAAAGATATCACATCATGCTGGAAAGCCAATAAACTCTGAAAAGTATTGTCTTCAATAATTCAAGATATGACATCATGTTGCCAACAAACTCTAAAAAGATCTCAAGTCAAACCCTCTTTTCTTATCTCAGATTACATATTTTATTATTTGCATATATATTTTTCTATAAATATTTTATTATAACTGATATATATATTTATTTAATCATAATTATTATAGAAAGATGGTTTGTTATATTTTTCAAAATTTGTTTAAATTATTTAACCATGTTTAATATCAAAATTCTATATTATTATGAAAAATATTATCAAATAATAAATTTTTAGTTAACTATAGTAATCATCAATAAAATTTAAAATTATTATTATAAAATATTAGCAATATATACTAATTGTTGTTTGTCTATTATCTCCTGCTACATATATTGCAATATTTTGACAATATTATATTTAAATATATTAGAAATATATTTAAAAATATAATAACAAAAAAAATATTTAAATTAATCAATACAAATACTTATTGTTACTAAAAAAATTTACGAATTTTGAATACTTTTGTAGTAAATGGATAGATAATATTACCCTATTAAAATCTGTTAGTATTTTCTTTTTGCTCAAATCAATAACCTATTGGTACTTTTTATAATTAATGATTGATTTGGGTAGCACACATATATGATAACTATATTAATTAAAAAAAATTATTTATATACATAATGATTATAATGTTTATGCTGATATTTGAATATGTTATTGTAAAGTTCTTTATAGATATGATAATTATAATGTATTTCATACTTAATATTTGAATATATTATCGTGATCTCATT